>JALGPY010000005.1:77793349-78401720 GCA_023055425.1 Linanthus parryae
TTGATACCAAGAGGTTTGCATATAATGATATGAACTTCACTTATCTTTAGCATTATCGTTTAGGCCTCATAAATAAGAGATGCATATCTAGAACTCCATGAGGAAGGATTTCTGGAACTCATTTGATTATTGAATCATATGAGACATGTAAGACTTATTAGGCAAAGATATGATCTTTTAGGAATCATACATGTTGATGTATGAAGGCCGCTAAGCACTAATGCTAAAGATGGTTTTCAGTACTTCATCATATTTA
This sequence comes from Linanthus parryae, assembly GCA_023055425.1. Lineage (NCBI taxonomy): Eukaryota > Viridiplantae > Streptophyta > Magnoliopsida > Ericales > Polemoniaceae > Linanthus > Linanthus parryae. Next base: position 77,793,606 of record JALGPY010000005.1, read on the forward strand.
CTGATGGGATCAAGAGAAATATGGATTTGTGTATCTTATGAAGAAAAAAATAAGAATCCTTTAAAATGTTCAAATAATTCAGGAAAGAAGTAGAGAACCAGCTTGGCAAAAGTATTAGGGATCTACGATTGGATCGTAGAGGAGAGTACTTGAGCCAAGAGGTTGACAAGAATCTATGGGAGTGTTGGATATGATCCAAAACTCGCTCCACCTAGCACGCCACATGGGTTTGGCGTGTCTAAGAGGAGAGTTCAGACCTTGTAGGACACGGTTTGGTCCATGATGAGTCAAACAGAACTTCCAGTTTACTTTTGGGGGCTATGTTTGATAACGCCCAAATATGGGTTATCTTTTAGCCTAATTTAGCATGCCATTGTGTCGGAAAACTGTGTTTTAGCCTGAATTCACCCTCGGAAAGCCTCGGTATTAGGAACGAAATGTTTATTAGCTCTTCGTAAATTTCTGCATGTTTCATACTTTTAATGGATATGATCGCGGGTTTCTTCATGTTGTCTTTACATGAACATGTTCGGGAAAGTGAATTGGGATGCGTGCCGAGACAGAGAAATAAGGATTTCTCATAACCCGTGAAATAAGGATTTCTCATAACCCGTGTAATGGAGCAACCTACTCAGATAACACAAGAACCTCATAGGTGAGGTAGGATATGTCAAGGGACTAGAGAAATAAGGATTTCTCATAAGCCGTGATACATTGCTCATCGAGATGAGCCTACAACCTATCACGTGTGGCCATACTCTCAGAAATGGCTTGGAGCCATGAGATACGATATGGAATCCATGTAAACCAACAAAGTATATACTTTGGTGGAACCACCTGAAAGGGTAGGACCCATAAGGTGCAAGTGGGTTATGAAGAAACCAACATGAATGGTAATATGATCACTTTTAAGGGACAATTGGTTTGAATAGGTTTTCATTTGAGTTCATAGTATAGACTATGACGAAATCTTTCCCCGTTGTGATGCTTAAATCCATTCGCATCTTGCTTGTAGCAATCTATCTATAGATTGAATCAAACTTCTTGGAATTGGATTCTTCACATTGATGATGCAATCAAAGGAGTTTGGTTCCATCAAAATTGAAGATGGATCTTGTGTTTACAAGAAGGTTAGTGGGAGCATAATTATGTTTATGGTCTTGTATGTGGAGACATACTAATCATTAGGAATGATGTCCCTACCTGGCAATCTTACGTAGATTGACTAGGGAATTAATCTTCAATGATAGACTTAGGCGAAGCAAACCCATGAACGTCTATCAAGATAGATCAAGATGGTTGTGCGGCTTAGGCCATAGTACATAAATTGAAAAAGGTGTTGAAATGGTTCAACATGAAAAGTTTATGGATTCTTACCCATGTCACATGGAATTAGTCTTTGGGAGACTAATTATCTTTCCAATTAGATTGAGAAAGGACCGTATGAATGAGATTCACGAGATACACCATATTATGTACTACGCCAGAAGTGTCATATGGTATGACACAAAGATACCAACCATATCCAGGTGAGAGTCACTGGATAATTGTCAAGATTATCCTTTAGTTCTTGAGAAGCACTATGGATGAATTCTTGATATATGAGGGACATGAAGAGTTTACTGTAAAGAATTACAGTAATGCGAACTTCAAATATAACAAAGAAGATTTCATATTATAAGTCGAGTTTTAATTTTTCCCTAGTGGGAGCGACTGTGAGCTGGAAAGGTTCCAGGCAAGATTCAGTCACTGATTCTAACATAGAGGTCTGAGTAAATTACTGCATGAGATGCACTTACTCAAAATATTCAATCTCAATCAAATTGTTGATAGAAGATATGTGAATATTTGCAAAGTACCAGGGCATGTCTTGCCAACCACGCCCCTATGTAGTGTAAGCGTGGAGGGCCGCGCTAGATCAATAGGCATATGATGCAGGAGATTGACTCTAGTGAAAGTGGGAGACTGTTGGAATTGTGCTCTAGAGGCAATCAATTAATTGGGAAAAATATGTGGATTTACGCTTCATTATGTTATCGGTATGGAGATATGATAACATGAATGAAGTCCTAATAAATGTTATATTCTTAAATTATCCCTAGTCAATTATAATGATTAATAGGACAATCATCTATGGACTAGTATGGGGTTGGATATATATGGAGATATCATGATCGAACACATGGTTATGCATTAGGGGTAATGGCATACTGGATTGACCCATCTCCGAGAAGGCTACATACACGTTATGTAAAGTCACAAGCGCTTCTCGTGGTGCAATGGTATTATCATCCTTAGACTTGAAGTCGCTAGATTGTCTAGTTGTGGATTATTGTGATTTTGGTAGCGTCAAACGCTACACTGTAACTGGGTAGTTATAAAAGCGTGTACCGGATACAATAAGAAGAAAGATTAGAAATCGTAGTGGACGTAGATAGAATTTGTCCCTCCCACATAACGGGAGAACATATCCTAGGCCATTCGAGGGATAGTGCTTATAGAATGTCTGGCCTGACTCAAGTAAATCAATATAGGATATTGATGTTATTTACACGAATAAGGCTATTCCCAGGATCGAGAAACTATGGATTGGATATACGAGTGTGACTTGTATGTCTCCTGTCCAATCCGGATATAGATACAAAGGGATGTGACAATTACTTGCACAAGATTTGTCGGATGACTATTCTATTAGTTGGCTAGAATGGATGTTTTGCTAGAAACCGCTCCATATTAGCAAATTGTTGCTACCAACTAGATAGAACCTATTGGGTCACACGCTAGAAAGAGTTGAACTAGATTTGGGAATTAATTAATATGATTAATTAATTTGAAGGATGACTTTGCAACACCTTGCAAACTTAGTAGGACTAATTTTCAAGGAAGGGAGTAAATTGAATTCTAGTAGTACTAGAATAGGGCCTTTAGGTAGTTTACAAGGAGTTGTTGGACTATATAGAGGATGATTCTAGCTTACTTCCTACAATAATGCTGATAACATAAGTGAGTGGGAGAGAACAAAGGAGAGAGCAAGACAAAACACCAAAGCCAAAGCCCTAGGTCCCGTCCGCCCCCTCCCATGCCGTTGGCCTCTTTTAGGCACGGCCGTGGGTTGTTCCCGTTGTGTGATTTCTTCTTCCTCTTACTCCGGTCCAAGCTATCACTAAGGAGTAGGAAGATCTAGATCTCAACTCTAGGCGTGGATCAACCGTAGAGACGTGACACAATTCACGTTACAAGTCATCACAGGAGAAACCCTAAGGTCTGTAACATGATTCTTCCTCTACCATCGTTATGCTTCTTGTCCTGTGATCCTTTGAGGGTATTGAATGGATAAATTATATTTTACGCTGCGTATCCATGATCAAAACCCTACACCTTTCAGTCAAAAACTCTTTTGAATTCTCCTGAGGCACTACACACCTCATCAAGATGGTAAACAAGACTTTGGATTCAACAATAAGCACATAGTCTGTTAACAACTTAGAGGAGGTAGAGATATGGGTAAAAACGAATTCTTCCCTAGCCACTTTTAAGGATTTACTCTTGTTGGGATAGTTGTCTGTGTTATACCTCTTAGGACAGCCTAAACCATCGAAAAATTCTGAGTGATCTAACTTCATGTTAACACCAGCCACTTTGGATTGAATCACCAAACTTACAGTCTTGATTTGCTTCATGTTCAGATAGAAAAGCCCAGTGAGCCTAAGGTAGGCAAATTCGTGAGGGTTTAAAACTTTCCAAAGAGAACTTTTCTTCAACCACTTAACACACTCCAGATTCATGGGTTTCCACATGTTTAACAACATTATAAACAAACCACTTTCTGTTAATGCCAGATTTCTTACCAGGGGATTGTTGCTTCTCTGAATAGATCTACATTTCTTTTCCAGTTCTTTTGTCTGGTTCTTCCTCTGTGGCTTTTCCTTTTCCTTTGTCAGTTTTGGTAGGCTTCTTCTTCTTCTTCTTCTTCACCTTCTTAGGACTAGCAATATGTTCCTCTGGCTGTTTATCTGGAGCAAATTGATATGTCTTCTTCTTCTTTATGAAAGTTGGTGTATGATCCTTCTTGATCTTCTTCTTTGGAGGAGAAGGAGTCTTCTCTGCACTTGGTGTTGTGGAACTGGAATCATCACTGAGAGTTTTAACCTCTTCCTCAGCAATCTTCCTCTTCTTGTCATAAAAATTCTTCGATCCTCCAGCAATTTTGATCATATCAGAGGTTCTTCTCGTGCTCATTAGGGTTTGGGGGTATATAAAGGAGAGGCATGAGTGATACGAGAAAGATATAGAGAAGAAAAGAGATAAATACTGAAGAGTTTGAGTTTGAAAAGGAAACAAGATATTTCTAAATTTTTTAAGATAAGCAAAATTAGTTAAATTCGAAATTGTGTGTGTGTGACGTGGGAAAAGAAATAATATAATACTAATTTTGAAGGAAAATAATTTTAAAAGTAATGGAAATATTGAGCAATTATCTACAGAGATAACACCCAACATTGAAAGATTCAGGTTTTTCACTAAACAACATATATACTTATTTTTAGGGGTTTGGAAAGGATTTCAAGGCCTCGAAAAGCTATACAACTGAAAACAACTGAAGCTGATAAAATCAAGGATTTGAAAAGATTTACAAGGCTTTGAAAATAAATTCAAAACTTTGAACCACATAATACTTACCTGAAACTTACCTAATACTCCCCCTAAACCAATGCTTCCTTATGTAGCATGCCCAGTTCTAATCTCAGCGCTGAGAATCTATCATCTAGCAGTGGTTTAGTGAAGATATCTTCCAATTGCATATTTGTGGAAACAAATTCAAGAGTAACATCACCTTTCTCAGCATGATCTCTGATGAAGTGATGTCTAAAATTTATGTGTTTGGTCCTTGAGTGCGCAACTGGATTCTTTGTTATTGATATTGCACTGGTGTTGTCACATTTGATAGGTATGTTTCTGAAATCAAATCCAAGATCTCTCATTTGCTGAGCTATCCATAACACTTGAGAACAACAAGCTTCTGCTGCAATGTATTCAGGTTCTGCTGTTGATAAGGCTACTGAGTTTTGCTTCTTTGAATGCCAGCTAATCAGGGATGTTCCAATAAATTGGCAGCACCCTGATGTGCTTTTTCTATCAACTTTGTAACCTGCAAAGTCAGCATCTGATTAGCCACACAAAGAAAAATTAGATTGTTTAGGATGCCAAAGTCCTAAGTCTATGGTACCATTTGTTGGGATGGATGCCCTAGAGGCAATCTTATTTAGTAGGAACAATGTTTTGGCTAGAACATTAATTGTATTATTTATGGAGGTATTTAATATAATGAAGTCCTTATATTACAAATGTGTTTGTTTATCTTAAATATCCCTAGTCAATTATAGTGATTAATTGGACGATCAACTATAGACTAGTATGGTGTTGGATTGATATGGAGATATCACGATCCAACACATGGGTATGCATTAGGAGTAATGATTTATTTGATTGACCAATTTATGATAAGGCTACATACAAGTTATGTAAAGTAACCAACGCTTATCGTAGTGATAACGTTATTGACATCCGTAGACTTGAAGTCACTAGATCCTCTAGTTGTGGAGTATTGTGTTTTGACATCGTCAAACGCTACATCGTAACTGGGTAGTAATAAAGGCGCTTATCGGACATAATAGGAAGCAAGCTTCGAGATGGTAGTGATGTAGATAGAATTTTTCCCTCCAACTTAACGGGAGAAAATATCGGTGGTCACTCAAGGGTTAGTGCTTATAGAATGTCTGACCAGACTTAGATAAATCAAAATAAGATATTGATGTTATCTGCATCGATAAGACTAAACTGTGGATTGGATATACGAGTGTGACTTGTATGTCTCGTGTCCAATCCGGATATGGAGACAAAGATATTAGACAATATAGTCACAAGGTTTTTCGGATTACTGACTGTTTCTATTAGTTGGGTTTCATGGATGTGTTGCTAGACACCGCTCCATGTTAGTAATCGTTACTACAAACTAAGTAGAAACCTATGGGTCACACGCCATATGGATTAAACTAGACTTGGGAATTAATTAATACGATTAATTAAATAGAAGGTTCAATACGCAAGCACATGCAAACTTAGTAGGACTAATTTGCAAGGTGAACTAATCCATGTAAGGACATGATTTGTGGAGGGGCCTTTATGTAGTTAACAAGGAGTTGTTGGACTATATAAAGGACACTCCTAGCTTATTTTATCACTAATGATCATAACACATATTGAGTGAGAAGCAAGACAAGTCAAGGCCGAATCCAAGACCCGTCTGTCCTCTTACCACCGTCGGCCACAGTAGGCCAAGCCTCTTTGGTCTCCGTTGTGTGATTCTTCTTCTTCTTCTTCTTCTTCTTCTTCTTCTTCTTCTTCTTCTTCTTCTTCTTCTTCTTCTTCTTCTTCTTCTTCTTCTTCTTCTTCTTCTTCTTCTTCTTCTTCTTCTTCTTCTTCTTCTTCTTCTTCTTCTTCTTCTTCTTCTTCTTCTTCTTCTTCTTCTTCTTCTTCTTCTTCTTCTTCTTCTTCTTCTTCTTCTTCTTCTTCTTCTTCTTTATTCCACCGGTTGCCACAATACGTGGAGAAATCTAGATCTTGCGTGGATTAGCCATAGAGAGGCAAACACTATTTTGCGTTTGAATTCATCCAAGAAGACAAACAAGGTAATTGTTACTAAATCATTTACTGTAGTTGAGATGTTTCTTACTGTGATCCTTGGAGGGTCTTGTGCGGATTTTAATTATTGTTTTTCCGCTGCGTAATCCGTTACAAAACCCTATAGTGGTATTAGAGCCACAGGTCGTAGAGCATAACGTAGTTTATGTGTTACGATTATGTCAATTTTACACTTAATTATTGTTTATCACGTAAAACGGATAAATTAAGCATAATTGATGCAATTTGAATATGATGCAACCAAAGAAGACCCAATTTTACATAAGATGTAGAAATTAGTGAATTTGGATCACATAGAATATTAAATTTTAGATCTAGAGAACTAGGGTTTGGACACAAGTTGGAAAAAGGTGTTTTTCCAATTTGGAAACAACTAAACTTGGGCAACAAGTGAAGGAGTTGTTTTGGAAACAACCGCTAGGAGGGTTTGGCTCACTTGGGACCACCCCCTCTTCTTCCTTGCCGCCCAAGTAAGCCACGGCCTAGGGTCTCGGGCCGTCCTAGCGCGTACCTTGGCTGTGTGGGGCTTAGGCCGATCGGCCCAAGGCCTTGTTGCTGTCCTTTATGGGTTCGGCCATAGTGATGGTTGGCCCTCTTGGACGTTTTGACCCAAGTATGTCCAAAAAAACTAAAATTGACCAAGCGCGTTGAAATTAGATTTTAACTGTTTATGTAATATTCTCATGGTGATTGGATATGGCCTTAGATGTGAGTGTTGTGAATGTTTAATTTTTGTGGTTTGTTTTACGGCCTACGAGTTGGTAAAATTAATGTAATAATTAATTAGGTTTTACGGCCTGCGAGCCGCTCTCCTCAACTTGTGAGGTCTTTCTAATAAGTATAAATGCTAGCTAGTATTAGATATAGTAGATGATAGCCACGACGTGGAGAAGAAGATGCCTAAAGAATTAAAGAACCACAAGATGGAGCATTCCACAAGGCTAAGGAGCATGGAGCATTCGACAAGCTTTGGAGCATGGACCAAAAGATGGAGGCACATGGAGATGAGCTTGCTATACTTTTGGTTCATATATATTCTCATTGTCTTGGGAATATCTTAGTCTAGGAGGCCATATCCTTATAACATTTTATTTTTCTTTTTTGTGGTTGTGTATTTATTGTCTTATTATTTATTGTTGGTGTATGGATGATGCATGCAAAATTTATAATAAGATAATTAACAAATCGGATCTTTTATTTTGGGATTTCCCAACCCAAATAAGTAGATCAGTTGATATGGATCAACAAAACAACTAAAACTGAAAGGAAAATCCCTCAAATTTAAATATTGCATTTTGCCTTCGTTACTCAAACACTCATCATAGTCATGAATTATCATGCTCGTGCATGCCAAATCAAGGCGACTCTATTCATCACAATGTGATGTGATGGCACAAGCAAGTAATGTGCAATTGTTGGAGTAAGAGGTTGGACGCAACTAGGTGATTTTAGTGGGATTAAAAATTCCTTGAGGCAAGTAATTGGGATTATTTATGGGGATAGATAAATAATGAGTTATTTTCCCAATTGAACCAAGAGTTGCATGGGGATGCAATTGGAAGTGTTCCTACCTAAATAAATAATTTTTGGATGACTTGCCAAAGAAAGCTAAAAAAGAAGTGAAATATCGATATTGGGCCACTAGAAAATATAATGATATAGTCCGCATTAATATGGGGGGTTATTAATCCGAGAAAAATAGTGGGAGATGAATTTAATAATCTAGCCATTATTAAATATAGTTATTTTTTCACAAAATACTAAAACTTGTATATTTCTCATTTTGTAGAAATCCAATGGAAAACAACTCATCAAGTTCATCACATTCAATACGTTTTGTCTTTTAGAAGAACAAGGTTTCTGGAATGCACTTTCTAGACTGGTACAGGAACTTTAGAATCGTTCTCAAGAAAGAAAAGAAACTATACACTCTAGAGAAGGAAGTTCCTGAGGGTCCAGACAATAATATCCCTGCAGCCTTAAAGGCGCATCAAAAGTCCGTTGACGACGTTAATGATGCGGCCTGCCTTATGCTTTTCACCATTACCTCTGAGCTTCAAAAGCAACATGAGAACATGGCTGCGTACGATATGATCACACACTTGAAGCATCTCTTCCAAGAGAAGGCAAGGGTAGAGAGGTATGAAGCTTCCAAGACATTGTTCAAGTGTCATCTATCAGAGGGAAACCCAGTTGGACCTCACGTGCTCCGAATGATCGAGCACTTGGAGAATCTTGAGCGCCCGGGGTTTACGGTGGGACAAGAGTTGGCCACATATCTCGTCTTGCAATCGTTGCCTGAGAGTTACGAATAATTGATCATGAAGTGTAACGTTAACGAGATCGTGAAGCCTCTGCCAGATCTACTCAATATGTTGAGAAAGGTGAACAAAGCATCAACAAGGGGAAGGGCAAAGCCATAATGATGGTGCACAAAGTGAAAGTCAAAAGGTTTGCTTCTACCTCCAAAGGTAAAGGCAAGGAAGTCGCTAAACCCAAGGATATTGCCCTTAAATCTGTTGGTGGTGTTGCCATGGGAGTGACTAGGGTCATTGTCACTACTATAGTCAGCCTGGACACTGGAAGAGGAACTGCCCAAAGTATCTGAAAAATAAAAGGCTTGGAATAGTGATTCCACCACCACCATGTATTTTTTTTGTAGATGTCAATTTAACTTTCTCTTCATCATGGGTATTGGATACTGGATGTGGATCTCACATTTGTAAAAATGTGCGGGATCGAAAAAATGTAGAAGATTGGCTAAAGGGGAGATAGACCTGCGCGTTGGGAATGGAGCAAAGGTTGCTGCATTGGCCATACGCGTGTACGAGTTGTGTCTGCCTTCAAGATTAGTTTTAGAATGAAATAACTGCTATTTTGTGCCTGCTATGAGCAAAAAATTTATTTCTATTTCTTGTTTGGACAAGGAAGGTTTTACTATTTCAATAAAGGACAATTGTTGCTTCATTTATTTTGATAGTATTCACTATTGTAGTGCGCAATTATGTGATGGATTATATATCCTTGATCTAAGTAATCATGTCTATAACGTATAAACAAAGAGGATGAAAATGAATGATTTCAATCCCGCTTATAAATGGCACTGTCGTTTAGGCCACATAAACGAGAAACTTGTTTCTAGACTCCATAAGGATGGATTCCTAGACTCATTTTATTTTGAATCATATGAGACATGTGAGGCTTGTTTATTGGGAAAGATGACAAAGTCCCCTTTCAATAAGAAAGGTGAGAGGACTAGTGAGCGTATGCCAATGGATCTAGTGTGTCCGTCATGATTGCGCTGAACAAGAGGCTTCGTAAGTGTATCTGACAAATTCTCATCTATAGTAATCTTGCATATCCTCACATCTCCTCTATCAATGATATATCGAATAAGATGGAACTTCCCGAGTACGTGTTTGGATTTATGATGTGACCTGGGTTCCTTTAATTGTGCAATCGCCCCAGTGTTGTCACAATACAACTCAATTGAATCCACATTCTAGGAACCACACCAAGCTCAGTAATGAACGTCCCAATCCAAACAACTTACTTTGCTACGCAACTTGCAGTAATGTACTCAGCCTCAGTTTTAGAATCAACAACCAACTCTTGCTTGGAACTTTTCCACCTCTCCATTCAGGCAATACCCGAATCCCGATGGGATCTGAAATCATCTTTGTCGGTTAGGAAGCTTGCATCCGTGTAACCCATTACACGCAACTCTTCCTCCCCTCAAAATATCAAGAACGCATCCTTGGTTCTTCTCAAGTACTTGAATATGTTTTTGAAAAAGTAACTCCCACCCGGATTAGAATGGTATCTGCTTGTCATACTCAATGCGTATGACACATCTGGTCTAGTACAATACATGGCGTACATGATAGATCCTATGGCCGAGGCATAGGGAACCCTGCTCATGCGTTCCTTCTCAATCTCATTGAAAGTACAATCATCCTTCGAAAGGGTGATTCCATACGACATGGGAAATAATCCCTTCTTGGAATCTTGCATGTTGAACCGATTCAACACCTTGTCTATATATGTACTTTGACTTAGGCCTAGCATCTTCCTCGATCTATCTCTATAGATCTTGATACCAAGTATATAAAATGCATCCCCTAAGTCCTTCATTGAGAAACACTTTCCTAGCCAATTTTTCACAGATTGTAGCATAGGAATGTCGTTTCCAATGAGTAGTATGTCATCCACATACAAGACCAGAAAGGCAACAGACCTCCCATTAACCTTCTTGTAGACACAAGATTCATCTTCGTTCGTGATGAAGTCAAACTCTTTGGCTGCTTCATCAAAACGTCGATTTCAACTCCTAGAAGCTTTCTTTATCCATAAATGGATCATTGCAACTTACTGAATTTATTTGCATGCTCTGGATCCACAAAACCATCAGGTTTTGTCATGTACACATTCTCAAGGATGTTTCTATACAGAAACGCTATTTTGACATCAATCTGCAAAATCTCATAGTCATAATAAGCTGCAATAGCAAGTAAAATTCGAATGTATTTGGTCATTGCGACTGGTGAAAAGGTTTCATCATAAGCTATACCATGAATCTGTCTAAATCCTTTTGCCACCAATCGGCCCTTATAGGTAATCAAATTACCATCCATGTCGGTATTCTTCTTAAAGAGCCACTTGCACCCTATGGGCCCAGCCCCTTGGGGTGGTTCAACCAAAGTCCATACTTTGTTGGTATACATGGATTCCATCTCGGATTCCATGGCCTTAAGCCACTTATGAGAGTCCAACCCTTTCATGGCCTCTACATAGGTAGTAGGCTCATCGTCTATGGGCAACACGTCACCAGGCTCAGTCACAAGAAGTCCATACCTCTCTGGCTCCTGGCGCACTCTAATCGACCTACAAAGCTCTTGTGCTACTCGGACAGGCTGTTCCACAACCTCTTGTCGCTCCTGTTCATGTTCCGTAGTAGGATCAGTGCTTTGTGGCTCTTTGACCTCTTCAAGTTCTATAGTCCTCCCACTTGCTTATTTAGAGACAAATTCTTTTTCTTGAAAAACGCCAGACCGGGCAACAAACACTATGTTCTCGGTTGGGTTGCAGAAGTAATATCCCTTAGTTTCCTTAGGGTATCCCAGAAACTTACACTTATTCGACTTGGGCCCTAGCTTGTCTGGATGTAAATGTTTTACGTAGACACCGCAGCCCCAAATCCTCAAGAACGACACTGTGGGATGCCTCCCACTCCACATCTCATATGGAGTCTTCATGACCGATTTAGATGGAACACTGTTAATGGTGAAAGCTGCACACAAAAGAGCGTGGACCCGAAATGATAATGGAAGATCAGTCTGACACATCATAGATCGAACCATGTCCAATAGTGTGCGATTCCTCCTCTCAGACACGCCGTTCCATTGCGGCATTCCGGGTGGAGTGAGTTGGGACAAGATCCAACACTCTCTAATATAGTAATAAAATCTTGTTTTAATTATTCTCCTCCACGCCGATCGTAGGGCCTTGATACTTTTGCCAAGTTTCTTCTCTACTTCTTTATAGAATTCTTTGAACATTTCAAAGGATTCGGCTTTGGCCTTCATAAGGTATACAAATCCATATTTACTGAAATCATCAGTAAATTTAATGAAATATACGTAACCACCCCTGGCAGACGTGGAAAATGCCCCACATACATCAGTATGCACGAGCGCCAATCGAGATGCACCAGATTAACTTTACTGCAAGTGGGAGACTATTGGAATAGATGCCCTAGAGGCAATCTTATTTAGTATGAACAATGTTTTTGCAAGAACATTAATTGTATTATTTATGGAGATATTTAATATAATGAATTCCTTAGATTACAAATGTGTTTGTTTATCTTAAATATCCCTAGTCAATTATACTGTTTAATTGGACGATCAACTATAGACTAGTATGGGGTTGGATTGATATGGAGATATCACGATCCAACACATGGGGTATGCTTTAGGAGTAATGTCATACTGAATTGACCCACTTACGAGAAGGCTACATACAAGTTATGTAAAGTCACAAGAGCTTCTCGTAGTGACAACGGTATTGTCATCCTTAGACTTGAAGTCACTAGATCCTCTAGTTGTGGAGTATTGTGTTCTGACATCGTCAAACGCTACACCATAATTTGGTAGTAATAAAGGCGCGAACCGGACACAATAGAAAGGAAGCTTAGAGATTTTAGTGATGTAGATAGAATTTGTCCCTCCCATATAATGGGAGGAAATATGTGTTGCCACTCGAGGGTTAGTGCTTATAGAATGTCTGACAATACTTAAATAAATCAATATAGGATATTGATGTAATCTGCAATGATAACACTAGTCCTAGGATCGAGAAAATATGGATTGGATATACGAGTGTGACTTGTATGCCTCGTGTTCTATCAGGATATGGAGACAAAGGGATGAGACAATATAGTCAAAAGGTTTGTCGGATTACTGACCATTTCTATCAGTTGGGTAGCATGGATGTGTTTCTAGATACCGCTCCATGTTAATAATCATTACTACCAACTAACTAGAAACCTATGGGGTCACACGCCATATGGATTAAACTAGACTTGAGAATTAATTAATATGATTAATTAAATAGAAGGTTCAATACGCAAGCACATGCAAACTTAGTAGGACTAATTTGCAAGGTGAACTAATCCATTTAAGTACATGATTTGTAGAGGGGCTTTTAAGAAGTTAACAAGGATTTGTTGGACTATATAAAGGACACTCCTAGCTTATTTTCTTACTAATGCTCATAACACATATTGAGTGAGAAGCAAGACAAGTCAAGGCCGAATCCAAGACCGGTCCGCCCCCTTCCCACCGTCGGCCACAAGAGGCCGAGTCTCTTTGGTCTCCGTTGCGTGATTCTTCTTCTTCCTTCTTCCACCGGTTCCTAGCAAGAGGTGGAGGAATCTAGATCTTGATTCTAGGCGTGGACGTAGAGACGCAAACACTGTTTTGAATTTGAAGTCATCCAAGGAGACAAACAAGGTAATTGTTGCTAAATCCTTTACTATCGTTATGATGTCTCTTCCTGTGATCCTTGGAGGGTCTTGCGCGGATTTTAATTATTGTATTTCCGTTGCGTTATTCGCTAGAAAACCCTGCACCATTGAGATATCTGAAAATTCTTTTGACAGCAACGAAGTGTGATTCTTTAGGATCAGCTTGAAATCTAGCACACATACAAGCACTAAACATAATATCTGGTCTACTTGTAGTGAGATATAGAAATGATCCAATCATTCATCTACACTCTTTCACATTCACACTCTTACCAATTTGATCGTTTTCTAGAGACAGTGTAGAGCTTATAGGGGTTTTTTGCTACCTTGGACTGAAACATGTTGTACTTGTTTATCAAGTCCTTGGTATACTTGTTTTGATGAAAATAGATTCCTTTCTTCATCTGATGTATATGAAGTTCAAGAAAGAATTTGAGCTCTCCCATCAAACTCATTTCAAATTCCCTGCTCATAAGACTTGAGAAATCCTTGCAAAGCGCATCATTAGTAGAACCAAATAAAATATCATTAACATACTTGAACTAATATAATATCTTTCCCATGAGTCTTTATAAAAAGGGTTTTATCTAAAGTACTCGTTTGAAATCATTTTCAAGTAGAAACTTTGACAGTCTTTCTTCCCTCTTGGAGCTTGTTTCAAACTATAAAGACCTTTGTCAAGTTTATAAACATAATTTGTAAACTCATCATTTTCAAAAACTGGAGGTTGGGAAACGTAGACTTCTTCTTGAAATATCAATTTTCGAAAGGCACATTTTACATCCATTTGAAAGATTTTTATATTTTTATGAGACGCGAATGCAAGTAACATTCTAATTGCTTCCAAACTTGCAACAGGAACAAAAGTCTCCTCACAGTCAATACCTTCTTCCTGGCTGTATCCTTGAGCTACAGGTTTTGCTTTGTTTCTGATTACCTTACCATTCTCACCTAACTTGTTTCTGAAAACCCACATGGTACCAATGAGGTGGAGGAACCAGATTCCAAACCATGTTCCTTTTAAATGCATTGAGTTCAATTTGCATTGCAATGATCGAGTCTGCTTCTTATAATGCTTATTTCACATTCTTAGGCTCCATAAGAGAGACAAAAGCATTTAAAGCACATAGTTTCTTCAATTGTGATCTTGTCTGTGTACTAGTGGATGGATAAGATATGATGTTGTGAACTGGACGAGATGAAAGATATTTGAATCTCTTCCTTGGTTTCCATTGTTCAGGTTCTCCAGAAAGCTTCTCAGGTATTTGAGAACTTGAATTAGTGGCTTGTTCACTCTAATTCTCTTGATGTTCTTTTTCAAGTATTTGAGACTCATTTTCAAGGCCTTGGAAATTCTTTATGTTCTCTTGGAAGCTATCCTTGGAACCTTTTCAAGGCCCTGCTTCATCTTCTTATTCATGCTTGTTTAAATTCAAGTCTGCAAAACTTTCACTCAAAGAACCATCATAGCTTTCATCAAAAATAACATGAATAATTTCTTCAACAAGTTTAGTTCTCTTATTATAAACTCTATAAGCTTTGCTAGTCACTGGATAACCAAGAAAGATACCTTCATCATTTCTGGCATCAAACTTACGAAGATTGTGCTTACCATTGTTGTGAACATAACAAGTGCAGCCAAAAGGTTTGAAGTAAGAGATGTTTGGCTTTCTTCCTTTGGAAAGCTAATAAGGAGTCTTCTTCAGGATAGGCCTGATCAAGCACCTGTTAAGTATATAGTTGGCAGTGTTCACAGCTTCTGACCAAGAGGATTTTGGAATTTTTTTCTCTAGAAGCATTGTCATTGACATATCTTTAAGAGTCATGTTCTTTCTTTCAACAACGCCATCGTGTTGAGGAGTTCTAGGAGAAGAGAAGTTGTGAGAGATGTCATGCTTAGCACAAAATAAATTAAACTCAAGTTGATCAAATCCTTTTCCGTGATCACTTCTAATTGAAGCAATAGGCAGGTTTTTCTGTGTTTGAAGTTCTTTACAAAGCTTTGAAAATTCAGAAAGAGTTTCAGATTTGTCTTTAAGAAATATCACCCTAAATCTAGAAAAATCATATACAATAACTAACACGTACTTCTTACCCTTTGGTGTTGGAGTTCTCATAAGACCAGAGAGATCCATATGCAATAATTCAATGGGTGTATTAGTACTTACAAAGTTATTTTGCTTGAATGAACTTCTAGTCTGTTTACCTTGAGCACAAGCTTTCAATACCTCTTCATCCTTGAATTTGATAGTAGGTAGACCTCTTATTAGGTCTTTAAAAAAATATGTGCAAGCTAATGTGTCCAAGCTTTCTGTGCCAAAGCTTTGAACCCTCTTTCAAGGCCTTGAGACAATTCAGACTTTCTCCTGCAACTTTGTTAGTGTGAAAAGTATAAACATTGTTTGACTTCGAGGTAGTGAGGATGCAAATTCCAGATTTCTCATTTTGCACCACACATTTCTCTTGTTCAAAAATAACTTTGTTTCCATTATCACATAACTGAGATACAATAAGCAAGCCATCAACTAAATAGAAATCGAAAATAGAGTTTTCAGAATCTGTACCAACATTACCAATACCTAGTATGTTGCATTTGCCTTTGTCACCAAGTTTGATTGAACCTTATGATTGCTCTTTTAGTTATGATTATAAAGATCTCTTTCCACTCATGTGTCTGGAGCAACCACTGTCCATAAAACTATTTTTGTTCTTTGCTCTTGGTGACAGCCTGCAAACAGCATTCCTTGCCTTACTCAGCTGTTAAACAAAGTGTGGAATTTAGATTCATATTCAGGTTCAACCATATTAGATGGTCTAACCCAATTAGGAACCCAAATCTGTCTAACTTGTCCTTTAAGTTGAACAGGAAAAGTGTTCCTCATTATGTGAGGGTCTCTTCTTCTAAAAGGACAAGTCATCTTAACATGACCAATTCTGTTGCAGTAATGGCACTTAGAAGAAGTTCTGCTACCAGCCTTCACAAATCTTGTGTTGTTCTTGTTGGGAAAATTTGGATTGTAACTGTTGACTCAAAGACTTCTAAGTATATTTTGAGAAGTAACTTTTTTGAGTGATGAAAGACAAAGACAAAGTATTTCTAAGGCTCCAAGGCCTTGAGATACTGATCAGAGCTTCAAAGCCTTGAGAATAGCTTTATTATACTGTATGCTCTAATAATCTTGTGTTGCAGGTTGTATATCTGATGTTTAAGATCATAAATTTGCTGCAAATATTTATGTTATACATCTAACACAATTGAAGATATCCTAATCAGAGATAATCAAAGTTTTGTGGTTCAACATTGAAAGACTGTGAAGCATATTCAGAGCTTCAAGGCCTTGAAATGTGCGTTGCGCTGCTGACAGTTTTTACAGAGTTAATTTGATTCTTTCTTGCAGGGTTTGATCTTTATTATTATGGTTGTTTAATGACTTCTAAAAGTATTAAACTAGTTTATCATGAGTTATCTGTTCCAGAAGTTAATCAGATTATTGTTTTATTCACTCATCCAGTTTTTATTCAGAAACTGGAAATCCTAACAGACTTAGTGCTGTTATATTTATGGATTTTGTTGTTGCTGTGTTTTAATGTTGTTGCAAGTTTGTTAAACATGCAAGTGCAATCTCAACAAACTCCAACGGATATCTACTCAAAGATGTTTGTGTTGTAGTTGGAAAGGATGAGGATTTGCAGGTACTGAGATCCTAAAATCTCTCATTCAGTTGCAGTGAGTGAATAAAAGACTGGTTAGAATTTTGAAAGAGATAGAGAAGCTTGCAGAGAACTGAGAGAGGTGTGGAAAATTCGTGGAAGACCAGATATTCAAACACACATACATTCAGGCTTCAATTACAGCTTTCAGAAGATCAATCATTCCAGTTTCCTGAAGAACACATCCAGGCCTTCACAAGCTTATTCTTCTACTGTGTTCTTCTTCTGTTTTGTAACTTGCTTATCTTTTGTATATCTAATACCTCACTAAACCTAGTGGTTGGTTGTTCAAGTGAATAACAAGAGGTTCTTGTTAGCTCAACAGTTAGTAGCTGGTACTAGATAGGTTTGGAACCACAAGCTGTATAGGTGTAAGGGAATTCACTTAGGCTTGGAGATCTAGGGCTGTTTCTGTGTGAGTAATAAGAAGTGTTTGCCCAATCCTGGTGGGATTAGATCCCTCAGGCAGAGATTAGGTCCATTGGGACTGAACTCTGTAAATTGCCTTGCGTTCTTTACTTTACAGTTTTGTTATTTTTTGTTGCAAGCAAATTAAATCAAACAAGGGTTTACAAACTGTTCAGAACTGGTGGTAGTTCAAGGCCTTGAAGCTTTCTGTTCTGCCTTAGAAAGTTTCTGACTAGTTTACTAAAATCTCAAGGCCTTGACATTTGAGTTTCTCACATATTTACTTAGTTAAACTTTGTGTTTAGCAAAAAGTTTCCATAATCTATTCAACCCCCCCCCCCTTCTAGAGTATTTTGGTCTTGTATTTAGTCTATATTACAAACTTTTAATTGGTATCAGAGCTTGGGTCACTAATATAGATCTAACAATCTTGTGACTATGAGTAATGTAGGAGAAGGTGGATTCTCACAAGGAAGGGCAGCAAACAGACCTCCATTGTTCTGTGGTGATAACTTCATGCACTAGAAGGCATTGATGAAGATGTTCATCATAGATCAAGACATGGAACTGTGGTCAATAGTTCAGAATGGTCCTCATGAGTATTACACTACCATAGATGGAGTTAGATTCATCAAGTCTGAGGAAAATCTCTCAGTTACTGAATTGGAAAAGGTATAAAAAAATTACAAGGCTATGAATAAGTTATACTGTGCTCTTAATGCAGATTAGTTCAACAGAGTGTCAAATTGCAAAAGTGACAAAGAAGTATGGGACAAGCTGGTTGTGACATATGAAGGAACCATCCAGGTTAAACAGACCAAGATTAACATACTTCTGAGGCAATATGAGCTGTTCAAAATGAACTCAGATGAGACCATCAAGGAGATGTTCAAAAGATTCACTGATGTGGTGAATAATCTGTAGTCATTGGGAAAGAGGTTTTCAAATGAGGAAAAGGTCACGAAAATTCTGAGGAGCTTACCAAAAGCCAAGTGGGAGCCAAAGACAATAGCTATTGAGGAAGCTCAGGATTTAAGTCTTCTTCAGCTAGATGATCTACAAGGAAAGCTGCTCACTCATGAAATGTCTATGAAAGATGTAGAAGGTGATCTAAGTGAAAACATCAAGAACTTAGCACTCAAGGCTAAATACAATGAAAAATCTCAAAGCCTTGAGACTGAAGATGAGCATGATGATGAAGAGACTATAGCATTGATCTCCAAGGCCTTGGCCATGATTCTCAAAAAGAAAAGAAACTCTGGTAACAGGGACTACAACAGATAGAGATCAAGACCTTCAAGCAGCAAGGACTACAAAGGTAAGTCTTCATCACAGTTACATAAATTAAAGTAATGAATTGTTTTGAATGTGGTGATGCAGATCATTTAGTAAGGGATTGTCCACAAAAGAAGAAGAACAGGAACTTTCAAAAGAAAGGCAGTGACAACAGAAGGAAGAAAGCCATGATGGCCTCTTGGAGTGATTCTGATTCATCAAGTGACTCAGACACAGAAGAAGATCAAGCAAATATGTGCTTCATGGTTAAACATGATGAAGAAAAGTCATCAAACAGGCATATTGAGGAAATGGTAAAAAATCTTCTTGCAAGTCCTTCTGATGTACTTCTAGAAATTCTCAAGAGTATGATTTTAAATAAATAAAGTTATAGAAATGAGATTTCATCTTTAAATATTAAGATTCATGAGCAGGTAAAAGAAAACTTGGACCTAGTTTTCTTCCAACAAAACTGTTGAAGTTTCTAGGACAAAAATTGAAAAGGACTTCAAGGCCTTGGACAGCAGGTTCAAAGCCTTGAAGGAACATGTAAAAGAGATTGTTGATCAAAACACTCTTTTAACTGAAAGATATGCTGATCTAAAGACTCATTCTGAGGATTAAGAACAACAAATCTGTTCTTTGACTGAGAAACTTCAAGAGTCTAAAAAGGTCCTAAACAGTTTTACAGGCTCAGAACATAATCTAAATCTCATTCTTGGAGGATTTCTGAAATCAATGCATAAAAGTGGGATTGGCTAAAATCCAAATTTTCCAAAGAAAAGCGAAACTACTTTTGTCAAATCTGGTAGCATACATTCTCCAAAGTGTCATTACTGTGGAAAAATTGGTCCTATCAGATTAACTTCTCCCTTCAGAAGATCAGAACCTCACATTATGAGGAATACTTATCCTTATCAGCTCAAGGTACAGGTTAGGCAGATTTGGGTTCCAAAAGGAATTAGACCACCAAACATGGCTGATTCTGAGTATGACTCAAAGTTCTGCACTTGGTCTAACAGCCTGTTAAGGCAATGATTTACTTTTGCAGGATGTCACCAAGGCCTTGAAAGATCAGAAATGGATACTAGACAGTGGCTGTTCAAGACATATGAGTGGAAAAAATCTCTCTTTACAGAGCTTACAGAAAAATCTCGAGGAACAATTACACTTGGTGACAAAGCAAAATGCAATATTATTGGTATAGGTAGTATTGGTAATGGTTCTACCAACTCTATCTGTGATGTTTATCTTGTGGATGGACTTAAATATAATCTGCTTAGTATCTCTCAGTTATGTGATAATGGTTATAAAGCTATATTTGACAAGGAGAAATGTGTGTTGCAAGATGATAAATCTGGAGACTGCATACTCACAGCTCCTAGATCATATAATCTCTTTGCTATGAGTACTAACAGTGTTGCAGGTGAAAAGTTAAAATGCCTCAAGGCCTTGAAGGAAGATTCAAAGTTTTGGTATAGAAAGCTTGGGCATATTAGCATACACACCTTGAATAAACTTATCTCAAAGGATTTGGTAAGGGGATTACCATCACAAAAAATTTCAGATTTTGAGGTCTGCAAGGCATGTGTACAAGATCTAAATTTGAAAAAGCATGAGTCTGATGATGATGTTGTGAAAGAGGACAAAGGCAAAACTAAAGTGCAGAATCAATCAGTAGAATCTCAAGGTCTTGAACCCCCTGCAGAGCCAAAATCTCAAAGCCTTGTGACTGAAACTGAAACTTTCTATGATGCTCCCTCTACTGTTTTAAGAACTCAAAGCCTTGAAGGAACATATTCCTGTACACCAAGGAAGAATTTTAAGTATCTTTCAGATCATCCAGCTGACAATATCATATCTGATCCAACAACTGGAACTGAGACAAGAGGACAGTTGAAGAACTTGTGTGCTTTTACTGGCTTTGTATCATTAATTGAGCCTAAGAATAATAAGGAAGCACTTGAAGATGTTGACCGGATCATTGCAATGCAAAGTGAGCTGAATTTATTTGAAAGAAACAAGGTATGGAATCTGGTTATCAGACCAAAAAAGAAGTCAATTATAGGAACCAGATGGGTGTTCAGAAATAAGCTTGATGATAATGGCAAAGTGGTAAGGAACAAAGCCTGACTTGTGGCACAGGGATACAATCCGGAAGAAGGTATAGACTATGAGGAGACATTTGCCCCTGTTGCCAGGTTAGAAGCTATTAGAATACTTCTTGCATTTGCATCTCACAATTACATAAAGCTTTATCAGATGGATGTCAAATGTGCTTTTTTGAATGGTTATTTACAAGAAGATGTGTTTGTAGCACAGCCTCTTGGTTTTGAAGATGAAAATTTCCCTGATTATGTTTACAAACTAGACAAAACTATTTATGGTTAAAAACAAGCTCCAAGGGCTTGGTATGATAGACTTTCAAAAATTTTACTTGACATTAATTTCAAGAGAGGTCTAGTAGATAAAACTCTTTTTATTAAACATCATGAAAGTGATTTGTTAGTAGTTCAGATCAATGTGGATGGTATTTTTTTTGGTGCTACAAATGATGCTCTTTCAAAAGAGTTCTCTAGTCTGATGTGCAGGGAGTTTGAGATGAGCTTAATGGGAGAACTGAATTTCTTTCCTGGACTTCATATTTTACAAATCAAGAAAGGAATATTTGTACATCAAGGAAAGGATACTAAGGACTTATTGAACGAGTACAATATGACACAGTCCAAGGTACTTAAAACTCCTATGAGTTCATCACTCTCATTAGACAAGGAGTCAAATGGTAAGAGTGTAAATCAAAAGAAATATAGAGGTATGATTGGATCACTTTTGTATTTAACTGCTAGTAGACCTGATATTATGTTTAGTGTTTGTATGTGTGCTAGATTCAGGCAGATCCTAAGGAAAGACATTTACCTGCTGTCAAACGAATTTTTAGATATTTGAATGGAACCAAAGACTTGGGGCTTTGTTATCGAAGGAGATCTAATTTTATGTTGAGTGGCTATTCAGATGCAGATTTTGCAGGATATAAAGTAGACAGGAAGAGTACTTCAGGATGTTGCCAATTTCTTGGATATTCACTGATCAGTTGGCATTCTAAGAAGCAAAATTCTGTAGAATTATCAACTGCAGAATCTGAATACATTGCAGCTGGAGCTTGCTATTCACAAGTGTTAAGGATTGCACAACAACTTAGAGATCTTGGTTATAATTTCATAAATGTGCCTATTCACTGTGACAACACAAGTGCTATCTCATCTCTAAGAATTCAGTAAAGCACTCAAGAACCAAGCACATAGATGTGAGACGACATCACTTTCTTAGAGATCTTGCAGGATGTTGTTCTATCTTTTATTTCCACTTCAATGCAAATTGCTGATATTTTCACTAAACCTCTGCAAGATGATAGGTTTTCATCCCTAAGGCTTGATTTGGGTATGTTAAACAAGGATGCATTGGTTTAGGGGAAGTAGTGATACTTACTTGTGTTCATGTGTTGAAATCTCAAAGCCTTGAGATTATACTTTCCAAAGCCTTGAAAGTATAGTTCAAAGCTTTGAAATTTCTAAGACTGCAGAAAATCTCAAGGCCTTGAGATTGTTCTCCAAGGTATTGAAACATCTGTTTTTTTTTAAAAAAAAATGGATCATGAAATATTATATCTTATCTCTTTAGATAATTGTATAATATTTGAATTACACATAGAATTTTCTAAAATGTCCAAAAATATTTTTAAAGATTCATTTTGCATGTTCATATCAGTAGAGTCCTATTATTACTCATTCTTTCAACCTACTTAAGCTGAAAGTCAGGGCTTATTCTTCTTCATTCTCTCTCAATTCTCTACGTCTCTCTGCTCTCTCTCTCTATTTCTATCAATATCATTCTCTTCTCAAAACCCTAAACCCACAATGGAGCTCAAATCATCCAGGATTCAACAACAGGGAAAGTCTTCTGGAAGATCTAAGAAGAGGCCAAACAAGAAGGAGAAGATTGTGATCTCTAATTCGGATTCAGAGAACACTGAAAGTTTGCATGAGGACACTCCTCCTGCACAGAAGATCTGAACAGAAAATGGAGATGAAGGTTCAAGTATTGATCCACAGAAGGAGACAGAGACTCAGGGTGGTGATCAACCTAGGTCAGACAAGAAGAAAGGGGGAGAGAAGAAAAAGGCTGGTGAAGAAGAATAGGGGAAAATTGCTCAGGAAAGCAAGAAGAAGTCCACTGAGGGAGAACAAGAGAAGGAGAAACCTACTGAGAAGAAATCAAGGGTTAAGCAAGTTGCTGCTGCAACCAAAAAGGGTTATCAAGGTAAAAATGTACTTCCTTCAGATTGGTTTGTTAGTTCTGAAGTTAGGACAGTTTGGATGCAAGGGTATGCTTCTTCTAAGGTTGCCTTTTGTAGTATGATTTTTGAAGAGTTATTAGATAAACTAGATATTGAATGTATGAGGAAGTTAAGGGATTCTGCAGTTTGGAAGGTGTTAAATCCTAGTTCAAAACCTTTACCTAGGTTAACTAGGTAGTTTTATCTGAATCTGGTTCAAGAAGGAGAAGATAAATTGGTGTTAACCTCTAAGGTGGCTGGGATAAACTTAAGGCTATAT
Source organism: Linanthus parryae (assembly GCA_023055425.1). Taxonomy (NCBI): domain Eukaryota; kingdom Viridiplantae; phylum Streptophyta; class Magnoliopsida; order Ericales; family Polemoniaceae; genus Linanthus; species Linanthus parryae. The sequence continues at coordinate 77,817,342 of JALGPY010000005.1, forward strand.
CATAGGACTTTTTCCTAAGTCTTGGGAATTTCTAAGAAGTACAATGTTGGTGATCATCCTAATAGGAAGGAGTATCTAGAAAAGGCCAAAGCTATGTTTTTCATTGATGGTGTTCTCGCTGGTCCCAAACAGTTGACACACTCTGTGCTCAACTGTGAAGCTAAGATTTTGTTTACAATTCTGAAGAGAAGTGTTGTTCCTAGGGAAAACTCAAGAGAGTTGGTTACTGATAAAGTTCTTATCCTGATGTACCTGATATGTCAAGATACTGAGCAACTATCCGTTGTAGAAGACTGTTAGAGAATTCAAAGTTGCTACCTATTGTAGATACTGCTTTCTGACATGACAGATCTTAGCCACGTGGCAACCATCCAGCACACCATATTGTGCTCCATACACACAGGATCACCAGCCGAGCTGATCCATGTGGGGGCTGCGAGACAGAGCCCTCGCATACCACTGCACGGGACTTGTAGGGACTTAGTGGTTTGGAGGCTAGAGTAAGCCCTGTCGCGTGCGAGCCAAGCCCGCGCGCGACCTTTAGTAACTGTTTTGAGAGATTTATGGCACGAGCTCCATAAACCCGGTCAATCCGGTCAAACCCGGTCAACCTCGTAACGGTTCCGGTATTCGCGCACCACGTGCTCTAACGGTCCCTATATACTCGGACGGACGTGCCGTTATGGTTAAGCTAATTAAGCCGCCATTAATGGGCGCATTAACCACACTACAACGGTCATGTTCTCCAGTATATATATATCGTTAACCTTTCCATACAAAGGGGGACACACTGCCATACGCGGAAGCTCTGCCAAACCTCTGTCTCTCTCTCAGACATTGCTACTGACTTACTCTCTCCCTACACACACCCCTATTCTTCCTGTGCGATCCCTGATCCACTACGCACGGTGTACACGGAGGTCTCCCTGCCGGAATCTCTTGTGCACATTTTGGTGAACCCGACGTGAAACTTACCAGCAAAAGCAACCATGTCTCAGGAGGACGATGTCAGCAACCGATCGCCTTCCACCGAAACTCCCTCGGGAGACGAGGCTCGCCGTACTCCGACGACTCCCGGCGAGGCGCCAACTTTAGAGTCTTTGGACGCCACTGTCCAAAGTCATGCAAAAGCTCTCAAGTCTCAGTCTGCGCAGTTAGAACGGATCTTGGCCGTTCTGGGCGCCCTTGCGCCAAATCCTCCACCAGCCACCGCTATCCCTCAGGGAGGAGGAACCCCTACCGCTCCAGGATTGGGAGTGTCAGCCACGCCTCCCAACTCTCATCTGCAAACTCTACCGTCAGCAACGCAGCTGCCTTCGGTCCAAGGGTCAACGGCACAAATGATGCCCCCTGCTGCTCACGCCTCTCAGCCCCCGGCTTTGGCGTCCAACCCAGCTCTGCAGTATACTCTGCCTCCACCAGCGACAATCTGGGGAAACGCGGGTAGTCAATACACTCCCAATCCTCCGGCGGCATATGTGTCGCCACCGCCTACGGCAACCCCTCCGCCAACTACCGAGGGAAGCATTCCAGAATGCATGACGTCTTTGCAGAAGCGCGTGGACTCCATCCTGGCTCATCAGTCGTTCGCGGATACCATCATCCCGAAGCTAGACAACGATCCACCCATTCCACGAGAGATCTATCTCATGCCAAACCCGGCGGGGTACAAGGCTCCCAAATGGGATAAGTTCGAGGACGTCAATGGAAACGCTCATGAGCATGTCATGCGTTTCATCGATGTCATGGGTCCATACGGAGCCGATCCCAAGCTGCTGATGCGAGAATTCCCAAAAACTCTTGGGAATGTAGCATACAAATGGTCAAGAAAAGCACCAGAAGCTTCAGGCCAGAGCTCAACGTGAAGATCAAGCAGGAGATTGTCAAACTCCTAGACGCCAAGTTCATAGAGCCAAATCACCATCCCACATGGTTGGCCAACATCGTGCCGGTGGTGAAGAAGAACGGACAGCTCCGCATCTGCGTGGACTTCCGAGATCTCAATCGCTTCTGCCCTAAGGACGATTTCCCACTGCCTAACATCGATTTGCTCATTGATTCAACGGCAGGCCATCGCATGTTCAGTTTCATGGACGGCTTCAGCGGGTACAATCAAATCAAGATGGATCCCGAAGATGCAAGGAAAACTGCATTCATCACTCCCGTGGGGGTATTCAACTACACGGTAATGCCATTCGGTCTTAAGAACGCAGGCGCAACCTATCAGCGGGCCATGATGGCTCTATTCCACGACATGATGCACAAAGAAGTGGAATTCTATGAGGATGACCTGGTAGTCAAATCCAAGCATGAAGCAGATCACCTTGCAGACCTTCGAAAGGTGTTCAACAGATGCAGGAGCTTTCAACTGAAAATGAACCCCATGAAATGCGCATTCGGCGTGACCTCGGGAAAGTTTTTGGGATGCGTGGTCCATCGCCAAGGGATCGAGCCTGACCCTGCGAAAGTGTCAGCCATCACCAGCATGACGCCACCTCACAACCAAAGTACCTTGAAAACATTCTTGGGAAAATTGTCATATTTGCGGAGATTCATCCCAGCAATCGCCGAAATCACATGCTGCTTCAGCACTCTTCTCAAGAAGGACGCCGCGTACAACTGGGCTCCTGATCACGAAGCCGCATTCGAAAATCTAAAGGAGCTACTCACATCCCCAAAGATAATGATCGCGCCTCAACTGGGATCACCGCTTCTGCTATACCTTACATCGACAAGGAAATCTATAGGAGCACTCTTGGCTCAGGTGTATGAGGGCCAAGAGAGGCCCATCTATTACATCTCCCGCATTGTGCAGCCCGCTGAATCAAGGTACACAGACATCGAACGTCATTGCCTTGCTTTATTCTTCGTGATAGAGAAGTTGAGACACTATTTTGCATCGCACAAAGTAGTGGTGATCACCAAAAGCGACCCCATAAGATACCTGCTAACTCACACTACTCCGGGTGGGAGATTGGCGAAATGGTACATGACCATCTCTCAATACGATATCACATGCGTAAAACCGAGAGCAATCAAGTCGCAGGCGGTAGCAGATCTGTTGGCACAGTTTCCCGACAACAGCCACGAACCCGTGATCGAGGAAGAGCTCGAAGGCCCAGAAATCTACGCGATCGACGTACCCTATTGGACCCTCCACTTTGACGGTTCGTCAACCAAAAAAGGCGGAGGCATCGGGATAGTCTTGACAAAACCAGACGGAGAAGTCATACAGATGTCCGCAAAACTCAACTTCGCAGTCACGAACAACGAGGCAGAATACGAGGCTCTCATTGCGGGGCTCCGTGCGGCGAAAGCTTTGGAAGTGAGCAACTTAACGGTCATGGGAGATTCCAAACTGATTGTTAAGCAAGCCTCGGGCGAATATGGTTTAAAGGAGATCAACCTCCTGTCATACCGCACCCTAGTACAAAAGCTAATGCAGCAATTCTGCGACGTGAAATACGAGCACAAGCCCCGAGCGGACAACAGGCATGCAGACGCCTTAGCAACTCTGGGATCCAAGGTCAGCATAGACAAATGCCCCGCAAGGATTTCCATCGAAGTGCGAACATCGTCGGCATTAACAGAAGATGCGTGCGACGACGAACACATGGATGACGCAGACTGGCGAAAAGCAATCCTGCAAGCTATTGCGAAAGGCACCAGCAGCGAAAGCTGGGCACTCACGAAAGGATACTGCATCCACGACAACACCCTTTACTACAAGGGTCCTGGAGGAATACTCATGCGATGTGTCTCCGAGCAAGAGGGACAACAGCTGTTAGAAAAGATTCACCAACACGCTTGCGGAGAAAGCGAGGTGTCAATCTACAGGAAAGCTCAGAGATATGGCATTCATTGGCCAAGCATGTCAACAGCTGCAGCCCTGATACAAGGGAAGTGCGAAGTTTGCGCACTAATCAAAGATTCTCTACTCATCGCTCTAACCGATGACGACACAGACTGGAGGAAGCCATTGTTCGAATTCCTCACCCAGGGCACCGTACCCGAATCGAGAAAGGAAGCCGACAAATTGAAGAGGAAAGCTTCTCGATACGTGGTCCAGGAAAACCTGCTTTGGCGAAAAGGTCACGAGGGTAACTTGCTGCGATGCCTAGACGGCAGGGAAGCACAAGAAGTCATGGACCTTTCTCATCAGGTGGAACACCAGGGAGGTGCGAAATTATGCAGACAGCTCCTCTCAATCGGATACTTCTGGCCCACGATGGAAGTCGATTGCCGCACCAAGGTGCGACGCTGCCAAGAATGCCAATTCAAAGGAAACCTAGTGCACGCTCCCGCCGTGGATCTACATGCATTAGGGACGCCATGGCCATTTCACACATGGGCTTTGGACTTCATCGGCCCCATCCGACCAACGTCACATGGGAACCATTTCATTCTCACTGCAACCGAGCTGTTCACCAAATGGGTGGAAGCAATACCACTGAAGACGGCAAACGCGCTGGCTGTGGTTAACTTCATCCAGGAAAACATCGTATGCAGGTTCGGAATCCCAAATACCATTCTTTCAGATAACGGTACTCCTTTTGTTAATCGTCAGGTAGCTACGAAACTCGCGGAGTACAATATCAGGCAGATATGCTCTACCCCCTATTATCCAAAGGGAAACGGACAAGCCGAAGCGACTAACAAAACGCTGTTGAGAATTCTGAGCAAGATGGTCGCAGATGACCACAAGAAGTGGGCCGACTCCCTTAACATAGCTCTGTGGGCCTACAGAACTTCTCCAAGGACACCTACATGTAGGGTTTTGATTCATGGATCGCGCAACGGAAGCATAATCAAACAAACAACCATGCAAAACCCTCCAAGGATCACAAGTCTAGATGCATAACGATAGTAAAGGCAAGAAATCATACACACACCTTTGGGTTCTCCTTGATGACTTCAAACGCGAATAGTGTCACGTTCTCTATAGTTGATCCACGCCTAGAGTTGTTCCTAGATCTCCAATCTCCTTGGTGCTAGCCCGGATTGAAAGGAGGGTGAAGGAATCACGCAAAACGAAGTACCAAAAGGGGTTCGGCCCTTTGTGGCGTCGGGGACAAGGGGCGGCGGCAAAGGGGGCGGCGTCCCTCTTTGTGGCTTGCTCTCTCTCTCCTTTGTTCTCTCCTACTCTTGTTATGTTCTCTCTAGAGCATAATGTGTGTGTAGGGAAGGAAGGAGGAGGGTCCTTTATATAGTCCAACAACTCCTTGTCAACTACCTAAAGGACTTATTCTAGTCCTACTAGAATTCAATTTAGTCCCTTCCTTGCAAATTAGTCCCTACTAAGTTTGCAAGGGTTTGCAAAGTGATCCTTCTAATTAATTAATCCAATTAATTAATTCCACAATCTAGTACAACTCTATATAGCGTGTGACCCCATAGGTTCTATCTAGTTGGTAGCAACTCTTTGCTAATATGGAGCGGTTTCTAGCAAAACATCCATTCTAGCCAACTAATAGAATAGTCATCTAGACAACCTTGTACAAGTAATTGTCTCATCCCTTTGCCTCCATATCCGGATTGGACACGAGACATACAAGTCACACTCGTATATCCAATCCCTAGTTTCTCGATCCATGGAATAGCCTTATTCGTGCAAATAACATCAATATCCCATATATTGATTTATTTGAGTCTGGCCAGACATTCTATAAGCACTATCCTCGAGTGGCCTTGGATATTTGCTCCCGTTATGTGGGAGGGGCAAATCCTCTCTACGTCCACTACGATCTCTAAGCTTGCTTCTCATTGTATCCAATACAAGCCTTTATAACTACCCAGTTACGGTGTAGCGTTTAACGCTACCAAGATCACAATGATCCACAACTAGAATATCTAGTGACTTCAAGTCTAAGGATGACAATACCATTGTACCCGAGAAGCACTTGTGACTCAACATAACGTATATGTAGCCTTCTCGGTAATGGGTCAATCCAGTGCAACATTCCGTAATGCACACCTATGTGTTGGATCGTGATATCTCCATACCAATCCAACCCCATACTAGTCTATAGATGATTGTCCCATTTAATCATTATACTTGACTAGGGATATTTAAGATAAACAACACAATTGTAAATCTAAGGACTTCATTATATTAAATATCCAATAAATAATAAATGAATTTCTAGCCAATTACAAATTCATACTAAACTAGATTGCCTCTAGGGCATCTATTCCAACAGTCTCCCACTTGCACTAGAGCCAATCTGGCGCATCTCGTATGCCCATACTCCTAGTGTGCCCTTCATGCTTCCACTGCGTGAGAGGCTTCGTAAGCGGGTCTGACAGATTATCATCTGTAGGAATCTTGCATATCCGAACGTCTCCTCTATCGATAATATCTCGAATCAGATGAAACTTCCTGAGCACATGCTTGGACTTCTGGTGCGATCTGGGTTCCTTTGATTGCGCGATCGCCCCAGTGTTGTCACAGAACAACTCCACTGGATTCGCAATGCTAGGGACCACACCAAGTTCAGAAACAAACTTTCTGATCCAAACAGCCTCCTTTGCTGCGCCATTTGCAGCAATGTACTCAGCCTCTGTTGTAGAATCAGCTACCGTCTCTTGCTTGGAACTCTTCCAGCTCACCGCTGCTCCATTCAGGCAAAACACATATCCCGACTGTGATCTAAAGTCATCTCTATCGGTTTGGAAGCTTGCATCAGTGTAACCCCTTACACGCAACTCTTCCTCACCGCCAAACATCAAGAAAGCATCCTTAGTTCTTCTCAAGTACTTTAGGATATTCTTGACAGCAATCCAGTGACTCTCACCCGGATTGGATTGGTATCTGCTTGTCATACTCAAGGCATATGACACATCTGGTCTAGTACATAACATGGCGTACATGATAGACCCTATGGCCGAGGCATAGGGAATCCTACTCATGCGTTCCTTCTCAATCTCATTGGAAGGACAACCACTCTTCGAAAGAGTGATTCCATGTGACATGGGCAAGAATCCCTTCTTGGAATCTTGCATGTTGAACCGTTTCAACACCTTGTCAATATATGTACTTTGACTTAGTCCTAGCAACTTCTTAGATCTATCTCTATAGATCTTTATACCGAGTATATAGGCTGCTTCCCCTAAGTCCTTCATTGAGAAACACTTTCCTAGCAACTTCTTAGATCTATCTCGGGCAACGATTGCAGCATGGGAATGTCGTTTCCAATGAGTAGTATGTCATCCACATACAAGACCAGAAAAGCTACAGAGCTCCCACTAACCTTCTTGTAGACACAAGACTCATCTTCGTTTCTGATGAAGCCAAACTCTTTGACCACTTCATCAAAACGTCGATTCCAACTCCTAGAAGCTTGCTTCAATCCATAAATGGATCGTTGCAGCTTACAGACTTTATTGGCTTGCTTTGGATCCTCAAAACCCTCCGGCTGTATCATATAAACGTCCTCGAGGAGATTCCCATAAAGGAATGCTGTTTTGACATCCATCTGCCAAATCTCATAGTCGTAGTATGCTGCAATTGCAAGTAGGATTCGGATGGATTTGGTCATTGCGACTGGTGAAAAGGTTTCATCATAGTCAATACCATGAATCTGTCTGAATCCTTTAGCTACCAATCGGCCATTATAGGTAATCACATTACCATCCATGTCGATCTTCTTCTTGAAGACCCACTTGCACCCTATGGGTCGCGCCCCATCAGGTGGTTCCACCAAAGTCCATACTTTGTTGGTATACATGGATTCCATCTCGGATCTCATGGCCTCAAGCCACTTCTGCGAGTCTGGGCCATTCATGGCCTCCTCATAGGTAGTAGGCTCATCATCTATGAGCATCGTGTCACCGGAATCAGTTACGAGAAGTCCGTACCTCTCGGGTTCCTGGCGCACTCTACTAGATCTACGAAGCTCTTGTGTTACCTGAACAGGTGGCTCCACAACTACTTGTGATTCCTGTTCATGTTCCATAATCGGTTCTGTGATTTGTGGTTCTTGAACCTCTTCAAGTTCTACATTCCTCCCACTTGCTTCTTTAGAGACAAACTCTCTTTCTAGAAACACGCCGGTCCGAGCAACAAACACTTTGTTCTCGGTTGGATTGTAGAAGTAGTATCCCTTAGTTTCCTTAGGGTACCCCACAAATTTACACTTATCCGATTTAGGCCCTAGCTTGTCTGATTGTAAACGTTTTACATAGACATCGCAGCCCCAAATCCTCATGAACGACAGTGTGGGACGCCTCCCACTCCACATCTCATATGGTGTCTTCATGACTGATTTAGATGGAACACGGTTAATGGTAAAAGCTGCACTTAATAGAGCGTAGCCCCAAAATGATAATGGAAGATCGGTTTGACACATCATAGACCGAACCATATCCAATAAGGTTCGATTCCTCCTCTCGGACACGCCATTCCATTGTGGCGTTCCGGGTGGAGTGAGTTGGGACACAATCCCACACTCTCTAAGATAGTCGTCAAACTCTTGGCTCAAGTATTCTCCTCCACGATCCGATCGTAGAGCCTTGATACTTTTGCCAAGTTGCTTCTCTACTTCATTCTTGAATTCTTTGAACACTTCAAAGGATTCGGATTTTGCCCTCATAAGGTACACAAATCCATATCTACTGTAATCATCAGTAAACGTAATGAAGTAGACATAACCACCCCTGGCAGGCGTGGCAAATGGCCCACGCACATCGGTATGTATGAGCGCCAATTGCTCACTAGTCCTCTCTCCTTTCTTATTGAAAGGGGACTTTGTCATTTTTCCCAATAAACAAGCCTCACATGTCTCATATGATTCAAAATCAAATGAGTCTAGTAATCCATCCTTATGGAGTCTAGATACACGTTTCTCATTTATGTGGCCTAAACGACAATGCCATAAATAAGCAGGATTTAAATCATTTATTTTAATCCGCTTGGTATTAATGTTGTAGACAGGATTACTTAGATCAAGGACATAAAGTCCATTAAATAATTGCGCACTAAAATAGTGAATATTATTCAAATAAAAGGAACAACAATTGTTCTTTATTGAAATAATAAAACCTTCCTTGTCCAAACAAGAAATAGAAATAATGTTTCTGCTCATAGCAGGCACAAAATAGCAATTATTTAATTCTAAAACTAATCCTGAAGGCAGAGATAGCTCGCACACGCCTATGGCCAACGCAGCAACCTTTGCTCCATTCCCAACGCGCAAATCTACCTCTCCTTTAGCCAATCTTTTACTTCTCTTTAGATCCTGCATATTTCGACAAATATGAGATCCACATCCAGTATCTAATACCCATGATGTAGAGACAGTTAAATTGACATCTACAACAAAAATACCTGGTGGTGGTGGAATCACTATTCCAAGCCTCTTGTCCTCCAGATATTTTGGGCAGTTCCTCCTCCAGTGTCCAGGTTGACTACAGTAGTGACATTCACCCTTAGTCACGACCTTGGCAATGGCACCAACAGGCTTAAGGGCTTGTTCCTTGGACTTGGCAACTGACTTGCCTTTGCCCTTGGAGGAAGAGGCAAACTTTTTACCCTTTCCTTTATGCACCATCATAATGGCTTTGCCCTTACCCTTATTGATGCTCTGTTCAGCCGTCCTCAACATGTTGAGCAAATCTGGCAGTGGTTTAACGATCTCGTTCATGTTATAGTTCATAATGAACTGTCCATAACTCTCGGGCAACGATTGCAACACGAGATCGGTTGCCAACTCTTGGCCGACTGGGAACCCAAGCCGGGCGAGATTCTCCAAGTACCCGATCATTCGGAGTACGTGGGGTCCCACCGGGTTCCCTTCTGCCAGATGACATTTGAACAGTGCCTTTGAGACCTCATACCTCTCTACCCTCGCCTGCTCTTGGAAGAGCTGCTTTAGATGTTCGATCATATCGACAGCATTCATGTTCTCATGTTGCTTCTGAAGCTCAGAGGTCATGGTGCAAAGCATTAGGCAGGCCGCATCATTAGCGTCATCAACACGCTTTTGATACGCCTTTAAGGCAGCAGGTGTCTGATTCTCTGGACCTTCTGGAACATGCTCCTCTATTGCGTACAGCTTCTTTTCTTGCTTGAGAACAATTCTCAAGTTTCTGTACCAATCGAGAAAGTTGGTTCCTGAGAGCTTGTCCTTCTCAAGGACAGATCGTAGGGAATGTTGTGAACTCGATGAGTTGTTTGCCATTTGGAATTCTACAAAAGGAAAATACGCAAGTTTTAGTATTTGTGAATTTTTTGACTATATTTAATAATGGCTAGTTTATTAAATATAGCTCCCACTATTTTACTACGGATTAATAACCCTCAAGATATTAATGCGGAAAATATCCTTATATTTTCTAGTGGGCCAAGATCCATCTTTTTCATCTCCTTATGAGCTTGCTTTGGCAAGTTACCCATAATTCAATTACTTCTTAGGTAGGAACAATTCCAATTGCATCCCATATGCAACTCTTGGTTCAATCGGGCAAATAACTCCTTATTTATCCATCCATATGGATAATCCCAATTGATTGCCTCTAGGTTTCTTAATCAAATTAATAGCCTAGTTGTGTTCAACCTCTTATCTAAACAATTGCACATTGTTACGTGCCATCGCATTCCATCATTATGAACCAAGTCGCCATGCTATGGCACGCACGAACTCGATAAATAATGATGATAATGAGTGTTTAAATAACGAGAAGGCAAGAACACAATATTTTAAAATTTGAGGGATTTTTTTTTTAATTTTAATTATTTTGTTGATCAATATCAACTAATCTATCTATTTGAGTTTGGGCACAACTCCAAATAATAGATCCGGGTTGTCTAATTATCTTATTATCCTAATTGCATGCATCATCCATACACCAACCACACAAATAATAAGACAATAAATAAACAACCACAAAACAGAAATTAAACGTGATGTGGATATGGCCTTTTCTAGACTAAGATAATTCCAAGCCAATGGAATTATCTATGAACCCTAAACAAACACATCTCCATGCGTCTTGATCTTTTGGTCCATCCTTCATAGTCATGTGGTGTGCTCCATGCTCCATGCTCCATCTTTTGTGGCTCCTTTTGGCTTTGGGCTTCTTTTCTCCAATCTTGGCTAACAATCTACTTTATCTAGCACTAGCTAATATCTATACTAAATAAAATAAATCTCACAAGTTGAGAAAAAAAATGGCACGCAGGCCATAAAACCCTAATTAATTATTACAATTAATTGATCGGCTCGCAGGCCGTAAAACCAAACCACAAAATTAAACATCCACATCAAACCACATCCTAAGGCCATATCCAATCACCATGCGATTTGCACATAAACAGTTAAAATCCAATTTTAACGCGCTTGGTCAATTTTAATTGATTTTAGGATTTCTAGGGTTAAAACGGTCCATGGGCCCAACAATCAAATTGCCCGGGCCCAAATAAGTGAACCATAAGGCCCTAGGGCCGGCCCGGCCCAAAACCCGCAAGCTAGGCCCGCGGGTTAGGGCCGCCCGGCCCCTTTAGGGCTCCAAGCTTGGGCGGCAAGCAAGGGGGCGGTCCCCTAGGGGGCCGAACCTCCTTATGGAGGTTGTTTCCAAAACAACCTCCTTGCTTGGAGCCCAAGTTTGGTTGTTTCCTTGTTGTGGGAGAACTCCTTCTTCCCAAGGATGCCCAAACCCTAGATCTAAGATCCTAAAATTTCTCAAACTCACCAATTCATGCATCCAATGCAATAATTGGGTCTTGTTATGATTAATTCTTTGACAAATTGCATCCAATGCTTGATTTGTCTTGTTTTACGCGATAAACAACAAATTAAGGTGTAAAACAACAAGAATGTAACACATAAACTACGTTTATGCTCTATGACCTGTGGCTCTGATACCACTGTAGGGTTTTGATTCATGGATCGCGCAACGGAAGCATAATCAAACAAACAACCATGCAAAACCCTCCAAGGATCACAAGTCTAGATGCATAACGATAGTAAAGGCAAGAAATCATAAACACACCTTTGGGTTCTCCTTGATGACTTCAAACGCGAATAGTGTCACGTTCTCTATAGTTGATCCACGCCTAGAGTTGTTCCTAGATCTCCAATCTCCTTGGTGCTAGCCCGGATTGAAAGGAGGGTGAAGGAATCACGCAAAACGAAGTACCAAAAGGGGTTCGGCCCTTTGTGGCGTCGGGGACAAGGGGCGGCGGCAAAGGGGGCGGCGTCCCTCTTTGTGGCTTGCTCTCTCTCTCCTTTGTTCTCTCCTACTCTTGTTATGTTCTCTCTAGAGCATAATGTGTGTGTAGGGAAGGAAGGAGGAGGGTCCTTTATATAGTCCAACAACTCCTTGTCAACTACCTAAAGGACTTATTCTAGTCCTACTAGAATTCAATTTAGTCCCTTCCTTGCAAATTAGTCCCTACTAAGTTTGCAAGGGTTTGCAAAGTGATCCTTCTAATTAATTAATCCAATTAATTAATTCCACAATCTAGTACAACTCTATATAGCGTGTGACCCCATAGGTTCTATCTAGTTGGTAGCAACTCTTTGCTAATATGGAGCGGTTTCTAGCAAAACATCCATTCTAGCCAACTAATAGAATAGTCATCTAGACAACCTTGTACAAGTAATTGTCTCATCCCTTTGCCTCCATATCCGGATTGGACACGAGACATACAAGTCACACTCGTATATCCAATCCCTAGTTTCTCGATCCATGGAATAGCCTTATCCGTGCAAATAACATCAATATCCCATATATTGATTTATTTGAGTCTGGCCAGACATTCTATAAGCACTATCCTCGAGTGGCCTTGGATATTTGCTCCCGTTATGTGGGAGGGGCAAATCCTCTCTACGTCCACTACGATCTCTAAGCTTGCTTCTCATTGTATCCAGTACACGCCTTTATAACTACCCAGTTACGGTGTAGCGTTTAACGCTACCAAGATCACAATGATCCACAACTAGAATATCTAGTGACTTCAAGTCTAAGGATGACAATACCATTGTACCCGAGAAGCACTTGTGACTCAACATAACGTATATGTAGCCTTCTCGGTAATGGGTCAATCCAGTGCAACATTCCGTAATGCACACCTATGTGTTGGATCGTGATATCTCCATACCAATCCAACCCCATACTAGTCTATAGATGATTGTCCCATTTAATCATTATACTTGACTAGGGATATTTAAGATAAACAACACAATTGTAAATCTAAGGACTTCATTATATTAAATATCCAATAAATAATAAATGAATTTCTAGCCAATTACAAATTCATACTAAACTAGATTGCCTCTAGGGCATCTATTCCAACACTACAGGGGCCTCGCCATTTCTACTATGTTATGGGGCCGAAGCTGTAGTACCTGCGGAGGTCAGAGTCAATTCGGCAAGGCTGGCCTTCCATGCACTCTATGAAAATCAACGTGATCATGATTTAGTCTTGCTGGAAGAAAAGCGAGAACAAGCCAAAAGGACTAACAAGCGGTACCAAGAAAGAATCGCTCGCGCCTATAACAAGACAGTCCAGCGACGGGATTTCGCAGTTGGCGACCTGGTCTTGCGCGAATCTGACCAGTGCATGCGAGAAGCAACTCATCCAAAGTTCGCAGCTAATTGGGAAGGACCCTTCGAAGTCACAGAAGTCTTCGATAGTGGCTACTGCAGCATACGAAGGTTAAACGGCACAACCTCAACTCCAAGCTCAGTCAACATGCGCTGGATCAAGAAGTACTATCCTTGACTTCTCTTATTTCATACGTTTTATGATAACGTTGCTTAATGTCTCATGTGGCTATGATTGACGCAATCTCCTCTCCCATATGAGAGGATTGTAGTCCTATCTCTCCCATATGAGAGTGTTATAATAAAAGAATTCTCCCAAATGAGAAGTTCATATTTCTAGCCGTTTATATTGCTCTATTTAATTTGTTATTGCTATTAACAATGGTTTATTCGCTGCAATAGCAGCAAATACAAACGCGATCTTAATTGATCATCAAAGCCTATCTCTTACGATAGCAGCAAATACAAACGCGATCTTAATTGATCATCAAAGCCTATCTCTCACGATAGCAGCAAATACAAACGTGATCTTAATTGATCATCAAAGCCTATCTCTTACGATAGCAGCAAATACAAACGCGATCTTAATTGATCATCAAAGCCTATCTCTTACGATAGCAAACGCGATCTCAATCGATCATCTAAAGCCTATCTCTTACGATAGCAGCCAAACGCAAATGCGATCTTAAGTGATCATCAAAGCCTATCTCTCACGATAGCAGTCAACACAAATACGATCTTAATTGATCATCTAAAGCCTATCTCTTACGATAGCAGCCAAACGCAAATGCGATCTTAAGTGATCATCAAAGCCTATCTCTCACGATAGCAGTCAACACAAATACGATCTTAATTGATCATCTAAAGCCTATCTCTTACGATAGCAGCCAAACGCAAATGCGATCTTAAGTGATCATCAAAGCCTATCTCTCACGATAGCAGTCAACACAAATACGATCTTAATTGATCATCTAAAGCCTATCTCTTACGATAGCAGCCAAACGCAAATGCGATCTTAAGTGATCATCAAAGCCTATCTCTCACGATAGCAGTCAACACAAATACGATCTTAATTGATCCTCTAAAGCCTATCTCTTACGATAGCAGTCAAACGCAAATGCGATCTTAAGTGATCATCAAAGCCTATCTCTCACGATAGCAGTCAGCACAAATACGATCTTAATTGATCATCTAAAGCCTATCTCTTACGATAGCAGCCAAACGCAAATGCGATCTTAAGTGATCATCAAAGCCTATCTCTCACGATAGCAGTCAACACAAATACGATCTTAATTGATCATCTAAAGCCCATCCCTTACGATGGCAGCCAATGCAAATGCGATCTTAAGTGATCATCCAAAGCCTATCTCTTACGATAGCAGCAAAATACAAAAACGATCTCAATCGATCATCAAAATCCTATCTCTCACGATAGCGGTTTATGCAAGTGCGATCTTATATGATCTTCTTAAGCCTATCTGTTACGATAGCAATTTATACGCAAAGTGATTTTAGTTGATCACCCAAGCCCGTCTGTTACGATGGCAACGTAACTGCAGAACCATCTTGCTAGATCTTCTAAAGGTCTATCTGCTGCGATAGCAATTTATGCGAGAAACTATCTCAAGCAATTCTCTAATAAAGCCTATCTTCTATGATAGCGATTCGCACCACTCAACGATCTTAATTGATCTGTAAAAACTATCTGTTACGATAGTAAAGTTGTGAACAGGATCTCATATGATTTACAACGACCAACTACAAGCCCATCCGTCAAGATGGCACAGCTGCGAAATTACGATCTCGAATGATCTAGCGAAACATCCGCGAATTGACATCGCATATGTGAAATCATTACATGGCATTATGCGAGGCAAAGCAAGCTGAAGCGCATGCGAAATTGTATTTTTGTTGCAAAGAGAGCAGATAATACAAAAGCTACATATCATTATGAGTCAAATGACTTACAATTTATCTGTCTAGATAGCAGCTTACAAGCGAAAAAGCTCAAATCTAACTACGCAGCCAACATGGCGTACAATGCATTCAAAAAGTAACTTACAAGCACGAAGTTACACATCGCGGGAATCCTGACTGAAAAAGGATGAACCTAACGGTCCTAACACCAGCTGGGCGATGCACAGATCTGCGACCAAAGATCTGTAACAAGTAGGGCGCTCCTGCGAAGAGATCAGCTCGCCATTCGCTACATCCCTAGCAGCAAGATCTGGGTGACGCTGCGTCCAAGATCTCAGGATCTGACAAGGCCCCTGTCTGATCAAGATATGTACCAGAGGAACCACCTGTTCCGGCATATGTAGTCGTGCAAAACAGGGGAAGCAGTCATTCCTCTGGTACTGGGCTCCTTGTCCTGATAGACAAGGGCATTGGCTAGCCTCCTGAGTTCAAGAACGAAGAGGCAAGAAATCCTCCTCCAGGGATGCTGGAGGAGAATCCCGCCGTTCCTTACGAGACGGTAGCACGGTCACTTCGGCGCTGCATCTCGCCACGAGGCGGCCGGAAACATGACCTGCACACATAATACACGAAGAAATTTCTTCGAACACACATGAGGTATTATCTGCATCCTCTTTATGATGGTTATAAACAGCAATAAGCCTCATAAAGTGGATCTTGGAAACTATTTCTATAGCACAAAGAGCAAACTCAGGATTCAAAACTTGAAGTTGCCATGAATCAACGAAAAACAAGCGTTGAAGCCAGCAGTCGTAAGGACTCACGGCAAAGCACATGTTTGGGATGAAGAACCCAAATGGCAAAGACAGGGTTTATATAGACCCTGTGGAGACTCTTCGGTTGCCTAAGATGAGTCAGCAAAATTCAAAAAGAGGGTAAGTTCAATCACTTACGCCTTGAAAAGCGGTAACAATCAATTACCCTACTAAAGGCTACGACGATTCAGTTGCGTATCCTAATAAATGACGGATAGTCATGATTCGGATGGACTACCCAACGGAAGCGTGTTTATCTGTCGAGAAATTAGCGCAAAAATCAAGCGCAGAATCAATTGCTGATGTCATAATTAGATATGCACAGAAATGTCCAATCAAATCCCGAAAAGGGCAAAACGGGCAAACTCATTGTTTGTTGTTAAAAAAAGGGGGAGAAACCCTAGCAATATTACATTAATGTTTCAAAACGTTACATTAATGTCTCAGCCATTTTCCTGTTTTCTTTTCAAAATTCGAAAAGTCAAAACAAATTCTTGATTAAGGAGTCTTGGGGCTCGAACTGCTCGCTCAGCTTCTCCACTTGTTTCACTTCTTGCTTCAGTTGCTCGCACTTGGCATTCATTTCGTGATACAGCTTCAAAGCTTCATCAACCTTTTGCTTTTGCTGCTCCACCTTCTGCATCTCAGCTGCGAGATTCTGGTGACCGAGATTCAAAGTTACAGCTGCGCGAATCAGTGTAACTCTGTCCTTGAGGAATTTGAAACCAAGTCTGCCTTGGACTTTGAACAGGAGATTTTGGCACATGCCACACAGCTATTCAGCACTCTGGGCCGAAATGGTCGCAGGTGTAGCCGCAGACAGCTGCTCCAGTATCCAGATGGCTTCAGTAAGGAATAGCCTCCTGTCAAAAGGTCCGATCTCCAGAGATCTCACAAACGATCGGGGGTATCTGAGACGCATTCGAACCACCCAGTCTACATCGGTTTGCTTCAAACCTGAGACATCAAAAATGGTTATAATGTCAGAACTCGCAAGCAAATAATGCGACGTGCTAACGGTAAATCTTTACTTACCAGTGCCTTCCAGAATTTCATGAAGAGAAGGGATGCGGGCCACTGGGTTGTTCGAAGACTGCCCTCGCTCCATGGCTCTCCTATCAGCTGCGAGCTCCAACCTCTCATAGTCAGGAGGAAGAGTGTAGGCCGCACCAGCTGCGACTACATTCCCAACCTGCGAGCCCCAAATGCTCCACGCAGGAATAGGTGCTTCTGGCTCAGTCATCGCCGGAGGCGAAGGGACAGCCGAAGTCGCTGGGCGGAGGACACCCCCAGATGCGAAAACATTAACATCACTTGTCCTTTCTTCCTCACCACCGGTACGGACACCTTCGTCCATCGGCACAGCATCAGCTTCGACATCATCGGAGAGTTCGATGACATCCTCGAAATGCTCACTTGCGTGTCCAGCGGCTGCGACGGGCTTCTCGGTATGGGAGCTCGAAATTGGAACATGGGATGCAGAAGGCTGACTTCTCTGCTCCAGCTCAGGTTCCTCAGCATGACCTGCGATACCAAATGCGATAATGTGAGGTAACTTGTGTTATAAGTTATTTCGCTATCTTTAATAAAGCTAAGAATAAGCACCTCCACGCGAAGGTGGGATTGAGGTATCCTCATCGTACACTAGGGACGTGGAACCGTGCCCTATCAGTGTATCCTCACTAAGCAAATCTTTAAGAGAAGCGTGACCTGGGATGCGAGTAAACCAGTCATGATTTTGCCTCAAGTGGCTACAGCCTAGTATGCGCATGTCACTCAAAATAATTACCTGAGGGTTCTCCGCATTTGCTTACCAACCAACGGCGAATGTCAGGCTTTGACACACCGTGCTTTAACGCACCCACAATTACATCTCTATAAGTAACTGCGAGATTGAAGATCTCACCTTTATCGCCACCTGCGATCTCTGCGAAGTCCGCTTGGACTTGCTCTAGCTCTGCTGCATCCTCTCCGGGAACCTCATCTTCCTCCTCCACATGAGGAGCCACTTCTTCGGGAAGCTCGTCTTCCTCGCCAACTGGACGCACTAAGTCGTCAACATGCTGCTCCTCGAGGCTCCGCTGTTTCACACGCTCGAGCTCCTCTTCCTCTCGCTGCCTTCTTCTTTCAGCAGCCTCCGCGGCTGTCTTCCGGGATTCAGCAAGAACATCCTCGCTTATAGGATCATCTGAAATGCCAGAATGGGCATCTCTCTTTTGCCTCTTGGCCACAAGGCCACCAACGGCTTCATCATCATCATCTGCGAATACATAATTGGTTCAAAGAAAAGAACTGCAGAGATGTCAGGATAAAATGCAAGGAGATGCGACGGAAGTACCTCCTGATTCTTCCTCGCACATCACAACTGTTGCTTCTTCTTCTTCATCACTTGCCTGGGGCTCCTGTCTCTCTTCCTCCTCTTGGTTGAATGGAACGAAAGTCTCAACTGCGAGATCTTTTCGCACTTTGCTGGGCATACGACCCTTGCCTTTGTCCTTGATGGAAAGGGACCTCACTGGGGGAGAAGCTGGATCACTCCTAGGGGAGGAAATCGTAATTCCCTTTCGCCTAGGTCTCTTCACTCTCGGCGCCGCAGTCGCTGGAGGGGACGGGTCATCTCTAGGAGGAGACGGAGCCGGAGGGTTATCTATCAGCGAGTCAGCAAAAGTATTCATGACTGCGCGAACCCTTGTTTCAACCTCGGCATCCATCCTCCATGCTAGCCGGAACGACTCCCCTTTCCTTCTGGTGGCAACAATGGTGTTCACCAGCGATTTGGAGCGATCACCAGCTGCGAACCTCCGCACATGACACTGAAACAGTACAGAACGAAAAGCATCAGCGCAAGGAAATCAAAAGGCTTAAAGCACATGAAGGAATTGCTTACCTCGGCAAACGCCTTACTATATCTGACGACATGCGTGTCGCCCTTCTTGATTGCGTCGACTTGCTCCTTCAGAATGAAATCGGGGCACAAATGATTCTCGCGGTCCAACAGCGAGTAGCAACCATACTCAGACTCGCTCAAACTGCAATTGGGGCGAAACGGAAAAGAGTTCCTCTTGACCAAGGGGGCCCTTCCTGGCTGCGCCGCCGCCTCCGTCTCAATCCTCGTTTGCTGGGCAGCCCAGTATGCGAGCCAGTTCTGGGAACAACCACCCTTGCGAGTTCCCGCAGGCTGCTCAAAGGGAAGATTGCTCATGAGGACCGTCTTGCACTCCTTTGTCAGCAAACGCTTGTAGCACCCTCTGATAATAGACTGGGGCCAGATCGATGGGGCCACTGCATCAAAACCAAACTGAGGAGAGACCCGAGTGGGGTCAACATCCACTGTAAGCCTTTCATACCGTGGCGCGAGCTCACGAATATGCTCTGCAAGGGCAGGAAGGGAACCTCGCAGACACCAACAAAAGAATTCACGATAGCGTTCGTGGAAATGCGGCCCCTTTTCAAAGAGAAGGTCTTCTGACAAGACCATACCTTTGGAAGGGTATAGCTTTGGAAACCACCGCACATTCTCAACACGTGTGGCATAGGGCCTGGCAGTAAACTCCTTCCGTTTGTCGCATATCAAACTCCAAGTACACTTGGTGTTGCTTGCTCCAAACCATCTCGCAGCCCTCCGCTGTTGCGCGCTTCCGTCTCGCCTGGGGGACACCACTTATCAAGTGGGAGGGGAGTTGGAGCATAAGACGGCCAGCGCTCGAAAACCCACATTGTCAAAAAGCTGATATTGACAAAGGTCAGAACATCGAGGCGGCCACGCGATTCCCTCATCGCCAGAACCAGCTGATCCAGCCTATAATATAGCGTGCCCAAAACCAAGGGTCCGAGTGCGACTCTCTGGCCAAGAGCGAGCCTCACGGCAAGTGGCAGCACATGGTAGAAGACCCCGTCATGGGGGTGACCATCAATCAGATACCTCGACAGCCAAGCACAGAGAAAGGCACAAAGGGTCAAATGATAGCCCTTGCCCTCTACATAATTCTCGGCCTCCGGGTTGTCGCTCAAAAGCTTCTTAGTAATGCTGCTGTTCGCATAGTCTCGGAAGAAGTACTGCAACCACTTGTTCCAGGTATTCTTCGCAGACGTATCCACTAGCTGCCAGTTCGGAAGAGGCTTTGTAGTGGTCCACCGAGTGGAGATTTTCTTTACCTCTGCTAGGCACTCCTCCATCTGCGCGTACAAGGCCATTTCAGCAGATGTCCTCAAGTGACTCAAGGGGTCCACCTCGCCCATGGGGGAAAGCTCATACAGCATTTGAACGTCCTCGAGCGTGGGGGCAGCCTCGAACTCAGCAAAATGAAACGTGTGAGTCGCGGGCGAGTAACGGGACAGAAGGTCTAGAAGTATGGACTGATCCAACTTCACGGCAGCACCCTTCATAGCACGGATAGCAAAGAAAATGCCGGCTTTATCGAGAGTCTCGGCGTGATGATCCAACACGTGGTCGATCCACTCATCCATATAGTCCAATTTCTGGACAAACGCCTGAGTAGAAATCGCAGTGTATGGGAAGTGCCCATTCTCGATCCCCAATCGAACCACATCCTCGGAACCAACCAACTCGAGCAAGGCTGAGTTAACTGGGCGAGTCAGTGTCAACAATCGCTCAACTGGAACAGGATCAGGCATCCTCTTCGCCTTCACCCTCGCATGATAAAAGTCTTTCCCACCCAGAAAGGGGGCTTTTCGCCACAGAGCCTGCGGAAGCTCCGGCATCTCTTCATCTTCCTTGACGGGTCTGGTTACTCTTGTCTTGGCCATTCCTACGAAAGGGAAAAAAAAAGGGGGGGAGAAATACCACACTTCAGTTTGAATTTTGGAATTCGAGATCCATGCAAAGGAAAGCAAACAGTTCCGGTACCGATCTCAGAAATTGGGGAGTTGCAAGATCCAATATTGTTGAAAGATTAAAACGAAGCGGGTTCAAAGATCAAAGCCTCTTCACAAATTTCATGGATTTACAGATTCAACGCAGTTCAAGGCAAACACTGGTATTTTAAATCAAAAGTAAACGAGGCCAACCTTGTTTCCTTGAAGCTTGCTTGGATATACACAATTGGAGAATACGATTTGCAGTTCTGAACTGGTGATTGATTATCTGGATCTGCTCTCGAAGATCTCCGGGTACCATTCACTTTAAGAGAAAGAAGTGATGCTTTGAAATAATGGGATACAAGGTATTTATCCAAAAGAATGAAGGGTTGCGTCCCTTCAGTAGTCGAATCGCAACCGTCACCGTCGTATCGCGCAATCACAGGACGGGCTGACGTCACGCCTAAAACCCTAAAGGTCAGACGGCACGACTCTAGGGGTTTTAGGTCATAATGACACGCACGGGGGCTGAACTTACCCGTATTTGAATTGGTGAGTGGCGACGACGCGCATGTTGGTTTCCGCGCATGGAAGCCTATACAGCTATGAGCCTTCACGCGCAGAAAGGGGGCTAATGTAGATACTGCTTTCAAACATGACAGATCTTAGCCACGTGGCAACCATCCAGCACACCATATTGTGCTCCATACACACAGGATCACCAGCCGAGCTGATCCATGTGGGGGCTGCGAGACAGAGCCCTCGCATACCACTGCACGGGACTTGTAGGGACTTAGTGGTTTGGAGGCTAGAGTAAGCCCTGTCGCGTGCGAGCCAAGCCCGCGCGCGACCTTTAGTAACTGTTTTGAGAGATTTATGGCACGAGCTCCATAAACCCGGTCAATCCGGTCAAACCCGGTCAACCTCGTAACGGTTCCGGTATTCGCGCACCACGTGCTCTAACGGTCCCTATATACTCGGACGGACGTGCCGTTATGGTTAAGCTAATTAAGCCGCCATTAATGGGCGCATTAACCACACTACAACGGTCATGTTCTCCAGTATATATATATCGTTAACCTTTCCATACAAAGGGGGACACACTGCCATACGCGGAAGCTCTGCCAAACCTCTGTCTCTCTCTCAGACATTGCTACTGACTTACTCTCTCCCTACACACACCCCTATTCTTCCTGTGCGATCCCTGATCCACTACGCACGGTGTACACGGAGGTCTCCCTGCCGGAATCTCTTGTGCACACCTATAAAATAGGAAAGTTTGTTGCTGAAAATCTTGAAGATTTGCAGATCAAATGAGCTGTATAAAAAGAGCTCAGCTTGAATCATAAGAAAAATTAAAAAAAAAAAAAACTCAACGGGAAGAAAGCTAGAGACTCTCAAACACATTCAAGTATTTCCAAGCAACAAAGAAGCAGATCAAATTCTCAATCCGATTCTGAGAAGAACATTGCACTCTCACAGAAGTTTGATTTCATGTGTTCTTCAGCTCTGAACTTTATTTGTATATCATTCATATACTACTTTTGTTTACATTCTCAAGGATTTTTCAAGGTGAATAATAGATAATTCATACTTAATCAGCTAGCTAGAGCAGGTACTAGATAGGTTAGTGAGAACCACACGCTGTAACAAAGTAACGCATCTCTCAGTGCTTGAGATCTAGGGCTTAGTTGTTGATTAATAAGAATTGAGTTGACAATCCTGTAGGGAAAAGATCCATGAGGTAGAGATGTAGGTCCAAGTGGTATGAACTCTATATATCATGTGTCTCTTGAATTTACTTTTATATTACAAACTTATAAATTTTGCAAAATTCAAAATAGTTTCATTTCAAGGGTTTGAAACTCGTTTCAAGGCCTTGAAATAGACTTATTCTTCTATTCACTCTAACTGTTCTATTCCAAGGGCTTGAAACTCATTTCAAGGCCTTGAAACTCTTTACGAATCATTTGAAACCACTACTCTTGCAAAGTTTAGCAAAAGTCTACATAATCTATTCAACCCCCCATTCTAGAGTATTGATCCTGCATTTCTACCTACTGTACACCCCTTCAGATATCATGGCCTCAAGCAACTTCTGAGAGTCTAGGCCTTCTACGGCCTCTCCATAGGTGTAGGCATATCATATATGAGCAACGTGTCACCAGACTCAGTCACGAGAAGTCCATACCTCTCTGGCTCCTGGCTTACTCTAATCGACCTACGATGTTCTTGTCTAACTTGAACATGCTGCTCCACAACCTCTTGTGGTTCCTGCTCATGTTCCATAGTATGATCAATGATTTGTGGTTCTTGAACGTCTTCAAGTTATACAGTCATCCCACTTGCTTCTTTAGAGACAAATTCTCATTCTAAAAACACACCGGACCGAGCAACAAACACTTTGTTCTCTGTTGGATTGTAGAAATAATATCCCTTAGTTTCCTGAGGGTATCCCACAAACTTGAATTTTTCCGACTTAGGCCCTAGCTTGTCTGATTGTTAACGTTTTACATAGATATCGTAGCCCCAAATCTTCATGAACGACACTGTGGGACGATTCCCACTCCACATATCATGTGGTGTCTTCATGACTGACTTAGGGAACACGGTTAATGGTGAAAGCTCCAATCAATAGAGCATAGACCCAAAATCATAATGGAAGATCAGTTTGACACATCATAGATCGCAACAAATCCAATAGTGTTCGATTCCTCCTCTCGGACACGCCATTCCATTGCGGCATTCCGGGTGGAGTGAGTTGGGATATTATCCCATACTCTCTAAGATAGTCGTCAAACTCTTGGCTTAAGTATTTTTCTCCACGATCTGATCGTAGAGCCTTAATAGTTTTGCCAAGCTGCTTCTCTACTTCATTCTTGAATTCTTTTAACTATTCAAAGGATTCAGATTTGGCCTTCATATGGTATACAAATTCATATCTACTGAAATTATCAGTAAATGTGATGAAGTAGACATAACCACCCCTGCCAGGTGTGGCAAATGGCCCACATACATCAGTATGTACTAGCGCCGGTTGCTCACTAGTCCTCTCACCTTTCTTATTGAATTGAAAGGGGACTTTGTCATTTTTTCTAATAAACAAGCCTCACATGAGTCATATGATTCAGAATCAAATGAGTCTAGAAATCCATCGTTATGGAGTCTAGATACACGTTTCTCGTTTATATGGCCTAAACGACAGTTCCATAGATGAATAGGATGTAAATAATTAATTTTTATCCTCTTGGTATTTATATTATAAATAGGATTATTTATATCAAGGATATATAATACATTAAATAATTGCGCACTACAATAGTGAATACTATCAAAATAAATGGAGAAACAGTTGTCCTCTATTGAAATAGTAAAACCTTCCTTGTCCAAACAAGAAATAGAAATAATGTTTCTGCTCATAGCTGGCACAAAATAACAATTGTTTAATTGAAAACTAATCCTGAAGGTAGAGACAGCTCGTACACGCCTACAGCCAATGCAACAACCTTTGTTCCATACCCAACGTGCATATCTATCTCTCCTTTAGCCAATCTCCTACTTCTCTTTAGATCCTGAATATTTCGACAAATGTGAGATCCACATGCAATACCCAATACCAAAGATAAAGAGCAAGTAATATTGACATATATAACAAAAATACATGGTGGTGGTGGAATCACTATTCCAAGCCTTTTATCCTCCAAGTACTTTGGGTAGTTCCATCTCCAGTGTCCAGGCTGACTGCAGTAGTGACACTCACCTTTAGTCACACCTTTGGCAATACCACCAACAGGCTTAAGGGAAGATTCATTGGGTTTGACAACTGCTTTGCCTTTTCCCTTGGAGGTAGAGGCAAATCTTTTGCCTTTTCCTTTCTGCACCATCATTATGGATTTTCCCTTACCCTTGTTAATGCTTTGTTCAGCTGTCCTCAACATATTGCTGTGATTCATGTTATAGTTCATGATGAACTGTCCATAACTCTCAGGCAACAATTTTAAAATGAGATCGGTGGCCAACCCTTGACCCACCAGAAATCTTAGGCGTCCGAGGCTCTCTAGATAGCCGATCATACGCAACACGTGCGGCCCCACTGGGTTTTCCTCTAAGAGATGACATTTGAAAAATTCCTTGGAAACTTCGTACCTCTCAACCCTAGCCTGCTCTTAGAAGAGCTGCTTTAAGTGTGCGATCATATCGACTGCATTCATGTTCTCATGTTGCATCTGAAGCTCAGAGGACATGGTGCAAATTATTAGGCAGGCCGCATCATTAGCGTCGTCAACACGCATTTGATACGCCTTTAGGGCTGCCGGAGTATTGTTATCCGGACCATCAGGAACTTGATACTCTAGAGCGTACAGTTTCTTTTCCTGCTAGAGACCGATTCTCAAGTTTCTGTACCAGTCTAGAAAATTGGTCCCAAAGAGCTTGTCCTACTCAAGGAAAGAATGTGGAGTGTGATGAAGTCGATGAGTTGTTTGCCATTGGAATTCTACAAAAAGGAAATATGCAAGTTTTAGTATTTGTGAACGATTTAACTATATTTAATAATTGCTAGATTATTAGATACAGCTCCCACTATTTTTCTCGGATTAATAACCCTCAAATATTAATGCGGAAAATATCATTATATTTTCTAGTGGGTGCCAAGATCCATATTGCACTTCTTTTGAGCTTCCTCTGGCAAGTCACCCAATATTAGTTATTTAGGTAGGAAAAATTTCCAATTGCATCCTTATGCAATTCTTGGTTCCATTGGGAAAATAACTCCTTATTTATCAATCCCATGGATAATCCCAATTGGTTGCCTCTAGGCTTTTAATCATATTAAAAACACTCAGTTGCGTCCAACCTCTAACTTAAACAGTTGCACATTACTTGTTTGTGCCATCGCAACACAATCATGACAAATCAAGTCGCCCTTCTTTGGCACGCACGAGCTTGATAATCATGATGATGAAGAGTGTTTAAATAACGAGAAGGCAAAAACGCAATATTTTAATTGAGGGATTTTTCTTTTCAATTTTAAATTATTTTGTTGATCCATATCAACTGATCTACTTATTTGAGTTTGGGCAAAACTCCAAATAAAAGATCCCGGTTGTTTAATTATCTTATTATTAAAATGCATGCATCATCCTACACCAATAACAATATTTAGATAATAAAGTAAACATCCACAAAAGAACTTAACGTGATATGGATATGGCCTCCTAGAACAAGTTATTCCCAAGCCAATGAGAATATCTATGAACCCTAAAATAGCACGCGTATCTCCATGTGCCTCTATCTTTTGGTTCATCCTTCATAGCCTTGTGGAATGCTCCATGCTCCATGTTGTGGCTCCTTCGATTCTTTGGGATTCATTTCTTCAATCTTGGCTATCTATTCTATTTAGTACAAGCTAGCAACTAAATTAAATAAATAATCTCACAAGTTCAGAAAAAAAAATACGTGCTTGAAGTCCTTAAACCCTAATTAATTATTACATCAAATTGATCAGCTCACAGGCCGTAAAAAAACCACAAAAATAAAAATTCACAACAAACCACATCTAAGGCCATATCAAATCACAATGCAAAAAGCAGAAAAACAGTTAAAATCTAATTTTAACGCGCTCGGTCAATTTATTATAATTATTTTGGATGTGCTAGGGTTAAAAAATTCCAATAGGGTTCTCCATGGCTTTGGAGGAAACCCTAAAGGACTATGGTACGGCCTTGGGCCGGTCGGTCGAGCCCCACGCGCGGCCAAGTCGCACGCTAGGACGGCTCGAGCCCTTGGTCGTGCCCTAGCTTGGGCGGCAAGGAAAGGGGCGGTCCCTTAGGGGGCCGAACCTCCTTATGGAGTGGTTTCCAAAACAACTCCTTGCCTTGTTTCCCAAGATTAGTTGTTTCCATGTTTGAAAAACCCCTTTTCCGAGCATGTGCCCAAACCCTAGCAAGATCCAAAATTCACATTCTATGTGATTCAAAATCACTAATTCCTACATCCAATGTAAAATTAGATCTTGTTTGGTTGAATCACATTCAACATGCATCTAATATGCATGTTCTTCGTTTAAACGCAATAATCATCAATTATAGGTGAAAAACAACAAAAACGTAACACATAAATTACGTTATGCTCTACGACCTGTGGCTCCGATACCACTGTAGGGTTTTGATCATGGATACGCAGCGGAATAAACAATAATTTATCCGATCAAGACCCTCCAAGGATCACAGGAAGATAATTCATAACGATAGTAAGGGATTCACAACATGTACCTTGTGGGTCTCCTTTGATGACTTCAAACGCGAATAGTGTCACGTCTCTATGGTTGATCCACGCCTAGGATTGAGATATAGATCCTCAAACTCCTTGTTCTATCTAGAAAGAATGGAAGAGGAAGGAGAAATCACGCAACGGAGACCAAAAGAGAGGGGAGCACTCTCTTCTTTGGCCGACGAGTAGGGGCGGACAAGGGGGGTCGGGCAGCCCTCTTTGTCTTGCTATCTGCCCTTGCTTCTCTCCTACTCAACTTATTTTATGAGCATTAGTATGTAGGAAGGAAGCTAGTAACATCGTTTATATAGTCCAACAGCTCATTGTTACTACATAAAGGCCCTCTCCTAATCCTACTCAAGTTCGGATTAGTCCAACTTTCATATTAGTCCTACTAAGTTAGCAAGTTGTTGCGTTTGATCATTCTAATTCATCAATAATATTAATTAATTCCCAAGTTTACTTCAATCCATATGGCGTTTGACCCCATAGGTTTCTACTTAGTTTGTAGTAATATTTACTAATATGAAGCGGTCTCTAGCAAGACATTCATACCACCCAACTAATAGAAAGAGTAATCCGACAAAACTTGTGCAAGTATTGTCTCATCCCTTTGTCTCAATATCCGGATTGGACACGAGACATAAAAGTCACACTCTTATATCCAATCCATAGTTCCTCGATCTTGGGAATAGCCTTATTCGTGCAAATCACATCAATAACTCATATTGATTTAATTGAGTCAGGCCAGACATCTATAAGCACAACCACTCGAGTGGCCTTGGATATTTTCTCCCGTTATGTGGGACGGAAAAATTCAATCTACATCACTACGATATCTAAGCTTGCATCATATTTCTTCGGAGACATTTCAAGATTCTGATTTTGACAAACAAGATGCAAATTCTCTTTTACTTGCTCATGAACTTTTTTCTTCAAATTCCTAAGTTCTTTCAGATAGTCCTCTTCAATTAAAAGCATTGTTATAAGATAATCAGCGAGGACATATGTTGGCTTTGAAATCAAACAGTTCACCATTACCTAAATATTCTTTTCAGAACTTTCATCATGTTTAGCCATAAGGTAGAGGTTGGCCTGTTCTTCCTCAAATTAAGAATCACTTGAGGAGTCTCAGTCACTCCAAGAAGCTATATAGCCTTCTTGCTTCTATCATGGTCTTTCTTATGAAAGTGTTTTTTTCTTGTGTGGACAGTCTCTAATAAAACTTCATGCATCACCACACTCAAAGCATTTCATTACTTTAAACTTATTACCATGGGAAGAAGATTTACCTTTGTAATCTTTGCTACTGGAGGATTTGTGTCTATTCCTGCTGAATTCTTTGTTTCCAAAGTTTTTCTTCATCTTGAGAATTCTGGTCACGGATTTGGAAATAAGGGCAAAAGGATCTTCATCATCATCTTCTTCAGTTTCAAGGCTTTGCGAAGGCACATTCTCTTTATCCTTGAGAGCTATATTCTTGACAATATCTGGCAGTTCTCCATCAACTCCATTCATGAAAATATCATGTGTAAGCAGCTTTCTGTGCAAGTTATCAAGTTGAAGTAATGATAGATCTTGAGCCTCATTAATAGCAGTAGTCTTTGGTTTTGCTTTGGGAAGGTTTCTGAAAATCTTCCTAACTTTCTCTTCTTTTGAAAAAGATTTTCCCAAGGAATCCAGATTGTTGACAATCTCGGTGAACCTCTTAAACATGTCCTTGATGGACTCATCTCCATTCATTGTAAACATTTCATACTGTCTAAGAAATATGTTGATCTTTGTCTACTTGACCTACTGGTTCCTTCCAAGATTACCACAAATTTGTCTCATATTTCTTTAGCATTCTTGCAACCTAAAATCTTGTTGAATTCATCTGTACTCAGATTCATAGCTCTTTAATTTTTAGAATATTGTTCTAAGAAGAAGCAGAAAGTGAATCCTCAGTCTTGGGATTTCTGATCCCATATTTCTCTACGTAGAATGTATGAGGACCATTCTGTATGATAGTCCATAGCTCAATATCTTGATCAATGATGAACATTTTCATCAAGGCTTTCCACTGCACAAAAATGTCACCAAATAATAGAGGAGGTCTGTTAGCAGCTCTTCCCTGAAAGAAACCACCATCACCTACAATACTCATAATCACCAGATGGTTAAATCTATGCAGTGATACAAGCTCTGATACCAATTGAAAGATAGTAATGTAGGAATAGGTACATGATCAATACTCTAGAGAGGGGGGGGGGGTGAATAGAGTATGGCAACTTTTGCAACTTTTTCTAAAAGAGTGGTTTCAAAGAAGTTTTTGGAAAGTAGTGAGCATTTCAAGGCCTTGAAATGAGTTTCACGTCCTCGGAATCAAACAGATAACATAAAGAATGCTGAGAGTTTTCAATTCCTTGAAATGGCTTTCAAGTCCTTGAACTGAAAGCCTGTTTGTTCAGAAAATAAGCTAAGTATAGAACAACAAGATAAATGCATGAGAAACAGAGATTTATAGAGTTCAGTCCAATTGGACCTACCTCTCTACCTCAGGGACTTGATCCCTGCAGGATTTTGAACTCAATTCTTATTAATCAAAAGCTAAGCCCTAGATCTCAAGAAGAGAGAGTTTCCTTACTCTATTACAGCTTGTGGTTCTCACTAACCTATCTAGTACCTGCTCTAGCTAGTTGATTCAACAAGAATTCCTTTTTTTTCACTTGAACAAATCACAAGAAGAAGATGTGAGAACTTATATCTAAATGATATATAAATACAGATAAAAAAAGAACACTGAGAACTGATGAGGCAGTTGAATATGAAGTGATCTTATGATGAGTGGATTGAGTGAAATGAATCTCCTTCTGTGTAGCTTGTAAATCTTGAGAATGTCTGAGTCTCTGTTCATGTGTGTTATCTTCAAATTCTTCAGTCATTCCCTCTTATCCAGCTAGTTTGAATTTCAAATCTTCAAGATCATCTCATAACAAATTTCCTAAAATCAGCTGCATATCTTGACTTGTCTAACAACTCTTCCTAATGGCTAGTTGCTCAATATCTTCAAATATATTGAATTGATCTTGTACATAAGTAAATTAGGAAGGTCCAGACATGTTTGCATAGTCACAGAATCAACCTATCAATCATGTTTCCTTTTTATGCAAGAACACAGTTTAGGAAATAGTTCCTGCAAAATAGGCAACTACTTATCCCTGCAAAAACTTAATCAAACAGATAGATTAGCAAAAGTTTAGAGCATGAAAATACTTTCTCTTTCATCACAAAATCAAGCATAGGGGTCTAGGAGTCATATTAGAATCAAAAGCTCTGCCTAAATTTATGATGTATACTACATTGTATATTTCAAACCTTTGAAAAGTTTCAAAGCCTTGAAAGCTGTTTCAAGCCTTTGAAACAAGCTGAACTTACATCTACTAAACTAAACAAACAACTACCCAAATTTTCGAATGGATAACTTCACAATTATTGGAGAATAGTTATAATAATTACTTAATGAGGTGAAAAATACTAGGAATTCGCTCGAGGATCACTAGGGATAGTATGTACTATGTTTTGATTCATGAAACAATAACACGTCTTCTATTATTGATCAAGAAAAATACAACTTACCGAGTTACCAAATAAGTTGTCTATACCTAGAGCCGATTCAAACCGAGTTACCAGGCTTGATTTAATTCAAAGTATGCATTAATATTCTTTGTTCAACTTTAACGATCCTAGTTAACACTACCGAGTTACCAAGTAATGATACGACTAGGCGAAACGTCAAATTTACCGACTAATTCTCATGGAAAGAGTACTAATTAAAATCAATCGTATGTTAGCTAGGAATAAGATAGATAGAGATTTAGAAATAAACGTTTCATAGTAATAGAAGAACACGTTAAATTAAGTCAAAAATGAATCATAAGCTCAAAACGATGAGTTCATACCAAACCCTAGCTACCAAACAAGAGTTCCCAGTAAAAATGGTTTAGCTTCGACTAAGCATGATGAACTTAACAAGTTTGATGATCATAAACCAAAACTAGCAAAAAGAAAGAGTGTAGGAAGCAAACAAATCTTCCCTAATCGTTCCCAATGGCCCAAGATCGCTCCTAGCTCTCAAACAATGTGTAAAACCTTGCTAGCTACTGCAAATCATGACCTAAGTTGCTTAAATACGTTTTAAAAATAATAATACAAAGTCTTGGTTTATTGCAAAAAAACCAATGCCCCAAACTGCCGCCACCAGCGAAGTCTTCGTGCGAACAGACTCCTCTTCGAGCGAACGACCTTCGTGCGAACGCTTTAATCTTCGCACAAAGAGTATTCGTGCGAAGACTGTCACCTCTTCGTGCGAAGGTATTCCCAAACAAGTACTACATCTGTGTTCAAGTAGAATTTTTTGCAGCTCTGAATTTTTTCTAAGTACAAAGTCCTCGTGCGAAGACTTTTGTCTTAGTGCGAAGACACCCCTTATGCGGATTTTTCTTATAGCATTTCCTGTTGAGTTCCTCCTTTTCGAAGCTCGTTTCCGAAGCTCGTTTCCATCTCCATTATGATCTCCAAGCCCTATTTTACTGCGAACACAACACGAAAACCCGGATTTAACAAGAATAGCTCAACAACTCATTTTTAACATTAATCGCACAATTACTCGAAAAGACGATAAATTCTCCATGTTGAGCACACAAAACGTAGAAAATAAAGTAACAAAATAACTCCGAAAATAGAGTTATCAGCCACCCTTGAAGTTAAGACAAAACTTTCTTCATCTTCTTGGACAATATTCAAATAGAAAAGTCTTGTCAAACTAGGATAAGCCTCGTAACTAGGGTTTAACATCTTCCAGACAGATGAATTTCTAAAATTCCTCATTGCAGTCAATATCAGTTTATCTAACAACTCTTCAAATATCATGCTACAATAGGCAATCTTCGATGATGCATATCCGTACATCCATACACCCTTAACTTCTTTACTGACGAACCAAGACTTAGGAAGGAAGTTCTTACCATATCCAGAAGCTCCTTTTCTCTTGGCTTTAGCAGCATTGTGTTTTACTCTTGTCTTCTTCCCAGAAGGCTATTCACCCTTCTTATCTTATGGTTTCTTCTTCTTTGGAGTCTAATCTCCATCGTTTCTTCTGCAGACTGCTTCTTAATATCTCCTTCCTTCTTATTTGATGAAGATTGATATCCCTGATATTTCTTCCCTGTTCTTGATCCTTCATGACTTCTCTCTGTCCCTTCTCAGATTCTGACCCATCTTCTTTTACTTCTTTCTCCTTTATGATCTTCTTTGATGGAGGAGAAGCATCTTGCATGTTGTTGGTCCTCTCTGAATCTGAATCAGAGATGGTGATCTCTGTTTTCCTATTTTCCTTTCTCTTCTTCCTCATTGGAGATCCCTGAACTTTCTGCCGAAGTCTTTGTGATTTTCAGAAGAGGTAGAGAGAATAGAGAGAGAGAGGGAGAGAGAGAGAGAGAGAGAGAGAGAGAGAAATATAGAGACAAAGATATTAAAATTGAAATGGAGAGAAAAAAGCCTTGAAGTTCAGCTTATAAGTTAGAAAATTTTTCAGTAATAATGTTTTAAAAAGGGTTTTAAAGATTTCACATGTAAAGAATTATATCTGAAATATATCCGAGTAAATATCTGAAGATCCTTTTAACAGCTACTAAGTGACTTTCTTTAGGATTTGCTTGAAACCTTGCACACATACATACACTGAACATAATATCTGGTATACTAGCAGTTAAATACAATAGTGAACCAATCATACCTCTGTAATCCTTTAATTCGAACTCTTACCATTTGTATCCCTGTCTAAGGATAATGATGAACTCATGGGAGTCTTGGCTACCTTGGATTGATACATGTTATACTTATTTAGCAAGTCCTTAGTATACATTCCTTGATGCACAAAAATTCCTTTCTTCATTTGATGCACATGAAGTCCAAGAAAGAAATTTAGCTCTCCCATCAAACTCAATTCAAATTCCTTGCACATTAGATTTGAAAAATATTTAGATAGAGCATCATCAGTGGCACCAAACAATATATCATCAACATAAAGATGTACTACTAATATGTCTCTCTCATGAATCTTAATAAAAAGAATTTTGTCTACTAGGCCTCTCTTAAAGTTATTATCAATCAAAAACCTTGAAAGTCTGTCATACCAAGCCCTTGGAGCTTGTTTAAGGCCATAGAGAGCTTTGTCTAATTTGTAAACATGATCAGGTAAATTTTGATCTTCAAAACCAGGTGGTTGAGCAACATATAATTCTTCTTGTAAATAGCCATTTAGAAAAACACATTTTACATCCATTTGATAAAGCTTTATATGTTTATAGGATGCAAATTCAAGAAGTATTCTGATAGCTTCTAACCTGGAAACAGGAGCAGATGTTTCTTTATAATGAATACCTTCTTCTTGATTGCACCCCTGTGCAACAAGTATGGCTTTGTTCCTTACCACTATACCATTCTCATCAAGTTTGTTTCTGAACTCCCATCTGATTCCAATTACTGATTGAGTCTTTGGCCTAGGAACCAAGTTCTAAATTTTTCATTTCAAATTCATTCAGCTCATTCTTCATTGCAACGATCCAATCTGCATCTTGTAATGCCTCCATTGTACTCTTAGGTTCAATGAGTGATGCAAAAGCACTAAAGGAACACAAGTTCTTCAGTTGTTCTTTGGTTTGCGTACCAGTTGATGGATCTGAGATAATATTGTATGTTGGATGAGCTGAAAAGTACTTGAACCTCTTCATTGGTGTCCATGGTTGTGGTTCAGCAGATAACTTTTCAAGCCTTTGAGAACTTGATGTAGTGACTGGAGCACTTTGTGTTCTACTAAGTCCAGTGTCATGGCTTTGATATTTTGAATTAGACGGATATTCAAATCTTTGAGGTTCTTCTTGATGTTACTGAAAATCAAATTTGCTATTTTTCTCTTTCACAATATCATCATCTGCCTCATACTTGTTTAGATTGAGATCTGCAAAACTTTCACTCAAGAAACCATCATCTCTTTAATGAAAAATCACATGTATGCTCTCTTCTACTACTTTAGTTTCTTATTGAATACTCCATATACTTCGCTAGATTGAGAATATCAAAGAAAGACACCTTCATCACTTCTAGCATCAAATTTACCAAGATTATCCTTACCATTATTATGCACATAACAAATACAACCAAAAGGCTTAAAATAAGAAAAACTTGGCTTTCTGCCTTTGAAAAGATCATATGGAGTTTTCTTGAAAATAGGCCTGATCAAACATCTGTTCATCACGTAGTTGGCAGTGTTAACAACTTATGCCCAAAGATATTTTGGCAAATTACTTTTCAGTAGAATGGTTCTAAACACGTATTCAAGTGTCCAATTCTTCCTCTCAACTACTCCATTCTGCCGAGGAGTTCTGGGTGTAGAAAAGTTGTGTGAGATGCCATGCTTTGCAAAAAATAAATCAATATCAAGCTGATCAATTTTGCTGCCATGATCACTTCTATTAGATGCAACATGTAAGTTTTTCAAAGTTTGAAGCTCTTTACAAAGCTTTGAGAATTCAGATAATGCTTCAGATTTGTCTCTAATAAACATAACCCAAGTAAATCTAAAGTAATATTCTACCACCACAAGAATATATCTCTTATGTTTGGGTGTTTGAACGCTCATGGGACCACACAAGTCCATATGAATCAATTCTAAAGTTCTAAAAGTACTTACAAAGTTATTTGGCCTGTATGAACTCCTTGTCTGTTTACCTTGGGTACATGCCTTGCAAATCTCATCATCTTTGAATTTCATGGTTGGTTATCCTCTTACCAATTCCATTAAGATGATATTGTTCATTGTATGCATGCTTATGTGCCCAAGTTTCTATGCCAAAGCTTTGAGTCTTCCTTCAAAGCTTTGAGGCACTTCAGACTTTCACCTGAAACTGTTTTAGTACTCATAGTATAAACATTGTATAACCTACGAGCAATGAGTATGCAATTGCCCGATTTTTCATCTTGCAACACATTTATCATTGTCAAAAACAACCTTATTACCAATACTACCTATTCCAATGATATTGCATTTTGCTTTGTCACCAAGTGTGATTGTTCATCCATATTTCTCTTTTAGACTAGTAAATACAGATTTCTTTCCACTCATATTCCTAGAACAACCACTGTCCAAAATCCATTTCTAATCCTTCAGCTTTGGTGATAGCCTGCGAAATTCAATCAATGCCTCAACAGGCTATTAGACCAATTGTAGAATTTGCATTCATATTGAGAATCAACCATGTTAGGTGTCCTGATTCCTTTAGGAACCCAGATCTTCCTCGCTTGTCCCTTAAGATAATAAGGATAAGTGTTCCTCATAATGTGAGATTTTTTCCTTCTAAATGGGAAAGTTATCTTGACATGACCAAGTTTTCCACAGTAAAGTGACACTTTCGAGAATTTCAGCTTCCTCATTTCACAAAAGTGGTTTGGTTTTTCATTGGAAAATTTGGATTGTAGCCAATCCCACTCTTGTGTATAGATTTCAGACTTCCTCCAAGTATGAGATTAAGATTGTGTTCTGAGCGTGCAAATTTTGATAAAAAAATTCTGGGTTATTGAAGTTTCTCATTCAATGAAGTTTTGTGTTGTTCTAAATCATCTGAATGATGTTTTAGATCAACATACTTATCAGTTAAAAGGGAGTTTTGATCCACAAATTCTTTGACTTGTGCCTTCAAAGCTTTGAACCTACTGTCCACGGCTTTGATGTAACTCTCAATTTTTGACTTAGATGCTTCAACAGTTTTGTTGAGAAAAATCAAATCAAAATTTTCCTTTGCCTGCTCATGATCTTTCACCTTTAGAATTTAAATCTCGTTTCTATAGCTTTCCTCATCCAAAAACATACTTTGAGGATTTCAGGTAGAAAACTAGAGGGACTAGCAAGAAGATTCTTTACCATATCTTCAATATGCTTGTCTCAGTCTTTTTATTCTTCATGCTCAGCCATTAAGCAAAGATTGGCTTGTTCTTCATCTAAGTCTGAATTAGTTGATGCATCAGAATCACTCAATGAGACACCATTGCTTTCTTCCTTCTGTTGTTACTTTCCTTCTTAGTAAAATGCTTGTTTTTCTTCTTTTGATGGAAATCCCTCACCAGGTGATCTACATCTCCACATTCAAAGCAATTCCTTACTTTAGGTTTATGTTAATGTGAAGAAGACATGTGATCCTTGCTGCTTGAGGGTGTTGACTTGTCTCTGTTGTAATCCTTATTTCAATTTTTTTTCTTCATATTCAGGATTCTGGCCAAGGCTTTGGAGATCAAGGCTAAGGCTTCCTCATCATTATAATCTTCTTCCTGTTGAAGGCCTTGAGATTTCTCATTGTCTTTTGCGTTGAGTGGCAGGTTTTTGATGTTGTCACTCATGTCATCATTCACTTCCTTCATCACATATCATGAGTGAGCAGCTTGCCTTGCAGATCATCTAGCTCCAGAAGACTCAAGTCCTGAGCATCCTCAATTGCAATTTTCATTGGCTCCCACTTGGATTTTTGCGAACTTCATAGAATCTTTCTGACCTTTTCTTCATTTGAGAGTGCCTTTCCCAATGACTCTAAGTTATTCACGATTTGTGTGAATGTTTTGAACATTTCCTTGATGGATTCATCAGAATTAATCTTGAACAGCTCATACTACCTTAGAAGAATATTCATCTTAGTCTGTTTGACCTGACTAGTTCCTTTATAAGTCACGTCCAGCTTGTCCCGAAACCTCTTTGGCCCTTTTGAAGTTTGATACTCTGTTGAACTCATCTGCACTAAGAGCACAATATAACAAGTTCATTGCTTTATAGTTTTGATACCTTTTCCAATTCTGTAACTGAGATATCCTCTTTAGTTTTGACAATCCTAATCCCATCTATTGTAGTGTAGTATACATAGGGACCATTCAGAATGATTGACCATAGTTCCATGTCTTGATCTATGGTGAACATCTTGATCAATGCTTTCCGATGCATAAAATTGTCATCGCAGAACAATGGAGGTCTGTTGGCTGTTCTTCCTTGTGAGTATCCGCCATCACCTACATTACTCATTGTCATAAGATGGTTAGATTTACAGTGACCCAAGCTCTGATACCATTTGAAAGTGTGTAATGCAATTCTAAAACATGATCTTAATACTCTACGGGGGGGGGGGGTTTAATAGAGTATGTAAACTTATGCTAAGAATTGAAACTTTTAAACCTCTAACACAATGAACTAATGAAATCTCAAGGCTTTGACTGTCTGAAGCTTCAACGCTTTGAGACAGGAAATTCTCCAAAGATTAGGAGCTGCCTCTATTGTGCAGACTTGTTTGCAGAATGTATAATCAGAAAAAGAAAACAATTAACACAAGGGATCTTTACAGAGTTCAGCCACCATTGGACCTAATCTATGCTTGTGGGACTTGATCCCTTCAGGATTTGAACATACATCTTATTAATCACCCATATTTAGCCCGAGATCTCAAGTCTAAGTGAACTACCTTACATCTATACAGCTTATGGTTTCAAACCTATCTAGTTCCAGCCACAATTTGATGAAACAATAAGATCCTCTTGTTGTTCACTTGAACTAATAACTTCTAAAAGTTCGTGAGGTTAAGAAAAACTTAAAAATATTACAATGAAATCATAAATAAGAACACAAAAAATAGATAAGCAATGAATGCTTAGAAGTATTCTCCAAAATCTAGATGATTGATCTTCTTCAGCAATGTTGAATACTTGATTGAGTGAAGAATTGTATGTGTAGATCTTCCACGAATGAAACTCTCTTCTCTTTTTCGGTTGATAAGCCCTCTTCATCTCTTTGAAATTCAAATATCTCTTATGAAGGGGTGTACAGTAGGTAGAAATGCAGGATCAATACTCTAGAAGGGGGGGGGAGGTTGAATAGAGTATGCAAACTTTTGCTAATCTTGTAAGAATAAGGGTTTCAAAAGATTTTTAAAGAGACTCAAGGCCTTGAAATGAATTTCAAGACCTTGGAATGAAAACAACTAGAGTATGAAAAGAATAAGTCTATTTCAGGGCCTTGAAATGAGTTTCAAACCCTTGAAATGAAACTGTTTTGAAAGCTGCAAAAGTTCTAGTATGGAACTGAAAAGTAAATGCAAGAGACACAAGATATATAGATTTCAGTCCACTTGGACCTACGTTTGTACCTCAGGGATCTACTCCCTACATGATTTTCAACACAACTCTTCTTAATCCATAGCCAAGCCCTAGATCTCAAGCATAGAGAGATGCCTTACTCTGTTACATCTTGTGGTTCTCACTAACCTATCTAGTAACTGCTCTAGCTATCAGATAAACTAATAATTATTTATTGTTCACCTTGAACAATCCTTGAGAATGAGAACTAGAAGTATTATCAAAATGATTTACAAATGAAATTCAGAAAAGAAGAACACTAGAACTGAATCTGCAGTAAGTGTGGAGTGTTCTTCCGATGCTTGGATTGAGAGAAATGAATCTGCTTCTTTGTTGGTTGTCAATCCTTGAATGTTTTTGAGAGTCTGTGTGAATTTTTCTATGTTGTGTCTGCGAATTCCTTAGGCTGTTCTCCTTTTAAACACCCAGTTTGAATTGAATATCTTTAGAATCTTTTCAACAAACTTTCCTGCAAACCAGCTTCAAATTTCGACTCTTCTAACAGCTTCCTCCAACGGCCAGTAGCTAAGTATCTTCAAGAATACTGATTTGATCTTGTTGGAAATATGTTGGGAAGCTTCTAAACAAATCAGATTGATCAAAAAATCAAATCATTAAGAAGTTTCCTTTTCTGCAAAAAATAAGTTAGAAAACAGATTCCTATAAAATAGGAAACACAATATCCCCGCAAAACATAACCAAAAAGATGATATTATATGATGTTAAATGTGTAAAAATACTTTGTCTTTCATCATCAAGTTTCAGCTAATCTTGCACAGGGGATTAGGAGTTGAATCAAGCAAAGAAACTCCCCGTAAGTTCATGCATATAAAGCTCAGTCAGTTTCAAGGCTTTGAAAGCTGTTTCGAGGCCTTGAAATAGACTAGCTATTTCAAGTCTTGAACTGAGTTGAACTTACATCTTATAAAAAACTTCAGTAACCACTTGAGAGATTTCAGGAACAAACTCCCTGAAAATCCTCTCCCTTCAACGGCTTCTTTCAACAGCTATACTTGAATAG
Source organism: Linanthus parryae (assembly GCA_023055425.1). Classification (NCBI taxonomy): domain Eukaryota; kingdom Viridiplantae; phylum Streptophyta; class Magnoliopsida; order Ericales; family Polemoniaceae; genus Linanthus; species Linanthus parryae. The sequence continues at coordinate 77,856,933 of JALGPY010000005.1, forward strand.
CTGCTTTGATTTGTTAGGAGGTCTTCATCTCCTTGCTGCTCTGCATCTTCTTCCTGACTATTTCCCTAATCATCATCAACTAGTTCGTCTTCCTGTTGAGCCACATCATCACCAGCATCACCTTCACCTTCAAATAGGTCAGCAACAGTCATAATTTATGGAAAAATTGGCTTCTTTTATTTCTTCTTCTCGAGATCTATAAGTAGTGATTGTGAGTCTGGACTGTATTCCTCTTGATCTTCATCCACTTGTTCAAGAACCACCTTCTTTCCTTTATCCTTAACCTGAGCAGCCCCATCCTAAGTTGAATGTTCACTGAGCAGATCCTTGGCTAAATAAACCTTTTTGGTACTCTTTGCAGCTTGATACACTTCTTCAGGCACATCAAACATTGTCATGCTACTGAACATGTTTCAACCATGTACTTAACCTGCCTAAGATTAGTGTCAAATACATGTTGATTCTCCTTCACTTCATCAATATCCATCTTAAGTCCATTTATCAACTGAAGAACCAATGAGTTGTCTTGAGGTTGAGAGGTTTGGCTTGAAGTGGGGGTCAAGGTCTTGGGTTTGAGGAATTTCTTGGAGCTCAACTCTTCCTCTGTCAAATATGAGTACAACATCCAAGTCTTAGCACAGGTTTTCACCACACCAATCTTCTCAAAAGCTTTCTCATTAAGCATACCAAATATAGAAGTAATAGTCTCTTCTCTATCAGTTGGAATCTCAAAAAGCTGAAAGAATGAGGTGAGCAAATTGGCATATGGCAAGGGGTGTTTTCTCTGATTGGTTTTGCTATATAGCATGTGTTCCATCGCAAGCTTTGGAAGATCAATCTCATAACCATGCGTAACCAGATACATTAAGTTCAACAGCCTATTAGTGAATAGTTCCTTTGAGCATTCCCTTGGTACCACACATCTCATCAAGATGATAAACAGAACCTTGGCTTCAACAATTAGCACAGAGTGTGTTAACTGCTTAGATGAGGTAGGGGTATTGGGTAGAAAGAACTCTTATTTTGCTAGTTTCAGGGCTTCACTCTTAGGAGGGTAGTTACTGGTATCATACCTCTTAGGCCAACCTAGAACATATGCAAACTCAAAGTGATCTAGTTCCATATCAATACCAGCAACCTTGGTCTGAATTACCAGAGTTGCAATTTTCCTGAGTTGTTACATGTTTAGGTACAAGAATCTGGTGAGTCTGGGGTAGGCTTACTCTGGAGGGTTTAGAACAAACCAAAGAGAGCTTTTCTTCAAAATTTTGATACACTTCAGATTCATACCATGTAACATAGAAACACTGATCATACTATAGAATGAAACTGATCTAGAAGCAAATCCATCTAGGCATTGACCTCTATCAACTTGAGTAATAAACCATGTGATATCAAGGGTTGATTTATAACCAGTGGACTTCTTGTTCTCTAAATAGATCTGTAGCTCCTTCTCAATGTTCTTATCTAGTTCATCTTCTGTCACTTTTTCTTTTCCTTTTCCCATATCTGCTTTGTCAGCCTTCTTCTTTACCTTCTTAGGGCTACCAATCTGCATTCGCTTATGTTTTTATTGAGCTGACTCCACTGTCTTCTTCTTCTTCTTGTTGGAAAATGGTGTTTGATATTTCTTTGACTTCTTCTTGGGAGGAGGAGATGCCATGTCTTCTGCAGTTGGGGTCTTTGAACTAGATTCCCCACTAATGGTCTTGACCTATTCCACAATGGTCTTTATTTTCTTCATTGTTGCAGCCTTTGAGCAACCATCTATCTTAATTATGTCAGAGGCTCTTCTAATTCTCATTAGGGTTTGGGAAGAAGAAGAGAGAGGTAGGATAGATATGGAGAAGAGAATGAGAGAAGAGGATAAATAGAAGAGAGTTTCAGTTTGAAAAGGAAAATAAACATTCTTCCGAATCTTTGAAGATCTGCTGAATCAAAAAGATTCAAATTTTGTGTGTGCCGTTGGAAATAAAAGATATCATACTATTTTTGCTGAAAATGGGTATTTGAAAAATTGAGGGGCAACATTGAGCATTTATCTACAAAGATAACACCCAATATTGAAAGATCCAATTTATTGACTAACTTGTATGCAGTCTTATTTTCAAGGCTTTGGAATGGATTTCAAGGCCTTGAAAAGCTGTATGATGTAAAGAAGATATACTCAAAGCTTCGAAATGATTTTCAAGGCTTTCAAAATCAGTTCAAACCTTTGAAACACATAATACTTACCTGATTCTCCCCCTAAACCAATACTTCTTAGTGAAGGTACCTGCAAATTGCAATTTAGTAGAAACACATTCAAGAACAGTATCACCTTTTCAGCATGATCTCTGGTGAAGTGATGTCTAACATCAATATGCTTTGTTCTGGAATGCTGAACTGGATTCTTTGTAATTGATATTGCACTTGTGTTGTCACACTTGATAGGTATATCCCTGAAGTCAAATCCAAGGTCTCTCATTTGTTTTGCTATCCATAACACTTGTGAACAGCAAGCTCCAGCTGCTATGTATTAAGTTTCTGCTGTTGATAGTGCAACTGAGTTTTGCTTCTTGGAATGCCAGCTGATTAAAGATGATCGAAGAAATTGACAACATCCTGATGTACTCTTTCTATCAACTTTATATCATGCAAAGTCAGCATCTGAATAGCCACACAAAGAGAAGTTAGATTGTTTAGGATACAAAAGCCCTACGTCTTGGTACCATTGAGATATCTAAATATTCTCTTAACTGTAGTCAAGTGTGATTCCTTAGGATCAGCTTGAAATCTAGCACACATGCACACACTGAACATGATATCTGGTCTACTAGCTGTGAGGTAGAGTAGTGATCCAATCATACCTCTATATTCTTTCACATTCACACTCTTACCAGATTCATCTTTTTCTAAAGACAGTGTAGAACTCATGGGGGTCTTAATTTCTTTGGACTGAGACAAATTATACTTTCTTAGCAAGTCCCTTGTGTACCTGATTTGATGTAGGAATATGCCCTTCTTCATATGATGAATTTGGAGTCCAAGAAAGAACTTCAATTCTCCCATCAAGCTCATTTTCCCTGCTCATAAGACTTGAGAATTCCTTGCAAAGAAGATCATTAAGAGCTCCAAACAGAATATCATCAATATAAATTTGAAGTACAAGCATGTATTTCTCATGAGTCTTTATGAAAAGGGTCTTGTCTACTAATCCTCTTTTGAAATCATTTTCAAGTAGAAATTTTTACAATCTTTCATACCAAGCCCTTGGAGCTTGTTTCAATGAATAAAGAGCTTTGTCAAGTTTGTAAACATGATCTGGAAACTTGTAATTTTCAAAACCTGGAGGTTGAGCAACATAAACTTCTTCTTGCAAATAGCCATTTAAAAATGCACACTTCACATCCATTTGAAAATGTTTCATGTTCTTGTGAGATGAAAATGCAAGTTGAATTCTAATTGCTTCTAACCTTGCAACAGGAGAAAATGTTTCATCATAGTCAATACCTTCTTTGATTGTAGCCTTGAGCTACCAATCTAGCTTTGTTCCTGATTACCTTTCCATTCTCATCTAACTTGTTTATAAACACCCATCTGGTACCAATGACAGACTGATTTCTTGGTGGAGGAACTAGATTCTAGACCTTGTTCCTTTTAAACTCATTGCGTTCACTTTGCATTGCTATAATCCAGTCTGCTTCTTGTAGTGCTTCCTCCACAGTTTGTTTTTCAAGTCTTTGAGAACTTGAAGTAGTGGCTTGTTCTGCCGTCTTCTCTGGATATTTTGTTTCAAGTCTTTGAACCTTAGTTTGAAGGCCTTGAAAACTTTTTTCCTGTGACATTTCTTGGATTCTTTTGAGGATTCTTCTTCAGGATCAAAATCATGCTTGTTCAGATTGAGATCTGCAAAACCATCACTTAAAGAAACATCATAGCTTTCATCAAATAAAACATTAATGCTTTCTTCAACAAGGTTGGTTCTCTTATTGTAAACTGTATAGGCTTTGCTTGTCTGTGAATAGCCAAGAAAAATACCTTCATCACTTCTTGCATCAAACTTACCAAGATTGTCCTTACCATTATTGTGGACAAAGCAAGTACTACCAAATGGTTTGATGTAAGATATGTTTCACTTTCTTCCTTTGAACATCTCATAAGGGGGTCTACTTCTGAATAAGTCTGATCAAGCACCTGTTAAGAATATAGTTTACTGTATTCAGATCTTCAGCCCAATAATAGTTTGGCAACTTGTTTTCCTGAAGCATTGTTCTTGACATGTCTTCAAGAGTCCTGTTCTTCCTTTCAACGACTCCATTATGTTGAGGAGTTCTAGGAGCAGAAAAGTTGTGAGAGATACCATGCTTATAACAGAATACATCAACCTCAAGTAGATCAAACTCTCTACCATGATCATTTCTAATTGAAACAATAGGTAGGTTTTTCAAGGTTTGAAGTTCTGTACAAAGCTTTGAAAATTCAGTGAGAGCTTTACATTTTTCTCTGAGAAACATAACCCAAGTATATCTAGAGAAATCATCTACAATAAAAAGCATGTACTTCTTACCCTTTGGAGTTGGATTTCTCTTAGGACCACAGAGATCCATATGGAGTAGTTCAATGGGTCTAGTAGTACTTACAATGTTTTTTGGTTTGAATGAGCTTCTAGTTTGCTTGCCTTGTGCACATGCCTTGCATACATCTTCATCTTTGAACTTGATAGAGGGTAAAACTCTTACTATGTTCTTGGAAACTATCTTGTTCAAGGTATGCAAGCTAATGTGTCGCAACTTTCTGTGCCAAAGCTTTGAATCATCTTTCAAGGCCTTGAGACACTTCAAGTTTTCTCCTGCAACTTTGTTAGTTTGAAAAGTATAGACATTGTTTGACCTAGAAGCAGTGAGGATGCAATTGCCTGATTTCTCATTTTGCACCACACATTTCTCTTTGTCAAAGATAAGCTTGTTGCCATTATCACAAAGTTCAGATACACTAAGCAAGTTAAATTTTAATCACCAAGATATACATCAGAAAAGGATTTTTTAGAATCTGTACCAACTTTACCAATACCAAGAATGCTGCACTTGCCTTTGTCACCGAGTGTGATTGATCCTTCAGATTGCTCTTTTAGTTCTGTGAATAGAGATCTCTTTCCACTCATGTGTCTTGAGAAACCACTGTCCATAAACCATTTATGTTCCTTGATCTTGGTGACATCCTTCAAACATCATTCACTTCGTTGCCCATCTGTTAGACCAAGTGTGGAATTTAGATTCATATTCAGGGTCAAACATGTTGGGTGCTCTAACCCCTTTAGGAACCCAAATCTGTCTAACTTTTCCTTTGAGTTGGAAGGGAAAAGTATTCCTCATTATGTGAGGATGTCTTCTTCTGAAAGGAAAAGTCATCTTAACATGACCAATCTGATTGCAGAAATGGCACTTAGGAGATGTTGCTTCCAGCTTTCACAAATCTGTTATTGTTCTTTTTTGGAAAATTTGAATTGTATCCAATACCAGTTTTGTGAACAGACTTTAAGCTACCTCCAAGAATCAGGTTCAAGTTGTGTTCTGAGCCTGTGTTTTGACTAATTCAGATTCTTGAAATTTCTCAGCCAGAGTAGCCTTTTGTTTATCGAATTCATCAGTTTGATATCATAGATTAACAATACTGTCACTTAGAAATAGAGTTCTCAGTGACTACTTCATTGACTTGTGTTTTCAAGGCTTTGAAACTAGTTTTCGAGGCCTTGACATCACTGTCAGTTTTCTTCTGAGAGATTTCAAGATTTTGATTCAGGCAAACAAGTTGCAAGTTTTCTTTTGATTTCTCATGAACTTTTTCTTTCAAAACTCTTATTTCTTTCAGATAGTCCACTTCATTTTAAAGCATTGTTCTAAGATAGTCAGAGAGAGTTTCTGTGGGTTTTGAAATCAAGCATTTTACCACTACCTCAATGTTCTTTTCAGAACATTCATCATGCTTGGCCATAAAGCATAGGTTGGCATGTTCTTCTTCAGATTCAGAGTCACTTGAGGTTTCTGAATCACTCCAGGAAGCTATCATAGCTTTCTTTCTTCTATCATGATCTTTCTTCTGAAAGTCCTTGCTTTTCATGTGTGAACAGTCTCTAAACAAATGTCATGCATCACCACACTCAAAGAAATTCATTAATTTAGGCTTATTACCATGTTAGGAAGATTTACGTTTGTAGTCTTAGCTACTTGAGGATCTGTGTCTATCTCTGCTGAAGTCCTTGTTTCCAAAGTTCTTCTTCATTTTAAGATTTCTGGTCAAGGCCTTGGAAATTAAAGCAAATGGATCTTCATCATCATCTTCAGTTTCAAGGCTTTGAAATGGCTCATTCTCCTTTTCATTGAGAGCTAGGGTCTTGACACCTTCTTGTAGTTCTCCATCAACTTCATTCATGGATATTTCATGTGTAAGGAGCTTCCCTTGTAGGTCATCAAGGTAAAGTGATGAGAGATCTTTAGCTTCCTAAATAACAATAGTCTTTGGTTCCCACTTTCCCTTTGGAAGACTTCTCAGAATCTTTCTAACATTTTTTTCATTGAAAATGTGTTTTCCCAATGAATCACGATTATTGATAATGGGAGTGAATCTTTTGAACATGTATCTGACTGATCATCTCCATTCATCTTGAATAGCTCATATTGTCTGAGATATATGTTTATCTTGGTTTGCTTGACTTGGCTGGTTCCTTCAAAGGTCACCACAAGCTTATCTCAGATCTCCTTAGCATTCTTGCAACCTGAGATTCTGTTAAACTCATCTGCACTCAAAGCACAATATAAGAGATTCATACCTTTATAATTTTTTGAAAATTCTTCTAACTCAGAAGAGGAGAGAGTGTCTTCATATTTGGGAGTTCTAATCCCATCTTTCTCTGTGTAGAAAGTGTGAGGACCATTCTGAATGATAGTCCAGAGTTCCATATCTTGATCAATGATGAATATTTTCATCAAGACTTTCCAGTGGAAAAAATTGTCTCCACAGAAGAGAGGAGGTCAGTTAGCAGCTCTTCCCTGAGAGAAACCACCATCACCTAGAGTATTCATAATCACAAGATGGTTAAATCTATGCAGTGATACAAGCTTTGATACCGATTGAAAGGGTGTACAGTAGGTAGAAATACATGATCAATACTCTAGAAGGGTGGCAGTTGAATAGAGTATGCAAACATTTTGCTAAACTTGTAAGAATAATGGTTTCAAAAGATTTTTAAAGAGATTCAAGGCCTTGAAATGAGTTTCAAGCGCTTGGAATGAAAACAGTTAGAGTATGAAAAGAATAAGTCTATTTCAAGGCCTTGAAATGAGTTTCAAACACTTGAAATGAAAGTGTTTTGAAAGTTGCAAAATTTCTAAGTATGGAACTGAAAAGTAAATGAAAGAGACACAAGATATATAGAGTTCAGTCGACTTGGACCTACGTCTCTACCTCAGGGATCTTCTTCCTGCAGGATTTTCAACACAATTCTTATTAATCCACAACCAAGCCCTAGATCTCAAGCACAGAGAGATGCCTTACTCTGTTACAGCTTGTGGTTCTCACTAACCTATCTCGTACCTGCTCTAGCTATCTGACTAACTAAGAATTCTCTATTGTTCACCTTGAACAATCCTTGTGAATTAGAATTAGAAGTATTATAAAAATGATAAAAAGTGAGGTTCAGAAAAGAAGAACACTTGAACTAAATATGCAATGAGTGTGGAGTGTTCTTCTGATGCTTGGATTGAGAGAAATGAATCTGCTTCTTTGTTGCTTGTCAATCCTTGAATGTTTTTGAGTTTCTCTGTGAATTTCTATGTGTTGTGTCTGCGAATTCCTTCAACAATTCTCATTTTAAACACCCATTTTGAATTGATGATCTTCATAATCATCTCAACAAACTTTCCTAAAAACTAGCTTCAAATCTTGACTCTTCTAACAGCTTCCTCCAATGGCTAGTAGCTCAGTATCTTCAAGGATATTGATTTTGATCGTGTTGAAAATATGTTGGGAAGCTTTTGAACACAGCAGATTGATCACAAAATCAAATCATCAAGCAGTTTCCTTTTCTGCAAAACATAAGTTAGGAAACAGACTCCTATAAAATATGAAACACATTATACCTACAAAACTTAATCAAACATATGATACTAGATGCTGTTAAATATGTCAAAATACTTTTTCCTTCGTCATCAAGTATCAGCTAATCATGCACAGGGGTTTAGGAGTTGAATCAAGTAAATAAACTCCCCCTAAGTTCATGCATATAAAGCTCAGTCAGTTTCAAGGCTTTGAAATCTGTTTTAAGGCCTTGAAATAGACTAGCTATTTCAAGTCTTGAACTGAGTTGAACTTACATCTTATAAAAACTGCAGTAACCACTTGAGAGATTTCACGAACAAACTCCCTGAAAATCCTCTCCCTTCAACTGCTTATTTCAACAGCTATTTGGATAGCTGATTTGATTTGTTAGGAGGTGTTGAACGACGAACAACCCTACACAAATTAATCACAACAACATAACCAATCCAGACAATCTAGCACAGATATGCTGATCTGTTTGGTAGATCAGTTTACATAGCAAACTCAGCTAGAATCTATTTTATAGATTTAATTTTATGCACATATAACCCGTATATGTGCTCATAACAATAATCAAAGTGAAATTATGACTTAAAACAAGTTATTAACCAATCACATAAAACAGCTATAAAAAACCTGCAACAAGAATAAGTTAGTCACGGAAATAACTATCAGAGGCTCAAGGGTAACCTCCAAAGCTTTGGAGCTTTGGATGTCTTTCAAAGCTTTGGCCTAACTAACTCTGATCCTTGATGCAATCAATCTAAGAAATGTGTTAGCATTAGAAACACAAGATAACAATTCAACAATATTTGTAGGAGATGAAATAAGGCCTATAAGCAATATCAAATCAATTCCCAAGCCTGCAACACAGAAACTGTCAGCTAGTAGTTAAAAAGTCTATAGTCATGCTTCAAAGCCTTGGAGCTTCGAATCTATCTATTCAGTAAATCTGTCTTTCATCATCTAAACTGTTTAAACTCCCCCTGAATTCATACATATCATCAATTCTAAGAGACTAAATTATCACTTCATTTTTTCTTTCAAGTTCAAATCGGTTCCTCATACTTTAAAGTTATCAATTATCCTTTTTTACACTTCACATTAATTTGAAATCATTAGTTCTGGAAAAATAGAATTTTTTGTACCTATAGTTTGAATTCCGTGTGAAATTGATATTAACAGTTTTTTAGGGGTTACCAGAATTACAATTGCGGCATCCGTGATATCCACTTTATTTATGTTGCAATAAATAATAATATGTTAATGTTTGTTACATTTAGTGGACGGAATTCATTAAAGTTAAGGGAATATTTGTCTTTTTCAAACATAGATTCGTAGGTGAATTACAATAACTACCCTAATGTTTTGGTTTAAAACACAATACACCCGTCATTTATTTAAAAATCACACAAGAGACCTCACATCACCTCATCACCATCAGAACCACTGCCACAACGATCACAAACATTAATTCCGGCGAACCAAGCACCACCATCCATATCCTGACCCGTCGTCCAGACAAACCGCTACCATCTAGAACCATATGCCATCTAGTCCATCCTTACTAGTTGATTCTTTTAATTCCTTCAAATCTAATCCAAACCGACCACCATAACCCTTTCAAAGACACATGATTTAGTGACAAAATGTGATGATATTGGAGGTGCGGGCTTGTCCCACATTGGCTAAGTATGGGATTATGATGTGGTATATAGACATATGAGCACCGTCTTCTTGTAAATCGATTTTCAGGAGTAAGTTCTACTCGTGGGTTCATCACATTTGTTATTAGAGCCATCTACCACGCCGGGTATGGGACCAAACACAACTGGGCGAGTATGGGATCGGACGCATCCGGCTTCGCGACTAGTACTTTTGGAAACGGCTACCTAGGAGAGGGCTACCTAGAGAAAGAGACAAACATAGTGAAAGCTACCTCGAGTGAATACCATCGAGGACGTTGGTAATGGAGTGTGGTAGATTGTCATAAATTTGTAGGTATGGGCTTGTCCCACAATGGCCAAGTGTGGGCTTTTCATGTGATATTTAGACAAAAGAGCATCATCCCCTTGTCAATCGATTTTCAGGGGTGAAACCTACTCGTAGGTTCACCACACAAAAAGGATCCCCAATTTGGCTTTTATATGATATGTTTTTCGAAAATTTTGCTCCGTTGGTTTTGGATCAGGTTGGTTACAGGAGAATGACGAAAGCTTATGCTCAATTATTGCCAGCAATTATGGCACAACAACATAATAGTGGACAAATTGACATCAATTTATGGGTTCGGGTAGATTTCACTATTAGAATCTTTAGTTCATTGTGGGTTCATGAGATAAGTAGATGTTATAGGTTGACTTCATCGTAGGGAGGAGCACATGGTCTAGTTTTAGGGTTGGGTCCCAGTTCTTCATGTTCGTGGTCTGTTAGTTGGTCGAGTGTAATGCGTGCCTAGATTGAACTCGAGGACGAGTTCTTTTGAAGAGGGGGTGACTGATGCAGGAAGAAGTTTGTCTGCATCAGAAAAACAACTTCGGGCATAAGTAGAGGCAGAATCGAAGGCTTGAAGATGTCGAACCATACATGAATATGAATAGAAACGATGATTTAAGAAGAACTCGTGACTTTGTCAAGAACATCGCATTGATTTGGTCAAATTTTGCTCCCAAAAATGCCTAACTCAGTCCGGCGTCACTTAATCATATCACTACTCATCTCCTCCATTTCGTCTTTAATTATACATGACCACCATTATCTATTATTCTAAACCAGCGAAAAACAAGGCCTTGACTGTGAAAATCTGTTATAACCTGGGGCTATTCGAGCAAGAACGATGAAACCAAAAAAAAACAAGAACAAGACATTATTTAACGTGGTTCGCTAAAGGATTCACTAACAAATCTGCTTACTACCTCCACGGAAAGAAACCGATGTTCATTGAGAAAGAATACAAATTTACACACCACACACAAGTCTAGCCACGACCTAGGACACCTATGTAGACCTACGACCCTGACTTTTGCCGATATCAACCTAAGAATGTTTCCAAAACAGAGAAGGAAACAATTCTAGCCACCCCACATCTTGCTAGTTAATTGAGTTATTCTAAAATATCTCCACCTTAACTCAAATCGACCTAGCAACCTGAATCCTCGTCAATTCTTGGTTATTTCGATTCAAGACAAAGCTCCACTTTGAGTCGAATCCTTTTAAACACTTGGAAACTAGAACCTGATACTTCTCTCCTCAAACCTGAACCGCATGCTTCTCCCAAAAATAAAAGCCATGATGCCTTAGCTGAGCCAGATCATCCGCAGCTATATTAGGAACCAGATTTGCCAAAACGTTGCTCCAACTACCATGCATCCCTGCTACGAATGTGCCAGATGTTGATGCTCCTCCATAAAAAGAATCAAGTGCTCCACTAAGAACCAGATGGGAATGTATTCACATAGGCAAGACCGAATACATTCACGATGCACCAACTTGCGTCAGACAAATGCACCACGACAAGTGCCATATGTTACTCGGATATGATGCACCAGAATGGAGTGCCCAAACAGATTGTTTTACCATATTGCCCCCAATTGCCTCCAATATTCCAGATGCTCGCCACAACCTTAATCGCGCCAGATGTGAGCCAAGAGTGTGTCATGGCACACACCCCACAAACAGAAACACCTACAGAAACATATACATGTACATAATGTGTGCTAGAACCATAAATAAATTCACAAGCTAGATACTCCATGCTAGGAGCCAATCCTCAGATGCATGCGAACCAAAACATGCATTATGACAAAAGGCTTATCCATTCTCACGAAAGCATTTATGCGAAAAGACTATCCCATCGGTGCAAATGGGAAACATGTTGGAATTTTACCCTGGGGGCAATCTATTTATGGTGACATTAATATATGAACTTAATATACAATATGTTATCGATATGGAGATATGTTAACATGCATTAAGTCCTTATAATATAAATGTTAAATTCCTAAATCTCCCTAGTCGAGTACTACAGTTAATTAGGACGACTGTGTTGCATCGAGACTAGTATGTGGGTAGATTGATATGGGGATATCAAGTCTAACACATGGGTACGCATTAGGAGTAATGGCGTACTAGATTGAACCACCATGAGAAGGCTACATGGGAGTTACGTGAATGTCAGAAGCGCTTCTCATAGTGATAATGGTGTTGTGATCCTTCAACTTGAAATCACTAGATACTCTAGTTGTGAATTATCATGTTTTGATATTGCCTAACGTTACACCGTAACTAGGTAAATATAAAGACGATAATCGAACATGACATGAAGCAAGCTGAGAGATGGTAGTGATGTAGAGAGGATTTTTCCATCCTGCAGAACAGGAGTAAATATCCACGGCCACTCGATGAGTGAGACTTCGGGAAATGCATGGCCATACTCGAATAAAGCAATATAAGATATTTATGTTTTTGTTTATCTAAGTCTACTCACAGATCTAGAAACTATGCATTGGATATACAAGTGTGACACTCCATGTATTGTTTTCAATCCGGGTAGATGAGACAAATGGATTATACAACACACTAACATCGAGCACATAGGTTAGTCAGACCACCGATATTTCTATTACTTGGGAGCATTTATGTATTGCTAGATGCAGCACATTATTTCTCTTCTATGGGTAAAAACATTATATCTTTTTCTGTTTGGGACAAGAAAGGTGTTTCATCACAATATGGGACAAATGTTGTTCCATTTATTTTTGTGATATGCATTATTTTAATGCAATTTTTTCTAATGGATTATATATCATAATCTTGATAATTTCATCTATAACATTAATACCAAGAGGTTTGCATATAATATTATGAATCTCTATTAACTTTGGCATTGTTGTTTAGGCCACATAAATAAGAAATATATTTATCGACTCCATTTGGATGGATTTCTGGGCTCATTTGATTTTGAATCATATGAGACATGTAAGACTCGTTTATTGGGAAAGATATGATCTTTTGGAACTCATACACGTTGATGTGTGTGGAACACTAAGCACAAGGGCTAGAGATGGTTTTCGTTACTTCATTACATTTACTTATTCTGTAGATATAGATTTGGGTCTTATGAAGAAACAAATCAGAATCCTGTGAAAAAAATCAGAGAATTCAAGAATTAAGTAGAGAACCATCTTGGCAAAAGTATCTAGGTTCTACGATAAGATTGTGAAAGAGAGTACTTAAGACAAGAGTTTAACAAACATCTAATGCAGTGTGGGATATGATCCCAACTCACTCCACCTGGAATTACATTATAGAATGGCGTGTCTGAGAGGAGAAATCGGACCTTGTTGGACACGGTTCGGTCATGATGTGTCAAAAATAACTTCCAGTTTACTTTTTGGTGCCATTCTCTACGTATTGTAATTTTTTCCCTTAACCTTGTTCCATCAAAATCGATTATGAGTTACACCATATGAGATATGGACTAGGAGGTGTCCTAGCATGTCATTCATAATGATTTCAGATTGTGAAGTTTATGTAAAGTGTTTACGGTCACATAAATTTCGACCCAAGTCGGATAAATCTAATAGTAAGATATCGTGAGGAAACAAATGATATTATTTCTACAATCCAATTGAGGAAGAAGTGTTTGTTGCGCGAACCACTGTGTTTCTAGAATGAGATTTTCTCTGAAAGAAATAGTGCGAGGATAGTAGATCTTGAATGAGTTAAAGAACCACAACAGAACATTAATCCTTTGATAGAACATGAGCAGGATCACAAAATGTTATGGAGCAACCTTATCAGGTAACACAAAAATCTCGTAGGTCATGTAAGTTATGTCAAGGGGTTAGAGAAATATGGATTTCTAGTAGATATGCTGATGTATTGCTCATGGAGGTGAGCATGTGTTGATGAATTAAAATTTAATTTTTTAGTATGTTAATGAACTCTCCATAACTTGCTTATATGTGTAATCTATATATTTTATTTCTCTTTCTATACTTATGCTTGTTTTTGTAGTTTTGGTTGCTTTTAACGTGTTTTTGTAGGCAAAGACATGCTTTGGAATGCTAGAGTCTATCTTGTGAGAGCTTAAATTATGGATTAAAGAGAGTTGGAGGGCTAAGATACATGTAGTAGGAATTTGAAGCGCCTAATTTGAAGGCTTAAGGCCCAAAGTGAGAAGAAAATGGAACTGAGAGGCCAAGATTCAAGTCAAAAGTTGATGAAAAGCGCCAATTTTAAAGGATCTAACGGGCAGGGGGCTTACTTGGAGTAATTTAAAGTTATTAAAGGCGTTAATTAAGATACTATAACAAAATGGGGGTCGTGATGCTATTAATTCAAGCGCTAGGGGCATTTTTAAAGCCCATAGCAAACTAGAGGGGGCCAAATTGCAATTTTTGCGAATAGCTCATCATTCAGTACGCATCTTCCTCCTTGCGCACCAGAGAACCACGCAGAAGCTCCATGAGAGCTTCTCCCAAGCTCGAACCAAGACCCAAACCAGCATCAAATCTCCACCAAATTGCTTCAAACCAACACCAAATTGCTCCCCAACCCAAGCTCTATCTGATAAAGCCCCTAATTCGGCCAAAGAATGATGAGAGAAAAAAGCCCCAATTCTCCTAGGGTTTGTAAAGGTGCTGAAGATCAACGAAGGAGGCTCTCTCAGTTCAATTCAACGGTAGAGATGAAGCGTTGGAGGGTATGAAACCCAGCTGTGATGTCTATATAAAGGAAGAATGAAGAAATTACAAGCTCTCTACAGACCATCGGGTTTAAACAGTCCACTGTTGAGTAGTCTGTTTTCACCTCTCTCTCTTTCCGTTTTTGCCCATTTCTTGGTTGGTCTTGAGCTCTCTAAGGATCAAGAACCAAGAAAGAGGAAGATAGGGAGAGAGTAGGTGGGATTTGTTAAAGATTTGTGGGCTGTTTTGTTGCTATTGTAGCTGTGTTATTGACAATAGCAACAAAAGCAGCAGTTTAGTTTATCATTTTCTTCATTTTGGTAGTTTTGTTTTTACTTAGAAGTGATTATTGCTTAGTTTTGTGTATTTGAATCTAGTTGTGAGGTTGAATTGGTGAAAAAAAGTGTTGGATTCAAGTATGATGAATGAAATGATATTTCTCTTTAGCTCTCTTGAATCTATAATGTCTAGCTAATTCAATTGCTTGGGTGATTTGGGACTATCTAGTGCCTCAATCCTCATATTGATTTAAGTTAAACTTCAAGGATGAATAGGTTGTATTTGGTTTACTTGAATGCTTAATGCAATGGTTAGATTTCTCTAGTTGAAGTATTTGATGCATTGAATAGATAGATGTGTGAATACTCTTGAATTGTTTGATTTGAGATTTCACTTGAGTGAGAGGAACTCATCAATCCTAACTTTGAGAAATTGAGTACTAGATAGGTGATTTGAGTGAGAATTTTTGAATCTCATTTGTTGCTTGATCTTTCATGTGGAAACACCTATGTGTGTTTACATATGTTTGATGCTTGAAACACTTGAAATTTAGGGAATCTCATTTGAATAGTCTCTTTAGTGCTTGATTAGTATGTTTGATTTACACACTTATCTTGTCGCGAGTTGGATTGAATTGAGCAATCACTTCTTGAGTTACTTGTCTTGTGGATTGACAAATGCGGTTTGAGAATCGGGCTTGAATATAATAGGAGGATTGGTCACTATAGAAACCAATGATCCCTAGCCCCTCTCTACTTGTCATTTCACTTAGTTTCTTGAATTGTAGCTCTAGTAGTCGTTTACTTTGTTCTTAAACTCAAACATAAACTTGCTCTATCACTTGATTTTGGTGGATTTGATAGCTTGTTAAGCTTTATAGTCATTGAGAAATTTCCTTTAATTTCTCTAATTAGTAGCTTAGTCACTTTGTATCGCTATTTTAGTGAGTCAAATCTTAACCCTCCTCTCCTTGTGGATTTATTCTGGACATACCGGTTATCATTACTTGAAACGATATCCTATACCTGGTATTTTCGAACAAACAAGTTTTTGGCGCTGTTTCCGGGGAGAGGCTAGGCTTTAGATTTGATTTGCTTTACTCTCTAAGTTAGTTAGTAGTTTACTTTTAACATTTTCTCGAGTTGTTTGTGGTTGGTTAAGACCTCTCATCTACTCGCTTGAAAAAAATGTCTCATGAATATGGTAATTTTGGTAAAAGGCGGCCTAACATTTCTTTATATCCTTACTACCATGCATTTACTAGACATGATAATCATTATAAGGAATCAATGCGATCCAAACGTGAGCGTGCTTACAAAAATGGTAATTATTTTCCTAAGAATGATAATTCTTGGCATGATAGAAGGACACTAGATTACACATCTCATGCATCTTGTGCACAATCGCCTCCCTCACACACTTACCTATTTTCGAACTCTCATGACGTAGGGTTTTGATTCATGGATGCGCAACAGAAACAATAATTAACCATGCAAAACCCTCCAAGTATCACAAGTCAAGAGACATAACGATGGTAAAGGAAGAAATCAATAACACACCTTAGGGTTCTCCTTTGATGACTTCAAACGCGAATTGTGTCATGTCTCTATAGCTGATCCACGCCTAGAGTTGATTTCTAGATCTCCCACTCCTTGGTGCTAGCCCGGAAAGAGGAAGAGGAAGAAGAATCATGCAAAACGAGACCAAACCAAGGAGGTTCAGCCTCCTTGGGGCCGACGGGGACGGGCAGCGGGATAGGGGGGCGGTAGCTCCTCTAGCTTGCTTGCTAACTCTCCTTTTGTTCTCTGCCACTCAAGTTATGATCAATTATGAGCATAAGTGTGGGAAGGCAGGAAGGAAGGAAGGTCCTTTATATAGTCCAACAACTCCTTGCCAAGTACCTAAAGGACTGATTCTAGTCCTACTAGAAGTTAATTTAGTCCCTTCCTTGCAAATAAGTCCCTACTAAGTTTGCAAGGTTTTGAAAAGTGATCCTTCTAATTAATTAATCCAATTAAATAATTCCCAAATCTAGTTCAACTCTATATAGCGTGTGAACCCATAGGTTCTATCTAGTTGGTAGCAACTATTTGCTAATATGGAGCGGTTTCTAGCAAAACATCCATTCTAGCCAACTAATAGAATAGTCATCTTGACAACCTTTGTACAAGTAATTGTCTCATCCCTTTGTCTCTATATCCGGATTGGACACGAGACATACAATTCACACTCGTATATCCAATCCATAGTTTCTCGATCCATGGGAATAGTCTTATTCGTGCAAATAACATCAATATCCCATATTGATTTATTTGAGTTTGGCCAGACATTCTATAAGCACTATCCCTCGAGGGACAAATTCTATCTACGTCCACTACGATCTCTAAGCTTGCTTCTTGTTGTATCCAGTACACGCCTTTATAACTACCCAGTTACGGTGTAGCGTTTAATGCTACCAAAATCACAATAATCAACAACTAGAATATCTAGTGACTTCAAGTCTAAGGATGACAATACCATTGCACCGCGAGAAGCGCTTGCGACTCAACATAACGTGCATGTAGCCTACTCGGAGATGGGTCAATCCAGTGCGACATTACCCCTAATGCACACCTACGTGTTGGATCATGATATCTCCATATCAATCCAACGCCATACTAGTCTATAGATGATTGTCCCATTAATCATTATACTGGACTAGGGATATTTAATATAAACAACACAATTGTAAATCTAAGGACTTCATTATATTAAATATCCAATAAATAAATGAATTTCTAGCCACAAATAAATTCATACTAAACTAGATTGCCTCTAGGGCATCTATTCCAACAGTCTCCCACTTGCACTAGAGCCAATCTGGCGCATCTCTTATGCCCATAATCCTAGTGTGCCCTTCCTGCTTCCACTACGTGAGCGGCTTTGTAAGCGGGTCTGACAAATTCTCATCTGTAGGAATCTTGCATATCCGAACGTCTCCTCTATCGATAATATGTCGAATCAGATGAAACTTCCTGAGCACATGCTTGGATTTCTGGTGCGACCTGGGTTCCTTAGATTGGGCGATCGCCCCAGTGTTGTCACAGTACAACTCAACTGGATCCGCAATCCTAGGAACCACACCAAGTTCAGAAACAAAATTTCTGATCCAATCAGCTTCCTTTGTTGCGCCATTTGCAGCAATGTACTCAGCCTCAGTTGTAGAATCAGCCACCGTCTCTTGCTTGGAACTCTTCCAGCTCACCGCTGCTCCATTCAGGCAAAACACATATCCCGACTGTGATCGAAAGTCATCTCTTTCGGTTTGGAAGCTTGCATCAGTGTAACCCTTACACGCAACTCTTCCTCAACGCCAAATATCAAGAAAGCATCCTTAGTTCTTCTCAAGTACTTTAGAATGTTCTTGACTGCAATCCAGTGACTCTCACCTGGATTGGATTGGTATCTTCTTGTCATGCTCAAGGCATATGACACATCTGGTCCAGTACTTAACATGGCGTACATGATAGATCCTATGGCCGAGGCATAGGGAATTCTACTCAAGCGTTCCATCTCAATCTCATTGGAAGGACAACCACTCTTCGAAAGAGTGATTCCATGTGACATGGGCAAGAATCCCTTCTTGGAATCTTGCATGTTGAACCGTTTCAACACCTTGTCAATATATGTACTCTGACTTAGGCCTAGCAGCCTCTTAGATCTATCCCTATAGATCTTTATACCGAGTATATAGGCTGCTTCCCCTAAGTCTTTCATTGAGAAACACTTCCATAGCCAATCTATAACATATTGCAGCATGGAATGTCGTTTCCAATGAGTAGTATGTCATCCACATACAAGACCAGAAAAGCTATAGAGCTCCCACTAACCTTCTTGTAGACACAAGACTCATCTTGGTTCCTGATGAAGCCAAACTCTTTGACTACTTCATCAAAACGTCGATTAAAACTCCTAGAAGCTTGCTTCAATCCATAAATGGATTGTTGCAGCTTACAAACTTTGTTAGCTTGCTTTGGATCCTCAAAACCCTCCGGCTGTATCATATACACGTCCTCGAGGAGGTTCCCATAAAGTAATGCTGTTTTGACATCCACCTGCCAAATCTCATAGTCATGGTATGCTGCAATCGCAAGTAGGATTCGGATGGATTTGGTCATAGCAACTGGTGAAAAGGTTTCATCATAGTCAATACCATAAATCTATCTGAATCCTTTAGCCACCAACCGGCCCTTATAGGTAATCACATTACCATCCATGTCAATCTTCTTCTTGAAGACCCACTTGCACCCTATGGGGCGTGCCCCTTCGGGTGTTTCCACCAAAGTCCATACTTTGTTGGTATACATGGATTTCATCGCGGATCTCATGGCTTCTAGCCACTTCTGAGAGTCTTGGCCCTTCATGGCCCCTTCATAGGTAGTAGGCTCATCATCTATGAGCATCATGTCACCGGAATCGGTCACGAGAAGTCCATACCTCTCGGGTTCTTGGCGCACTCTACTAGATCTACAAAGCTCTTGTGTTACCTGAACAGGCTGCTCCACAACTACTTGTGGTTCCTATTGATGTTCCATAATCAGTTCAGTGATTTTTGGTTTTTGAACCTCTTCATGTTCTAAAGTCCTCCCACTTGCTTCTTTAGAGACAAACTCTCTTTCTATAAACACGCCGGTCCGAGCAACAAACACTTTGTTCTCGGTTGGATTGTAGAAGTAGTAACCCTTAGTTTCCTTAGGGTACCCCACAAATTTACACTTATCCGATTTTGGCCCTAGCTTGTCTGATAGTAAACATTTTACATTGACATCGCAGCCCCAAATCCTCATGAACGACAGTGTGGGACGCCTCCCACTCCAAATCTCATATGGTGTCTTCGTGAATGACTTTGATGGAACACGGTTAATGGTGAAGGCTGCACTTAATAGAGCGTGGCCCCAAAATGATAATGGAAGATCGGTTTGACACATCATAGATAAAACCATATCCAACAGAGTTCGATTCCTCCTCTCAGACACGCCATTCCATTGTGGCGTTACGGGTGGAGTGAGTCGGGACACAATCCCACACTCTCTAAGATAGTCGTCAAACTCTTGTCTTAAGTATTCTCCTCCACGATCCGATCGTAGAGCCTTGATACTTTTGCCAAGTTGCTTCTCTACTTCATTCTTGAATTCTTTGAACACTTCAAAGGATTCAGATTTTGCCCTCATAAGGTACACAAATCCATATCTACTGTAATCATCAGTAAATGTAATGAAGTAGACGTAACCACCCCTGGTAGGCGTGGCAAATAGCCAACACATATTAGTATGTATGAGCGCCAATTGCTCACTAGTCCTCTCACCTTTCTTATTGAAACGGGACTTTGTCATTTTTCCCAAC
Organism: Linanthus parryae; assembly: GCA_023055425.1. Taxonomy (NCBI): domain Eukaryota; kingdom Viridiplantae; phylum Streptophyta; class Magnoliopsida; order Ericales; family Polemoniaceae; genus Linanthus; species Linanthus parryae. The sequence goes on from JALGPY010000005.1 coordinate 77,877,359, forward strand.
AAAAAAGCCTCACATGTCTCATATGATTCAAAATCAAATGAGTCTAGTAGTCCATCCTTATGGAGTCTAGATACATGTTTCTCGTTTATGTGGCCTAAACGACAGTGCCATAAGTAAGCGGGATTTAAATCATTTATTTTAATCCGCTTGGTATTAATGTTGTAGACATGATTGCTTAGATCAAGGACATACAGTCCATTAAATAATTGCGCACTAAAATAGTGAATATTATTTAAATAAAAGGAACAACAATTGTTCTTTATTGAAATAATAAAACCATCCTTGTCCAAACAAGAAATAGAAATAATGTTTCTGCTCATAGCCGGCACAAAATAGCAAATATTTAATTCTAAAACTAATCCTGAAGGCAGAGATAGCTTGCACACGCCTATGGCCAACGCAACAACTTTTTCTCCATTCCCAACGCTCAGATGTACCTCCCCTTTAGCCAATCTTTTACTTCTCGTTAGATCCTGCACATTTCGACAAATGTGAGATCTACATCCAGTATCTAATACCCATGATGTAGAGACAGTTAAATTGACATCTACTACAAAAATACCTGGTGGTGGTGGAATCACTATTCCAAGCCTCTTGTCCTCCACATATTTTGGGCAAATCCTCCTCCAGTGTCCAGGCTGACTGCAGTAGTGACATTCACCTTTGGTCACACCTTTGTCAATGCCACCAACAGGCTTAAGGGCAGGTTCCTTAGACTTGGCAACTGACTTGCCTTTGCCCTTGGAGGATGAGGCAAACGTTTTGCCCTTTCATTTCTGCACCATCATAATGGCCTACCCTTTGTTGATGCTCTGTTCAGCTGTCCTCAACATATTGAGTAAATCTGGCAGTGGTTTCACGATCTCGTTCATGTTATAGTTCATGATGAACTCTCCATAACTCTCGGGAAACGATTGCAACACGAGATCGGTTTCCAGCTCTTGGCCGACCGGGAACCCCATTCGGGCGAGATTCTCCAAGTACCCAATCATACGGAGTACATGGGGTCCCACCGGGTTCCCTTCTGCCAGATGACATTTGAACGGTGCCTTAGAGACCTCATACCTCTCTACCCTTGCCTTCTCTTGGAAGAGCTGCTTCATACGCTCGATCATATCGACAGCATTCATGTTTTCGTGTTGCTTCTGAAGCTCAGAAGTCATGGTGCATAGGATAAGGCAGGCCGCATCATTAGCGTCATCAACACGCTTTTGATACGCCTTTAGTGCAGCAGGTGTTTGGTTCTCTGGACCTTCTGGAACATGCTCCTCTATTGCGTACAGTTTCTTCTCTTGCTTGAGAACAATTCTCAAGTTTCTGTACCAATCAAGAAAGTTGGTTCCAGAGAGTTTGTCCTTCTCAAAGACAGATCGTAGGGAATGTTGTGAACTCGATGAGTTGTTTGCCATTTGGAATTCTACAAAAGGAAAATACGCAAGTTTTAGTATTTGTGAATTTTTGACTATATTCAATAATGGCTAGTTTATCAAATATAGCTCCCACTATTTTTCTACGGATTAATAACCCTCAAGATATTAATGCGGAAAATATCCTTATATTTTCTAGTGGGCCAAGATCCATGTTTCATCTCCATATGAGCTTGCTTTGGCAAGTCACCCATAATTTGACTACTTTAGGTCGGAACAATTCCAATTGCATCCCTTATGCAACTCTTGGTTCAATTGGGCAAATAACTCCTTATTTATCCATCCACATGGATAATCCAAGTTGATTGCCCTTAGGTTTCTTAATCATATTAATAGCCTAGTTGTGTTCAACCTCTTATTTAAACAATTGCACATTAGTAGCTTGTGCCATCGCATTCCATCATTATGAACCAAGTCGCCATGCTTTGGCACGCACGGACTTGATAAATAATGATGATCATGAGTGTTTAAATAACGAGAAGGCAAGAACACAATATTTGAATTTTGAGGGATTTTCAATTCAATTTTAATTGTTTTGTTGATCAATATCAACTAAACTATCTATTTCAGTTTGGGCACAACTCCAAATAATAGATCCGGTTTGTCTAATTATCTTATTATCCTAATTACATGCATCATCCATACACCAACCACAAAATAATAAGACAATAAAGTAAGTAACCACAAAGCATAAATAAAACGTGATGTGGATATGGCCTTTTCTAGACTAAGAAAATTCCAAGCCAATGGAATTATCTCTGAACCCTAAAAGCAAACACATCTCCATGCGTCTTGATCTTTTGGTCCATCCCTCATAGTCATGTGGAATGTTCCATGCTCCATGCTCCATCTTTTGTGGCTCCTTTTGGCTTTGGGCTTCTTTTCTTCAATCTTGGCTAACAATCTACTTTATCTAGCACTAGCTAACTTCTACACTAAATAAAATAAATCTCACAAGTTGAGAAAAAAATGGCTCGCAGGCCATAAAAACCTAATTAATTATTACAATTAATTGATCAGCTCGCAGGCCGTAAACTTAACCACAAAAATAAACATCCACATCAAACCACATCCTAAGGCCATATCCAGTCACCATGCGAATTGCACATAAACAGTAAAAATCCAATTTTAACGCGCTTGGTCAATTTTAATTGATTTTAGGATATTCTAGGGTTAAAACGGTCCATGGGCCCAACAATCCAATTGCGCGGTCCCAAAAAGGTGAACCACAAGGGCCTAGGGCCGGCCCGGCCCCTAGCCCACGTGGCTAGGCCGCGGTCTAGGGCTCCTCGGCCCCTAGGGAGGCCAAGACTTGGGCGGCAAGCAAGAGGGGCAGTCTCTCTAGGGGGGCCGAAACTCTATATGGAGTTGATTCCAAAACAACTCCCTTGCTTGGTTCTCAAATTTGGTTGATTCCTTGTTTTGCAAGAACTCCTTCTTCCCAAAAGATGCCCAAACCCTAGATCTAAGATCCTTAAATTTCTCAAACTCACTAATTCATGCATCCAATGCAAAAACTATATCTTGTTATGATAGATTATTGACAAATTGCATCCCATGCTTGATTTTTCTTGTTTTACGCGATAAACAATGAATTTAAGGTGTAAAACTATCAAATCGTAACACATAAACCACGTTTATGCTCTAAGACCTGTGGCTCTGATACCACTGTAGGGTTTTGATTCATGGATGCGCAACGGAAACAATAATTAACCATGCGAAACCCTCCAAGGATCACAAGTCAAGAAACATAACGATGGTAAAGGAAGAAATCAATAACACACCTTAGGGTTCTCCTTTGATGACTTCAAACGCGAATTGTGTCACGTTCTCTATTGTTGATCCACACCTACAGTTGATTTCTAGATCTCCCACTCCTTGGTGCTAGCCCGGAAAGAGGAAGAGGAAGAAGAATCACGCAAAACGATACCAAACCAACGAGGTTCAGCCTCCGTGGGGCCGACGGGGACGGGCGGCGGGCTAGGGGGGCGGCGGCTCCTCTAGCTTGCTTGCTCTCTCTCCTTTTGTTCTCTCCCACTCAAGTTATGATCAATTATGAGCATAAGTGTGGGAAGGAAGGAAGGAAGGTTTTTTATATAGTCCAACAACTCCTTGCCAACTACCTAAAGGACTTATTCTAGTCCTACTAGAATTCAATTTAGTCCCTTCCTTGCAAATTAGTCCCTACTAAGTTTGCAAGGTTTTGCAAAGTGATCCTTCTAATTAATTAATCCAATTAATTAATTCCCAAATGTACCCCATAGGTTCTATCTAGTTGGTAGCAACTATTTGCTAATATTGAGCGGTTTCTAGCAAAACATCCATTCTAGCCAACTAATAGAATATTCATCTTGACAACCTTTGTACAAATAATTTTCTCATCCCTTTGTCTCTATATCTGGATTGTACACGAGACATACAATTCACACTCGTATATCCAATCCATAGTTTCTCGATCCATGGGAATAGCCTTATTCGTGCAAATAACATTAATATCCCATATTGATTTATTTGAGTCTGGCCAGACATTCTATAAGCACTATCCCTCGCGTGGCCTAGGATATTTGCTCCCGTTATGTGGGAGGGACAAATTCTATCTACGTCCACTACGATCTCTAAGCTTGCTTCTTATTGTATCCAGTACACGCCTTTATAACTACCCAGTTACGGTGTAGCGTTTAACGCTACCAAAATCACAATAATCCACAACTAGAATATCTAGTGACTTCAAGTCTAAGGATGACAATACCATTGCACCGCGAGAAGCGCTTGACTCAACATAACGTGTATGTAGCCTTCTCGGAGATGGGTCAATCCAGTGCGACATTACCCCTAATGCACACCTATGTGTTGGCTCATGATATCTCCATATCAATCTAACCCCATACTAGTCAATACATGAATGTCCCATTACTCATTATACTGGATTAGGGATATTTTAAGATAAACAACACAATTGTAAATCTAAGGACTTCATTATATTAAATATCCAATAAATAATAAATGAATTTCTAGCCACAAATAAATTCATACTAAACTAGATTGCCTCTAGGGAATCTATTCCAACACATGATTCTTGCACTTATCAATATATGATACGATGTGTGAATCAGGTCTAAGAGTGAATTATTTTGAGAGGGAAGCTTATGTTAATGAAGAACTAGAGATGCCTATAAGTACTTATCTTGAGGAGACAATGCAAAAATATTTTCAAGGTACAAAAGAACTTTTAGAATCACAAAGAGAACTTGTAGAATCATTTTCTCACTTCGTTGAAAAAGTGGAATCCTTGAATTCACAATACCAAGATGATGAGTCTCTTCCTTATAGCTCTCACTCTTCACAAGAATTACCATCGCACGAGTCTCTTATTCCCATTCACACACATCACGAGTCTACTCATTACCAAATTTTTGATGATGTGTTTGATGATGGAGTTGTAGCTACTAGGATATGTGATTGTATTCATTTCTCATTTGGAAATTCTAAAGAAGCATGTGATAGTGATATTGGTAGTGAGATTGATATTTTTTATGATGACTCTTCAGCCCATCACATGACTCACATAGTGAAACATGTGAGGAGGACTCACATAATGGAAACCACTCATGTGATGAGTTAGAGGTCAAATTTGATGCTACCACTCATGAAGGTGATGTTGTCTTGTCTTGTGCTCTAGAAGAGCCTTATACTTACCGGAGTTAATATGACCTTGATTGTGACGAAAACGAAATTTTGTTGGGAGGTACTCCGGTTAGTATTGAGATGCCTAATGAAGATCCGGGGAGCTATGCTTGTATTTGTGACGAAATTAAATTTTGCTTGAATGCTCTCTTGGATTCTATCATTGTGGAAGATGTGCCTAAGGGTTTGGATGTGGCTTCTTGTTCTAAAATTAGTTAAGTCCCACCTGTGAAGCCACATCCCTAAATCTATGTGTCATGCTTAAAAGTGATGAGATTGAGAATTCACAAGTCGCCCCTATCTCTCAAATTTTGATTTCAAATAAAAAATTGGCAACTCATAAAGACTCATTCTATCATTCATGTCATTTGAGGATTTCAAACCTTTTTCTCAAGATGATGCATGACATAACCACTTCCTCTAGCTTAATTGTTAGATTTACTTGCATCTCTTATTCATCTTTTGTGTCTTGCCCCTACTTATTCTATCTATTCTAATTGATGAATCAATTTTTTTTAGGGAGAAGTACTTTTCAAAGAATGAAGTGGGGGCATGGCATGGAAAGAAGTTTCCTAGATTGGGAGTGGGATATCATCATTTTCTTTACTCTACTTCCCTAGTTGTAAATAAATAAATTAGTTTATCTCTAATTCTTGCGTTTTCTCTTTTCTTATGAACATTTTGTAGGTTGCTATTGAATGAGTAATTGTGCTTGGTGGCCAATAATGCGAAATGATGTTCATCTATCCCTTGTCTCTTAATGAATTTGTATGCTCTTCCATTGTTCTCTCACATTGAGGACAATGTGATATTTAAGTTGGGGGGAGTGGATTCTAGATCTAATTATTTAGCTACTTGCACTTTATTCTTCTCTATTGCAGCTTACATTATGTTAAAAAATACACAAAAAAAAATCATAAAAATCCAAAAAAAATAAAAAAATTGAAAAACAAAATGTGTGAACCTTTCATGAGAAGCAACACTCTTTTCCCGTGTCAAACCATATATATTTTTTTCTTTCTTTGGTAGTTTTATTTATTTTAACCTTTCATCTTGAGTCTAGATTTTATTTTCTTCTTTGATAGATTTATTGAGTCTTTGGAAGTTTTAGTCGAGTCGTTTATTTTAAAAAAAAAAACAAAAAACGAAAAAAAATGAAAAAAGTGAAAAGAGGGGATTTTAGGAAACAAGATGTTATCAAATAATGGAATCTCTTGGTCCATCTTATTTTTATTTTAATAAGGAATTTTTTTTCTTATACTCAATACATCTACACCAATATCCCACATTCCGCGATCTCATGCATTCTCACAAAGCGACACACTAAATATACATTTCATGTTTAAGTCCTTCAAACTAAGTTGATCACATAAAGTTGACGTCTTACTACTTTTGATAATGAGTGCATTCTATAAAGCTATTTGAACTCTAAAAAATATATTTAATTCTAATTTTTTTTTGGCGGTGGAAACTTGTAGCCCATTGGAGGGGTGGTGACCATGACACCCTATGCGATGCCTAAGAAATAGAGGGGTGTTCGGGAATAAATGGCATGTCACCACCTAGATATCTCCCTTGGTTTAGCTTAAAAAGCCCACTCGCTTGTATATTCATCTATTTTGTTGTGGGTCTTGGAGAACCATGGATTAGAGGTGGACATATGTGGAAAAAATGTTTAATGCTAAAACCTCGAAAATGAGGAAAAATCGCACTACCTCCAAAAAAAATCAACAAAAGGATCATACAAGCCCACAACGACATCCCCCGTTCTAAAACTCGTTTTTGTTAAAAGATTTGGAGGTCCACCCTACATGGGTGCATTTGAATAAGTATGAGAGTGGCTAGTTTCATGTGATCCTTATTTTCGAAGGCACACTTTCTTGCAAATTGAACTTAATTAACCTGTTTTGTGGATCGAATGAGTCACCTTCTACCAAACACATCCCACATTTGTATGAGTATATGCTTAGACGTCCATTGGTTTCTTTCTCAATCTTTTTGGGCACTGAGAATTTATTTGAGAATACATTTGTGCATTCTTGTTTTTCCCCCACCAAAAAAATTAAAATTAGCTACTAACTTTTAGTATTAATTTATTTGAGAATACATTTGTGCATTCTTCTTTTTCCCCCACCAAAAAAATTAAAATTAGCTACTAACTTTTAGTATTTATTTCTTTGGGTTCTGACTTAGGATAGATAATGTGTGTGTGTGTGTGTTTGTAAATATTTGAGTCTAGTTTAGAATTGAGTCAAGCCTTGTCTAGTTGAGTGTCAGTCTCTCATGATTGGTTCTTCACTAATTTACTACTTTTTATCGCTCTCTTTGCTTGAGGACGAGAAAAATGGTAGTTGGGGGGTGTGTTGATGAATTAAAATTTCATGTTTTAGTATGTTAATGAAATATTCATAACTTGATAATATGTGTAATATATCTATTTTATCTCTCTTTCTGGACTTATACTTGTTTTCGTAGTTTTGGTTGCTTTTATCGTGTTTTCGTAGGAAAAAACATGCTTTGGAATACTAGAGGCTAGCTTGGGAGAGCTTAAATTTGTAGGGTTTTGATCATGGATACGCTGCAAAAAAACAAATATAGTCCATGCAATACCCTCCAAGGATCACAAGACAAGAGACATAACGATGGTAAGGGAAGAAATCAAGTTACACACCTTAGGGTTTCTCCTGTGATGACTTGTAACGTGAATTGTGTCACGTTCTCTATAGTTGATCCACGCCTAGAGTTGAATTCTATATCTGCCTTCTCGTTTGTGCTAGCCCGGAATGGAGGAAGAGGAAGAAGAAATCACACAACGCGAGGAAACAAGGAGGTTCGGCCTCCTTGTTTGGGCCGACGGGATGGGGCGGCGGCAAGGGTGGCAACGGGTCCCTCTTGCTTGCTTGCTCTCTCCTTTTTGTTCTCTCCCACTCAAGTTATGAACTTAAAGGCTCATAAGTGTGGGAAGGAAGGAAGGAGCATCCTTTATATAGTCCAACAAATCCTTGCCAACTACCTAAAGAACCCATTCTATTCCTACTAGAATTCGGTTTAGTCCCTTCCTTGCAAATTAGTCCTACTAAGTTGGCAAGGTGTCGCAAAGTGATCCTTCTAATTAATTAATCCTATTAATTAAATCCCAAGTCTAGTTCAAATCTATATAGCGTGTTACCCCATAGGTTCTATCTAGTTGGTAGCAACAATTTGCTAATATGGAGTGGTTTCTAGCAAAACATCCATTCAAGCCAACTAATATAATAGTCATCCGACAAACCTTGTACAAGTAATAGTCACATCCCTTTGTCTCTATATCTGGAATGGACACGAGAAATACCAGTCACACTCGTATATCCAATCCATAGTTTCTCGATCCATGTGAATAGCCTTATTCGTGCCAATAACATCAATATCCCATATAGATTTATTTGAGTCTGGCCAAACATTCTATAAGCATTATCCCTCTAGTGGCGTATGATATTTGCTCCGGTTATGTGGGACGGACAAATTATATCTACGTCCACTACGATCTCTAAGCTTTCTTCTTATTGTATCCGGTACACGCTTTTATAACTACCTTGTTACGGTGCAGCGTTTAGCGCTACCAAAATCACAATAATCCACAGCAAGAATATCTAGCGACTTAAAGTGTAAGGATGACAATACAATTGCACCACGAGAAGCACTTGTGACTTAACATAACATGTATGTAGCGTTCTCGGAGATGGGTCAATCCGGTGCGCCATTGCCCTTAATGCACACCCATGTGTTGGATCATGATATCTCCATATCAATCCAACCCCATACTAGTCTATAGATGATTGTCCCATTAATCATTATACTGGACTAGGTATATTTAAGATAAACAACACAATTGTAAATCTAAGGACTCTATTATATTAAATATCCAATAAATAATACAATGAATGTTCTATACGAAATAAATTCATACTAAACTAGATTGCCTCTAAGGAATCTATTCCAACAGTCTCCCACTTGAACTAGAGCCAATCTGGCGCATCTCGTATTCCCATGCTCCTATTGTGCCATTCATGCTTCCACTGCATAAGCGGCTTTGTAAGCGGATCTGACAGATTCTCATCTGTAGGAATCTTGAATATTCGAACGCCTCCTCTATCGATAATATCTCGAATCAGATGGAACTTCCTGGGCACGTGCTTGGATTTCTGATGTGATCTGGGCTCCTTCGATTGCGCGATTTCCCCAGTGTTGTCACATTACAACTCAACTGGATTCGCAATGCTAGGAACCACACCAAGTTCAGAAATAAACTTTCTGATCCAAACAGATTCCTTTACTGCGCCATTGGCAGCAATGTACTCAGCCTCTGTTGTAGAATCAGCCACCGTCTCTTGCTTGGAACTCTTCAAGCTCACCGCTGCTCCATTCAGGCAAAACACATATCCCGACTGTGATCTAAATTCATCTTTGTCGGTTTGGAAGCTTGCATCAGTGTAAACCCTTACACACAACTCTTCCTCTCCGCCAAATATCAGGAAAGCATCCTTAGTTCTTCTCTAGTACTTCAGGATGTCCTTGACTGCAATCCAGTGACTCTCACCAGGATTGGATTGGTATGTGCTTTTCATACTAAAGGCATATGACACATCTGGTCTAGCACATAACATGGCGTACATGATAGATCCTATGGCCGAGGCATAGGGAATTCTACTCATGCGTTCCTTCTCAATCTCATTGGAAGGACAACCACTCTTCGAAAGAGTGATTGCATGTGACATGGGCAAGAATCCCTTCTTGGAATCTAGCATAATGAACAGCTTCAACACCATTTCAATATATGTACTCTGACTTAGGCCTAGCAGTCTCTTAGATCTATCTCTATAGATCTTTATACCGAGTATATAGGGTGCTTCCCCTAAGTCCTTCATTGAGAAACACTTCCCTAGCCAATCTTTAACAGATTGCAGCATGGAACGTCATTTCCAATGAGTAGTATGTCATCCACATACAAGACCAGAAAAGCTACAAAGCTCCCACTAACCTTCTTGTAGACACAAGACTCATCTTCGTTTTAGATGAGGTAAAACTCTTTGACTACTTCATCAGAACGTCGATTCCAAGTCCTAGAAGCTTGCTTCAATCCATAAATGGATTGTTGCTGCTTACAGACTTTGTTGGCTTGCTTGGGATCCTCAAAACCCTCCGGATGTATCATATACACGTCCTCGAGGAGATCCCCATAAAGGAATGCTGTTTTGTCATCCATCTGCCAAATCTCATAGTCGTAGTATGCTGTAACTGCAAGTAGATTCATATAGATTTGGTCATAGCGACTGGTGAAAAGGATTCACCATAGTCAATACCATGAATCTGTCTGAATCTGTTAGCCACCAATCGGCCCTTATAGGTAATCACATTACCATCCATGTCGATCTTCTTCTTGATGACCCACTTGCACCCTATGGGCCGCGCCCCTTCGGGTGGTTCCACCAAAGTTCATACTTTATTGGTATACATGGATTTCATCTCGGATCTCATGGCTTCTAGCCACTTCTGAGAGTCTGGCCCTTTCATGGACTCTTCATAGGTAGTAGGCTCATCATCTATGAGCATTGTGTCAATGGAATCGGTCATGAGAATTCCATACCTCTCGGGTTCCTGGCGCACTCTACTTGATCTACGAAGCTCTTGTGTTACCTGAACAGACTGTTCCACAACTGCTTGTGGTTCCTGTTAATGTTCCATAATCGGCTCAGTGATTTGTGGTTATTGAATTTCTACAAATTCTAAAGTCCTCCCACTTGCTTCTTTAGAGACAAATTCTCTTTCTAGAAACACGCCGGTCCGAGCAACGAACACTTTGTTCTCGGTTGGATTGTAGAAATAGTATCCCTTAGTTTCCTTAGGGTACCCCACAAATTTACACTTATCTGACTTTGACCCTAGCTTGTCTGACTGTAAACGTTTTACATAGACACCGCAGCCCCAAACCCTCATGAACGACAGTGTGGGACGCCTCCCACTCCACATCATGTGGTGTTTTCATGACTGATTTAGATGGAACACGGTTAATGGTGAAAGCTGCACTTAATAGAGCGTGGCCCCAAAACGATAATGGAAGATATATTTGACACATCATAAATCGAACCGTATCCAATAGGGTTCGATTCCTCCTCTCAGACATGCCATTCCATTGTGGCGTTCCGGGTGGAGTGAGTTGGGACACGATCCCACACTATCTAAGATAGTCGTCAGATTCTTGGCTCAAGTATTCTCCTCCACGATCTGATCGTAGAGCCTTGAAACTTTTGCCAAGTTGCTTCTCTACTTCACTTTTGAATTCCTTGAACATTTCAAAGGATTCGGATTTGTCCTTCATAAGGTACACAAATCCATATCTACTGTAATCATCAGTAAATGTAATGAAGTAGACATAACCACCCCTGGCAGGCGTGGCAAATGGCCCACACACATCAGTATTATTGAGCGCCAATTGCTCACTAGTCCTCTCACCTTTCTTATTGAAAGGGGAATTTGTCATTTTTCCCAATAAACAAGCCTCACATATCTCATATGATTCAGAATCAAATGAGTCTAGTAGTCCATCCTTATGGAGTCTAGATACACGCTTCTCGTTTATATGGCCTAAACGACAGTGCCATAAGTAAGTAGGATTTAAATTATGTATTAATTTTGTAGACAGGATTGCTTAGATCAAGGACATACAGTCCATTAAATAATTGCGCACTAAAATAGTGAATATTATTCAAATAAAAGGAACAATAATTGTTCATTATTGAAATAATAAATCCTTCCTTTTACAAACAAGAAATAGTAATAATGTTTCTGCTCATAGCAGGGACAAAATAGCAATTATTTAATTCTGAAACTAATTCTGAAGGCAGCGATAGCTCGCACACGCCTACGGCCAACGCAGCAACTTTTGCTCCATTACCAACGCGCAGAGCTACCCCTTTAGCCAATCTTCTACTTCTCTTTAGATCCTGCACATTTCGACAAATGTGAGATCCACATCGAGTATCTAATACCCATGATGTAGAGACAGTTAAATTGACATCTACAACAAAAATACCTGGTGGTGGTGGAATCACTATTCCAAGCCTCTTGTCCTCTAGATATTTTGGGAGTTCCTCCTCCAGTGTCCAGGCTGACTACAGTAGTGACACTCACCTTTAGTCACACCTTTGGCAATCCCACCAACAGGCTAAAGGGCAGGTTCCTTAGACTTGGCAACTGACTTGCCTTTGCCCTTGGAGAATTAGGCAAACCTTTTTCCCTTTCCTTTCTGCACCATCATAATGGCTTTGCCCTTACCCTTGTTGATGCTTTGTTCAGTTGTCCTTAACATATTGAGAAAATCTGGCAGTGGTTTCATGATCTTGTTCATGTTATAGTTCATGATGAAGTGTCCATAACTCTCTGGCAACGATTGCAACACGAGATCGGTTGCAAACTTTTGGCGACCGGGAACCCCATTCGGGCGAGATTCTCTAGGTACCCGATCATACGGAGTACATGGGGTCCCACCGGGTTCCCTTCTGCCAAATGACACTTGAACAATGCCTTAGAGACCTCATACCTCTCAACCCTTGCCTGTTCTTGGAAGAGCTGCTTCAGATGCTCGATCATATCGACAGCATTCATGTTTTCGTGTTGCTTCTGAAGCTCAGAAGTCATGGTGCATAGCATAAGGCAGGCCGCATCATTAGCGTCATCAACACACTTTTGATACGCCTTTAGTGCAGCAGGTGTTTGGTTCTCTGGACCTTCTGGAACATGCTCCTCTATTGCGTACAGTTTCTTCTCTTGCTTGAGAACAATTCTCAAGTTTCTGTACCAATCAAGAAAGTTGGTTCCAGAGAGCTTGTCCTTCTCAAGGACAGATCGTAGGGAATTTTGTGAACTCGACGAGTTGTTTGCCATTTGGAATTCTACAAAAGGAAAATACGCAAGTTTTAGTATTTGTGAATTTTTGACTATATTCAATAATGGCTAGTTTATCAAATATAACTCCCACTATTTTTCTATGGATTAATAATCCTCAAGATATTAATGCGGAAAATATTCTTATATTTTCTAGTGGGCCAAGATCCATGTTTCATCTCCTTATGAGCTTGCTTTGGCAAGTCACCCATAATTTGACGACTTTAGGAAGGAACAATTCCAATTGCATCTTCCATGCAACTCTTGGTTCAATTTGGTAAATAACTCCTTATTTATCCACCCGCATGGATAATCCCAATTGATTGCCTCTAGGTTTTAATCACATTAATAGCCTAGTTGTGTTCAACCTCTTATTTAAACAATTGCACATTACTTGTTTGTGTCATCGCATTCCATCATTATTAACCAAGTCGCCATGCTTTGGCACGCACGAACTTGATAAATCATGTTGATAATGAGTGTTTAAATAAAGAGAAGGCAAGATAATTCCAAGCCAATGGAATTATCTATGAACCCTAAAAGCAAACACATCTCCATGCGTCTTCATATTTTGGTCCATCCTTCATAGTCATGTGGAATGCTCCATGCTCCATCTTTTTTGGCTCCCTTTGGCTTTGGGCTTCTTTTCTTCAATCATGGCTAACAATCTACTCTATCTAGCACTAGCTAACAACTATACTAAATAAAATAAATCTGACAAGTTGAGAAAAAAATGGCTCCCAGGCCATAAAACCCTATTTAATTATTACAATTAATTGATCAGCTTGCAGGTCATAAATCAAACCACAAAATTAAACATTCACATCAAACCACATCCTAAGGCCATATCCAATCACCATGCGATTTGCACATAAACAGTTAAAATCCAATTTTAACGCGCTTGGTCAATTGTAATTGATTTTAGGATTTTCTAGGGTTAAAACGGTCAATTGGGCCCAACAATCAAATTTCCCGGACTTAAAAATAGGACCGCAAACCCTAGGACGTTCCTTTCTTGGGCGGCAAGCAAGGAGGGGAGGTCCCCTAGGGGCGCCGAACCTCCTTTGGGAGTTGTTTCCAAAACAACTCTCTTGCTATGTGCCCAATTTTGGTTGTTTCCTTGTATGGGAAGAACTCCTTCTTTCCATAGGATGCCCAAACCCTAGATCTAAGATCCTAAAATTTCTCAAACGCACTAATTCATGCATCCAATGCAAAAACTAGGTCTTGTTATGAGTGATTCTTGAAAAATTTCATCATATGCTTGATTTGTCTTTGTTTTACGACTTGTGGCTCTGATACCACTGTAGGGTTTGGATCATGGATACGCAGCGGAAACACAAATATAATCCATGAAATTCCCTCCAAGGATCACAGGAAAAGAGACATAACGATGGTAAGGGAAGAAATCAAGTTACACACCTTAGGGTTTCTCCTGTGATGACTTCTAACGTGAATTGTGTCACGTTCTCTATAGTTGATCCACGCCTAGAGTTGAATTCTAGATCTTCCTTCTCCTTTGTGCTAGCCCGGAATGGAGGAAGAGGAAGATGAAATCACACAACGCGGGGAAAAAAGGAGGTTGGGCCTCCTTGTTTGGGCCGACGGGATGGCGCGGCGGCAAGGGGGCGACGGGTCCCTCTTGCTTGCTTGCTCTCTCCTTTTTGTTCTCTCCCACTCAAGTTATGAACTTAAAGGCTCATAAGTGTGGGAAGGAAGTAAGGAGCATCCTTTATATAGTCCAACAAATCCTAGCCAACTACCTAAAGAATCCATTCTAGTCCTACTAGAATTCGGTTTAGTCCCTTCCTTGCAAATTAGTCCTACTATGTTTGCAAGGTGTTGCAAAGTGATCCTTCTAATTTTTAATCCTATTAATTAATTTCCAAATCTAGTTTTACTCTATATAGCGTGTGACGCCATAGGTTCTATCTATTTGGTAGCAACAATTTGCTAATATGGAGCGGTTTCTAGCAAAACATCCATTCTAGCCAACTAATAGAATAGTCATCCGACAAACCTTGTACAAGTAATTGTCACATCCCTTTGTCTCTATATCCGGATTGGACACGAGACATACAAATCACACTCGTATATCCAATCCATAGTTTCTCGATCCATGGGAATAGCCTTATTCGAGCAAATAACATCAATATTCCATATTGATTTATTTGAGTCTGGCAGACATTCTATAAGCACTATCCCTCGAGTGGCCTATGATATTTGCTCCCGTTATGTGGGAGGGACAAATTCTATCTATGTCCACTACGATCTCTAAGCTTGCTTCTTATTGTATCCGGTACACGCTTTTATAACTACCCAGTTACGATGAAGCGTTTAGCGTTACCAAAATCACAATAATCCACAACTAGAATATCTAGCGACTTCAAGTCTAAGGATGACGATACCATTTCACCACGAGAAGCACTTGTGACTTAACATAACATGTATGTAGCCTTCTCGGAGATTGGTCAATCCGGTGCGCCATTACCCTTAATGCACACCCATGTTTTGGATCAGATATCTCCATATCAATCCAACCCCATACTAGTCTATAGATGATTGTCCCATTAATAATTATACTGGACTAGGGATATTTAAGATAAACAACACAATGTAAATCTAAGGACTCCATTATATTAAATATCCAATAAATAATACAGTGAATGTTCTAGCCGAAATAAATTCATACTAAACTAGATTGCCTCTAGGGCATCTATTCCAACAAAATTATGGAGTAAAGAGAGTTGGAGGGCTAAGATACATGAATAAGGAATTCGAACCGCCTAATTTGAAGACTTAAGGGCCCAAAGTGAGAAGACAATGGAAGTTAAAGGCCAAGATTCAAGTCAAAAAGTTGATGAAAAGGGCCAATTTTAAAGAGTCTAACGAAGATGGGGCTTAATTGGAGTTATTTAAAGTTAGTAAAGGCGTTAATGAAGAGATTCGAACAAATTGGGGGTCGTGCTGCTATTAATTCAAGCGATGGGGGCATTTTTAAAGCCCCCTGCAAACTAGAGGGGGCCAAATTGCAATGTTTGCGAACAACTCATCATTCAGTACGCGTCTTCTTCCTCGCGCACCAGGGAACCACGCAGCAGCTCCATGAGAGCTTCTCCCAAGCTAGAACCAAGCCCCAAACAAGCATCAAATCTCCACCACATCGCTTCAAACCAACACCAAATTGCTCCCTAGCACAAGCTCTATCTAATAAAGCCCCTAATTCGGCCCAAGAACGAAGAGAGAAAAAAGACCCAATTCTCCTAGGGTTCGTGAAGGTGCTGGAGAGAAACGAAGGAGGCTCTCTCAGTTCTATTCAAGAGTGGAGATAAAGCCTTGGAGGGTAAGAAACCCAGCTGTGGTGTCTATATAAAGGAAGAATGAAGAAATTTCGAGCTCTCTTCAGACCATCGAGTTTACACAGTCCACTGTTCAGTACTCTGTTTTCTCCTCTCTCCCTCTCTCCGATTATTCCCATATCAGGGTTGGTCTTGAGCTCTCTAAGGATCAAGAACCAATAAAGATGAAGAGAGGGAAAGAGGAGATGAGATTTGTTAAAGATTTCAGGGCTGTTTTGTTGCTGTTGCAATGCTCTGTTCTTGTCCCTGTTCTTGCTGTTCATACTCTGCTGTTGTGTTCTTGATAATAGCAACAACAGCAGCAGTTTAGTTTATCATTTTCTTCATTTTGTTAGTTTAGTTTTGTACGTAAAAGTGATTATTTCTTAGTTTTGTCTATTTTAATCAAGTTATGAGGTTGAATTGGTGAAAGCAAGTGTTGGATTCAAGTATGATGAATGAAATGATATTTCTCTTTAGCTCTCTTAAATCTATAATGTCTAGCTAATTCAATTTCTGGTGATTTGGGACTATCTAGTGCCTCAATCCTCATATTGATTCAAGTTGATATTCAAGGATGAATAGGTTGTATTGGGTTCACTTAAATGCTTAATGCAATGGTTGGATTTCTCTAGTTGAAGTATTTGATGCATTGAATAGATAGATTTGTGAATAATCTTCAATTGTTTGATTTGAGATTTCACTTGAGTGAGAGGAACTCATCAATCCTAACTTTGTGAAATTGAGTACTAGATAGGTGATTTGAGTGAGAATTTATGAATCTCATTTGTTTCTTGATCCTTCATGTGGAAACACCTAGTGTGTTTACATATGTTTGATGGTTGAAACACTTGAAATTTGGGGAATCTCATTTGAATAGCCTCTTTAGTGATTGATTAGCGTGTAGGATTTACACACTTTTCTTGTCGCGAGTTGGATTGCAATAAGCAATTACTTCTTGAGATACTTGTCTTGTATATTGACACATGAAATTTGAGAATCGGGCTTGAATATAATAGGAGAATTGGTCACTAGAGAAACCGGTGATCCCTAGCCCCTCTCTACTTATCATTTCACTTAGTTTCTTGAATCGTAGCTCTAGTAGTCGTTTATTTTGTTCTTAAAATCAAACTTCAACTTGCTCCATCAATTGATTTTTGTGGATTTGATAGCTAGGCAAGCTTTAAAGCCATTGAGAAATTTCATTTAATTTCTCTAGTAAGTAGCTTATTCACTTCCTATCGCTAGTTTAGTGAGTCAAGTGGGCCAAACTCTCAGAAATAGCTTGGAGTCATGAGATCCGAAATGGAATCCATGTATGCCAACAAAGTATGCACTTTGATGTAACCATCTGAATGGGTAAGAACCATAGGTTGCAAGTTGGTTTTTGAAAACTAACATGGATGGTAATGTGATTACTTTTAAGGGACGATTGAAGGCTAAAGGTTTCAGCAAGATCAAAATATGGACTATGACAAAACTTTTTCTCCAGTTGTGATGCTTAAATCCATTCGCACCTTTCTTGCAATTGTAGCTTGCCCAATTTGGCAGATGGATGTAGAAACCTCCTTGAAGATGTGTATGACACATCTAGAGTGTTTTGTCGAGCTAGAGCATGCCCAAAAGGTGCTTAAGTTGCAGAGATCTATCTATTAGATCGAAAGAAGCTTAGAGAGTTGGGATCTTTAATTCGATGATGCAATCAAAGAGTTATGTTTCATCAAGAAAGAAGACGAAGCTTGTGTTTACAAGAAGGTTAGTGGGAGCAGATTTATATTTCTGGTCTTTTATATGGTTCACATACTATTCATTGGGAATGATGTTCCTACTTTGCAATCTGTTAAAGATTGGCTAGGGAATCCATTTTCAATGATGGAATTCGGCGAAACAACCTATAAAGATCTATGGAGATAGATAAAGAATGTTTTTGGCTTTACATATATTGACAAGGTGTTGAAATGGTTCAACATGAAAGAATATGGATTGTTACTCATGTCACATGGAAATTAGTCTTTCGAATGGTAATTGTCCTTCCAATTAGATTGTGAAAGGACTGTATGAATAAGATTCACTAGATACGCCATGTTTTGTACTTAGGCCTGACATGTCATATACTTTTGAGCATGACATTAAGATACCAGTCATAACCAAATAAGAGTCATTGGATAACTGTCAAGAATATCCTTAGTACTTGAGAAGCACTAAAAATGAATATTTGATATATGGAGGATAGGAATGGTTCACTGTAAAGGGTTACACTGATGCAAAATTCCAATCCTACAAAGAGAATTTCAAATTGTAGTCAAGTTTTGTGTTTAGCCTTAGTGAAGGGACTGTGAGCTGGAATGGTTCCAGGCAAGATTCTGTTGCCGATTATATCATAGATGAATGAGTGTATTGCTGCATGACATGCACATACTCAGAAAATTCCATCTCATTTGATTGTCAATAGAGGATATGTGAATATATGCAAAGTACCAGAAGATTTCTAAGAAAACCCCTTGCACAGCGAAAGCATGTTGGCCCTCTGGATCAATAGACATATGATACACCAGATTGACTCTAGTTCAAGTGGTAGACTGTTGGAATTATGCCCTGGAAGCAATCTATTTATGGTGACATTAATAGATGGACTTACTATACATTAGGTTGTCGATATGGAGATATGTTAACATGAATTAAGCCCTTAGAATATAAATGTTAAGTTCCTAAATCTCCCTAGTCGAGTACTACAGTTAATTAGGACGACTGTATTACATCGAGTCTAGTATGTGGGTAGATTGATATGGGGATATCAAGTCTCACACATGGGTACGCATTAGCAGTAATGGTCTACTGGATTGACCCACCATGAGAAAGCCATAAGGGGGTTATGTGAATGTCACAAGCACTTCTCATTGTGATAATGGTTTTGTGATCCTTCGACTTGAAGCCACTAGATACTCTAGTTGTGAATTGTCAAGATTTGATATTGTCAAACGTTGCACCGTAACTAGGTAATTATAAAGATGATAATCGGACATGATATGAAGCAAGCTGAGAGATGGTAGTGATGTACATATGATTAGTCCCTCCTACATAATAGGAAAAAATATTCACAGACACTCGATGAGTGAGACTGAGGGAAATGCATGGCCATGCTCAAATAAATCAATATGAGATATTTATTTTATTTGTTTTTCAAAGTCTACTTACAGATCGAGATACGAAATATTGGATATACAAGTTTGACACACCATGTCTTGTGTCCAATTCGGATAGATAAGACAAAGGGATTATACAACACAATAACATTGGTCACAGAGGTTAGTCAGATCACTGACATTCCTATTACTTGGGAGCATTGATGTATTGCTAGATGCCGCTCAATGTTTGTGATAATTGTTATAACTGCCAACGTAATTAGGAACCTAGAGGGTAACACTAAATAATATATCAAACTCAAATTATTGCTAGTTAGTTGGACTACATAGCAATAATGAATTGATTAGACTAAATTGTAAAGTGTGATCATCAGTTGGACTAAAGAGCAATTGTGGACTAGAAGGAAAACTAATCCAAACTGTTGGATTTTAATGGGCAAAGATGAATTTCTGTAGCTATAAATAGGATTTGTAGGCTATGGAAATTCAGTCTAGATTCATTACTCTACACAGTACACTAGAGATAAGGGAGAAAGAGAAGAAAATTAGTTTTCTTCCTACTTGGGTTCGGCCAGCCCATGCCGCCACTCCTTGAAGGCCACGACCATGGTGGAAGTTTCTCTAAGCAGCCCACGACCATGGTGATGGCCACCCCCTTTGCTTTCTGCCCACGACATTGCAATGTTGTCTCCCTCTCTCTTACTCACGGGTTGAATGTGATCTAGTCGCCGTGCACGTTTAAGGTCATCATCTTGTATGACAAGATCCTTCTTCTCAAGATTGCTAGCACCGTTGGAGAAGTAGTCTAGCTGAGATCTATTCGTGTGGATACCGTAGAGCCGTGGATATCCTTTCTACGTAGTGATTGTCGCAGTCACGATGACCGAGGTAACTGTTCTACTTTATCATGTTATGATGCTTCACCTGCGTTGCGTGGAGGGTTTTGAGAAGAAAATTTTGTATTTCCGCTACGTAACCTGCCTCAAAACCCTACAAGACCACCATATGTTTTCCAAAACTCTATATGTGTCGAATTTGCAAGATCCTTTGCACGCCCAATCAAATGCTCTCGAGATTGCTCCAACAAGAGCCCGGATAGCCCCCTCCATGGGCTTCAGATGGTGGGTGTACCTGCGCCTCCTGATTTAGAGGCCAACGAACGAAACGAGTTTCTCATCTAGCTCGATCTTGGGTGTTGAACAAGACATCGTTCTTGGCGGAATCTCAAAAACCCGAACTCCGGATAGCCTGCCTTAATGCTTCACTGGGATCGTGAAACCCTGGTTCAACTTACTCCACCTTGATTGTAAAACCTTAGCTGAAAACTTCACCTTGATCTGGGAACACTAGGAACGAGACTCTGATACCCGTTTGTTATAACATGGGGGTATTCGAGAAAGAACAATGAAATGAAAACAAACAAGAACGCAAAAATATTTAATGTGGTTCTCTAACAATTTCACTAACGAATCCGCACGAAATATCGATTTACACACCACACACAACTTTAGCGACGACCTAGCCTAATAAACCCTAGCATGCACAAATCTTGCTAGTTGATTGAGTTACTCCAACAATCATTTGGAAAGTTGATGATTTACATTGGTTCACTAACTCTAAAATCTATTGGCAATGTTAAAATTGTGATTCCGGAATTTTAGAGAGATCTTTTAGAGGCCCCTGATATAAATTTTCAACATGTTCTTTTTTTTGCATCAGATGAGAATGCTAGAATATCTTTTGACTTTCATCGTGTATCCTCCTTAGAGCTCTTCATGAGGCATTCTTTCAAAGAGAAAAAAATCCCATGCATTTATTAGTGAGAGAGGTCTGAGCTCATTTACAGAGATAGACAGAATATGCTACACCACTCAGAGTGATGGTATCGCAATTAGGTACGTCGAGGAAATTCAGTTTCTAGTGTGGGATCATAAAATTTATTTTACAATGTGAGTACTTCGCAACTTATGTATTCTTTTGAACAATTAACGCTTAACTACCATGCAGTTTGACAAAATTGACACTCTGGTACATGGAATATCAAAATTGACGCCTAACTACATGAACTATGAAAAAACCTGACATCGCGCTCCAATTTACCTAACGACATGATTTTGGTCCGAAATCCGTTAGTGACGTGGCATTAGGCGGGGGTAATTTTGTCCTTTAACTTAAATCAACCCTGTGAACATGGGTAAATTGTTGTTTTGTACTAGTAATTTGAAAAAAATATATAATATAAGCCCTCACATTTTGAGTTTACATAGAACAATCCAATAGTCTTAGACAATAGCCAACTGCACTGCTTAAATCCTATTTGATTATACATAATTTTTCCATTGTCATAATTATGCTTTTTTTTCTGGAAAGAAAGAACAACTTCTATTAATGTAACCGACGGGCTTATTGAACCCCATTACATCTTTCTGAAGAAATTGTTGGGCACATAAAGGGTTGCTACCTAGCCAAACATATTTGTTTGGTACTGTAAGCCCAAACTTTGCAAACTCATGAGCAACGCCGTTCAGAGAATGATGGAAATAGGTGAAATAAATCTCCTTGAATCGTAGTGATTTTTTTAATATGGCGAATAACATCTCCATTTTCTGATCTTTCAATATGGGGCTTGCCGACTATGTTTATTAAATTAACCACATTCTTTGTATCGGTTTCGACGATGATATTTCCTTTTTCACACTCCAGAGCACGAAGAAGGCCATCACGAATGGCCGTTGTCTCCGATTCAATATCTGAAGTAGTCGTAACAAAGGGAGACGACACCACAACTATTAACAGACCTTGGGGTCACGCAGAATTGCTCCTCCCTTGGCTTTGTCTTCCAAAGAGAGCCATGTCCCGTCCGTTTTAAGCTTTAAAAAAAATTGATATGGAGGCCGCCAACATGATGACGACTTAATAGCCGCAGCACCCCGGTCAGAAGCAGCAGAGTGCTGCTCAGTTTGCGCGGAGTTGAAGACCACTGTGGACTGAAATAATTCCTCTTCGGTGGTGTATTCATTCTGAAAGACTCGTGCATTGCTATATCTCCAGATACGCCATATTACCGTGCAAAAGACCACACATTCTTTATCTGATAGCATCGTAAAAATAGTTGGAATCCGGATCGAGATACCCCCAACCATTCCGTTACAAAACATTGTTCCAAAACGATTTCACATACCTTTGGCAACCGAGAATTTATAACATAGCTACCATGCTACTGAGATATCCTTCTTATACTTTGAAATATTAATTCTTATTGCTAGAGAATTTTTAGCAACCCTCCAAACTGTATATATAATTTTCGGTTTCACCAAGAGTATGAACTCATGACTACAAGTGTATACATGAATACATTAGTGTTCTTTTTGGTAATGAAAAAGTACTTAATAGGATCTGCTAAAATAGATTTTACCCCTTAATTGATTCAAATACCTAGCATAGAAAATTGACTAGGTCCAAGGCGGCTAAGGATTATTTCCTTGTCCGTTTTGGAATTCTTTCCTTGTACGTTTTGGTAATGTTTGAGTGTTTCTTTGGGCACAGGTCAGTAGTTTAGGACAATATATGGGTTTAGGACTCTTCAATTGACAAGTGTGGTGTATCATTGGCTATCTCATCAATAAATCGGGTTGTTTTGGCATGGACGTAGCTAGTCTCAAAACTAGTGAACCACGTTAAATCTTTGTGTTTTGTTCTTCATCTTGTTCTTCGTCTCATAACTCATCTTTGTTCCTAACAAGTGGAATCGTGCTACCAGATTCATTTCTAACAAGTGGTATTGGAGCCAGAATTTTGGGTTAGGGTTTTTTTGTGATGAATGATGGCGAATTTGTTTGTGATGAAGATCTATTATTTTGATGAGAATATTGTTGATACACCCACCACCAAGCCTTTATTGGGAGGCGATTTTGCTCCTTGTTGGGGGAACTATTGGGTGTTGGAATTTTTCCCTAGAGGCAATCAATTTATTTTGACAAATATGTGGACTAGCGATTCATTACGTTATCGGTATGGATATATGATAACATGAATGAAGTCCTTGAAAAATAAATTTAATATTATTAAATATCCTTAGTCAACTATATTGATTAATAGGATGATCAATTATAGACTAGTATTGGGTTGGATTGATATGGAGATATCACGATCCAACGCATGGGTATGCATTAGGAGTAATAGTATACTGGATTTACCCATCTCCGAGAAGGCTACATACAAGTTATCTAAATTCACAAGTCCTTCTCGCTGTGAAAACGGTATTGTTATGCTTAGACTTGAAGTCACTAGATGTTCTAGTTGTGGAATATTGTGTTTTTGTAGCGTCAAACGCTACACCGTGATTTGGTAGTCATAAAGACGCGTATTGGACACAATAGGAAGCAAACTTAGATATCGTAGTGATGTACATAGAATTTGTCCCTCCCAAATAACGGGAGAAAATATCCTAGGCCACTCGAGGGATAGTGCTTATAGACTGTCAGGCCAGACTCAAATAAATTAATATAGGATATTGATGTTATTTGAATGAATAAGGCTATTCTCGGGATCGAGGAACTATGGATTGGATATACGAGTGTGACTTGTATGTCTTGTGTCCAATCCGGATATTGAGACAAAGGGATGAGACAATACTTGTACAAGGTTTGTCATGATGACTATTTCTATTTTTTTTGGCTAGAATGGATGTCTTACTAGAGGCCGCTCCATATTAGTAAATAGTTACTACCAACTGAATAGAACTTATGGGGTCCCACACCATATAGGGGTGAACTAGACTTGGGAATTAATTAATTAATATGATTAATTAATTATAAGGATCAAATTGCAACAACTTTGCTAACTTAGTAGGACTAATATGCAAGTTGGACTAATTCATGTGGAGACATGATTAGGATTATTTGCAAAGAGAACTAATCAATGTATGGACATGATTAGGACTAGTTTGCAAAAGGGACTAATCCTTATTTGAGTAGGATTAGGAGAGGGTTCTTTATGTAGTAGGACAAGGATTTGTTGGACTATATAAAGAACACCCCTATCTTATTAACACACATCTACTTACTTAGAGTAGAAGAGAATAAATCAAGGAGAGAGAGAGCAATAAAGGAGGCCGAAGCCCTCCCATTTCAGCCCCTCTACCCGTCGGCCACCAAGAGGGTCCGAACCCTCTTCCTTGGTGATTTGTTGCGTGATTTCTTCATCCTCTTCCATTCTTCCTAGCTAGCACAAGGTGTTTGAAAAATCTAGATATCATCTCTAGGCGTGGATCAACCGTAGAGACGTGAAACTTTTCGTGTTTGAGTCATCAAAGGAGACCTACAAGGTACATAACACGAATCCTTTACCATCGTCATGATTTCTCTTCCTGTGATCCTTGGAGGGTCTTGATCGGATAAATTATTGTTATTCTGCTGCGTATCCATGATCAAAACCTTGCAGTGGTTTCAAATCCACAGGTCGTAGAGCATAACGTGGTTTATGTGTTACGATTTATATAGTTTTACACTTTAAATAATTGGTTATCTCGTAAAATGGACGAATCAACCATATTGATGCAATTTATCAATAATTTAATCGAACAAGAACTAATTTTACATGCAATGTTGGAATTAGTGAGTTTGACAAATTTTAGGATCTAAGATCTAGGGTTCTTGGGCATCCAATTGGAAAAAGGAGTCTTTTTCAATTAGGAAACAACCAAACTTGGGCAACAAGGCAATGAGTTGTTTTGGAAACAACTCCTAAAGGAGGTTCGGCCCCCCTAGGGGACCGCCCCTCCTTCCTTGCCGCCCAAGCTAGGCTCTGTCAAGGGGTCGGGGCAGCCCTATCGCACGGCCTAGCCGTGTGGATTAGGGGCCGCCCGGCCCAAGGCCATTGGGCGATCCTTTTTGATGTTCGGCCAAGCATTGGTGGGCCTTCTTCTACAGTTTTGACCCTAGTAATCCTAAAATAAACTAAAAATTGACTAAGAACGTTACAAATTGGTTTTAACTGCTTATGTGCAATTTTTATGGTGATTGGATATGGCTTTAGATGTGGTTTGTTGTGAAAGTTTAATTTTTGTGGTTTGTTTACGGCATGCGAGCTGGTATTTTTCTCAACTTGTGAGATTTATTTTATTTAGTATAGATGTTAGCTAGTACTAGATAAAATAGATGATAGCCAAGATTGAGTGAAAAGAAGCTCAAAGAATTAAAGGAGCCACTACATGGAGCATGGAGCATTCCACAAGGCTATAAGATGGACCAAGAGATGGAGGCACATGGAGATGCGTTTTCTATTCTAGGGTTCATAGATATTCTCATTGTCTTGTGAATATCTTAGTCTAGGAGGCCATATCCACATCACGTTAATTTCTGTTTTGTGAATGTTTACTTTGTTGTCTTATTATTGTTGTTGGTGTATGGATGATGCATGCAATTTGATAATAAAATAATTAAACAACCCAGATCTTTTATTTGGAGTTTTTCCCAAACTCAATTAAGTAAATCAGTTGATATTGATCAACAAAATAATTAAACACTCTCGCTTACTTAAACACTCATCACAAAATAGATTATTCATGTTTGTGCGTCCCAAAGTATGGCGACTTTATTCATCATTATGCGCTGCGAAGAGGTTGGATGTAACTAGGTAATTTTAATAAAGATTAAAGTCCTAGTAGCAATCAATTGGGATTATCTATGTGATAGATAAATAATGAGTTATTTGCAAAATTTAACCAAGAGTTGCATGGGATAAAATTGGAATTGTTCTTATCTAAATAACTAATTTTTGGGTGACTTGCCAAAGCAAGCTCAAAAGAAAGTGAAAAATGGATCTTGGCCCAATAGAAAATATAATGATATTTTCCGAATTTATCTTGAGGGTTATTAATCCGTAGAAAAATAGTGGGAGCTATTTTTAACAATTAAGTCCTTGTTAAATATAGTTAAACGTAACAAACATTGCATAATCCTGTTGTGTTGAATACCCATAGCATTAAAAAAACGAAACACAACTTTATGTCCGTAATATGGTCAAGCTGTCTGGAATCTAATTTCTAGACTGGTATAAAATTGAGAATTGTTCTCAAATAAAGGAAAAATTTTGTACACAATAGAGTAGAAATTTCTCTTCCACCGACTTCCAAAACACAATAAAACCTAATGGAAGGAACATCAAAGAATGGTTCTTTGGGTGTGACTTGCCTCATGTTAGCTAGACATGAAAAAGGTTTTAAGTTTTGTTCCACATTGTGTTCTCTTGCTTAGCACTCGTCATGATCGAGATTAATCAAGCTCGTGCGTGCCAAAGCAAGGCGACTTGATTCATCAAGATATGACGGGACGACACTAGCTAGTAGTGTGTGAGTGCCGAAACAAGAAGTAAAACACAACTAAGTTATTTCAGTAGGATTGAAAGCTTAGATTTTGGGAGTTATCTATGAGATTGATAAAGAATAAACAGTTATTCACCCAAAGATGACCAAGAATTGCATTGGATGCAATCATAGTTTTGTTCAAAGTTGATTTACTCAATATGATTGAGAATCACTAAACAAAGCACCCATAAAGGGCATTGGCAAAATTGTTAATGGTTAAACAGCATGGGTAAGGGCAAAAGGTTTTCACCGAACCCATGGGTATAAAGCAAGATTGTTGCTAAAACCAAGTTGCCTTAAGGTCCCATAGGTAGTGTAGAAGAAGAGACACTCCCCAAAGTACCTGGAAGTAAGTAACAAAGGAATTTTGAATTCCAATTAAGGTATTTTTGTTATAGAAGTCAATGTGTCTATCGCATCATCATGAGTATATGATACTAAGATGAGGATCTCACATTTATATAAAAGATCGCAAGAGATGTGGACAATTGAATAAGGAAGAAATAAAACTACACGTGGGCAATAAAGCAAAGGGTCGCTAAATTAGGCGTAGGGAATTATTTTTACCTTTTGTAATTTTCCATGAATTATAAAAATAAGATTATTCCACTGCTTTGGGTAGGGACATGATCACAGTTTCTTGTTTGGACAAGAAAAATATTTTATTAAAATAATGAAAAAATGTCGTTCTATTTATTTTGACAAAATGCATTATTGTAATGCACTTTTGTCTCAATGGATTGTATATCCTTTATAATTTCATCTATAACCTTAATACCAAGAGGTTCGCATATAATTATATGAACCTCACTTATCTTTGGAATTGTTGTTTAGGCCACATAAATGGGAGATGCATTTCTAGATTCCATATGGATGGACTTCTGGAAATCATTTGATTTTGAATCATATGAGATATGTAAGACTTATTTATGAGGCAAAGAAACGATCTTTTGGAAACCATGCATATTGATGTGTGTAGGCCGCTAAGCACAAATGATAAAGGTGGTTTTCAGTACTTCATCATATTTATTGATGAGATCAGAGAAATATGGATTTGTGTATCTTATAAAGAAACAAATCAGAATCCTTTGAATTGCTCAAGGAATTCAAGAATGAAGTAGAGAACCAGCTTGGCAAAAGTATTAGGGCTCTACGATTAGATCGTAAAGGAGAATACTTTAGCCAAGAATTTGACAAGCATCTATAGGAGTGTTGGATGTTATCCAAACTCGCTCCACCTATCATGCCACATGGGTTTGGCGTGTCTAAGAGGAGAGTTCGTACCTTGTTGGACACGGTTCGGTCCATGATGTGTTAATAACTTCCAGTTTACTTTTAGGGGCTATGTTCTAATTACAACAAATTTCTCCCTTAGCCTTGTTCCATCTAAAATCAATTATGAAAAAAACCATATGAGATATGGACTAGGAAGTGTCCTAGTATGTCGTTCAAAAAGAATTTGGGTTATCAAGTTTATGTAAAAGGTTTACAGATAAACTTGAACCTAAGTCGGATAAATGTACTGTGTGGAATATCCTGAGTAAACAAAGGATATTATTTCTACAATTCAATCGAGAAAAAATTGTTTGTTTCTCGAACCATTGTGTTTCTAGATAGATATTGCCTCTAAAAGAAACAGTGGGAGGATAGTAGAACTTGAAAGAGTTCAAGAACTACAAAAGAACATTGATCATTTTTTATGGAACATGAGTAGGGTCACAAGGTGTTGTGGAGCAACCTACTCAGATAACACAAGAACCTCATAGGTTATGTAGGATATGTCAATGGACTAGGGAAATAACGATTTCTCATAACCCGTGATATATTGCTCATCGAGATGAGCCTAAAACCTATGAGATGGCGATGTGTGGGCCATACACTTAGAAATGGCTTGGAGCCATAAGATACAAAATGGAATCCATGTATACCAACAAATTTTGGATTTGGGTGGAACCACCTGAAAGGGTAGGACCCATAGGGTGCAAGTGGGTTGTGAGGAAATCAACATGGATGGTAATATGATTACTTTTAAGGGACAGTTGGATGGAAAAGGGTTTCATGTGAGTTCGTAGTATAGATTAAGACGAAATCTTTCCCTAGTTGTGATGCTTAAATCCATTCGCATCTTGCTGTAGAAATTTGTCTAAAGATTGAGTCAAGCTTCTTGGAGTTGGATTCTTCTAATTGATAATACAATAAAAGGAGTTTGGCTCCATCAAAATTGAAGATGAGGCTTGTGTTTACAAGAAGGTTAGTGGGAGCACAGTTATGTTTCTGGTCTTGTATGTAGAAACATACTAATCATTGGGAATGATGTCCCTACTTGGCAATCTTACGTAGATTGACTAGGGAATTAAATCTTCAATGATAGACATAGGCGAAGCAACCTATAAATATCTATGGAGATAGATCAAGATGGTTGCGTTGCTTAAATCATAGTACATAAATTGAAAAAGGTGTTGAAATGGTTCAACATATAAGAATATGGATTCTTACCTATGTCACATGGAATTAGTCTTTCGAAGGCTAATTGTCCTTCCAATTAGATTGAGAAAGGACCGTATGAATGAGACTCACGAGATACGCCATGATATGTACTAGGCCAGACATGTCATATAGTATGACACATAGATACCAGTCATATCCGCGAGATAGTCACTGGATTTTAAAAAGATTATCCTTAAGTACTTAAGAAGAACTAAATGATGAATTCTTGATAAATGGAGGAAAGGAAGAGTTCACTTTAAGGGTTACAATGATGCGAAATTCCAATCTGACAAAGACGATTTCAGATTATAAGACAAGTTTTATGTTTTGCACTAGTGATAGGGACTATGAGCTGGAAAGGTTCCAGGAAAGATTCAGTCACTGATTCTAACATAGAGAATAGAGTAAATTATTGCATGAGATGAACTTACTTTGAGTATTCAATATCAATCAAATTATTGATAGAAGAGATGTGAAAATTTGCAAAATACCAGCGCATGTCTCGCCTACCATATCCCTACGCAGTGTAAGCATCAAGGGCCCGCTCTAGATCAATAGGAATATGATGCAGGAGATTGACTATAGTGCAAGTGGGAGACTGTTGGAATTGTGCCCTAGTGGCAATCAATTTATTGTGAAAAATATGTGGACTTACGATTCATTATGTTATCGGTGCGGAGATATGATAACATGAATGATGTCCTTGGAATATAAATGTTATAATCTTAAATATCCCTAGTCAACTATATTAATTAATATGACGATCAACTATAGACTAGTATGGGGTTGAATTGATATGGAGATATCACAATCCAACACATGGGTATGCATTAGGAGTAATACCATACTAGATTGACCCATCTCCGAGAAGGCTACATACAAGTTATGTAAATTCACAAGTGCTTCTCGCCATGACAAAGTTATTGTTATCCTTAGACTTGAAGTCACTAGATGTTCTATTTGTGGAATATTGTGTTTTGGTAGCGTCAAACTATACACCGTGATTGGGTAGTCATAATGGCGCGTATTGGACACAATAGAAAGCAAGCTTAGATATCGTAGTGATGTAGATAGAACTATCTTTTAACCCGTGCGATGCACGGGAACATGACTTCTGTGGAAGTTAGTTCATTTATAAGATACAATTGTACGCTACTACGTAATATGGAACAATCACACAATCCATGTCCATGTACTTATTTTTCTTATTTCTTTAAACAATATCAAGATATGTTGTGATAAAAAATGTAAATTACTTTTTTGAAAAACTGTAAACTTGCAAAGTAATACACATAGTGCGAAAATTATAACTTTTAAGTAGGGTAAATTGCTAGGTTTTGGAAACTATAACTTGTTTTCTATCTTAAATAATCTACCATATTCTTTTTCTCTTTCTCATCAAAAAGTTAAAAACTTGAGTATTGCATTTCTGGTATCTATTCGAACATGGAAGTTAGAGTTTTGTTCTCTCAAAAAATATGAAAAAATGGAGCTTGATGCTCTAAAATTTATTTTTATCTCATAAACTTTGTATATGGCTTGTTACATTGGTAGACACTGTTTTTAATTTATTAACTTGGAACTAAGTAAATTGAGAACCTTATTTATATTGAAGATCAATAAGTGATTCTTGAATAACTAAATCAATAAGCAAAATTAAAACGAACTACGAATAAAATACAAATGCACACATTTGTAGAGGCATACCCAAACTTATGGAATCAATATATGGTGGAGTGAGGAGGGCATCTTTGGAAGAGGTAATAGTAATACTCTTACCACAACGTGACAGAAAACAATCATAACATATAACAATTACTTCTTCAATATTTCTTGCATTCTTTATTTTATGAGAACTTTCTTTTTGTAATGAATTTATGTTAATGAGAAGAAAGAGTTTGAAAGACAAGGTTTTTTTACAAATAGAGATCTAAGAAAAAAGTAATAGACAGAGCCTCATCTTCTAGCTACATTAGTTAGTACTGATCTTCAAACTTCATACCATCTATGTTGTAGTGCCAATATCACACTACACCCCTATAGTAAGAATAAGAGAATGTAAATTGACCATGAGCAGATGAATCGACAGAAAATATTTTATATAAATCATTTATATATAGTAACATGAAAAAAAAATACTAATATTGGCATAAACGTATAATGTTATATCTAACATTTGAAACTTATCATACAAATCTCAACCTTTATTTATCGTGCGATTTGTAATGAACAAATTTACAACAATAAAAAATTACTGAGAACATTGATTTACGAAGAGACAACTATGACATGAACCACTGATCCCTTGTGGATTCTTCGTCAAATAAAATTGTTTTTTAGGTGGGAATCAAATGTATAAAAAAAATTGGTAACTATATGAGTTATACAATTTATTTATGATATGTAACAGTAAAGACTAAAAAGTAACACAATATAGAATAAAGCAAAAGAGCAAGGAAGGAGCACTCACCTCCATCTGCATTTTCCCCTTCAAAACGAACCATCATTTAGGAGTTCTGGTTTATGTTCCAATTTATATTTGAACCCTCATAATCTATTAATAATTATGTAGGAAAATTCAAATTCATTTTGAATAGTATTAATAGTAAATCAATCATTTCTACTTTTACAGGGTAAATTTTGAAGTATGTATTCCATTTTTAAGTACCCTAATTCAATTTTTACCTTTTTAAGCCATGTCCGTTATGTGTGTTTTGGAAGTATCCTATTTTCATTTGTAATTCAATTGCAGTCAATCTATACATTTTTAAATCATTCTAGTATGGAGATGAAGTTTCTCATTTCCATATGTATATACCCAATTTAGAATTTTTAATTTTAACTTCAGCGCTCATTTTAAATTTCAAATTCATTTTTAATTTTCAAATTCATATTAAATTCAAAAATATTTTAAATGCAATGCCACGTGGCAATCTCTCATAGAAACTCATTCTCAAATAGTATATATAGATTTGTCCCTCCCACATAACGGGAGCAAATATCCTAGGCCACGCGAGGGATAGTGCTTATAGAATGTCTGGCCAGATGTGCGCAAGGAAAACATTCGGAGTGTTGGAATAGATGCCCTAGAGGCAATCTAGTTTAGTATGAATTTATTTGTGGCTAGAAATTCATTTATTATTTATTGGATATTTAATATAATGAAGTCCTTAGATTTACAATTGTGTTGTTCATCTTAAATATCCCTAGTCGAGTATAATGATTAATGGGACAATCATCTATAGACTAGTATGGGGTTGGATTGATATGGAGATATCACGATCCAACACATAGGTGTGCATTAAGGGTAATGACGCACTGGATTGACCCATCTCCGAGAAGGCTACATACACGTTATGTTAAGTCACAAGCGCTTCTCGCGGTGCAATGGTATTGTCATCCTTAGACTTGAAGTCACTAGATATTCTAGTTGTGGATTATTGTGATTTTGGTAGCGTTAAACGCTACACCGTAACTGGGTAGTTATAAAGGCGTGTACTGGATACAATAAGACGCAAGCTTAGAGATCGTAGTAGACGTAGATAGAATTTGTCCCTCCCACATAACGGGAGCAAATATCCTAGGCCACTCGAGGGATAGTGCTTATAGAATATCTGGCCAGACTCAAATAAATCAATATGGGATATTGATGTTATTTGCACGAATAAGGCTATTCCCATGGATCGAGAAACTATTGATTGGATATACGAGTGTGACTTGTATGTCTCGTGTCCAATCCGGATATAGAGACAAAGGGATGAGACAATTACTTGTACAAAAGTTGTCAAGATGACTATTCTATTAGTTGGCTACAATGGATGTTTTGCTAGAAACCACTCTATATTAGCAAATAGTTGCTACCAACTAGATAGAACCTATGGGGTCACACACTATATAGAGTTGAACTAGATTTTGGAATTAATTAATTGGATAATTAATTATAAGGATCACTTTGCAGAACCTTGCAAACTTAGTAGGGACTAATTTGCAATGAAGGGAATAAACTGAATTCTAGTAGGACTAGAATAAGTCCTTTAGGTAGTTGGCAAGGAGTTGTTGGACTATATAAAGGACCTTCCATCCTTCCTTCCAACAAATTATGCTCATAATTGAACATGACAAGAGTGGGAGAGAACAAAAGGAGAGAGAGCAACAAGCTAGAGGAGCCGCCGCCCCCTAGCCCGCCGCTTGTCCCCTTCGACCCCAAAGGAGGCCGAAACCTCCTTTGGTTCGTCTCGTTTTGCGTGATTCTTCTTCCTCTTCCTCTTTCCGGGCTTGCACCAAGGAGTGGGAGATCTAGAAATCAACTCTAGGCGTGGATCAACCATAGAGAACGTGACACAATTCGCGTTTGAAGTCATCAAAGGAGAACCCTAAGGTGTGTTATTGATTTCTTCCTTTACCATCGTTATGTCTCTTGACTTGTGATCCTTGGAGGGTTTTGCATGGTTAATTATTGTTTCCGTTGCGCATCCATGAATCAAAACCCTACAGTGGTATCAGAGCCACAAGTCGTAGAGCATAAACGTGGTTTATGTGTTACGTTTTAGTTGTTTTACACCTAAAAATTGATTGTTTATCGCGTAAAACAAGACAAATCAAGCATGGGATGCAATTTGTCAATAATCTATCATAAAAAGATCTAATTTTTGCATTGGATGCATGAATTGGTGAGTTTGAGAAATTTTAGGATCTTAGATCTAGGGTTTGGACATCCTTGGGGAAGAAGAAGTTCTTCCAAAACAAGGAAACAACCAAACTTGGGCACCAAGCAAGGGAGTTGCAAAGGAGGTTCGGCCCCCTAGGGGACCGCCCCTCTTGCTTGCCGCCCAATCCTTGGCCGCCCTAGGGGCCGGGCGGCCCTAGGGCCTTGCAGTTCACCTTTTTGGGCCCGGGCAATTTGATTGTTGGGCCCATGGACCGTTTTAACCCTAGAATTCCTAAAATCAATTAAAATTGACCAAGCGCGTTAAAATTGGATTTTAACTGTTTATGTGCAACTCGCATGGTGATTGGATATGGCCTTAGGATGTGGTTTGATGTGGATGTCTAATTTTGTGGTTTGGTTTTACGGCCCGCGAGCTGATCAAGTACTTGTAATAATTAATTAGGGTTTTATGGCCTGCGTGCCATTTTTTTCTCAACTTGTGAGATTTATTTTATTTAGTATAGAAGTTAGCTAGTGCTAGATAAAGTAGATTGTTAGCGAAGATTGAAGAAAAGAAGCCCAAAGCCAAAAGGAGCCACAAAAGAATGGAGCATGGAGCATGGAGCATTCCACATGACTATGAAGGATGGACCAAAAGATCAACACGCATGGAGATGTGTTTGCTTTTAGGGTTAATAGATAATTCCATTGGCTTGGAATTATCTTAGTCTAGAAAAGGTCATATCCACATCACGTTTAATTTTTGTTTTGTGGTTGTTTACTTTATTGTCTTATTATTGTGTGGTTAATGTATGGTTGATGCATGCAATTAGGATAATAAGATAATTAGACAACCCGGATCTATTATTTGGAGTTGTGCCCAAACTCAAATAGATAGATTAGTTGATATAGGTCAACAAAAACAATTAAAATTGAATTTAAAATCCCTCAAAATTCAAATATTGTGTTCTTGCCTTCTCGTTATTTAAACACTCATTATCATCATTATTTATCAAGTTCGTGCGTGCCAAAGCATGGCGACTTGGTTCATAATGATGGAATGCGATGGCACAAGCTAGTAATGTGCAATTGTTTAAATAAGAGGTTGAGCACAACTAGGATATTAATATGATTAAGATACCTAGAGGCAATCAATTGGGATTATCCATATGGATGGATAAATAAGGAGATATTTGCCCAATTGAACCAAGAGTTGCATAAGGGATGCAATTGGAATTGTTCCTACCTAAAGTAGTCAAATTATGGGTGACTTGCCAAAGCAGCTCATAAGGAGATGAAACATGGATCTTGGTCCACTAGAAAATATAAGGATATTTTCCGCATTAATATCTTGAGGGTTATTAATCCGTAAAAAAATAGTGGGAGCTATATTTGATAAACTAGCCATTATTGAATATAGTCAAAAATTCACAAATACTAAAACTTGCTTATTTTCCTTTTGTAGAATTCCAAATGGTAAACAACTCATCGAGTTCACAACATTCCCTACGATCTGTCCTTGAGAAGGACAAGCTCTCTAGAACCAACTTTCTTGATTGGTACAGAAACTTGAGAATTGTTCTCAAGCAAGAGAAGAAACTGTACGCAATAGAGGAGCATGTTCCGGAAGGTCCAGAGAACCAAACACCTGCTGCCCTAAAGACGTATCAAAAGCGTGTTGATGACGCTAATGATGCGGCCTGCCTTATGCTATGCACCATGACTTCTGAGCTTCAGAAGCAACACGAAAACATGAATGTTGTCGATATGATCGAGCATCTGAAGAAGCACTTCCAAGAGCAGGCAAGGGTAGAGAGGTACGAGGTCTCTAAGGCACTGTTCAAGTGTCATCGGGCAGAAGGGAACCCGGTGGGACCCCATGTACTCCGTATGATCGGGTACATGGAGAATCTCGCCCGACTGGGGTTCCCGGTCGGCCAAGAGTTGGCAACCGATCTCTTGTTGCAATCGTTGCCCGAGAGTTATGGACAGTTCATCATGAACTATAACATGAACGAGATCGTGAAACCACTGCCAGATTTACTCAATATGTTGAGGACAGCTGAACAGAGCATCAACAAGGGTAAGGGCAAGGCCATTATGATGGTGCAGAAAGGAAAGGGCAAAAGGTTTGCCTCATCCTCCAAGGGCAAAGGCAAGTCAGTTGCCAAGTCCAAGGAATCTGCCCTTAAGCCTGTTGGTGGCATTGCCAAAGGTGTGACTAAAGGTGAATGTCACTACTGTTGTCAGCCTGGACACTGGAGGAGGAACTGCCCAAAATATCTGGAGGACAAGAGGCTTGGAATAGTGATTCCACCACCACCAGGTATTTTTGTTGTAGATGTCAATTTAACTGTCTCTACATCATGGGTATTAGATACTGGATGTGGATCTCATATTTGTCGAAATATGCAGGATCTAAAGAGAAGTAGAAGATTGGCTAAAGGAGAGGTAGATCTGCGCGTTGGGAATGGAGCAAATGTTGCTGCGTTGGCCATAGGCGTGTGCGAGCTATCTCTTCCTTCAGGATTAGTTTTAGAATTAAATAATTGCTATTTTGTGCCTGCTATGAGCAGAAACATTATTTCTATTTCTAGTTTGGACAAGGATGGTTTTATTATTTCAATAAAGAACAATTGTTGTTCCTTTTATTTGAATAATATTCACTATTTTAGTGCGCAATTATTTAATGGATTGTATGTCCTTGATCTAAGCAATACTGTCTACAACATTAATACCAAGTGGATTAAAATAGATGATTTAAATCCTGCTTATTTATGGCACTGTCGTTTAGGCCACATAAACGAGAAACGTGTATCTAGAATCCATATGGATGGATTACTAGACTCATTTGATTTTGAATCGTATGAGACATGTGAGGCTTGTTTATTGGGAAAAATGACAAAGTCCCCTTTCAATAAGAAAGGTGAGAGGACTAGTGAGCAATTGGCGCTCATACATACTGATGTGTGTGGGCCATTTGCCACGCCTGCCAGGGGTGGTTACGTCTACTTCATCACATTTACTGATGATTACAGTAGATATGGATTTGTTTACCTTATGAGGGCAAAATCCGAATCATTTGAAGTGTTCAAAGAATTCAAGAATGAAGTAGAGAAGCACCTTGGCAAAAGTATCAAGGCTCTACGATCGGATCGTGGAGGAGAATACTTGAGCCAAGAGTTTGACGACTATCTTAGAGAGTGTGCGATCGTGTCCCAACTCACTCCACCCAGACCGCCACAATGGAACGGCGTGTCTGAGAGGAGGAATCAAACCCTATTGGATATGGTTCGATCTATGATGTGTCAAACCGATCGTCCATTATCATTTTGGGGCCACGCTCAATTAAGTGCAGCTTTCACCATTAACCGTGTTCCATCTAAATCAGTCATGAAGACACCATATGAGATGTGGAGTGGGAGGCGTCCCACACTGTCGTTCATGAGTATTTGGGGCTGAGATGTCTATGTAAAACGTTTACAATCAGACAAGCTAGGGCCGAAATCGGATAAGTGTAAGTTTGTGGGGTACCCTAAGGAAACTAAGGGTTACTAGTTCTACAATCCAGCCGAGAACAAAGTGTTTGTTGATCGGACCGGCGTGTTTCTAGAAAGAGAGTTTGTCTCTAAAGAAGCAAGTGGGAGGACTGTAGAAATTGAAGAGGTTCAAGAACCACAAATCACTGAACCGATTATGGAACATGAACAGGAACCACAAACACTTGTGGAGCAACCTGTTCAGGTAACACAAGAGCTTCGTAGATCTAGTAGAGTGCGCCAGGAACCCGAGAGGTACGGACTTTTCGTGACCGATTCCGGTGACACGATGCTCATAGATGATGAGCCTACTACCTATGAGGAGGCCATGAATGGCCCAGACACTGAGAAGTGGCTAGAAGCCATGAGATCCGATATGGAATCCATGTATACCAACAAAGTATGGACTTTGGTGGAACCACCCGAAGGGGCGCGGCCCATAGGGTGCAAGTGGGTCTTCAAGAAGAAAATCGACATGGATGGTAATGTGATTAACTATAAGGGCCGATTGGTGGCTAAAGGTTTCAGACAGATTCATGGTATTGACTATGATGAAACCTTTTCACCAGTCGCTATGACCAAATCCATCAGAATCTTACTTGCAATTGCAGCGTACCAAGACTATGAGATTTAACAGATGGATGTCAAAACAGCATTCCTTTATGGGAATCTCCTCGAGGACGTGTATATGATACAGCCGGAGGGTTTTGAGGATCCAAAGCAAGCCAACAAAGTCTATAAGCTGCAACGATCCATTTATGGATTGAAGCAAGCTTCTAGGAGTTGGAATCGACGTTTTGATGAAATAGTCAATGAAGATGAGTCTTGTTTCTACAATAAGGTTAGTGGGAGCTTTGTCGATTTTCTGGTCTTGTATGTAGATGACATACTACTCATTGGAAACGACGTGTTTCTCAATGAAGATCTATAGAGATAGATCTAAAAGGTTGCTAGGCCTAAGTCAAAGTACATATATTCACAAGGTGTTGAAACGGTTCAACATGCAAGACTCCAAGAAGGGATTCTTGCCCATGTCACATGGAATCACTCTTTCGAAGAGTGGTTGTCCTTCCAATGAGATTGAGAGGGAACGCATGAGTAGAATTCCCTATGCCTCGGCCATATGACCTATCATGTACGCCATGTTATGTAGTAGACCAGATGTGTCATATGCCTTGGGTATGACAAGCAGATACCAATCCAATCCAGGTGAGAGTCACTGGATTGTAGTCAAGAACATCCTAAAGTACTTGAGAAGAACTAAATGCTTTCTTGATATTTGGCGGTGAGGAAGAGTTGCGTGTAAGGGGTTACACTGATGCAAGCTTCCAAACCGACAGAGATGACTTTAGATCACAGTCGGGATATGTGTTTTTCCTGAATGGAGCAGTGGTGAGCTGGAAGAGTTCCAAGCAAGAGACGGTAGCTGATTCTACAACAGAGGCTGAGTACATTGCTGCAAATGGCGCAGCAAAGGAAGCTGTTTGGATCAGAAAGTTTGTTTCTGAACTTGGTGTGGTTCCTATCATTGCGGATCCAGTCGAGTTGTACTGTGACAACACTGGGGTGATCGCACAATCGAAGGAATCCAGGTCGCACCAGGAATCCAAGCACGTGCTCAGGAAGTTTCATCTGATTCGAGATATTATCGATAGAAGAGACGTTCGGATATGCAAGATTCCTACAGATGAGAATCTGTCAGACCCGCTTACAAAGCCGCTCATGCAGTGGAAGCATGAAGGGCACACTAGGAGTATGGGCATACGAGATGCGCCAGGTTGGCTCTAGTGCAAGTGGGAGACTGTTGGAATAGATGCCCTAGAGGCCATCTAGTTTAGTATGAATTTATTTGTGGCTAGAAATTCATTTATTATTTATTGAATATTTAATATAATGAAGTCCTTAGATTTATAATTGTGTTGTTTATCTTAAATATCCCTAGTCCAGTATAATGATTAATGGGACAATCATCTATAGACTAGTATGGGGTTGGATTGATATGGAGATATCACGATCCAACACATAGGTGTGCATTAAGTGTAATGACGCACTAGATTGACCCATCTCCGAGAAGGCTACATACACGTTATGTTAAGTCACAAGCGCTTCTCGCGGTGCAATGGTATTTTCATCCTTAGACCTGAAGTCACTAGAAATTCTAGTTGTGGATTATTGTGTTTTTGGTAGCGTTAAACGCTACACCATAACTGGGTAGTTATAAAGGCGTGTACTGGATACAATAAGAAGCAAGCTTAGAGATCGTAGTAGACGTAGATAGAATTTTTCCCTCCCACATAACGGGAGCAAATATCCTAGGCCACTCGAGGCATAGTGCTTATAGAATGTCTGGCCAGACTCAAATAAATCAATATGGGATATTGATGTTATTTGCACGAATAAGGCTATTCCCATTGGTCGAGAAACTATGGATTGGATATACGAGTGCGACTTGTATGTCTCGTGCCCAATCCGGATATAGACACAAAGGGATGAGACAATTACTTGTACAAATGTTGTCAAGATGACTATTCTATTAGTTGGCTAGAATGGATGTTTTGCTAGAAACCGCTCCATATTAGCAAATAGTTGCTACCAACTAGATAGAACCTATGGGGTCACACGCTATATAGATTTGAACTAGATTTGGGAAGTAATTAATTGGATTAATTAATTAGAAGGATCACTTTGCAAAACCTTGCAAACTTAGTAGGGACTAATTTGCAAGGAAGGGACTAAATTGAATTCTAGTAGGACTAGAATAAGTCCTTTAGTTAGTTGGCAAGGAGTTGTTGGACTATATAAAGGACCTTCCTTCCTTCCTTCCCAAAACTTATGCTCATAATTGAACATGACAAGAGTGGGAGAGAAAAAAAGGAGAGAGAGCAACAAGCTAGAGGAGCCGCCGCCCCCCTAGCCCGCCGCCCATCCCCGTCGGCCCCAAAGGAGGCCGAAAACTCCTTTGGTTCGTCTCGTTTTGCGAGATTCTTCTTCCTCTTCCTCCTTCCGGGCTAGAACCAAGGAGTGGGAGATCTAGAAATCAACTCTAGGCGTGGATCAACCATAGAGAACGTGACACAATTCGCGTTTGAAGTCATCAAAGGAGAACCCTAAGGTGTGTTATTGATTTCTTCCTTTACCATCGTTATGTCTCTTGACTTGTGATCCTTGGAGGTTTTGCATGGTTAATTATTGTTTCCGTTGCGAATCCATGAATCAAAACCCTACACGGAGAGATCAAAGTGTGCACCTTAAGTAGAGAATAGGAACACATAGAGATGTGGGTGTGAGTAGGGAGAGGGTAAGCAATGGCAACTGTGTGTGAGAGAGAGAGAGAGAAAAAACTTAACAGAAATTCTTCGGTAAGTCCAGAAGAACTAGTATGTCGCAACGGAGGCCTAACAATCCATATATAGATGGGAAGTTACCGTTGTGATTGGGGTTAATGCACCATAAATGGCGGCTTAATGGTATCCCCCGTAACGGCACGTTCGATCGTGTATATAGGAACCGTTAGGCACCTGACTATACATACCGGAGACCGTTATGAGGTCAAGCCGGGTTTATTGACGTGGCCATTAAGTCTCTCAAAGAAGTTACAAAGGGTCGCGCGCGAGCTTTGTTGTCGCATTCGCGCGACGAGCCTTACCCTAGCCTCCAAACCACTAAGTCCCTACAAGTCCCGTGTTGGTACGTGAGGGCCCTGCCTCGCAGCCCCCACGTGGATAAGCATAGGTAGTTATCCGGTGTGTATGGAGCACAGGAGGGTGTGTTGGATGGATGCCACGTGGTTGTGATCTGTGTGTCTGGAAAGCAGCATCTACATTAGCCCCCTTTTGCGCGAATGTCACGCGCGCGTCCGTTGTGCGGTCGCGCAAAATAAGTCGGGCGTGGACCCCACGCAATTCCTCGTATTCCGAATAAAATTCAAACCCCTAGCCCCCAGTCATAGCCATGATTGCCAAGGGTTTAGAAGCGCCGTTTGGTTTCAGACGAAGCGTGGCCACTGTGAAGTTAATCAGACGCCACCCACAGATTTTCGCCTATTTTTGAGGTAACTCAGAACGATTTGATGGGTCGCCAATCTCGCCGGATAGCGAAGCGTTGCTGACTCAGCGAACGTCACCAGACGCGACTCTTCGATCTGAAGGCTATTTAAGACCTTTGCTTTCTTCAATTAAAACTTTTTTCATTGCCATTGTTTCTGAGCTCGTATGCATCAGAGAGAGAATCCTCAACAAGAAGCATAAATCTTCGACCAGGTTCTTGATCAGATTGTTAACAAATTCTGCCAAGCAATTCAAGCGCTCAATCGTCAACAAGGTGAGTGAATGGCTGCTTGTAAATTTTGAAGTTGGTGGTTAAATTTGTGGTCAAATTTTGCAAATACTCTTCTTCCCCCACCCCCCCCCCCCTAGGTTTTTCTTTCCTCTTGCATGCAACCGAAATGTAATCTGTTGTTTTTGGCGTTCATAAAAATGGCTCCTACGAAGTCAAAAAAGGAAGCTTTCGAAGTGCGGGAACTTCCCAGGGACTTGTGGTTTAAAGCTCCTTATCTGGGTGCAGATGATTTCTACGTGGCCACCATCAAGGCAACCACTCTCCGAGCGTCTCCGATAGATGAAACTTTACAACTTATGCCTGAGCCTTAATGTTCTGAGTGGGATGTGGCTAATACCCAAGATGTGCAGCGTCTTGGTCTTGAAGCCGGTTTCTACGGTTTCACCGATATTCTTCCACAAGCCTTTATGGAAGGACTCGACTGGATGGAGGAGTGGACAGAATTCATCCCTGGTAACTACGCGAAGGAGTTCAAGCGTGCCAATATTTTCCATGTCGTTCGTGCGACGAAGGGTCTTCATGTTAGGGTTGATCATGTTATGCTGCAGACATTATTTTCTAGGTATTCCAAAACGACACATACCTTTCACATCCCCGATTTTGAAACTGCGCCTACCCAGGAAGATGTGGAGGTTTTTCTGCATCTTCCGAGTATGGGGAGCGTTGATCCTCTGGCCCATCTAACTGATCCGGAAGAACTCTAACTGTTTGAGGACATGAAGGTCCTCATAGCGGACATGAAAAAAGCTTCTTTGAGATGGAAACCAGTCGCAACCAAACCTTGTGAAGCATTTATGTATGTGTCCTCTAATCCGAATAATACTTGGTCGAAGTGGGTGTTGTATTTATTCAAGGATTATGTCAAACCAAATGTGGCTCGCGAGTGGTGAGCCCAGGATCCAGAAGTTGTTATTAGTGTTGAAGGTAAGGTCTCCATTTTACCTTATGTGGCTTTCTTTGCGTGTGGCTGTCGCGCTACTTGATATATGGGTCTCCCCGTGACTGAGTTTTTATCCATGTACTTTCACTAATTGTGAGGCTGTCACT
The DNA here is from genome assembly GCA_023055425.1 of Linanthus parryae. Taxonomy (NCBI): domain Eukaryota; kingdom Viridiplantae; phylum Streptophyta; class Magnoliopsida; order Ericales; family Polemoniaceae; genus Linanthus; species Linanthus parryae. The sequence continues at coordinate 77,920,296 of JALGPY010000005.1, forward strand.
TGGACGGAAAGTAGCTTTAGGGCCTCTCGTTTTAGGTTCCTTGTACCATCGCTTAGATTTGGCCGTGATGCACGCTGAAAAATCGTAGGGAAGGTTTGATGTCACCACTTTCTTTAATACTGCATTTTTATCCATGTGGGTTTTCGAAAGGTGGCCCGCGTATACCCCAGACCCCGTCGACGTGGAACTATGGAATGGCCTAATGCCACGAGAATTTACATCTGTCCTCGAGCATGGCGTCGGTACAAAACAGAGGCCCCTCAATGTACCTTTTCCCTGATATGCGACGACATTCGTTACTTCGAACCAAGGCCTTATGTTATTCAGATGGAAGACCAAAACATAGATTTCTGGGAGGATTTCTACCCTGAGGAAGACCTCGAATTCACCGCTGAGCATATAACTGAAGGAGACTGGGTCTACAGCAGGTTCGTTAACTGGGTCTGAAGGGGATATCTACCTGCTCTACCCGAGTACATGTCTGGTTCTGAGGCTTCTAGCTACGAATGGATCACCGTCTTCTATGATCCTGTCCGTGTGAGCCCCCAATTTGGATATGATACCGTCGCGCCCCCGCTGTTGCCTGACTCCATTGTCAGGGATTGTTATGACAGTGTTATATATGAGAGGAGCACCTCCCCTCTGCTTGCTAAGTCCCCTCTGGTTCAACCTTCGCGCGATAGGAGGTGTCAAAATAGTCCTGGTTGGGTCAATTTCAGGAATTTCCAAACCCATCGTCTCATAAACTTCCGGTATAGTCCTGGTCAGGACCAACTTCAACCCAGTGAGTCATCGGCACTTTTAACCAAGGAGTATCCCTTCAAGACGTCCTGCAGTCGTGATAATTCCCGGTATGGCCTCTACTCCTTACTGGCCAAGGACCAACACTAGTGTGCTCAACTGATCCTTGATGAAAAGATTGACGTTGTTAAGCAAAAATCTTTCACCGCAAGGGTTAAGTATGCAGATTCCTTCAAGAAGGTATGTTTGCGCACAATTTTCTCATCTTCATACATACATTAATTATTCTTAATTTGTTTTTCTCGGCATCAATGTTGTCTGAGACGCTTCGTGTCTGGAGATTGTAGTGCAAGCTTTATCGAGCGTTTACGCAAGGAGAAGGCGTCCTTGAAGAAATCTTCTGTACCCGACGATCGTATTGCTCCGACGAAGACCATGACTCGCGAAGTCCAACAGCTAGCCTCTGATGCATTAGAAGCCTTTCTTGCTTCAATTAGTGAAAGCTCCGCGAGAAATAGGACAGGCAACGAGCTCGAGACTAGTGACGCAGCCACTCAGCAATCAAAGCGTCCTCGAGTTGAAGCTGCCAAGCAAACTATCGCTAACTCAAAGTTCATGAAGAGGAGAGGTAATCATTTCCTCAGTTTCTTTCTTTTCTACATTTCTTGGAAACTTATCTTTGATAAGCCCCTGGTTCATTGTTCTTACTCCTGTTATAGGCAAAAACAACTCTGATGAGGATGAGATAAGAAGAACGCCCATCATGATTGAGGAGGAAGCAATCACCGAATTCAGTACCCTGGCTGAAGAGGGAGAAGGGAGAGAGAAAGAAGAAGACAAACAAGTTTAAAAGGTTTTACAAGAAAGCATCAGCGAACGATAATTCTCCTCAAGTCCTGCTGCCTTTCCTGGGCGCGAAGTTTCCGATGCAGATGCTTCAAAGAAAAGTCTAGTGGAGGAAGCTCCAACAGTCAAAGGTGGTGCTAATGCACAACGTCTCGAGTTCATCTCCGAGTAGGAGGAAGAGGACCGGCAAAGGCAAGAGGATGATGTTGATCCCGCTACCCAAGAAATACACATTTCTTCATATGAAGATGTTGAGAAGGGAACAAGTACTGAGCGGGCAACACCAACTATGGATATTAATCATGATGCACCCCCTGAGGAAAATGCCAGAGAATTTGAGCACAATGCTAAGAAAAATGTTGAAGCAGGTGAGCGTGCCGCTCCTGTGGAGGAAAATACTGCAGGGGTTGGATTGACCAAACGCGATGCCCCTACAAATGAAAAGGCTAAGGAAAGTGGTTTAGCTGAGTGCGATGCTCCCTAAATGCCAAGTTCTCTCGGAAGTACTATCGTCACAGAGGGCTTCGACTTTGATCTTTATGCTCTTTTCTCCAAGAATCCATGGGATGTGTGGGGTTCACAGGTGGCAGATCCTGTTGTGGATGAGAGAAGCTTTGTAATCCCTGAGGCGTACTTTGTGCGAGAAGCTCTGGCAGATCATAGGTTGGCCGAGGCAACTGGTTCTAGCTCGCAGACAGTAGTGCCCATTGCTTCTCTTCAGCAAATTGTTGAAGGAACTGGTAAGACCATTCCCCTTTTTTTTCATGATACTCGGTCCCCGAACTCATGTTTTTTGCTAAGTATTCTGATCTTATTTTCGCACGTATAGGTATCGACTAGGCTTGCCTTGAGTGGGTAATGAAGGTGCGCATATCGTATCTGAGAGCGTTTGCGAGAGTGTTGGAGCTAGCGTCTAAGGATAGAGAAGTTCTGCTCAAGGAGATGACTTCCCTCTTGGAGAAGGTGCATAGGACCACCCCTGCAAGCACCTCAGTCAAAAAAGCTCAGAGCCTCCTCACAAGCGCGAACGAGCTTCTAGAGATCGCAGCGGGGCGGTTGGATTTGGATTTCCTCATACGGAGGTTGACCAGGGTCAGCAATTCTGCTCGCCTTAGGTCTAAATGATCTGGTTAAAACAAAAAAATGGCCGCTCTTCAAGCGCGTAAGGAAGAGCTGGAGAAAGCTATCAGGGAGTATGAGGAAGCTGGAAGAAGTTATGAAGACAACAAGGCTCGCCTATAGCAACTGGCTGCCAACTCTATTCATCTGTAGGCGGGAGATTCCCTTCTAAAGGACCTATTCGAGGAGTAGTAGTTAAGCTTGTCAATGACTCATTTAGTTTGAATTCTTTTTTATATAACTTTTACGCTTTGTGGCCGCGATGTCTGAACATCTTTTGTCTCTTGTTTTTGCTTGCGCTGGTTTCGTGCATGTTGTGTTTCTTTGCTATTTTTGCCTTATGCAAGCATCGGTCCTCTTATTGACTCATGTTTTTTTATCTCATGAATGTGAGGCCTTGTGTGATTATTCTATGCTGGCGAGCGAGATTTTTTCCATTATGTAAGAATGGGCTTAGTCATATTGTGATATCTATTTTTATTGAATAGCAAATTTGTATGCTATTGCTATCTAGGCAGATAAGCTTGTATGTTGTTGCGTTCAGTTTCTATCTAAACAGATAGGCTTACACGCGCATCTCATTGCTATCTAGACAGATAGGCTTACACTTGACTAAAGATTTTGCTTAAACAGATAGGCTTTCGCTTTTATCGTAGACAGATAGGCTTATGCGCGCATGTTTGTTGTGTGATCTCACGTGCTTGCTTTTGTCAAGAATTGTCTAAGTATCTTCTCATTATTATGAGTGAGCCATCAATCATTTAATGCCCTAAAAGCTCAAGTCCCCATAAGCCGCCATCATTGTCTAGGCTGTTGTGCCATCATAGGCTTTAAGGGATGTGTCCGTTACACGGTGAACAAAACCATCATCATTACCTTCGGCTATTGCATCGGCGTAGGCTTTTAGTAAAGTTATTGATTTTGGTCGTTTTCGAGGCGTCGCTGACTCGGTCGAGAACTGAAGAGTCTCCTCTGAGTCCTATATAAACCTCTTTGTTGTATCTTGCTGTTCGCCATTGCTTGTCTTTTTGATTTTTTCATTGAGATATGGGTCTTCACCTCCCCCTTTTTCCTTCTGATCCAATAATCATGCCGCCTATCCTGAATTCTTGGTCTCCCTGGAAGTCCTTTCACCGTTGCTGGATCCCTGATTCTGTATGTATCCATTGTGCTATAGAAATGGCTCCCAAGAAATCCACGAGAGAAAACTTTAATTTGCCCAAGCTTTTTGAAGAGCAATGGCATCATTTTTCTTATCCGAGTTGGAACGTTTCTTCTCTAATTATTTTCGAGGAGACTGTCCTCGGTGGATCGTCGCCAGGAGATACTCCACTGCTAGTGATTGATCCTGAGAGTAATGAACGGGGTGCACAATCAGCTTTCTTCCCCATGAGCTGTTCTCCCATTTGTTCTTCACATCAGCTGCCTTCATTGCTCGAAGGTTATCTGGTATCTCACAATGTCAGAGGCATGAACTAGAGCTCCGTTCTAGTCGAGGACGTCAACGTCGACGGCGAGCCAATTGCTTTTAGTTACATAGCTTTTCGAGTCTCGCGTAGGATTCTCGAATGTTCCTTGAGAACACTTTTATTATTGCTTGAGAGCATCTTTCATTGTAAGCGTTGCTTTGAGCTGCTATCTAAACAGATAAGTTGTAAATCGCATTTGGCTGCTATGAAAATATGCTTTGCATATGCTGTTTTTTCTAATAGGATAGGCTTGCTTTTGACTGCTATTTAATTAGATAGGCGCGCATCTTGGCTGTTATGCAAGCGTTCTCTGATTTTCACTTGCTGTTGTCTAATAAGATAGACTTTAACTCGCATATTGGCTGCTATTCGGTCGAATAGGCTTTTGTACTTTGCTGCCATCTAGACAGATGGGCTTAGTCGCGTTTGGCTGCTACCTGAACAGGTAGTATTTTATTTGCAGATGGCTTCTATCTAAACAGACATGCTTTTATTTGCGGATGGCTGCTATCTAAACAGAAAGGCTTTTAGTTTGGCTGCTATGTAGTCATATAAGCTTTATGTTTGCCGATGGCTGCTTTCTATACAGATAGACTGACACTCGTTTGTTGCTGCTATCTAAACAGATAGTCTTTCAAATTATTTTACTTCTATCCGAGCAGATAGGCTTACGTCGGCGCATGGCTTCTATCTAAACATTTAGGTTTTTCATTTGTTGCAATGTGCTTGATCATTATTCTATAAGAGACTATTAACTGAATCTAGCAGTTGATAAAAGAGTTCTCATATGGGAGAGTTATTATCATTAATTAAATCCTCATATGGGAGGATATAGAAATGTGTACAGTGCAAATGTAAAGAGACAATAATAGAGAAGGTTAGGGGTAGTACTTTTTGATCCATCGCATATTGATTGGTGTTGGCGTAGTGGCAGTCCCATGGCAACGCAGAATATTGCAATAGCTACTGTCGAAAACCTCCTGAACCTCAAAAGGTCCTTCCGAATTAGCAGCAAACTTGGGGTGAGATGCCTCACGCATTCAGTGATCAGAGGCTCGTACGACCAAGTCTCCAACCGCAAAGTCCCAATGCTGGACAGTCTTGTTATAGGCCCGCAAGATACTCTCTTTGTACTTGGTGTTTGCTCTTTTAGCTATTTCGCGCCTTTCCTCAAGCAAGATGAGATAATGGTCGCGCTCGTTTTCATACAGGGCGCTGAAGGCCAATCTTGTAGATTATACCTTGACTTCAGCGGGAACGACTGCTTCGGCCCCGTAGCATAGTAAGAATGGAGAAGCCCCTGTCGGAATCCTTGATGATGTGCGATACGCCCAGAGCGCCATTCCCAGAGAATCTTCCCACTTTTTGTGGTCATCTGCGACCATTTTGGTTAAGATTCTGAGCAACGTTTTGTTTGTTGCCTCCGCATGTCCATTCCCCTTTGGGTAATAGGGCGTTGAGCACACTTTCCTTATATTGTACTGCATTAACTTCGCGGCCACCTGGCGTTTGATGAATGGAGTTCCATTGTCCGACATGATAGTGTTTGGGATCCCAAATCGATGGATGATGTTTTCCTGTATGAACTTGACCACAACCGCTGCATTCGCTTTTTTAAGCGGGACTGCCTCAACCCACTTTGTGCATTACTCTGTTCCTGTGATGAAGAACTCATTTCCGTGAGACGGAGGCCGTATCGGACCAATGAATTCCAGTGACCAAGTGTGAAATAGCCAAGGAGTTCCCAATGCGTGTAAGTCAACGGCCAGGGCATGTACTAGATTGCCATGGAATTGGCATTGCTGGCACCTTCTGACCTTCGCGCGGCAATTTGCCTCCATAGTTGGCCAGAAATATCAAACCATTAAGAGTTTCCTGCATAGCTTCGCGCCCCCTTGGTGCTCTACTTGGTGGGACCTCTCCATGACCTCCTGGGTCTCTTGCCTGTTCAAACATCTAAGTAAGTTGTTGTTGTGTCCCTTCTGCAAGAGGAAGTATTCTTGAAGAAGATACCGCATCGCCTTCCTTTTGAGCTTATCAGCCACTTTTTTATGGGTAGGTAGAGTCCCGTCTCGCAAGTAATCGATTATTGGTGCTCGCCAATCCCTGTCTTCGATTGTAGCAACCGCCAAGGAATCTTTTATTAGTGCACATTTTCCTCAATTGCTCTGTATAATAGCAGCGAAGTATGCTATTTGTGGCCAGTGGATGCCATATCTCTGCGTAGATGGAAACCTCATTCTCCCCGCACTAGTGTTGATGGATTTACTCCAGGGTTACTCGTCCTTCCTCCTCCGTTACACATCGCTTAAAGACCCCTCCAGGGCCTTTATAGTACAATAAATTATCATATATGCAGAATCCTTTTGTGGAGACCCAGCTTTCCTTGCTCGTTCCTTCGGCTATCGCGCGCATGATGGGACTTCGCCAATCTGCTTCCTCTGACTCCTCTACGCATAGATCCTTTACCAAGGATGGAGTTGTCTTCACCTCAATCGAGTTCTTTGCTGGGCACTTGTCAGAGCTGATCTTAGAACCCAAGGTAGCTAGCGCATCCGCGTGTCGGTTGTCGGATCGGGGAGTGTGCTCATACCTTACAGATTCAAACTTTTGAACCAACTTTTGCACTATCGATCGGTATTTCAGAAAATTAATCTCCTTCAATGCGTACTCCTCTGAAGCTTGCTTTACTATCAGCTTAGAATCTCCCATCACCTCGAGATTTCGGGCTTCCAAGGACTTGGCTGCAAGCAATCCTGCGATTAGAGCCTCATATTCCGGCTCATTGTTGGTTACTGCAAAGTCTAATTTTGTCGACATCTGAATGACTTCCTGATCAGGCTTGATTAGCACTATTCCATTTCCACCTCCCGATCTTTTTGAAGATCCATCGAAGTGCAATTTCAAATACTAGTCATTGATTGCATATATCTCGGGCCCCTCGAGTTCCTCTGATACAGGACCGTAATTTTCGTTTGGAATTGGGGCTAACTGATCCGCCAATGCTTGGGATTTGATAGCCTTTGGTCGCACACAACGAAGTCATACAGGGCAATGGTCATGTACCATTTTGCTAGCCTCCCACATGGTGGTGAATGGCCTAACGGGTAACGTATAGGATCGTTCTTGGGTATGATGACAACTTTGTGGGACGCGAAATTATTATTTAATTTCTCAAAAGTGAAAAACAAAGCTGAGAAATGGCGCTTGATATTCGTGTACCTGGACTCTGCAGACTGAATCATGTGCGAGATGGAATACACCGGTCTTTCTTAGCCTTCAAAATCCTGGGCTTACAATGCTCCGATGGACCTCTTTGTTGAGGTTAAATATAGCAGCAGTGGCGATCCTAATTGAGGAGTGATCATGACTCTGGGAGATTCCAAAAGCTTTTTCAGCTTTTCAAATGCAGCCTTATGCTCCTCCGTCCATAAGAACGCCGCGTTCTTCTTGAGCAAATTGCCGAAGCGAAAGGTCAACTCAGCAATAGATGGTATGAACCTCCTTACGTATGAAAATTTTCTCAGAAATGCTTTCAATGTAGTATTTGACTGTGGTGGGGGTAGATAGTGATCACTGAGATCTTTGTAGGGTCAGGCTCAATCCCGTGTCGGTGAATTACACAGCCAAGGAATTTTTCCGAAGTCACTCCAAATGCGCACTTCATGGGATTCATTTTAAGCTGGAAAACTCGGCATCTATCGAAGACTTTCCCTAAGTCTTTCAAATGGTCCTTCTTCTGCTTCGATTTGACCACCAAATCATCCACATAGAATTCAGCTTCTTGATGCATCATGTCATGGAATAACGCCATCGTCGCGCATTGGTAAGTAGCACCTGCATTCTTTAGACCAAATGGCATTACGGTGTAACTGAAGACCCCCACAGGCGTGATGAACGCCGTCCTCTTCGCGTCCTGAGGGTCCATTTTGATCAGACTATAGCCACTAAACCCATCCATGAAGCTAAACATTTCATGTCCTGACGTAGAGTCGATCAAGAGATCTATGTTTGGCAACGGAAAATCATCTTTAGGGCAGAACTTATTTAGATCTCTAAAATACACAACAACTCGAAGACTTCCATTCATCTTAAGGACGAGTACTATGTTGGCGAGCCAGGTGGGATGATGATTAGGTTCGATGAATTTGGCATTTAGCAGCTTGAGAATCTCCTCTTTGATTTTGACATTTATTTCAGGACATAATTTCCTTGCACTCTTCTTGACCGGCTTGGAACCTGGAATAACATCCAGTCTATGCACAAGGAGGCCTTGATCTAAACCCGACATCTCGTCGTAATCCCCTGCGAAGATATCCCTGTACTCCTTTAATAATTCGAGCAACATTTGCTCTTCTTCATTGCTAAGATCTGCACACAACAAGACAGGCCTCTTCTTTTCTTCCGTAGGACTTAGGAATATTTCTTTCAGTTCCTTGTTTTGTGGCTTCGGGTGGTCCTCCATGCATTCGAGGGCCTCCTTGATTTCTTCCAGAACCGGTTCTCCTTGTTCTCATCTGGAGCCTCTGTTAGCTCGCAAATTTTTATGGGGACACCTCCGATGGAGGGTCTCGAAGATGACCCCGCGCACCTTCAGATGCGGTAACACTTCTTGACATTGGAGTAGATGTTACCTACCTGCTTGCCCACACTGTCATGCTCGACAACCCTCTTCAGGGTATAGACGCTCTTCATGTTGTAGGTAACCCTGGGAATTCCCTCCCGCGTTGGTTGCTTCTCCTTAGGCTCCCCTCGAATTACCATTACCCCGGCTGGTGACTGGCCCTTGATGTCTCCCCACTTAGGTAGGGGAGTTGGCTGAAACGGAGCGGGAGTAGCTTCATCTGCCATTTCCGTAAACCACACGGCTTTAGACAAGTATCCTTCTTCTAGATTGAAAGGATTCACCAAGGCGGGAATTGCGACGACCCTGTCTTTCCAGATGGCCTTCGTTACTTGGTGAGTCGTGGAAGGTACGGCGTCAAATCAATGGATCCACGCTTGCCCGATGATCATGTGGTAGGTGGTGTTGGCGTTGATGACGTGAAGCCTGGCAGAGCACTTGATATGACCAATCAGGATACCCAATCGAATCGAGCCAACCGTCATTCTGGATTCACTAACGAAGCCCATCAATGGTGACGTCTTCTTAACAATTTAATTTTGAGGGATTCCTGCTAGTTCCAAGGTAAAAAGCGGGATCACGTTCACTGCGGCCCCGCCATCAACAAAGGCCCTCTTGGATTCAACATCGTTGACTACTGCCGTCACGTACAACGGCCTCTGGTGACTCGCTTCCAACCTTTAGTCAGACTCGTCGAATGTCATGACTAAGCCATTCGTTCGCGCAGCCCTGACGACTTTGCCGATGGAGGTGACCAACTCTTCTGCATAATCTTCTTCCACCCTGAAGATGGCTTTTATCATGTCGTGTCTACATTTTTAGAGAAATTCATGTCATCGAAGAATTTCTCAAACTTGTTGGAGTTCTTCATGTGTTCAGCACGTGAATCCTCAGTGTCCATGCCATAGTCTTCTTCCCCGCAGATTTCTGTGACCACTGGTATTCCTGCATCCGTGACTTCCTCAAGGTCCATGATTGAAATCATGGCTATCTCCTTTCCCTTGGGCTCTTGTCTGTGCATGAGATGGAAAGGGTTTGTCATGCACATCTTTGGACGGTTTGTCAAAGACCAGCTGCCCTTCTTTGACTTTCCTGTCCACCAGCCATCTGAGCTTCTTGCATTCCCTTGTCGGGTGCTTGAGTTGTCCATGGCATTCGCACCATAAGGGGTCCTGTATTTGCTCTCAGGTGGGTTTATGCTCTAACACGGGCAGAATTCCATCTCTTCGCCATTTTTACAAAGCATGATCGCTTCTTCGATCGAGAACGGCAGAGGCGGTGCCTCCCGGGACACAGGTCGCTGCTGCATGTGAGGGGACGAAATTGCATTTAACTCAACGTCCCGTCCGCGCTTGTAACTGAGTCTCTCGATCTTGAAGCCATAGATAGCTGGCGTGCAGTCGTGAGTGTACTTCTTCCTCATCTTCTCCACCAGCTTCTCAATGTTCCTGGTGCAGTCAATCAATTTCGAGAACGTAGGCGTTTTTAGATTGATTAACATACCTTTGTATTCATAACGCATGCCCTGAAGGCATATTTCTACCAGACGACTTTCGAAGACGCGATCCAAGGACCTGGCCCTGAACATCTTGATGAAGACAACCCATTCCTCGTCATGCCTCTGGTACATGCGAGAGATTTGGATAGTGGTGACCTTCTCTTCTACTTGGAAGAATTTGGTGTAGAATTTATTCACCATGTCTTCCCACGTCTTGACAGACCCTGCCTCGAGGGTTCTGTACCTCTTGTACGCGACAGCCCCCAGAGACATGGGAAATTCGCGCATCAGCAGCCTGGTGTCAACTCCATGGGGACCCATTAGATCAACGAACCTCATTACATGTTTGTGTGCGTTCCCACTTACTTCATCCAACTTCTCCCATTTGGGCGCCTTGTAATCAGCATGATTGGGAATTAAGTATATTTCCCGCGGGATGGGAGGCGCATTATCCACCTTTGGGATAACAGTGTCTGCGAAACTCTGATTCGCAATGATGTTGTCTATCCGCTGTTCCTGGGCTAAAACGCTGGCGGGAGTGCTTCCTCCGGAAGTTAATGACACTGTCGCGGCGAAGCCCGGGATGTGGGGAATATTTGGATCATAGGGAGGCGGAGGTGGGAGTGCATTACTCCCCTGAGCTTCGTTTGCGTGCGCGGGAAACACTAATGCGTAGCAAAATTCATGGTGGATGTCAGGGAAGGGCCTGATTGAAGCCTTGGTGCCTGGGACATAGGGCCATTTGGCAGGAAAGCTTGCGAGTTTGGAAGGACGGGCGTGTACACAGCAGACGTGGCAGGTGCCCATGATGGAGGCAACTGAGTTGCCGATGATGGTACCGATACTCCTTGGGCAGTGTTCTGAACAAGGGCCCCCCAATATTTCCATGATATGGGCAATTTGAACGGAATCAATCTGCATGGCTTCCAACTGGCTTTGAATTGTGGCTTGCAACACCTATAAAGAGGGATGATTTCCCGTAATCGTTTGGGTGTTTGTGTTAGTGTTAGGAGTCTCTTCCCCCTGAGTGTCATCCCTCAAAGGAGATTGGTCTCTCTCACAAAGATTGGCTTTAAGAGACATGGTAGCTGGGTTGGATTAGCTTAAAAAGGTTGAAGGTGGATGGGTTCACGTCGGGTTCACCAAATTGCGCGCAAGGAAATCCTTCAGAGAGATCCAAGTGTGCACCTCAAGTAGAGAATAGGAAGACTTAGATATGTGGGGTGTGAGTAGGGAGAGGGTAAGCAATGGAACCTATGTGAGATAGAGAGAGAGAGAGACAACTTAATAGCAAAGTCTTCGGTAAGTCCAGTAGAACTAGTCTGTCGCAACGGAGGGCTAACGATAGGATATATTGAGGGGAAGTGACTGTTGTGAGGGGGTTATGCACCATAAATAGTGGCTTAATGGTAGCCCCCGTAACGCCATGTTCGACCGTGTATATAGGAACCGTTAGGCACCTGACCGTACATACCGGAGACGTTACGAGTTTAAGTCGGGTTTATAGGACGTGACCATTAAGTGTCTCAAAGCAGTTACAAAGGGTCGCGCGCGACGGGCCTTACCTGTTGGAATAGGGGCCCTAGAGGCAATCTAATATTTAGTATGAACATTGTAATTGGCTAGAATATTCATTTATTATATATTGTGATATATATTATAATGAAGTCCTTAGATACAATGTGTTGTTTATCTTAAATATCCCTAGTCCATTATATTGATTAATAGGACGATCAAATATAGACTACTATGTGTGTAGATTGATATGGAGATATCAAGTCTAACACATGGGTATGCATTAGGAGTGATGGCATACTAAATTGACCCACAACGAGAAGGATACATTAGATTATGTTAAGTCACAATCGCTTCTCGCAGTGCTAATATAATTTCAATCCTTGGACTTGAAATCACTAGATACTCTAGTTGTGAAATATTGTGCTTTGATGTTATCAAACGTTACACCGTAAATGGGTAATCATAAAGGTATCGAGCATGATAGGAAGAAAGCTTAGAGATCGTAGTGATGTAGAGAGGATTTGTCCCTCCTACATAATGTGAGTAAATATCTACGGCCACTCGAGGGATGAGGCTTATTGAATGTCTGGCCAGACTCAGGTAAATCAATATAGGGATATTGATGTTATCTGCTTGCATAAGCATATTCCCAGGATCGAGGAACTATGGATTGGATATACGAGTGTGACTATCTATGTCTCGTGTCCAATCCGGATATGGAGACAAAGGGATAGTGCAATGTGATATATTGGGCACAAGAGGTTTGTTGGAATAACTGGCTATTTCTATTAGTTGGGTGGCATGGATGTGTTTCTAGACACCGCTCCATGTTAGTAATAAGTTGCTACCAACTAAGTAGAAACCTATGGGGTCACACGTCAAAAAGAGTAGAACTATATTTGGAATTAAATAATATGATTAATTAATAATAAGGATCATTGTGCAACACCTTGCAAACTTAGTAGGACTAATATGCAAGGAAGGGACTAATCCAAGTTCATGTAGAACTAGGAGGGACCTGTATGTAGTTAACAATGAGTTTTTGGGCTATATAATGGAGGCACTAGCTTCCTTCCCACTAATGTTATTAGACATAACACAATAGAGTGGGAGAGAGCAAGAACAAGCATGAGGCTGCCGCCCCTAGCCCGTCTGCCCCACTTCCCGTCGGCTCAAAGAGAGGGCCCTCTCTTTGCTTCCTTTGGTTGCTCAATTCCTTCTTCCCTCTTCCTCCGGTCCAAGATAGCACTTGAAAAGGAAGAATCTAGATATCATCTCTAGACGTGGATCAACCGTAGAGACGAGGACAATATTCTTCGTGTCATCTCCCAAACCAAAAGGTACACAACTACTATGTCCCTTATCATGATATGATGTCTCTTCCTGTGATCCTTGGTGGGCTGTGAGTAGGATTAAATTTTTGTTATTCAGCTGCATTACCTACGTCAAAACCCAACAGTGGTATCAGAGCCACAGTCGTAGTGCATAACATGATTTTATGTATTACTATTTCCGTTCATACACCGTATTGTTTATTTGACACGAAAACTGAAATTAATTGGCATAGTAGATGAAAATTGAATTTGATTCAACATAAACAAGATCTAATTTAACATTGGATGTTAGATTTTGTGAGTTTAATCACATAGGATGTGAATTATTCGGTTCTTGAAAATTAGGGTTCATGGGCACATAGTTGAAAAGGAGTTTTCAATTATGGAAACAATTTAATGGAAACATCCATAAAGGAAACAAAAAATCTTGGGCAACAAGGAAGAAGGGAAGGAGACTAGGACCGAAACCCTAGCCGTCCCCTCCCCTTCCTTGCGCGCCAAGCAGGGCCGCGGGTCACTAGGGCGGCCGGCCTTGGGCCGGGCCGAGTGGAGGGTGGCGGTCCTCCTAGGGGTTCGGCCCTTGGACGACTTGGACCCCTTGGATATGTGAGGCTTTTATCATTTATTTATTCTATATGTTAGGCTAGAATTAGAAATATTTAGATGATAGCCAACATCATGGAGAAGAAGACCGGAGAAACCAAAGAAGCCAAAAGACGAAGAAGACCCCCCTAGGCGCGCGGCTATGGTGGAGCACATGGAGATGAGCTTTTCACTTTAGAGAAAATATATATTATCATTGGCTTGATAATATCTTAGTCTAGGGTCCATATCCATGCCACGTTTTTTTATTTTTTGGATTTTATTATTTATGTCTTGTTATTTATTTTTGTGTGTATGGCGATACGTGCAAAACGTTAACAAGATAATAATAATAAACAAGGATGGTCTTTTATTGTGGATTTCCCAATCCAAATAAGTAGATCATGTTGATTGGATCAACCAAACAAATTAAGAATGCTTAAATCCCTCAATTAAATATTGCGTTTTGCCTTCTCTTGCCAAAATAGCCTTCATGATCAGGGTTTATTAAAATTTTGGCTTGCCAAAGCACGGCGGTTTTAATTTACCATGGTGTGTTGCGGACAAAAAAAGCTAGTAATGTGTGTATGTTGAAGCAACAGGTTGGACGCAACATGTTAAGACTCAATTGGATTGATGAGCCTAGAGGCATGACAATTAGGCATTATCCATGGAATAAAGAATAAAGAGTTATTCACCTAATTGGACCAAAAGTTGCATGGGATGCAATTGGAAAGTTTCCTACCTAGATAACCTATTCTTCGGTGACTTGCCAAAGCAAGCTCAAGAAGAAGTGAAAAGGGATCTGGGACCTACTAGAAAATGATATGATATTTTCTGCATTAATGGTGAGGGCTATTAATCCGAGAAAAATAGTGGGAGCTATATTCGATGATCTAGCCATTGATGAATATAGTTAAATTGTTCAAAATACTAAAATTGCACATTTCTCGTTTTGTATAATTCCAAATAGCAAACAACAACGCATGGACAATCCAATTCCTGAACTACCACAAGATGAGTATGTTCTAGCGGAAGTAAGGGCACGTCAGAAACATATTAATGATTCTAATGACGTGACTTGCCTCATGCTTTGCACCATGACTGTTGAGCTTCAGAAGCAGCACGAGAACATGGAGGCTTATGATATGATCATACACTTGAAACAATTCTTTCAGGAACAGGCAAGGCATGAATGCTATGAGGTGTCTAAAGTATTGTTCAAAAGTAGTCTCGCAGAAGGGAATCCAGTAGGACCTCATGTGCTCCGAATGATCGAGTACATAGAGAACCTTGAGAGACTGGGATTCCCACTTGGCCAAGATTTGGCAACTGATCTTGTCTTGCAATCGTTGCCTGACAGTTATAATCAGTTCATCATGAACTATAATATGAACGAGATCAGTAAGAAGACTTGTTGAACATGCTAAAGACAGCTGAACAGAGCGTCAGCAAAGGCAAAGGCATGGCCATAATGATGGTGCTTAAGAAGAAGGGCAAAGGAGTGGCCTCTACTTCCAAAGGAAAGCGCAAGAAAGTTGCGAAATCCAAGGAAGCCCTAAAGCCTAGTGGAGGCGTGGCTAAAGGTGAATGTCACTACTGCAGCCAGTCGGGTCACAGGCGGAGGAATTTCCCTAAATATCTGAAGGATAAGAAGCTTGGAATAGTGATTCCACCACCACCAGGTATTTATGTTATAGACGTCAATATTTCTATTTCTTCATCTTGGGTATTGGATACTGGATGTGGCTCCCACATTTATCGAAATGTGCAGGATTTGAAAAGAAGTAGAAGATTGGCTAAAGGGGAGATAGATCTGCGCGTCGGGAATGGAGCAAGAGTTGCTGCATTAGCTGTAGGCGTTTATGAGCTATCTTGGCTTCTAGACTTATTTTAGAATTAGACAATTGCTTTTATGTTCTTGATATGAGCAGAAACATTATTTTCATTTCTTTTTTGGACGAGAAAGGTTTTTCTATTTCAATAAAGGATAAGTGTTGCTCCATTTAATTTGATAGTATGCACTATTGTAGTGCGCATTTGTCTAATGGATCGAATATCCTAGATCTAAATAGTCCAATCTATAACATAAATACTAAAAGGATTAAAACTAACGATTTAAATCCTACATATCTATGGCACTGTCGTTTAGGTCATATAAATGAGAAACGCATATCTAGACTCCATAAGGATGGACTTCTATACTCATTTGATTTGGAATCATATGAGACATGGGAATCTTGTTTATTAGGAAAAATGACAAATTCCCCTTTCAATAAGAATGGTAAGAGGACTAGTGAGTTATTGGCGCTCATAAATACTGATGTATGTGGGCCGTTCCCCACGCCTTCCAGAGGTGGTTACACCTACTTCATAACATTTACTGATGGTATCAGTAGATATGGATTTGTATACCTTATGAAGGCCAAATCTGAATCCTTTGAAATGTTCACAGAATTCAATAATGAAGTAGAGAAGCAAATCGGTAAAAGTATTAAGGCTCTACGATCAGATCGTGGAGGAGAATACTTAAGCCAAGAGTTTGATGAGTATCTTAGAGAGTGTGGGATAGTTTCCCACCTCACTCCACCCGGAACGCAACAATGGAATGGCATGTCCGAGAGGAGGAATCGCACACTACAAGATATGGTGCGATCTATGATGTCTGAAACAGATCTTTCGATATCATTTTGGGGACATGCTCTAATGACGACAGCATTTACCATTAACTGTGTTCCATCCAAATCAGTCATGAAGAAACCATATGAGATATGGACTGGGAAGCATCCCATAGTGTCGTTTATGAGGATTTGGTGCTGCAATGTTTATGTAGAGTGTTTACAAATAGACAAGCTCGGGCCCAAAGCGGATAAGTGTACATTTGTGGGATATCCTAAGGAAACTAAAGGATATTATTTGTACAATCCCACCGAGAACAAAGTGTTTGTTGCTCGGACCGGCGTGTTTCTAGAAAGAGAGTTTGTCTCTAAAGAAGTAAGTGGGAGGGCTGTAGAACTTGAAGTGATTCAAGAACCACAAATCACCGAATTGATGATTGAACATGAGCAGGAACCGCGAGATGTTGTGGAAGAAACTTTTCAGGTGACACAGGAACTCCGCATGTCAGGAAGAGTGCGTCATGAGCCAGAGAGGTACGGACTATTTGTGACTTAGCCCGATGACGTACCACTCATGGATGATGAGCCTGCAAACTACAGGGAAGCCATGAAATGCCCAGACTCTAAGAAGTGGCTAGTAGCCATGAGATCCGAAATGGATTCCATGTACACCAACAAAGTATGGACTTTGGTCGAACCATCCGAAGGGGCTCGGCCTATAGGGTGCAAGTGGGTCTTCAAGAAGAAGACCAACATGGATGGCAAGATAGTTGCCTATAAGGGGCGACTTGTAGCCAAAGGGTATAGACAGATTCATGGTATTGACTATGATGAGACCTTTTCACCAGTCGCCATGACTAAATCTATTCGAATTCGACTTGCTATTGCAGCATACTACGACTATGAGATTTGGCAGATGGATGTCAAAACAGCGTTCCTTTATGGGAAAATCCTCGAGGATGTGTACATGACACAACCGGAGGGTTTTGAGGATCCAAAGAATGCCAATAAAGTTTGTAAGCTGCAAAGATCCATTTATGAATTAAAGCAAGCTTCTAGAAGCTGGAATCGATGTTTTGATGACACAGTCAAAGTGTTTGGCTTCATCAAGAACGAAGATGAGCCTTGTCTTTACAAGAAGGTTAGTGGGAGCTCTGTAGTATTTCTGGTCTTGTATGTGGATGACATACTAATCATTGGGAACGACATTCCTACTTTGTAATCTGTTAAAGATTGGCTAGGAAAGTGTTTTTCAATGAAGTACTTAGAAAATGCAGCCTATATACTTGGTATAAAGATCTATAGGGATAGATATAGAAAGCTGCTCGGCCTAAGTCAAAGTACATATATAGAAAAGGAGTTGAAGAAGTTCAACATGCAAGATTCCAAGAAGGGATTCTTTCCCCTGTCGCATGGAGTCACTCTTTCTAAGAATGAATGTCCCTCCAATGCGATTGAGAAGGACCGCATGAGTAGGATACCCTATGCTTCGGCCATAGGATCCATCATGTATTCCATGTTGTGTACTAGACCAGACGTATCATACGCGTTGAGTATGGTGAGCAGATATCAGTCCAATCCGGACGAGAGTCACTGGATTGCTGTCAAGAACATCCTAAAGTACTTGAGAAGAACTAAGGATGCGTTCTTGATATTTGGAGGTAAGGAAGAGCTAAGTGTAATTGGTTACACTGATGCAAGCTTCCAAATCGACAAAGATGACTATAGATCGCACTCAGGGTATGTCTTTTTCCTGAATGGAGGAGCTGTAAGATGAAAGATTCCAAGCAAGGGACAGTTGCTGATTCCACAACAGAATCTGAGTACATTGCTGCTGCGGAAGCAGCAAAAGAGACAGTTTGGATAAAGAAGTTTATCACTGAGCTCGTTGTGGTCCCTAGCATCGTGGATCCCATAGAGTTGTACTGTGACAACTCCGAGGTGATCGCACAATCCAACGAACCAAGATCACACCAGAAATCAAACCATGTACTTAGGAGATTCCATATTTTTGTGATATGATCGATCGAGGAGATGTGAAGATGTGCAAGATTCAAACGGATGACAATCTTTCAAATCCGCTCACAAAACCTCTTGCGCAGCGAAAGCATGAAGGGCACGCCAGATCTATAGGCATACGAGTGGCACAAGATTGGCTCTAGTGCAAGTGGGAGACTGTTGGAATAGGTGCCATAGAGGGAATCTAATATTTAGTATGAGCATTTTAATTGGCTAGAATATTCATTTATTATATATTGTAATATTTAATATAATGAATTCCTTACATACAACGTGTTGTTTATCTTAAATATCTCTAGTCCATTATATTGATTAATAGGACGATCAAATATAGACTAGTATGTGTGTAGATTGATATGGAGATATCAAGTCTAACGCATGGGTATGCATTAGGAGTAATGGCATACTGGATTGACCCACAACGAGAAGGATACATTAGATTATGTTAAGTCACAATCGCTTCTCGTAGTGCGAATATAATTGCAATCCTTGGACTTGAAGTCACTAGATACACTAGCTGTGAAATATCGTGCTTTGATGTTATCAAACGTAACACCGTAACAGGGTAATCATAAAGGTAGTTATCGAGCATGATAGGAAGCGAGCTTAGAGATCGTAGTGATGTAGAGAGGATTTTTCCCTCCCACTTAATTGGAGTAAATATCCACGTTCACTCAAGGGATGAGGCTTATTGAATGTCTGGCCAGACTCAGGTAAATCAATATAGGGATATTGATGTTATCTGCTTGCATAAGCATATTCCAGGATCGAGGAACTATGGATTGGATATACGAGTGTGACTATTTATGTATCTTGTCCAATCCGGATATGGAGACAAAGGGATAGAGCAATATGATATATTGGACACAAGAGGTTTGTCGGGATCACTAGCTATTTCTATTAGTTGGGTGGCATGGATGTGTTGCTAGACACCGCTCCATGTTAGTAAGAAGTTGCTACCAACTAAGTAGAAACATGTGGGGTCACACGTCAAATAGAGTAGAACTAGATTTGGTATTAATTAATATGATTATAATAAGAAGGATCATTGTGCAACACCTTGCAAACTTATTAGGACTAATATGCAAGGAAGGTACTAATCCAAGTTCATGTGGAACTAGGAGGGACCTTTATGTAGTTAACAAGGAGTTGTTGGAATATATAAAGGAGGCTCTAGCTTCCTTCCCAGTAATGTTATTAGACATAACACAAGAGAGTGGGAGAGAGCAAAAGAGAGAGCAAGAACAAGCTAGAGGCCGCCGCCCCTAGCCCATCTGCCCCCCTTCCCGTCGGCTCAAAGAGAGCGTCAAATCACTCTCTTTGCTTCCTTTGGTTGCTTGATTCCTTCTTCGCTCTTCCTCCGGTCGAAGCTATCACTTGAGAAGGAAGAATCTAGATCTCACTTCTAGACGTGGATCAACCGTAGAGACAAGGACAATATTCTTCGTGTGATCTCCCAAACCAAAAGGTACACAACTATTATGTCCCTTATCATGTTATGATGTCTCTTCCTGTGATCCTTGGTGGGCTTTGAGTAGGATTAAATTTTTGTTATTCCGCTACGTTACCTACGTCAAAACCCAACATTACCCTAGCCTCCAAACTACTAAGTCCCTACAAGTCCCGTGTTGGTACGCGAGGGCCCTGTCTCGCAGGCCCCACGTGGATAAGCATAGGTAGTTATCCGGTGTGTATAGAGCACATTAGGGTGTGCTGGATGGCTGCCACGTGGTTGTGATCTTTCTGTCTGCAAAGCACCATCTACACCAGACTTAAATAAATCAATATGGGATATTGATGTTATTTGCACGAATAAGGCTATTCCCAGGATCGAGGAACTATGGATTGGATATACGAGTGTGACTTGTATGTCTCGTGTCCAATCCGGATATTGAGACAAAGGGATAAGACAATACTTGCAAAAGGTGTGTCATGATGACTATTTCTATTTGTTTGGCTAGAATGGATGTCTTGCTAGAGTTCGCTCCATATTAGTAAATAGTTACTACCAACTAAATAGAACCTATGGGGTCACACGCCATATAGGGGTGAACTAGACTTGGAAATTAACTAATTAATATGATTATTTAATTAGAATGATCAAATCGCAACAACTTTCTAACTTAGTGGGACTAATATGCAAGTTGGACTAATTCATGTAGAGACATGATTAGGATTAATTTATAAAGAGAACTAATACATGTATGGACATTATTAGGACTAGTTTGCAAAAGGGACTAATCCTTATTTAGGTAGGATTAGGAGAGGGGCTCTTTATGTAGTAGAACAAGAAGTTGTTGGACTATACAATGAACACTCCAAGCTTGTTTTCTCAACACACATCTACTTACTTAGAGTAGGAGAGAATAAAGTAAGTAGAGAGAGAGCAATAAAGGAGGCCGAAGCCCTCACCTTGCCGCCCCTCTACCCGTCGGCCACCAAGAGGGTCCGAACGCTCTTCCTTGGTGATTTGTTGCGTGATTTCTTCATCATATTCCATTCTTCCTAGATAGAACAAGGTGTTTGGATGATCTAGATCTCATATCTAGGTGTGGATCAACCGTAGAGATGTGATACTTTTCAAGTTTGAAGTCATCGAAGGAGACGTACAAGGTACATGACACTACTCCTTTACCATCGTCATGATTTCCCTTCTTGTGATCTTTGGAGGGTCTTGATCGGAAAAATTATTTTTACTCCGATGCATATCCATCATCAAAACCCTACATTCAGATCCTTGTTATAGGAGCAATCAGGCTCCTGTTATGGAGCAAGATTATGATGTTGCGTGTAAGGGATCTGGAAAATTTGGCACATCATTGTTTCCGGCGCAAATTTGGCGGTTCACGCGCATCTGGCATTTTGGAGATTTTTCATTCATGCACAATTGGGTTATCGGCATGGAGAATTGGGCACGTGGATATTGTTCTGGCCGGTAGGAGGATTCAATTCAAAGTGGAGACGACTAGAGTCAACTCGCAGATTTGGCTCGTGGCATGGAGCAATTGATCATTGGTGTGTTATTGTGCACACATTATTTATTGTTGGCACGTTATTGAGCGTGTCTCGATATTCACATTGATGCGGTCCTTTGGTTGCGCAATTGGCATGACATTGATCGATTAATAGGCACTTTCATCATCAAGTTTCGTTGTGATGATATTGGGGAGGCGTATTCTGTCATAGTGCATTAGGGTGTGTTGATCGGGAAACACAAGTCTATGCGTTTGTTGAGACGCAAAGACGCGCTTGTTGTGGCACATATGTAATGTATTCCAACACTTCAATTTTGGTAATACATTCAATCGGTTGATTGGTTGATCGTTTCAATTTGGGTGAGCACTTTGAATTGATTGTTGGAGGTGATCCACAAATTGGCGCATTCGTTGAAAGGACGGATGACAATTGGAGCAACGATTTGGTGAATTGGCTTTCGCATCTAGCTGCAGAACATCGGGTTTTGGGTGGAAGCGTTCTTGATCGGTAGACGCATCCAAAAATGTTCTCTTCCTTATGCTTCCTACTACCCCAGATTCTAATATGATCAGTAACAGTACTTATTTTTTCATGTAAAGTATGAAAATTTAACGAATTAGCAGTAGGATAGTTATGCCATACCTGTTTAATAATATTTCTGCACTCAGGAGATTTTGCCCATTCAGCGGCAAAGTGGAAACGGCGCGATCCCAATTGCTGTTGGCGGACAGAGCTCAGTTGGAGTATGACTGGAATATGATCCGATCCAGCAGTGAGGTAATTTTCGACATGAACTTGACAGAATTGTTTTTCCATAGTGTGGTTCATGACTCCTCTATCGATTCTCTCTGCAAAAAAAGCCGATCCCTGACGTCTGTTATTCCAAGTAAATTGGAAACCCTTGAAACCCACGTCTCGCAGATTGCAGTCCGCTAAAACACTTCTGAAATTTTCTATCTGCCACCAACTCCGCATTCTTCTTCCTTTTTTTTCTTTTTGTGAAAGGATCTCATTAAAGTCTCCAATAACCAACCAGGCCTTTGATGTCCCTGGGTTTAATCGTCGGAATAAATCCCACGAATACTTTCTGTTAGAGGTTTGAGGATCCCCGTAAAAGAAAGTAGCATAGAAAGGCTTATCTACATCATCAGGAGGACGAATAAAAGCGTGTACAAAAAACTTTTCAATTTTGAGCACTCTTAAGTCAACTTCTTTCTTCCAATACAGTGAAATACCACCAGCTAAACCATTTCTTGGAAAATAGATTCCTTGAGAAAAACCAAATTTATACTTAGAACGATCCGCTTGCGAAGAAGTCTGCTTCGTCTCAATTAAGAACAAGATGTCTGGCCGACTCCTTCTACAAAGGGAAGAGACAGATTGGAATGTACAGGGCTTCCCCAAACCCTGCACATTCCAACTAATGATTTTCATGGTGACCGGCAGGACCGGTTGTTGCCGGTCTCTGCCGATTCAGGGGTAAGAGATATGTCTCGATTACCGGAGTTTGTGTCTGATGTGCTGGCTTCCTCGTCCGATTTTTTCTTTTTTGCTTCTTTGATCGAACCCGTACCTTGAATGGTTTCCTTGCAGGCCAGAGTATCTTTAGTCCCCATAAATTGAAGATCCGGCTCATCTTCTGTGTCGATGATCTGTTTCCTCTTCACTCCAGTGGAAAAAACCGGTGAAGTGGAGACCGATTCTTCCCTAGCATACGGAATTCCGAACTTCTTGCGAATAAGTCTGGTTTTCTCCATGATATCACAGTCCTCATCTTCTCCTTTGTCTATTGCACTAAGTTCGTGCATCATCTCAAGTCTGGATGCTTTCTTTTGTTGGCGGTCTTGAAGTTCCTGTTCCTCCCTCATCATACCGAAATCGTCATCATCTTCCTCTTCGAGTGAACCTCCTGTGTAGTTTGATCCGTCTGCATGAGTAGCTCCTAAACCTGATGGAGCAGAAGAAGAAGCAGCGGAGGGTCCGAAAGCATGCGCCAAATCAGTAGTTAATCCCAGAGCATAGTTAATCATTGCTTTATTCGTGAGCCACTGTCCATATAGTAACGGCAAATTCTCAGTCTTTGGATTTTTTTCACGTCCTTCTGAACAGTATTTTACCTCGTGGCCCATATGGCCGCAGTAGGAACAGACATTGGGTAGTCTTTCGTAGCGAATCCATACTTGAACATCCCTTCCCTTTTCGATCGTGACTTTCTTAGTTCTAGGGAGTGGGTCTTTGACATCTAGTCCAAGTTGAATTTTGATAGTTTTGCCGGCCAGGATCCCTTTCGGTATCCAAATATCTTCCACCGTACCAATGCTATGTCCAATTTCCTTTCCAATAAGTTCCGACTGACTGGTTGTTGGTAACCCCCAGATATGTACTTTGAGAGAGGTCTCAGAGAAATCGAGGTCTGAGATATCCTCCATCCAGGAATCCCATTTTCTCATCACGATCAAGTCCCCAAAAAGGAACCAAGGTTGGGAATTGTATACCATGTCAACTGATTCCTCAGAATCAAACGAAAACTGGTATATGTAGTCTCCCTTAGGAATAACCGTCATTCCAGGTGGATCTTTCTAGGCTTTAGCCATCTGCATGTGGAGAATACCCAGATTGACAGATTTTGCAGAAAAAATTTTTCCGAAGATGCTTTTGTTGAACACCTTTTTCGCTTCCTCCCTAGCTTCGACAGAGAGTTTGGTTGCAGATTTTTCTTGTTCGGTGAGTTGGAGATGGTCTAGTAGGTGAGTGAGGTCGAGGTTTGCAATATCCACAGTGTGTGAATTTGCCATGGTTGAAGGTGAGATATGAATGGAATAGGAACGATACTGGAAAAATAAATTTATTTTGTGATTGCTAAAATGTAGGAAGGAGATAACTGATGGAAACCGTCGTGAACTGACAGAATTCCGAAATTTTTGATACAAAGGAAGTGAATCTGAAGAGATAACAAATGATTTTCGAAAAAATAGGGATATGGCCAATCTCCTTCGGAAGAAGGAAACCGCCTAGATAATGGATTCGGAAAATTCGCCTGGAATAAAGGGTAGAGGAGAGAGGGCAGGGCGTTTTTTTACCTTATCTGTTAAAATAAATGTCATCTATTCTTTTCCGATGACACATTATTCCCCTCGTGAAAAGTACGATGTCTGTCGCAAAATAAATAAAAAAATTTAAAAAATAATAATAATGAAAGGAGCACGTTGGTAGTATCAATCACACATCTATATCATTTAAAAAAAAATCAAACACTATATAATCTTTCAAAAGAAATCCCTAATCTATATATAATTACAGCTTAGGGTTTTTAGTGTTCTCATAGGCGGCGGCTCACTTGCTATGTAAAATATTTTGAGTACCACTGCATATCCTTTCAAAACCCATCTTTATCTACATCTATCATACATATTTTTATAAAATTCAAGAACATCTTTATCAGCATTCATAATCATTTTGGAGAAATTGAAACCGATTTACATTTCTAGACC
Source organism: Linanthus parryae (assembly GCA_023055425.1). Classification (NCBI taxonomy): domain Eukaryota; kingdom Viridiplantae; phylum Streptophyta; class Magnoliopsida; order Ericales; family Polemoniaceae; genus Linanthus; species Linanthus parryae. Next base: position 77,945,131 of record JALGPY010000005.1, read on the forward strand.
GAACCCATTCATGGCTTCCCGAAAGCCTTGTCATCTCTGATTCTCTCATCCCTTCGTCCCTCCCTCCGGAAGCCCTTGATCAGGTATAGAAATCCCTGAATCACCGACCCCCCTTCACTGTCCGGATTTCGATTGAACCGTTTCGTATACTACGCAACTTCCACAGAGGCCACAGAGTCGCAAACACTGGATGCCAGGATTATAAATGCGAGCACACCAATGTCATGGCGATCAAGATTGTGTTCCAGGTGATTGGGTCAGAGGTGTTTGTGTTGTTCGAGGAAGGTTTGCCTCCGATCAGGACATCGTTAGAGATTTGGTGGAGTAAGAAGATCAGCACCGCGACCATTTTCGATATTCACATAGATCTCCTTTCTCTTTATCCACGATCTATTCATTTTTTTTTATCACTGATTTCTACCCCGTAGTCTATATTATCTATGTGAACCAAACTATGTCTGTTTTTTTTGTGTTTCATCAGCTTTCATTAGGTTAAAGACACTTCCACCGCCTCAAAGTTTGATGCAAAGACACTTTCACCTTTCCTGTGTGGAAAACAACATTTTCAACCATTTTTATTTGTTAATCATTTTTGCAGATTTTGACTTGTGAGCAAAGTATTGAAGATTGTTAAAAGCATGTACGTGATTGAAACACAAAATTTTTCATAATTGTTTAGAACTTTTCTGGGTAATTTGTACATTTTCTCCACTTCTTGTTTGGGAAATTGCATATATCTCCTATGGGTATCTAATCATTGATTTTCATGTTTATTGCAGGTTATCTATGATTTTATCATTACAGAAGAAAATTGCTCGCATCATATTGAAGATAGTGCCTTAAAAGATACTACCTCTGTTTCGGCTGTTTCAGCCTACTTCACTTTTTGTCACTATTCACTGAATTACTTTCATCCGGTGATTTGATTAGCAAAACGATACAAGAATTTGGTAATCTTTGCATGGTGTTATTGAGGAAAGTTTATTCTAAAATACCATGAAAAAATTGTTAAATAATTACATCGTTTTGGTACCCAAATCACCAAGTCAAAGTGACTCAGTTACGGGTTAAAAAGTCAAATGCAGACGAAACGGAGATAGTACTAGTATTTACGCATTAATGGAAGAAAATATTTCTCTTTGCAACGTGGTCGAGCTCTTAGTTTCTTCTTTTTATCATTTTCTAGGGAATCGATTTTATAGTTCATATACCTTTTTAGACATGTAAAATTTTTAAAAGAATATATTTATATTGAAAACACAATATTTTTATGTTTTGAAGTATGATATAATTTTACATTGTGATGACAAGAAATGATCACAGTAAATAGAATAGTTCCCTAAGCAAAATATGTTTTTAAGGAAAATTGATATTAGTTGTTACACCATATGTCTCTCTCAAATGGCAATTATGTGACAACTCAACTAGTTTCAACGGGTCTATACCCTCATAAAATCTTTTTTTTTTTTTTTTTTTTTGCGAGGCATGTCGTCTCTAAGACATGTTATGGTCCTCGCTATACGATTAATTGCGATGACGAATATTCTTTTGCGACGGGTAAGCGTGATCATAAATACATGTTTTGTGACAGATATTTCCTATTTTGAGAGGGCACATTGCCGTCTCTAAATATCAAATTTGGGACGGCTTGTCGCATAAAAGTTTTTCCTACCATAGCTATTGTGACGCCATGCGAGGGAAAAAAGCCCTTGGAAATAATCTTTTGCGAGGGTGTTCTCCTTTTGTTACAGTATATTACCCTCGCAAAAACCATTATTTCGTGTAGTGTATGTAGATATAATACTTAATTTTATATATGTGACGCGGTGTGCAAAACATAATACTCCTACTATATCTTTTAGTTTAACAACAAATTTATCCAGAAAAAGATATGAACCATAGAAACGGGTTTCTTATGTTCATGAAAAGAAAGAAAAGATCTATGAAAAAAAAGAACGGAAAAAGTGCTTATTACGAAAGAAAAAAGATTAAATTATATTTATTACTCATTCAAAAAACTGTTTCACATTTCAAAAAAAAAACTGTTTCGTCGCTGGTGTGGTGGTAAGTATCATGTTTTCAACCTCATGTTTTAGTTAAACCTCAGTTCATGTTTTTGACTCCCTTGAGTAGTGCTAATTTAATTTTAATTAGCGAACCGGACGGGTCAAACACCGGTTGGTTGGACTTGTTAGGTTCAACCGCTGACGTGGCCCGATTCTTGTGCACGAACGGTTTGACTAACTGACCGGACCGGTCAAGCACCGGTTCACCGGTCGAACCGACCGGACATAGTTAGACCTCCGGTCATGTTTTCGACTCCCTTGAGCAGCGCTAATTTAATTTTAATTAGCGAACCGGACGGGTCAAACACCGGTTTGTTCAACTGGTTCGGTTCAACCGCAGGTTCGGATGACGTGGCCCGATTCTTGTGCACGAACGGTCTCATTAACTGACCGAACCGGTCAAGCACCGGCTCGCCGGTCGAACCGGCCGGCCCGGTCCGGTTTTTAAAACTATTCTTGGATATACACTTGTATCATTGTTACAGGTACACGCAATAATCAACTCAATCGGAAACCCAGATCAACAATTTTTTTTTTTTTGAAATATAAAATGAATAAACGAGATTGCCAGTATTAGTTTTGTAATTTAAAATTAATAAACGAGATCTATAACATTAATTTTCATTGTTTAATACTGATTCAAACCATTAATACTCGATACTTGTATTACTAATTTTTATTGTTTAAAACTATTGATTCAGAGAAGAGAGGGAGAAAGAGAGACGGTGATTCAATATGAATAAACGAGATATGTCAATACAATTTTAATTGTTTGAAACTGTTCACTCAAAGAGAGAGAGAGAAAGGGAGACAATCTGTCAATATCAGTTTATTTGTTATAAATATAAAATGAATAAACAAGATCTATCAAAATTAATTTAATTGTTATAACTACTGATTCATAGACAGAGAGAGAATCAATCAGTCATTATAATTATTATTTAAAAAATATATAACATAAATAAACGAGATATGTGTTGTGAACCGACAGACGAGAGAGAAGAAAATAAGGAGACAAGTATGTAGGGAGAGTAGTATTGAGACGTGTATTATTCTCCAACCCTAAGCCTCCTTATATATGCATTAAGGTGGGATAAGGGACTAATAACAATATACAAATGGGCTTACAACATTTGGTGGATATTCACCAATAAACTAGCCTAATATTTCATAACACTCCCCCTTGAATATCACCACCACGATGCCTCGTTAAAACCTGTTCATGAAAAATCCAGTGGGAAAAATCAATGTCCAAGGAAAATGAATACATCAGTGAATTGTATTTTGCTCAGCATTGTTGATGGGATTCTTCTAGAACGCATCTGAATAATCTTGGCAGCCTCATTAAAATCTTGCTAGGAAAAACCCTGTGGGACAAAATACGTAGCGAAGGAAAAAAAGTGTCGTGATACGAGCATTTTATTTGATATCCCCCTCATTGGAGCATCATTTTACCTGACAAACAAAACTCATTGCAAAAACAAAAATCTGAAAGAAGCGATTAACAATCATAATTAAAAAAATGCAAATGCACCTAAAACTACTCATGAGTGTAAATTTTAATTTGCTTCAGGCAAATATTTTCTCACGGGTACCAACCTCCATGGATTTCACAAATTTGTGATTCATACGATCGTATTTGTAACTAGTTACTTTTCAACCCATCTTTTGTTGTTATTTAGTCCCCGAGACTAGTACAACATTATCATCATTCTCACCACGAGATGATCATATTTGTGAGAATATATCATGATATGTACCATGATATGTACCAGCAAAACCTCCGTAGTATGAAAAGGATGAGTTTGAGTTTAATTGTGAAATCCGGGCGTTTTCATGCATAAATTGATCTCAAATGACATATATAATCGCTTTTTGTATTTTTACATTGTCTTGAAAGGCATGGATGCTTAGTGATGACTTGAGGCATGAAACGAACTTCGGAAGCAACGGGAGGTAAAGCGGAGTAAAGAGCCGAAAAGTTGGAGAAGCTAGGATGACCAGTCTCCACTATTTTGATCATATCTTTTGTTCTACAATGAATTTTGGAGCGATACCGGTGGAAAATGAAAGTATACTTCAAGAGCATTCCATTGATAGATTCTGGAGCTAATCGGAGATCGGAAGAAGAAGTTATTTCCTTTTGAAGTTGGAGTTGTCGCTGATGTGCGTTCAGACGCACATTCTGCATTCAGACGCAGCCCAAAAGTCCAAAACAACTTAACTAGATTGGTGGCTAAACGCAAAAACTGAGTCCCGGAGGCCGAAAAAGGGCGAAATTGGCTAAATGCAGAAAGTATAGAAAACTGGCTAACGCAGAAAGTGCTGAAAAATGACTATGTATGTGCGTTCAGACGCACATTGTGCGTTCTGACGCACAACACAGTGCAGCTGCAACAGAAGACAGGGAAAACCGGCCTGAAAACGACTAAGTGTTTTGCGTGCAAACGCACATCCTGCGTTCAAACGCAGGAAACTTCAAATTTCAGAATAGTCAGAAACTCAGGCAGAAGTCAACCAGAAGACCAGAGACATGTGCGTTCAAACACATATCCAGAAAGTTAACGGAAGTCAAAAAGTCAAAAACTAAAGGTCAGCCATGTGCGTTCAAGCACAAGACAGGATTTCCAGAAGCTTCCCAAGGTGGTTTAAACATTGGCAGAACGGGAAGTACAACATAGGATAGACAGACACACACACAGAATCAGAGTCAGACACACCAGAGCAGAGCAGAAGCAGGAGCATCAGGGCAGTCCCGGGAATCGCCAGATTTCCGTCACGTGTTTGATTCTCTTCTCTTATTTATGTTAGTTTTTAGTAGCTAGACAATTTACCTAGCTTATCAGTGACCCTAGCGTTTATGATTTCAGTACTTCAGATTTTGATTTTGGATTCATGACTAGTTAAGTCTTAATAAAGTAGAGGTTTTGTTTATTAATTTGTCTTTGGTTTTTACTTTTATGCATGAACGGAGTCACGAACTTGGAGTGCTACAGACAGAATCTGGTGCGCGAGAGTGGCCAGTGAGAGTTAGGAAGAGAAGACTGAATTTAGTTTCCAGCCTTGACCGAGAGGTGAAGAAAATCAGGGGCTACCCTGAGAAGCATAAGACCAACTGCTAGACGTTTAGGGGGAGACCGAGAGGAGAGCCTAACACTAGCAGAATAATAACGAACCTGCAGATCTAGGTGGACCGAGAGTACCCGAAGATCTTCAGGGGAGTGAGAGGTGCATGAGACCGAGAGGAGATTGCAACATTGGTATGCTGGCATAAACAAAACTATTGTGTGTTTCTGAATCGGATAAACTGAAAAACTGAATAGTAACCCTAAGGGATCCAGGAATCTAGGTACCCGAAACCCTAGTTTTTACAGCCAGACTTTATTCCAAGAAAATTACCAAAAAGATTGTTTAAATCTTTTTTTGCTTTAAGTACTTAGTTTATTAGAATACGACCCAAAATATTCCTCCTTTTACTTTTTATGTTTGTACTCGTTAAGCCTAGTACTGATTAAGCAATAACCTTGTCCTCGTGGGATCGATGACTCGAGGTTGAAATACCAGCCCTATATTACTTGAACCGTGCACTTGCGGTAACACGTAAGAAATCGTGTCAAGTTTTTGGCGTCGTTGCCGGGGAAAAATTTATTGTTACTTAGGAATTAGTTTAGAGAGTCAAAAAAACATCGAAAAATATATTTCAGTTTTATTCATATATACCTAGCTACCTCATAGGTATTTCTGGAGCTTGTTTTCTCAGGAACACTAGGAGCCAGAGAAATTATAGGCATGTGGAGCGACAATCTTGACTCGGGTACAACTCAGTTCCTGAGTCCCCCCTACTGTTAATACTACCACAATTGGCACAGTAAAGAGGATGTTGGACTTCCAGGTTATTGCTTTCAGTGCAAGAAGTATCATGAGTATGTAGAGGCGTGCACATTGCACTTACCCCAGTTTCATCAACCTTTTTTCTTTTTCAAATTAGATGGAGATACACTATTACCCCTACTGCATCTAGTGTGGGGTGGTTGCGGGGCTGGGGCATGCAGAACTTATCAACCCTGGAACTTTCAGCACTGCCAAGCAGAGGTGCATACCGAGACTGCTCTATACTATCTAGAGACGCCTCAATTTGTACCTCCGCCACTTTTTGAACCACTTACTGAAGCATCTTTCATCTCTAGGATGTCTAAATTGGAGTATGGAGAAATTGTTTTCAGCAAGCCTTCACCAGATTTCAGATGGGCTGAGAGAACTCAACAATGACATATTGCGATTGGCAAACAAGTATCAGGAACTTTCTCAGTCATGGATTTCAGCGGATATACAGGACCCAGAAACAGAGTTCATGCCACCAGAAACTGAAGAACTCCAGACAGTGACATCATCAGGTCCATTTGAGCCAGAAACTGATCCAGTACCCATACCACAGGGAACAGACTCATATATTCCTCATTGGCTTCCTGTAGTGCTGGAGATGCAGAAGGGCTTCTTTGCAAAGATGGAGCAGGAACAACAAGGAGCTGCATCACAGGTTGCTTTCATGGTAGAAAAAGTGCCCGAGCCCAGAAAAGTGTGCAATATTTGATTCTGATGAGGAATCACACTCAGATTCATATTCAGATTTGGAGGAAATAGTGCCTGCACAGACAAAGCCCCAATTAATATCAAATTCTGGGCATGATTTGAAAGACACTGCTATTGAGCAATCGGGGTGTACTAATGAGGAAATTGTGCTAGATAATTTGTCCACTGATATGGATGAACTTGAGGTAGGAATCCCAACTCAGCCTATTGAAGAAATCACCTTGTCGTATGTTTATCAAGTGTGTGAGGAGTTGGAAAGACGGCTGTGTGAGGATTCTGACACGAAAACTGGACATGAAGATTCCCCCGATCCTTGTTCTATGGAATGTTCTAGAGACATTGCACAGGACATAGAAGAGGGATTGGAAATCACACAGTGTGGGGGTACTGATAAGCAGCCTGCACGGGTTGTGCAGGATCATGAGCCAACTGGGTATGAGCTGAAATTCCAAGGTCCAACGCAAGCATACAGGGATGAAGTTCATCAGCAGCATTTCGTAAAAATATTCATCGAGAAGCCGATGAATGATGAGTGAAAGCTGATCAAAAGTAAAAAGTGCAAGATCAAATAAATCAACTTTCGTAACTTTCCATCTCGTACTAAGAATGTTAGTGCATGTGAGATGAGAATCATTGAGAAGATATGGTGGAATAAGAAGAAGTGGGGAGATAAAGAAGTCTCCAAATTTCTCAAAGGTTGAGGTAAAGGGTCGGGCTTCACAGGGTCTCGTATGAGTTGGGGATTTTTCAGGAACATTTTTTGGTAGGACAGGAGAAACCGACCCCGGTGTATGAAAATACACTCGACCATATTGGAGCACATTGTCATACGCAATTTTTCTTGGGGATTGCACATTTGAAGAAGCGCAACAGAGCCCATAAGGTTGACAACTTCCGAGAAATTTTTCGGCGACAGGTCAACGGTCCTTCTCTGCCTGAAACTTCAAAAAAGTAGGCACCTGTACGAACTCACTCCGGGTGCAAAGGTTCAATTTCTGTTTCTCGCTTTAAGTTTCCGAGTATACTACCAGCTGGTCGAATGACATCCAGTCTCGAGCCACCAAGCCAGTGGCTCTATCAGGCCATCAGTCTGGTCAGTCTAGCATTCGTTCGTCCAAATCCCATTAGATGAGGCCCGCTAGCTCATCCAATCCAGATTATAGTCCTGGTGATTAGTACCATGAGGGCATGGCGCCATCCAGTGTAGGGGTGGTGTCGTTGTAACTGCATTAGTTTTATTATACAGGAAAAATATAAAGAAAAATCAAAAATCAAAAAATTAATAAAAAAGAAATAATTGGAAAAATGAAAAATTTGAAATTTTTGAGTTTGGGCAAAGGATTTAGATTAAAGTTGGAGAGAGCTTAGTGATAGAAAATTTCCCCAAAATGGACGAACTTAAGTGAAGAAGAACGGCAAGAATCTGTCTAGGGAATTTTATAGAGCCAATGCACTTCAGAAAATTCAAGTAGCTGTCTCACGAGCCATGTATCCTACTAACGGCGAGACGACCGTCACCAAGTAGTCGTCAACCCGCCATCATAGTCACTACATCATTTGGTAGAGTGATAGGCCATAGGGGACCTCACGTCCTGTCTCGCGCCTTAGGTACACTAGTGAGCCCCATTGATTCATTATCCTTTTCTTGGTAAACTTTTGACATAGGAAGCCTTTTTTTATACTCGCATCATTGTTAGTATTTTTCTCTTTCCTACGCGTCATGGCACGAGGGAGTTGAGTTGATGGGGATTTTCTGGGGTAGAGCCTAGTTCTCATATTTTATAGTGGATGAGCTTCATTATTATATCTGAGGGTGTGTAAGGGTGAGATAGTGATGGAAACACACTTCGGTGTGGCGGTGACTCACGACATTACTGTGTGAGCACAGGAGGAGAGCCGTAGTGCATGACATTTTTTGCGCACGACATGGGGGACTTGGGTAGACAGGGTTATTTGGAGGTTGCGCTGTGCTATTTAGACGTCCTTGGAGTGAGGAGGTTTGGTTGGAAAAACGCGATTATTTTTCAGATTGACTACATGGTTTGGATCAGTATGGGGGTGGCTGATTCAGATTTCATTTCCGTACTTTTCTGCCACCCACAATTTAGTTTATTGCAAAACTGGCCTGGTTTATATTATTGACATTTATTGTGTTGCCCCGCTTTAAAAAAAAGAAAAAAAAAATAAAGAAAGAAAATATCGGAAAGAAAAAAAAAGAGAAAAGAAAAAAAAAGGACATAAATTTCGGGTGCTTAATTGATTTTTCAAAACGCCAGGCCCAGGAAAAATTTTGTAGCAATTTCATATTCTTTCAAAGTTGTGGACGCGAGAACGGCATTTACACCGGGATTGGGGAAATTGAGTGTCTAGAATCTTAGGTGATTTGGGTCAGTTTCTGTCTTCTTGGTGAGGGAGTGTGTGATTGGGGTATTTGTGAGTGTGCTGTGACATTTAGGACTTCGGTCCAAATGACTTATCCTACCGTCTTAAAGCCGACAGATTTACATTACACCCAGAGTAAAAGCATGGAAGGTGTGCGTTAGGGATACGTTGGGATCGCGTGCAAAAGCAGAAGTATGTTGTGTCCGTGCTTGTTCCTAACTTAGGTTGGCCGCGAGTTCTTCCAATCACTGCAGTTTCAGAAATCTAGGGGAATATGAGAGTTTGATGATGTCCCGTTTGATTTGAAGAGATTGCCCAGTCTCACCAAAAAAAAAGATAAACTATTTTTATAGTATTTGTACTATTTTTAAATAAATGCAGTTACAACGCTCTGGAATGATTCGGGTATGTATGCAATGGTAGTATATAGCTGGAGTTTGCTCGGGATGAGCAAAGTTTAGTGTGGGGGTATTTGATAAATCTAATTTATGAGTTATCTGTGAGCTTATATTAGAATTTAATATGTTGAGTTTCCATAAGATTGAACAAGATTTAGCCAACAAAACATCTGTAGTATGAAAAGGATGAGTTTGAGCTTAATTGTGAAATATGTGCGTTTTCATGCATAAAATTGATCTCAAATGACATATATAATCGCTTGGTATAGTTCTCATGTTGTCTTGAAATGAATGGATGCTTAGTTATTGACTTGAGGCATGAAACGAACTTCGGAAGCAACGGGAGTTAAAGCGGAGTAAAGAGACCCAAAGTTCGAGAAGCTAGGATGACTAGTCTCCACTATATTGGTCATATCTTGATTTCTACAATTAATTTTGGAGTGAGATCGTTGGAAAATGAAATTAGACTTCAAGAGCTTTCCAACGATAGGTCACGAAGGTAAGTCGGAGATCGGAAGAAGAAGTTACTGCGTTTTGAAGTTGGAGCAGTCGCGGACGTGCGTTCGGACGCACATTCTGCGTTTAGACGCACATGTGCGTTCAAATGCACATTATGCTTTCAAACGCAGCCCCAAAGTCCAAAACAAATTATGTATGAACACTATATTGGTAGCCAAACGCAAAAACTGAGTCCCGGAGGCCGAAAAATAGCGAAAATTGGCTAAACGCAGAAAGTGTAGAAAACTGGCTAAACGCAGAAAGTGAAGAAAAATGACTAAGTATGTGCGTTCAGACGCACATCAGAGTGCAGCTACAACAAAAAGACATGGAAAACTGGCCTGAAAATTACTAGGTGTTGTGCGTTCAAACGCACATCCTGCGTTCAGACGCAGGAAACTTCAAATTTCAGAATAGTCAGAAACTCAAGCAGATGTCAACCAGAAGACCCCGGTGCACATGTTTGTTCAAACGCACATGTGCGTTCAAACGCATATACAGAAATTCAACGGAAGTCAAAAAGTCAAAAATTCAAGGTCAGCCATGTGCGTTCAGACGCAGGACTGGATTTCCAGACGCTTCGCAGGGCGGTTTAAACAGGGGCAGAACAGGAATTACAACACATGATAGACAAACACAGACACAGAATCATAGTCAGACACATCAGGGCAGAGCAGAATCCGGAGCATCAGGGCAGTCCCGGGAATTGCCTGATTTCTTTCACCTGTTTGATTCTCTTCTCTTCTTTATGTTAGTTTTTAGTAGCTAGACAATTTACCTAGATTCTCGGTGAAGCTAGGGTTTATGATTTCGTTACTTCAGATTTTGATTTTGGATTCATGACTGGTTTAGTCTTAATATAGTAGAGGTTTTGTTTATTATTTTTTCTTTGGTTTTTACTATTTATGCATGAACGGAGTCATGAACCTGGAGTGGTACAGACAGGATCTGGTGCGCGAGAGTGGCCCGTGGGAGTTAGGAAGAGAAGACTGAATTTAGTTTCCTGCCTTGATGGACAGGGAGGTGAAGAGAATTAGGGGCTAGTCTGAGAAGCATAAGACCAACTGCTAGACGTTTAGGGGAAGACCGAGAGGAGAGCATGTAACCCTAGCAGACTTATAACGAACCTGCAGATCTAGGTGGACCGAGAGGACCCGAAAATCTGTAGGGGAGTGACAGGTGCATGAGACCGAGAGGAGATTGCAACATTGGTATGCTGGCATAAACAAAACTGCTGTTTGTTTCTAAATCGAAAAAATTGAAAAACTGAATAGTGACCCTAGGGGATCCAGGAGTCTAGGTACCTGAAACCCTAGTTTTTACAGCCAGACTATATTTCCTGAAAATTACCAAAAAGATTTCTTAATTCTGTTTTTTCTTTAAGTACTTAGTTTATTATAATTCGACCCAAAATATTCCTCCTTTTACGTTTTATGTTTGTACTCTTTAAGCCTAGTTTCTGATTAAACAATAACCCTGTTCTCGTGGGATCGATAACTCAGGGTTGAAATACCAGCCCTATATTACTTGAACCGTGCACTTGGGGTAACACGTAAGAAATCGTGTCAATTATGAACATGAATAAATGGTAAAAGTTGATTTTTTGACGCATAATTGAAAATTCGGGCGTTTCTTGCATAATTTTACGTTATTTTGCCACATTTGATCGCACGGGTTTGTTTCGTGTTGTTTTGACAGGAAACTTAGCTTATAGATCAAGTGGAGAGGAGAATACGGTCTTCGGAAACATTTTAAGACTCAAGATGATGCTTGGAATTAAAGACGAGAGAGGAAAGAGCAGGAAGAATGAATAAAATGAGCTAGAACATATTCAGCCACTCGTACGAGTGCACTGTGCAATTGTACGAGTGTAGAAAGATAGCTAAACTCCAACTTTCATAAGAATCCAATCGTATGACAGTTTTCAGCCAGTCGTACGAGTGGGATCAGTACACTCGTACGAATGAAATGCACTCGTACGAATGCAAAGTAGGATTGCGCAGTAACTTTTGTTTTCGACGTATTTTTAGAATCTTTTCTTTTGGAAACAATTGGAGAGCGTATGATAGACTAAAAACCCATTATTAGGGCATGAATCTATCATAATATGCATCATACACGTGGGAAGAGAGGGGAGGACGAAGACGGAGACGAAGAGAACGCCGAAGCCACCATTGGAGAGCTAGGTTTTTTATTTCTTCTTGTTTCTCAATCTTTGTATGGTGAAACTATTGCACCGTGTTTGGTTGATTCTTAGCTAAATACTTTTCTAGGAATCTCTATGAGAGCCTAAGGTTCATGTAGACGGTTGATTTTACCCTGATTTTAGACCTTGTTTAATGCTTTGTGGTGATGATCTATTGAATTGATTTTTGTTTCAAGATTCTTGTTGATGAATCTAGCTTATTGACACGACTAGTTTATGATTTGATATTCATGAACTTATGGTTTATTCGTAGATTAGAATCATGTATAATTGCTAATTTTGTCTTAATTCAATTGTTCAGATTCTATGCTTAATTCTTAATGGGGACGGAGTAATTAACCGGAACCGTTTGTTGGCTAGTGAAGTGCGCGACAATGACTTTAACTAACTAGGATGAGATATGAGCATCAATCCCGAATCACCGAGACCTGTAGGAGAAGTGAGTAGGATTGGCTAGTGTGGGTAGATTTGGTAGGATTGTTTAGTTGTTCAGTGAAACGGTGGACCGACAGGACCCGCTAACGTATCAATAAATTACCTACTGAGCGGACCGATAGATAACATGAGGCCGACAGGAGATTGTAGTCTACTGAGGCGTAAAATGACATGAGACCGACATGAGAGTTTCATAGCCTATTACCCCGTTTGATTAGAACAGAATTAAAGTGTTACTTAGGTTATCCATAATCGTCTACAACCCTAGGTGATCTAGAGATCGCCTGGTTTCTCCATACTTGTTTATCAAAATTAAAAAAATACAAAATATTATTTTAGCTATTTATTTCCGTTTCAGTCGCTTGTTTGGGGGTGACAACAGTTTGATTCACAACTCTTCCTCCCTTGTATCGTACTCTTAATAAATAGCTTAACTAAATAGTCTAGTGTCTGTCATCGTGGGATCGATAACTCGCGGTTCAAATACCAACCCTATATTACTTAACCGTGCACTTGCGCATACGCGTAAAACATCGCGTCAGCTACCTCTACTATGTACTCTTTGTTGATCAATTCAATAAATATGTGTGGCTCTACCCCCCTCAAACGAAAATATGAAGTTAATTCAATTTTCCTGCAATTCAAACGTCTTGACGAGAGGAGGTTCGACCAACCCAATATTTCCCTCTACTCGGACAATGGTAGTGTGTTCATCAAACTCCTAGACAAGCTTAACCTTCATGGTATCACTCATCTTACTACCCCTTCTCTTACCCCGTAACACAATGGCTCTGTCGAGCGCAGACATCGCCACAGTGTTGAAACTGGTCTTTCCCTTCTCCATGCCGCCTCTATCCCCTTAGGTTACTGGTCGCACGCCTTCCAAAATGCAGTCTATCTTATCAATCACATGCCTACTTCTGTTCTTTGAAATGATTCCCCACATTTCAGACTCTTTCTCACTACCCCTAACTAATGGTCCCTCTAACCATTTAAATGCCATTGTTTCCCTTGGCTTCGACCCTACAACACAACCAAATTGACCCTCGTTCGATACCCTGTGTATTCTTAGGTTACTCCGTCACCCAGTAAGCCTATAAGTGTCTTCCCTCTACTGATCGCATCTATATCTCTCGCCATGTGCGCTTTGTTCCCAATATTTTTCCTTTTACCTCCTTCCCATCTACCAAGTCTGCTACCAATGCTGAGTCCCTTACCATGAATGATTCAGTTTCTCCAGTTTCACATCCGGCTCCACACACTGTGGCTCATGCGCCGCCTCCTGCAGCATCTCCTGCGCAGGAACCTAATCCCGCACCTGCACTTGCGCAAGCACCTACGCCTCCTGCCACGGTAATACGTGGTCTCGCTCATGATCTGGCATCTCCTCAAGCTGCAGTAACACCACCGGTGCAAACACCTGCTGTTGCGCCTCCCCATGACGAGGCTTCTCCCAGTGAGATACCTACCCCCGCTCCTACACCAACGCGCACTCGTCATCCTAATCCCAAGTACTACAATTCTGATTTTGTCAACACTACAACTAATCATCCTATTCCATCTACCATTGAACCACGAACAGTGGCTCAGGCACTGAAAGATACTCTTTGGAACCAAGCAGTGGATGATGAAAATTGCTGCTCTGGAACGCAATCACACTTGGGATCTGGTTCCTTGTCGTGGCCAAACTATTGTGGGATGCAAATGGGTATTTGAGGTTAAGCATAAAGTTGATGGTACCATTGACAAGGACAAAGCTCGCCTTGTGGCAAAAGGCTACTTGGAGGAGAACGGGCGCGACTACCTAGAAACGTTCAGTCCTGTCATGAAACCTGTTACTGCTCACATTGTCCTCACCTTGGCTCTCTCGCATGGGTGGCCAGTGCGTCAATTGGATATCAACAATGTCTTTCTCAATGGCACGCTAATGGAAACTGTCTTCCTCGCGCAACCTCCGGGATATGGAAACAGCTCCAACACCTGTCATGTGTGCAAGCTTTGTCGTGCACTCTGTGGTATCAAACACGCTCCACGTGGTTGGTACTGTTGGGTTTTGACGTAGGTAACGCAGCGGAATAACAAAAATTAATCCTACTCAAAGCCCACCAAGGATCTAGGGAAGAGACATCATAACATGATCAAGGTCATAGAAGATGTGTACCTTTGATTTGTGAGATCACACGAAGAATGATGTCCTCGTCTCTACGGTTGATCCACGTCTAGAGGTGAGATCTAGATTCTTCCTTCAATCAAGTGCTAGCTTGAACCTTGGAGGAAGAGGGATGAAGATCAAAGCAACAAATCACCAAAGGGCACAAGAGAGGGGCGGCCTCTCTTTGCCGTCGGGTAGGGGGCGGACGGGTGGCTAGGGTTTCGGCCCTAGCACCTTGTCTTGCTCTCTCTTTTGCTCTCTCCCACTCTTTGTGTGTTATGACTAATAACTCATATGTGGGAAGGAAGCTAGAGCCTCCTTTATATACTCCAACAACTCCTTGTTGTTTCCATAAAAGAGTTTTCTTGTTCTAGTAGGACTAGAACTATTCCCTTCCTTGCAAATTAGTCCTACTAAGTTTGCAAGGTGTTGCACAATGATTCTTCTAT
Organism: Linanthus parryae; assembly: GCA_023055425.1. Taxonomy (NCBI): domain Eukaryota; kingdom Viridiplantae; phylum Streptophyta; class Magnoliopsida; order Ericales; family Polemoniaceae; genus Linanthus; species Linanthus parryae. Next base: position 77,960,307 of record JALGPY010000005.1, read on the forward strand.
TAATTAATCCATATTAATTAATCCCAAATCTAGCTCTACTCTATTTGACGTGTGACCCCATAGGTTTCTATATAATTGGTAGTAACTATTACTAACATGGAGCGGTGTCTAGCAACACATCCATGCAACCCAACCAATAGAAATAGTCAGTGATCCCGACAAACCTTTGTGCCCAATATGTCATATTGCATTATCCCTTTGTCTCCATATCCGGATTGGACACGAGACATAAATAGTCACACTCGTATATCCAAACCATAGTTCCTCGATCCTGGGAATATGCTTATGCTTGCAGATAACATTAATATCTCTATATTAATTTATCTGAGTCTGGCCAGACATTCAATAAGCCTCATCCCTCGAGTGGCCGTGGATATTTACCCCCATTATGTGGGAGGGACAAATCCTATCTACATCACTACGATCTCTAAGCTTGCTTCCTATCACGCCCGATAGCCACCTTTATGATTACCCAGTTACGGTGTAACGTTTGATAACATCAAAGCGCAATATTTCACAACTAGAGTATCTAGTGACTTCAAGTCCAAGGATTGCAATAATATTAGCACTACGAAAAGCGATTGTGACTTCACATAATCTAATGTATCCTTTTCGTCGTGGGTCATCCAGTATGCCATTACTCCTAATGCATACCCATGTGTTGGATCGTGATATCTCCATATCAATCCAACCCCATACTAGTCTATAGATGATTGTCCTATTTAATCATTATAATCGACTAGGGATATTTAAGAATATAACACTTATATCCTAAGGACTTCATTCATGTTAGCATATCTCCATATCGATAACATAATGAATCGTAAATCCTTATATTTGTCACAATTAATTGATTGCCTCTAGGGCACAATTCCAACAGTCTCCCACTTGCACTAGAGTCAATCTCCTGCATCATATGCCTATTGATCTAGCGCGGTCCTCCACGCTTACACTGCGTAGGGGCGAGACATATGCTGGCACCTTGCAAATATTCACATCTCCTCCATCAACAATTTGATTGAGATTGAATATTCTGAATAAATGCATCTTATGCATTAATTTACTCAGTCCTCTATGTTAGAATCAGTGACTGAATCTTGCCTGGAACCTTTCCAGCTCACAGTCACTCCCTCTAGCACAAAACATAAAACTCGACTATAATCTGAAATCTTCTTTGTCAGATGGAAGTTCTCATCACTGTAACCCCTTACAGTAAACCCCTCCTATCCTCCATTAATCAAGAGTTCATCCTTTATTCCTTCTCAAGTACTTAAGGATAATCTTGATAATTATTAAGTGACACCTCACTTGGATTTTATTGGTATCTTTGTGTCATGCTTTATGACACGTCTGGCCTAGTACATCTCATGGCGTATCTCGTGAATCTAATTCATACGGTCCATTCCCAATCTAATTGGTAAAACAATTAGCCTTCCAAAGACTAATTCCATGTGACATGGGTAAGAATCAATATTCTTTTCACGTTGAACCATTTCAACACCTTGTCAATATATGTACCATGACTCAGGCTGAACAATTACTTTAATCTATCTCCATAGATTTTATATATTGTCTCGCCTAAGTCTATTATTGGAAATCAATTTCTCTAGCCAATCTTTAATAGATTGCAGAGTAGAGACATTATTCCCAATATTTAGTATGTCTCTACATACAAGACCAGAAAAATAACTGTGCTCCCACTAACCTTCTTGTAGACACAAGTATCATCTTCAATTTTGATGGAACCAAACTCCTTTGATTGCATCATCCATTTGAAGAGTCCAACTCCAAGAAGCTTGATCCAATCTATAAATAGATTGCTATAAGCAAGATGCGAATGGAATTAAGCATCACAACTGGGGAAAGATTTCGTCATAGTCTATACTATGAACTCACATGAAATCCTTACAAACCAGTTGTCCCTTAAAAGTAATCATATTACCATCCATGTTGGTTTCCTCATAACCTACTTGCACCCTATGGGTCCTACCCATTCAGGTGGTTCCACCAAAGTCCATACTTTGTTGGTATACATGGATTCCATATCGTATCTCACGGCTCCAAGCCATTTCTGAGAGTATGGCCACACGTGGCCATCTCATAGGTTGTAGGCTCATCTCGATGAGCAATATATCACTGGTTATGAGAAATCCTTATTTCTCTAGTTCCTTGACATATCCTACTTGTCCTACGAGGTTTTGTGTTATCTGAGTAGGGTTCTCCACAACACCTTGTGATCCTGCTCATGTTCCATCAAACGGATTAATGTTCTATTGTGGTTCTTGAACTTTTCAAGTTCTACTGTCCTCCCACTGTTTCTTTTAGAGACAATCTCTTCCTAGAAACACTGTGGTTCGAGAAACAAACAGTTTGTTTTCGATTAGGTTGTAGAAATAATATCCTTTTCAGGATATCCCACAAAACATTTATCCGACTTGGGTCCAAGTTTATTTGTAAACTCTATTACATAAACATCATAACCCCAAATATTTATGAATGACATACTAGGACACTTCCTAGTCCATATCTCATATGGTGTTTTTCATAATCCGTTTTTGATGGAACAAGGTTAAGGGCGAAATTTTGCTGTAATTAGAACATAGCCCCTAAAGTAAATTGGAAGTTCTGTTTGACTCATCATGGTCCGAACCGTGTCCTACAAGGTTCGAACTCTCCTTTTAGACACGCCAAACCCATGTGGTGTGCTAGGTGGAGCGAGTTTTGGATCATATCCAATACTCCCATAGATTCTTGTCAAACTTTTGGCTCAAGTACTTTCTTCTATGATCCAATCGTAGAGTCTAAACACTTTTGCCAAGTTGGTTCTCTACTTCATTCCTGAATACTTTGAACAATTCAAAGGATTCTGATTTGTTTCTTTATAAGATACACAAATCCATATTTCTCTGATCCTATCAGTAAATATGATGAAGTACTAAAACCATCTTTAGTATTTGTGTTTAGCGGCCTTCATACATCAATATGTATGATTCCCAAAAGATCATATCTTTGCCTAATAAGTCTTACATGTCTCATATGATTCAATAATCAATTGAGTCCCAGAAATCCATCCTAATGGAGTTCTAGATATGTATCTCTTATTTATGGGCCTAAACGATAATGCTAAAGATAAGTGAAGTTCATATCATTATATGCAAATCTCTAGGTATTAATGTTATAGATGAAATTATCATGATCATGGATATAGAATCCACTTAGACAAAATTGTATTACAATAATGCATACCATAATAAATGGAACAACATTTGTCCTTTTATTATGATAAGGAGCTTTCTTGTCCAACAAGAAACTATGATAATGGTCCTACTCATAGCAGGGACATTATCCCTTTTGTCTAATTCATGAACAATTTCTGAAAGGTAGAAACAATTCCCTACGGCTTTTCAGCAACCCTTTGCTTCATAGCCCCACGTGTAGGATTATTTCTTCCTTATCCAATTGTCTTCGTCTCTTGAGATCCTCCACATTTCTATAAATGTGAGATCCTCATCTAGTATCATATACTCTTGAAGATGAGATAGACACATTGAATTTTATAATAAAATACCCAAGTCGGAATTCATAATTCCTTTATTATTTACTTCCATGTACTTTGAGTAGTCTCTCTTCCTCTACACCACCTATGGGACTTCGAGGCAACTTGGTTTTAGCAACAGGCTTGCTTTATACTCATGGGGTCGGCGCAAACCATTTGCCCTTACCCATGCTGTTAACCATTAACAGCTTTGCCCATGCCCACTATGAGTGTTTTGTTTAGTGATTTTTCAATCATCTTTAAAACAAAACTGTAATTGCATCCAATGCAATTCTTGGTCCACTTGGGAGAATAACTATATATTCTTTATCTATCTTATAGATAACTCCCTATAACTAAGCTTTCAATCCTATTGAGATAGTTTATTTTGCGCTTCACCTCTTGCTTCAGCAGCCACACATTACTAACTTGTGTCGTCGCGTCATATCTCGATGAACTAAGTCGCCTTGCTTTGGCAAGCCCGAAATTATTCCATCTTGATCATGACGAGTGCTAAGCAAGAGATTGCAAAGTGGAGCAACTCCTCAAGCCTTTCATGACAAGCTCGTATGATCATATCATATGCCTCCAAATTTCTTATCTTGCTTCCAAAGCTCAGAGTCCATGGGAGCTTGACATGAGACAAGTTACATCCAAAGAACCATTCTTTGATGTTCCTTCCATAAGGCTTTAGTGTGTTTTGGTAGTTGGTGGGAAGAGAAATTTATGCTCTACAATGTACAACATATTTCCTTTATTTGAGAACAATTCTCAATTTTATACCAATCTAGAAAATAGATTCCAGACATCTTGTCCATCTCATGGACATAAAGTCGCGTTTGTTTGTTTAATGCGATGGGTATTCAACACTTATAGGATTATGCAAAGCATTGTGACGTATAACTATATTCAACAAGGATTTAAATTATTAAATATAGCTCCCATTATTTTTCTCGGATTAATAGCCCTCACCATTAATGCGGAAAATATTTTATTTTCTAGTGGGTCCAAGATCCCTTTTCACTTCTTCTTGAGCTTGCTTTGGCAAGTCACCCAAGAATTGGTTATTAGGTAGGAACCATTCCAATTGCATCCCATGCAACTCTTGGTCCAATTAGGTGAATAACTCTTTATTCTTTATCCTTTAGATAACACCTAATTGTCATGCCTCTAAGCTCATCAATCCAATTGACTCTTGCCTAGTTGCGTCCAACCTCTTGTTTTCAACATACACGCATTACTAGCTTGCGTCGTCCGCAACACACCATGAAAAATTAAAATCGCCTTGCTTTGGCAAGCCCGAATTTTAATAGGCCATGATCATGAAGGGTGTTTTGACAAGAGAAGGCAAAACGCAATATTTAATTGAGGGATTTCTTTTAAGTTGTTTGGTTGATCTTATCAACATGGTCTACTTATTTGGATTGGGCTATCCACAATAAAAGACCAACCTTGTTTATTATTATCTTGTTATCGTTTTGCTTGTAGCGCCATACACACAAAATAAATAACAAGGCATGAATAATAAACATCCACAAAATAAAAACGTGGCATGGATATGGCCTCTAGACTAATGATATTATCAAGCCAATGATAATATCTAATTGCCCTAAAGTGCCGAGCTCATCTCCATGTGCTCCACCATAGCTGCGCGCCTAGGGATGTCTTTTGGCTCCTTTGGTTCTCCGGTCTTCTTCTCCATGTTCTTGGCTATCAACTAAATATTTCTAATTCTAGCCTAACATCTAGAATAAATAAATAACAAAAGCCTCACATGTCGAGGAGAAAAGGACGACTCGCAGGCCGTAAAACTTAATTAATTATTACATTAATTTGATCAGCTCGCAGGCCGTAAACCAAACCACAAAACAATAAACATCCACAATCCTAGGCCATATCCATCCACCATGCAATAAAGCACATAATACAGTTAAAACCATTTTTTAACGCGCTTGTTTAATTTTAATGAAATTGGGTAACTAGGGTTTCACAACGGTCCAAAGGATTTACCAAAGAATGGCCGAAATCAACCAAGGAACCGCCACACTAGGCCCGGGCCGGCCGGCCCCTAGCCCACACGGCTAGGCCGTGTGCTAGGGTGTGCCGGCCCCTCTTGTGCCGTGTGTTACTTGGGCGGCAAGGAGAGAGAGGGGCGGTCCCTACATGGGCCACACCTCCTCATGGAATTGTTTCCATAAACAATTCATGGAATTATTTCCAAAAACAACATATGGAATTGTTTCCATAAACAATTCCTTCCTTGTTGGGTTGTTTCCAAAACACCCTTATGGTATTGTTTCCAAAATAATTCTTTCCTTGGTTCCCAAGTTTAGTTGTTTCCATAAACAACTTCTTACTTGTTTCCCAAGTTTAGTTGTTTCCAAAACAACTTCTTCCTTGTTGCCCAAGTTTAATTAATTCCATACTTGGAAAACCCCTTTTCCAAGCATGTGCCCATGAACCCTAATTTTTTCAAGAACCCAATTATTCACATCCTATGTGATTAAACTCACCAATTCTAACATCCAATGTTAAATTGGGTCTTGTTTGTTTGAATCGAATTCAATATTGCATCTACTATGCCAATTTTTCAGTTTTCGCGTAATAAACAATAATACGGTGTATGAACTGAAATCGTAAACACATAATATCATGTTATGCTCTACGACCTGTGGCTCTGATACCACTGTTGGGTTTTGACGTAGGTAACGCAGCGGAATAACAAAAATTAATCCTACTCAAAGCCCACCAAGGATCACAGGAAGAGACATCATAACATGATCAAGGTCATAGAAGATGTGTACCTTTGATTTGTGAGATCACACGAAGAATGATGTCCTCGTCTCTACGGTTGATCCACGTCTAGAGGTGAGATCTAGATTCTTCCTTCAATCAAGTGCTAGCTTGAACCTTGGAGGAAGAGGGGTGAAGATCAAAGCAACAAATCACCAAAGGGCACAAGAGAGGGGCGGCCTCTCTTTGCCGTCGGGTAGGGGGCGGACGGGTGGCTAGGGTTTCGGCCCTAGCACCTTGTCTTGCTCTCTCTTTTGCTCTCTCCCACTCTTTGTGTGTTATGACTAATAACTCATATGTGGGAAGGAAGCTAGAGCCTCCTTTATATACTCCAACAACTCCTTGTTGTTTCCATAAAAGAGTTTTCTTGTTCTAGTAGGACTAGAACTATTCCCTTCCTTGCAAATTAGTCCTACTAAGTTTGCAAGGTGTTGCACAATGATTCTTCTATTAATTAATCCATATTAATTAATCCCAAATCTAGCTCTACTCTATTTGACATGTGACCCCATAGGTTTCTATATAATTGGTAGTAACTATTACTAACATGGAGCGGTGTCTAGCAACACATCCATGCAACCCAACCAATAGAAATAGTCAGTGATCCCGACAAACCTTTGTGCCCAATATGTCATATTGCATTATCCCTTTGTCTCCATATCCGGATTGGACACGAGACATAAATAGTCACACTCGTACATCCAAACCATAGTTCCTCGATCCTGGGAATATGCTTATGCTTGCAGATAACATTAATATCTCTATATTAATTTATCTGAGTCTGGCCAGACATTCAATAAGCCTCATCCCTCGAGTGGCCGTGGATATTTACCCCCATTATGTGGGAGGGACAAATCCTATCTACATCACTACGATCTCTAAGCTTGCTTCCTATCACGCCCGATAGCCACCTTTATGATTACCCAGTTACGGTGTAACGTTTGATAACATCAAAGCGCAATATTTCACAACTAGAGTATCTAGTGACTTCAAGTCCAAGGATTGCAATAATATTAGCACTACGAAAAGCGATTGTGACTTCACATAATCTAATGTATCCTTTTCGTCGTGGGTCATCCTGTATGCCATTACTCCTAATGCATACCCATGTGTTGGATCGTGATATCTCCATATCAGTCCAACCCCATACTAGTCTATAGATGATTGTCCTATTTAATCATTATAATCGACTAGGGATATTTAAGAATATAACACTTATATCCTAAGGACTTCATTCATGTTAGCATATCTCCATATCGATAACATAATGAATCGTAAATCCTTATATTTGTCACAATTAATTGATTGCCTCTAGGGCACAATTCCAACAGGTACAATGCATTGTCCTCTTTCCTTATTTAGTATGGGTTTCAACGATCTCGCGCAGACACATCTCTATTTTACCTATCTGCGAAGGGAGTTAATATGTTGTTCCTCGCCTACATCAATGACATTGTGCTAACAGGTAACTCCCCATCAACTCTCGCACAGTTCGTATCCAAGCTAGCTTCCCGATTCTCCCTAAAAGGCTTGGGCTCACTTAGTCATTTTCTTGGAATGGAGGTCATCCCAACTCAATGTGGTTGTTTCCTCTCCCATGCTCAATATATCTCTGATATTTTGAAGAAATTTCACATGGAAGATGCTAAGCCCGTTTCCACACCCATGTGCTCCCCTGAGCCACTGCCCACAGCAGATCCAACAGAGGCAGTTGACATCTTTGACTACAGACGTCTCTTGGGTCTTCTCCAATATCCGAATCTCAGGCGACCAGACATATCATTTGCGGTGAATCGGCTCTCACAGTTCCTTTATGGCCCACTACCTTCGCATTGGTGGGCGTCTAAGCGGGTACTTCTTTATCTCAAAGGAATCATATTTCAGGAACTTTATCTGCGACCGGGGGTGCGGATGGAAATCTCCGCTTGTTCCGATGCTGACTGGGGTGGTCATTAAACCATGGGACGCTTCACCACTGCGTATGTTCTATACCAGGGCTCCAATGTAATATCCTGGAAGTCCACAGAAGCTGAATATTGCGCACTTGCAAATGCCCCTGCTAAATTATTATGGGTTGAACACTTGATTCTTGAAATTGGCATCCCTTTCACTGGTTTGCCAACCTTGTTCAGCGATAATCTTAGCACCACATTTGTTTGCAAGAATCCAGTCTTCCACTCGCATGAAGCATGTCGCACTGGAATACATCTTCATCTGCGATCTTGTTACATCAGCCAAACTTCACGTGCAACATGTTCCAAGTCAGTAGCAACTCGAAGATACACTCACAAAATCTTTTGGACGCAAACAATTTCTTTATCTGCGATCTAAGATTGGAGTCTTCGACGGATCCTCCATTTTACGGGGGCGTGTTAAGGAATGAGATAATCTCCAATTATCTCTTTCTTATTTTTTGCTGATTCATCATGATTTACGGGATCTTTAATTATGTTGTAAATATCTTTTCTATTTCAGCAGATTATACATTGTATGTAAATCACCTCCCCTTGTATAAATATGGACCAAGGGTCATTCGAAATGAATCGAATCATTCATTCTCTCATTCAGCTATCCTATTCTTGTCAGGGTTTGTCCGACTAATCTCTTGAGTGAGAATAATTCTCTTTCTAGTGGAAATCTCAAGAGCGTTTTTCGTGCTGATAACGTGTTGTGAATCGAGAGACGAGAGAGACGAGAAAATAAAGAGACAAGTATGTAGGGAGAGTACTATTGAGATGTGTATTATTCTCTAACCCTAATCATCCTTATATAGGCATTAAGGTGGGCTGATGGGCTAAGAATAATATACAAATGGGCTTACAACATGTGGTGGATATTCATCAATAAACTAGCCAAGTATTTCATAATAGTATGTTGATATTAGTTTTAATTGTTTAAATTTTACTAGTTCGAGGTGGCCGAGTTTCTCCACTATGCTTTAGCTATTACTTCTTCAGGAGAGGGAAAAGGGAATAGATTCGTTTTGGAGATCGAGACCTGTATTGTTATATTTTTACTAACTAGTAAAGGGCAAGTGCGTTGCACGTGAAATCACCATCCATATGTCCTGAGACAATTGGTATAAATTTTCTCAATTACAACATTGTCAAGGCCCATATTTCTACGAAACAACAGAGAAATTAGCAACTTCGACAATCCTGCTACGATAGCCATAAATTGATATAAGTAAAGAGCCCACCACGATATTATGGTATCACCTAAAGAATCTCATCGCCTGTGATGGCACTACTTGAGTTGAGGTGGCAAGGTGGTACTTCCTCCACGGATATTTTGGAACAAAAACGCTTACTCAATTCACGAGTTTTATGTTTAGGAAGGCACTGCATATCTGCTAGTAGTACAAAAAGAAAACAAAGAAATTATTGATGAAGTAGGCACTTAAAGAAATGGGGGGAAAACTAATACCAACTTAGTACTTACGCTTCAAGGAACCTGAAATATAGGCAAATAGAAGCTTATAGATTCAAAACTACCTCCTGAAAAGCTACACAATACCAACAACAGATCTATAAACTGTAGCTTCTAATCATTTAAATTACTCCTACACAAAAGGTGGAAAATTTCCCCAAATTGCATATTGCTATGGGTTTTAAATAAACAGAACAATGGTAACCAACTCATATGATGTGCAACTTTGTTACCAAGACCATTCTATCAACAACAAAAATGTCGAAAGGCTCAAGAGGGGTAACCTATAATTGTCTGTCATTCTTGAACCTATATAATTGTTTGTCATTCTTGAATCTAGAATGGATGATAGGTTCTTAGTTTTTAAGTAGACCACATGAATTCTGTGTACCGGGATATACTCCCTCCGTCTGTGTTTATGTGTCCACTATTCTATTTCGGGATGTCCCAAAATATAAGTCCTCTTTTTAGATTCTTCATATTTTAAAATGTGAAGCTCATCTCTTGTTCTTTTTATTTTTTCTAAATTATTAATATTGATGAAAAAGTATACACAAAGTTGAAGACACAAGTATACACTTATTCATTGTGCATAGTCAAATGGGACGTATAAACAACGGAGGGAGTATTAAATTGAAATTTGAACAAAATTTCCTGAACAGAAACCAGACTTCGGAATGTTGTTTAACAAGAACTCTATCAAAGCAACACTTATAAGCTTCTATTTTCAAGTGAAAATCTATGCAAATCCATTGGTACGAAATAGGAAGGCAAAATCATATATTTTCCAAGTAGTATGCAGGGTATAAAATCAAGGATAAAGTAGTGACTTATTACCTTTGCTAGTCTCTGAAGTGATATTGAGCAGACTTATCCTTTACATTATGAAAGTTTTCCTTTCTTAGACGGTTATGATAAACACAACCGACTCCTTCCAGTCTCCAAATTTCGTGAGGTAGGGATGAGGGATAAGTTTCACAAGAAAAAAAAAACATAAGATACCAAATTAAGTTCAACTCACGATAAGCTTGACAATTTAAAACCACAAAATCAACCGTCAACTCTAAACAAGAAAAAACAACAACTGCATAAAAGATAACCAATAAAATTACAAAGCCCGAGAATTTCAAAGAAAACGCTTACGGGAAATGAGGGAATATATAGCTACCAACAGCTTTTCAGAACACTAAATATGCTACCTCGACCTGGGTCGTATGGCAGGTCAGAAGAAACAAGTTTCCACATGCTAGCATCACCTTGTGCAAAACAACGCATATTTTTTCCTTCTTTAATCCTAATTTGAATTCAATTCCTCCACAAAATCGCTGTCTTCCTCAAATCATAAAACCAAACTCAATACATACAAGTTTGAAATTCAGTGATCAAATCTAAAGGATCCAATGGTATAAGATGTCTGAGGCCACACAATACTATTATACTATTATATTATATTATAATAAGACCCCGTTCACAAGTAATAAGTAAAGCCAGAAAAATCATATGCGATCAATTGAGCCTTACCTTAAAATTTTGGAGAGCATCATTAGTCCTTGAAATATCTGTGATTCGAACAGCCGAACAATATCCTTAGCATTAGGATTTCTTGTCGGTACACTATCCCAATCAGTAACTTCCCAAAACAACTTCCCAAATTTCCGTTGACCAACATTTTTTATATAATTCTTAACCTTAAGAACTTGCAAGCCTCACAAATTCTACCATCTGGGGCATTCCTTATCTCGTAAAAAGATTAGGCAAGTCATCATATATTCCAGATTTAAACACTAATTCTCTTAATAAAGAATGAAAGACATGATAAATTTAAGTTTTTTCATAAAGATCTTATGTTTTGTAGGACATAAAAGTTTAATTAAAAGAAAATATTTTGCTGTTTTAGTTGGACTTTAGCACTACCTTGAAGTACTGACCATATTAACTTTTTTTGTTTCAATACTAATCCTAACTTATATGCTCATTGAAGGGAAACAAAACAATACAACTCTGTCTTTGCTCTTTGTTCCCATTTGATTTTTTTACAATATTCACTGGGTCACTTTGACTCGGTGATTTGGATAGCAAAATGATGCAATATTTGATACTTTCTTTCATGTTGTTGTAGAGTAAATTGCTCTATAACACAGTGAAAAAAAAAAATACAAAAAACACTTCGTGTTGCTATCCAAATCACCCGGTCAAAGTGAACCAGTTACGAGTCAAAAAGTCAAGAAGGGAACAAAGAGCAGAGACGGAGTGGTATGCACTCACATTTAAAACCAGCGAATACTTATGTATGAGACTCTGGGCAATAATATATCGGATGCTTCAAAACAGTTAATGTCTAGCAGTCTTTGAATGCACAATCAAAGTTTCTCTAAGAATATGAAGATTTTCATGACTAAATTCTTTATGAAGCAACATTGTGATAATTAATAAAACATTATTGTGTAAACTTAAGCCTCTATTCTAGCATATTCTAACGAAAAAGATTGGGATGTCGGGATTCAGACTCCTAACCTTCATGTGTAGCAGGTGCAGCTACAGACCTATGATTGTGTGATAATCTTCCCAAAATTCCTTGAGATTCCTCCCCAATCCCTTTTCCCTACTTTTTGTAGTCCTTGGAGGCATAACTTGTGTTCTTCCTCAGTCTATAAGGAACCTGTTATTAGCATACACCATTATGCATCTAAAAGTATCCGATGGCAATGGGAACAATGACTCTAACAATTCCAAAATGAGCCCATTGAACAAAAACGATATAATCATATTAATCATCCAAAAACTCAATTAGTTTCTTCTGAACAACGAAATCAAACCTGTCCCAAGCTGATATTTCTTTAAATCAATATAAATTTCAAATCCAGTTTGTTTCTCTATTTTTGCTAAATTTTGATCTATTAACCTCACATTTGTGAAATGGCTACATGTATCACTTATAACCACAAAGTACTCGGGACTCAATCAGCGATTCCGCAATACGAGAATAGAATAAACAATTAAGAACTCAAATGCCTGAGCTATGGATCTAATCTCACTGAGGGCTACTGGATCTAGTGTTTTCTAACCTGAGCAATTAAGTAAGAAGACCACATCCATTCAGTTATCAACAATAGACAAACAAAGCCTCTAAAAAAACAATCGACAAGCAATTATCAATTCTTTAACTATTATTAAATGTGAAAATGAACGAACAAAGCAACTTGCTTTCTGAAACGCGACGCTCCAAAGTATTCGGTTAACTACGAAGTAAACCCAAGCCTTCCAACCATCACATGTATTCACAATACTTAAGTTGATAAGATGAAAAATCATGTTATGCCCCCATACTTGCTAATATTGTGCATCAGTTGAAATTGACATATTGATATAGCGCGACTGAATCATAACCTTTTAGTTTCATAGTCAACTTCATATATGATCTTCAGCTTTTGCCCGGTCCAACGAACCGCCATGAATTCACTGTCTGATGCGGGCAGAGTCCACACCCTGCAAAAAGTTTACAATCAAAGTCACCCAACTACTCATTTATGATCCAATGATCAAAACACAGATGGAAGGGTTAGGCAACACCCCTTTTTTCCTTCACAAATTGCTCATCCATTCCCCCTTCCTTTTGGGTGGCGTCACTGGCCTTTGTATTGACCTTGCACCATAATTCTTTAGTCACCTAGAGTAAGAGACGAAATTAAGGCGTTGGAAACGTAATCATGTACTTAAAAGTTCACTCAACCAACCTCAACTCCTGAGAGTGCAAACATGGCTATGGCGGAAGACAAAATGATATATATGTCGTTAACATTGATCTCAAACATGTAATGTTATTAACATTCAGTTATTTAGACCATCGATTTACAAGGGTAGTCGAATTATATTCAGTATTATATACCGGTACCTTCGATCTCAAACAAGTGACTAATTCAACATTCAGTTATTTGGAACATTAATCCACAAGTTAGTCAACAACGATTCAGTATTCAATGCCGCAGCATGGCTGCAAGCCAGCATGTCCGATACATACCCGTATCCAACTACAGACACAGATCCAAAAAAAATAGTTAATTGATGAGAAAACAGACCCGCCTACAAATTGTTATTGTCTTTGGCGGCAGACAACCAGTCACAAATGCCACTCTAAGAGGAATCTCACCATAGTAAACAAACCTATGCACGAGTTAACAAGAAGGATTGATGTAAAAGATAATCCTACATTTAGCAAAGAAGAAACTTCGAGCAATGATCTTCAATACCGCGGAGGAAATCAATAGTACAAAAAAGTTCATATTATAAACAAATCACATAGATCACGTCATCCTTATGTAAGAAAAATTGATTCTTTGCAACACCACCATTATCGACAACAACAAAAAACCTAATTAAGGCACAAGTAAAAGAAGATGTCCAAACATTTTTACCTGACCTCTCAAGCCTTCACTGCACTCCAACAGTGCTATGATTTCTCCAGAGCGCTAAAGCCTAGGGTCATCTCTATGGGGGGAAGTTCATATTTGCAAACAGGGCAAGTATTCATAATACCAAGCCTTGGAAAACAAGGTAACACTTTCACTTTCACAGACTCTCATCTCATCCTCTCAAATAAGAATGTCTATTTTGACATCCAAAGTTCATTGAAATCCATCATTCAACATGAAATCAAACACCTGCAATATCAAATCAACCAAAATTTGCATACTAAAAACATACAGACAAGCAATTAATAAGAGGAAGAAACATAAAAAATGGTGATATATTTTAACATTGATCAAGTTAACGGAGAGCTAGACAGAGAGGGAGAAGAAATTGAGAGATTGATTACGGTCTGTTGGACATATGCCGTCAGCGAGGGGGGAGGGAGAGAGACACAAAGAGAGGGTAACTCCAGTTCTCCTAGATGGCGGCGGAGACAGTGGTGTCCCGCTGTAGCGACAGTCGAATGCGAAGGTGACATGCATTGCGTCTTCGTCCTTTGACCAAAGGGAATGATGGAACTGGCAATTGACAGAAAGAGTTGGTCTGGGAATCTCCTACCGAAGAGTCGCGTACCTACAAGGAAGAGTCGCGAGACGTTTCTTTCATACGAATAGTAATATGTAGTAGCCTAGGTTTAATGGGGTTCTTTTGTAATAAACACTTCTAGAGTTGCACTTTTATAATAAGTGATATTAGGAATCAATACTCCATCATTCACTCTTTTAATATAGTAAAGATAGTTATTTGTAGTTTACATGTACAAGCAAGCACAAGTTGCTCGATTAACAATTACGCTACTGATTTGAGAGAGATTTGGTTCCTTTCCTGCCCAGATTTGTCAGCCTATTCAATGGCGATAATTGTGGTTAACTATAATATCTATTCGGCTAGTTGAGCACTAAAATATCATAGTCAAATTGAGAGAGGTAAACGAAATCATAGGGAGATCCTTAATTACAGTATAAATAAGGAAAGAAAGTGTACTTGTTTTCATATCATCCTAAGCTTTCGTTAGTTTTGCAAGTCACAAAAAGTCCCAGCAGTATGGCGAAGAAAAATTTCAGCACAATTGCTTTTCTCGTAGTCCTCGTGGTGCTTGCGAGTTGTTTTGGTGAGTTGATTTTTTTTTAACCGTATAAATCTCTCTGGCTATCTTTGTCCGCATGCTATTTTGTTTATTTACACATATATTACTTTGCATGAAATCAAATAAAGATAGAAATGAACTAGCTCGTTTTAATGCGATGTGCATAAGTGGATATATGTGTTTCATGTCTCAAGTGAAGCTTGTTGGCTAGCCGGATCCATAAACACGAAATGATTGATCAAGTGAAGCTCGGTTGCTAACCGCCATCTTTTTTTTTTTTTTTTTTTGCAGGAAACAACACTGCAGCATGTTCAGGTTCAGGCATAATAGCCAATCTTTGTACAGGGGTTCCGGGCGACGAAATATTCTGCGGTAAGAACTGCGCTGACATTTATTTAACAGGAGTAGTTTTCAAAGTCTCCGGGGCATGTGATGGCCAAACTTGCAAATGTACCTGCAACTGAGCTTGGACAAACATGGGCTTTCTTTTCTTTTTGGAGGAAAGTCAGACTTGGGCGGAGTTGCAACGAGTAATAGCAATTACAATAATTTACTACAATAATTGGCTTTTTTTTCTCTCTCTCTCTGGCCCCAAATCATAACTTGGAGATTTGTTTGCTCGTGATAAACCATTATGTATTGAGTGAGTACTACTTTCCAGTAAGAAATTAGGGAGTACTGCTGTTTGTACTTTCCCGTAATAAGACACTCGTGTTTGTTTCTTTTTCTTTTAATGGCGTTTATTAGTTGTAGTACATGTGCGTCCTACATATAAACAACAAAATTTCATATTTTGGGAAAAAAAGGTTTCTAAATATAAATCACTACAAACTAAAATTACATTTTAACAAGGTTGTTGGTTCTTGCAGGTATAATAATTTTGAGACTTGTTAGTGTAGCTCGAGAAATATTTCCTTTATATATCACATGCTTTCAAGAATCAAGGGCCCCGTCTCTGTATATATGACAATAGCTCAAACTTAATCTCTTACGAGAAAGTCATACCTCTTGCATGGACGTGAGTCTCAACTTGGACATCGAAGTGCTGTTAATCTCAGGACTAAAAAAAAGTGTTGTTAATCTTCAATAATACATGTAAATTATCATCGTATTGAAGTGCCACTTCCGAAATTGTGTACACTCACATACGCAGATTTGATCATCTCCAATAACTTGGTTGAAATGATGTTTCGCTTAAGTATAAAAAGTTGGAAGAAAAATGAGGTCCAATAGTATAGTTCTTTGGCTCCTCGAGTACATAATCTTCATCTAAATTTGCATTTTTAAAGAGTCAACAAAATTAAGGCCTAACGCTGATTGCATGCTCCCATCATAGTTGTCTGATTGCAATCCCAAATTCTAAAACTGGCTTAATGCAACTCCTTTTTGTAATATTACTATCTTGTTGAAATTGAGGCTACTCTTTCTCCGCATATTTTTTTTTAACATTATAACCAACTTTTATTAACTTGCTGGAAACATTACCTCAAATCCGTTAACTAATATGGGGTACAAGCCATCCAAACTTTGGCCTTAACCAAGCCTAGTCATACTTGTGCACATCGAGAAGCCATATGATTGGCCTTCCTGGGACACCAATTCATCTAAACTTGCCGAAAGGCCCCTAACAGCTTCCTGTAATCGTCCACCTCTAACATTTGAATTACCGACCTTTTAGCCAACTGCAAACCTTCTAGTAACGCCATAGCCTCAACTAGTTTTTCCGAACCTATCTCCCTGAGAGATCCTGCCATGGTAGCAACCCATTCACCATTTTAATCCCGCAACACACGTTCCCATGCCCTAAAGCCGACTTCCACACACATTTTGCAAGTTTGCACCGCATAAAAATGTGATCTTCCGATTCTTCCTCTTTGTCGCACCATGAACATTGCATGGGAACACGTATTCCTCTCTTGGCGATATTTTGGTTTGTTTGCAGCAAAGAGAGATACGCTCTCCAGACAGTGAAAACAGCCTTCCTTGGGATCTCTAAATTACAAAACTTAACAACATTGTTTCGTTCGTTACAACTTGCTTGACCGCCTGACGTTCCCGCAAGCATCTAATCTCTTCTCATCTCTTCCGCAACGAGGTAACCAGACTTCACCATATAAAGACCTTCCTTATCAAAAAACCAAGCCCACACATTTTGTTGGATTGTTACATGAAGTATATTACATTGTACCGTGAAAGTGTGTAATGTAGTTAAAATACAGGATCATGATACTCTAGAAGAGGGGGGGGGGGGTGGTTTAATAGAGTATGTGATGTTTTGCTAAAAATGGAAGTTTGAAACTTTACAAAGTGATTTTATAGAATTTCAAAGTTTTGGAAAAATACAGAAGTAGTTTGAAAATGTTTGAAGATGTTTGAAGCTTCAAAGGTTTGAAGTAGTAAATCCTCTAAAGCTTTGAAGAAACTCTAAGTTGAACAGTTTTGTAAAGATAATGAAATGAAGCAATGAAAAGCAATGAACACATTGATTTGTTACGAAGTTCAGCCCCCAAAGGACCTACTCTCCGCCTGATGGATACTATCCCTATAGGATTTCAACACCTACTTATTAATCACATACCTAGCCATAGATCTCAAGCCTAAGTGAATTCCCTTACACATATACAGCTTGTGGCTACAATATAATGAAACAATAAGAAACTCTTGTTGTTCACTTGATCAACTTCACCTTACAACAGGAAATGAGCCATAGAAACTCTAATGAATACATACATAAAGCACAAGTATGAAGAACACATAAAACAGAGTAAGAAATGAAGCTTGAAGTGCTCTTTGTTGACTCAAAGACCCTTGAGTGTGTTTTGAGAAGTAATTGTTTTGAGTGATGAAATATAAAGACAAAGCATTTCAGATACTCCAAGGCCTTGAGATACTGACAGAGCTTCAAAGCCTTGAGAGTTGTTTTTATTCTGTTGAATGTTTTAACAATCTTGTGTTGCAAATTGGATACCTGCTTATATAGATAAGAGATTTGCTGCATATACTCATGTTTTACATTGTCTACATATCTAACACAATTGTAGATGTCCTGATCAGGGAGAATCAAAGTTTTCTGGACTTAACTTTGACAGACTGTGAAGCGTGTTCAGAGCTTCAAGGCCTTGAGATGTGCCTTGAGCTGCTGACGGTTTTACAATATTGATTTGATTCTTTCTTGCAGGGTTTGATCTTTATTATTGTGATTGTTTAATGACTTCTAAGAGTCTTAAACTTGTTTATCATGAATTATATGTGTCAGAAGTTAATCAGATTATTCTTCTAATCTTTTAACCAGTTTTTATGAGAAACTGGAAAACCAAACAGTCATAGTACTGCTTTATTTCTGGATTTTGTTGTTGCTGTGTATCAATGTTGTTGCAGGTTTGTTAAACGTGCAAATACAATCTCAACAAACTCCAACGGATATATACCCAGAGCTGTTTGAATTTCAGTTGAAAACAGAAGGAGGATTTGTAGCAACTGAGATCCTAAAATCTCTCATTCAGTTGCAGTGGGTAGATAAGAGACTGGTTTGAATTTTTGAATGAAGAGAGGCTTGTAGAATACTGAGAAAGGTGTGAAAAATTCGTGGGAGATCATTCATTCAAACACACAGGCATTCAAGCTTCAATTCATCATTGCAGAAGATCAAATCATTCCAGTTTCCAGAAGAACACATCAAGGCTTCACTAGCTTATTCTTTTACTGTGTTCTTCATCTGTTTTGTAATCTTCTTATCTTTTGTATATCTAAAACCTCACTAAACCCAGTGGTTAGTTGTTCAAGTGAACAACAAGAGGTTCTTATTAGCTCAACAGTTAGTAGCTGAAACTAGATAGGTTTGGAACCACAAGCTGTATAGGTGTAAGGGAAATCACTTAGGCTTGAAGATCTAGGGCTATTTATGTGTGAGTAATAAGAAGTGTTTGCCCAATCCTGGTGGGATTAGATCCCTCAGGCAGAGATTAGGTCCATTGGGACTGAACTCTGTAAATTGCTTTGTGTTCTTTACTTTACAGTTTTGTTATTTTCTGCTGCACACAACTCAAATCAAACTAGGGTTTATAAGCTTAGAACTGGTAATAGTTCAAGGCCTTGAAGCTTTCTATTCCGCCTTTGAAAGTTTCTGACAGTTTTCTAAAATCTCAAGGCCTTGAGATTTGAGTTTCTCACAAAGCCAATTAGTTACAATCTGAGTTTTGCAAAAAGTTTCCATACTCTATTCAACCGCCCCTTCTAGAGTATATAGGTCCTGTATTTAGTCTACATTACACACTTTCAATAGGTATCAGAGCTTGGGTCACTGATATAGATCTAACAATCTTGTGACTATGAGTAATGTAGGAGATCGGGGATTCTCACAAGGAAAGGCAGCCAACAGACCTCCATTGTTCTGTGGTGATAACTTCATGCACTGGAAGGCATTGATGAAGATGTTCGTCATAAATCAAGACATGGAACTGTGTTCAATAGTTCATAATGGTCCTCATGAGTACTACACTACTATTGATGGAGTCGGATGTATCAAGTCTGAGGAAAACCTCTCAGTTACTGAACTGGAAAAGGTATCAAAAAATTACAAGGCTATGAATCTGTTATACTCTGCTCTTAATGCAGATGAGTTCAACAGAGTTTCCAATTGCAAGAGTGCCAAATAAGTATGGGATAAACTGGTTGTGACATATGAAGGAACTAGCCAGGTTAAGTAGACAAAAATCAACATACTTCTGAGGCAATATGAATTGTTCAAGATGAGACCATCAAGGAGATGTTCAAAAGATTCACTGATGTGGTGAATAATCTGGAGTCTTTGGGAAAGAAGTTCACAAATGAGGAGAAGGTCAGGAAAATTCTGATAAGCTTGCCAAAAGCCAAGTGGGAGCCAAAGACAACAGCCATTGAGGATGCTCAGGATTTAAGTCTTCTTCAGCAAGATGATCTACAAGGAAAGCTTCTCACTCATGAAATGTCTATGAAGGATGTAGAAGGTGATCTGAGTGAAAACATCAAGAACTTAGCACTCAAGGCTAAGGACAATGAAAAATCTCAAAGCCTTGAGACTGAAGATGAGCATGATGATGAAGAGGCTTTAGCATTGATCTCCAAGGCCTTGGCAAGGATTCTCAAGAAGAAGAGAAACTCTGGTGACTACAACATAGAGAGATCAAGATCTTCAGACATCAAGGACTACAAAGGTAAATCATCATAACAGTCACATAAAACTAAAGTAATGAATTGTTTTGAGTGTGGTGATGCAGATCATTTAGTAAGGGAGTGTCCACAAAAGAAGAAGAACAGGAACTTTCAGAAGAAAGATAGTGACAACAGAAGGAAGAAAGCCATGATGGCTTCCTGGAGTGATTCTGATTCATCAAGTGACTCAGACACAGAAGAAGATCAAGAAAACTTATGCTTCATGGCCAAACATGATGAAGAAAAATCATCAGACAGACATATTGAAGAAATGGAAAAAAATCTTCTTGCTAGTCCTTCTGATGTACTTCCCGAAACTCTCAAGACTATGTTTTTAAATGAGGAAAGTTATAGAAATGAGATTTCTTCTTTAAAGATTAAGATTCATGAGAAGGTAAAAGAAAACCTGGACCTTGTTTTTACAAAAAAAAACTGTTGAAGTTTCTAAGACAAAAATTGAAAAGGACTTCAAGGCCTTGGACAGCATGTTCAAAGCCTTGAAGGCACAGATAAAATAGATTGTTGATCAAAACACTCTTTTGACAGAAAGATATGCTGATCGAAATACTCATTCTGAGGATTTAGAACAACAAATCTGTTCTTTGACTGAGAAACTTCAAGAGTCTAAGAAGGTCCTAACAAGTTTTACAGGCTCAGAAAATAATCTAAATCTCATTCTTGGAGGAAGTCTGAAATCAATGCATAAAAGTGGGATTGGCTATAATCTAAATTTTCCAAAGAAAAGCCAAACTAATTTTGTCAAATCTGGTTGCAGACATTCTCTAAAATGTCATTACTGTGGAAAAATTGGTCATTTCAGATTAACTTGTCCATTCAGAAGATCAGAACCTCACATTATGAGGAATACTTATCATTATCAGCTTAAGGGACATGTTAGGCAGATTTTGGTTCGAAAAGGAATTAGACCACCAAACATGGCTGATTCTGAGTATGACTCAAAGTTCTTCACTTGGTCTAACGGCCTTTTGAGGCAATGATTTACTTTTGCCGAATGTCACCAAGGCCTTGAAAGATCAGAAATGGATATTAAACAGTGGATGTTCTAGACATATGAGTGGAAAGAAATCGCTTTTTACTGAGCTTACAGAAAAATCTTGAGGAACAATCACACTTGGTGACAAAGCAAAATGCAATATTATTGGTATAGGTAGTATTGGTAATGGCTCTACTAACTCTACCTCTGATGTTTATCTGGTAGATGGACTTAAGTATAATCTTCTTAGTATCTCTCAGTTATGTGATAAGGTTATAAAGCTATATTTGACAAGGAGAAATGTGTGGTGCAAGATGAGAAATCTGGTGATTGCATACTCACTGCTCCTAGATCATACAATCTATATGCTATGAGTACTAACAGTGTTGCAGGTGACAAGCTAAAATGCCTTAAGGACTTGAAGAAAGATTCAAAGCTTTGGCACAGAAAGCTTGGGCATATTAGCATACACACCTTGAATAAACTCATCTCAAAGGATTTGGTAAGAGGTTTACCATTACAGAAATTTTCAGATGATGAGGTTTGCAAGGCATGTGTATAAGGTAAGCAAACCAGAAGCTCAGTCAAGCCAAAGAACTTTGTAAGTACTTCTAGACCCTTAGAACTGTTGCATATGGACTTGTGTGGTCCTATGAGAGTTAAGACCCCAAAAGGTAAGAGGTATATGCTTGTTATAGTAGATGATTATTCTAGATTTACTTGGGTGATGTTTATTAGAGACAAAACTGAAGCTTTCTCTGAATTTTCTAGATTGTGCAAAGAGCTTCAAACTTTGAAAAACTTACCTGTTGCATCCGTTAGAAGTGATCATGGTAGGGAGTTTGATCAACTTGACTTTGATTTTTTTTGTGCAAAGCATGGCATATCACACAACTTTTCTGCACCTAGAACTCCACAGCAAAATGGAGTAGTTGAAAGGAAAAATAAGATACTTGAGGATATGTCTAAAACCATGATACTTGAATGTAATTTACCAAAGTTTTTGTGGGCAGAAGTTGTTAATACTGCCAATTATGTGCTAAATAGATGCTTGATTAGACCTATTTTGAAAAAGACCCCTTATGAACTGTTTAAAGGTAGGAAGCCTACTGTTTCATATTTTAAACCTTTTGGTTGTATCTGTTTTGTGCATAATAATGGTAGAGAAAATCTTGGTAAGTTTGATGCTAGAAGTGATGAAGGTGTATATCTTGGATATTCTCAAACTAGCAAAGCTTATAGAGTTTACAATAGAAAAACCAAGATTGTGGAAGAGAGTATTCATGTGATTTTTGATGAAAGTACTAAGGATTCTCTGAGTGAAAGTTTTGCAG
Organism: Linanthus parryae; assembly: GCA_023055425.1. Classification (NCBI taxonomy): domain Eukaryota; kingdom Viridiplantae; phylum Streptophyta; class Magnoliopsida; order Ericales; family Polemoniaceae; genus Linanthus; species Linanthus parryae. Next base: position 77,983,136 of record JALGPY010000005.1, read on the forward strand.
ACCTAGATTTGAACAAGCATGAGTCAGATGATAATGCTGTGAAAGAGGACAAAGGCAAAACTAATGCGCAGAATCAATCAGCAGAATCTCAAGGCCTTGAACCTCCTGCAAAACCAAAATCTGAAAGCCTTGAGACAGAAGCTGAAACTTTCTATGATGCTCCCTCTACTGTTTCAAGAACTCAAAGCCTTGAGGGAGAATATTCCTGGATACCAAGGAAGAAGTTTTAGTACCTTGCAGATCATCCTGCTGACAATATCATATATGATCCCTCAACTGGAACTCAGACAAGAGGACAGTTGAAGAACTTGTGTGCTTTTACTGCATTTATATCTTTGATTTGAGACTAAAAATACCAAGGAAGCACTAGAAGATGCAGACTGGATCATTGCAATGCAGAGTGAGCTGAATGAGTTTGAAAGAAACAAGGTATGGAATCTGGTTCCCAGACCTAAAGAGAAATCATTTATTTGAACCAGATGGGTATTCAGATATAAGCTTGATGAGAATGGCAAAGTGGTAAGGAACAAAGCCAGACTGGTGGCACAGGGATATAATCAAGAAGAAGGTATAGATTATGAGGAGACTTTTGCTCCTGTTGCCAGGTTAGAAGCTATTAGAATACTTCTTGCATTTGCATCTCATAATCACATAAAGCTTTATCAAATGGATGTCATATGTGCTTTTTCTGAATCATTATTTACAAGAAGATGTTTTTGTAGCACAACCTCCTGGTTTTGAAGATGAAAACTTTTCTCATCATGTTTACAAACTAGACAAAGCTCTTTATGGGTTAAAACAAGCTCCAAGGGCTTGGTATGATAGACTTTCAAAATTTTTACTTGACAACAATTTTAAGAGAGGTCTAGTTGATAGAACTCTTTTCATTAAACATCATCAAAGTGATTTGTTAGTAGTTCAGATCTATGTAGATGATATTCTATTTGGTGCTACTAATGATGCTCTTTCAAAAGAGTTCTCTAGTCTGATGTGCAGGGAGTTTGAGTTGAGCTTAATGGGAGAACTGAATTTCTTTCTTGGACTTCATATCTTACAAATGAAGAAAGGAATTTTTGTGCATCAAGGAAATTATACCAAGGACTAATTGAACAAGTACATTATGTCACAGTCCAAGGTGCTTAAAACCCCTATGAGTTCATCACTCTCATTAGACAAAAATTCAAATGGTAAGAGTGTGAATCAAAAGGAATACAGAGGTATGATTTGATCACTTTTGTATTTAACTGTAGAAGACCTGATATTATGTTCGGTGTCTTTATGTGTGCTAGATTTCAAGCAGATCCTAAGAAAAGTCATTTTACTGTAGTCAAATGAATTTTTAGATATTTGAATGGAACCAGAGACTTGGGGCTTTGGTATCCAAAGAGATCTTATTTTATGCTGAGTGGCTATTTAGATGAAGATTTTGCAGGATATAAAGTAGACAAGAAGAGTACTTCTGGATGTTGCCAGTTTCTTGGATCCTCATTGATAAGTTGGCATTCTAAAAAGCAAAATTATGTAGCATTATCAACTGCAGAAGCTGAATACATTGCAGCTGGAGCTTGTTGTTCACAAGTGTTATGGATTTCTCAACAACTTAGAGATCTTGGGTATAATTTCAGAAATGTGCCTATTCATTGTGACAATACAAATGCTATCTCAATCTCCAAAAATCCAGTCCAGCGCTCAAGAACCAAGCACATAGATGTGAGACATCACTTTCTTAGAGATCATGCAGAACAAGATGATGTTGTTTTAACTTTTATTTCTACTTCAATGCAGACTGCTGATATTTTCACTAATCCTTTGACAGATGATAGGTTTTCATCCCTAAGGCTTGAATTGGGGATGTTAAACAACGATGCATTGGTTTAGGGGGAGTATTGGTACTTATATGTGTTTATGTGTTGAAATCTCAAAGCCTGAGATTATACTTTCCAAAGCCTTGAAAGTATTGCTTAAATCTTTGAAGTTTCTCAAATTGCAGGAAAATCTCAAGGCCTTCAGACGGTTCTCCAGGTCTTGAAACATCTGTATTTATTTATTTAAAAAAAGATGGATAATCAAATATTATATCTTATCTCTTTAGATAACTGTATAATATTTGAATTACTCAGAGAATTTTCTAAAATATCCAAAAATATTTTTTCAATATCCTTTTTGCGTGTTGATTTTAGTAGAGTCCTTTTATGACTCATCCTTTTCAACCTACTTAAGCTGAAAGTCAGGGCTTATTCTTCTTCATTCTCTCTCAATTCTCTAGGTCTCTCCTCTCTCTCTCTCTCTAAATTTCTCTCAATCTCATTCCCTTATCAAAACCCTAAACCCACAATGGAACGCAAATCATCCAGGATTCGGCAAGAGGGGAAGCCTTCTGGCAGATCCAAGAAGAGGGCAAATAAGAAGGAGAAGATTGTGATCTCTGATTCAGATTCAGAGAATACTCAAGAGTTTGCATGAGGACACTCCTCCTGCAAAGAAGATCAGAACAGAAAAGGGAGATGAAGGCTCAAGCATTGATCCACAGAATGAGACAGAGACTCAGGGTGGTGATCAACCTAGGTCAGACAAGAAGAAAGGGGGAGAGAAGAAAAAGTCTGGAGAAGAGGAAAAAGGGAAATCTGCTCAAGAAAGCAAGAAGAAGCCAACTGAAGGAGAACAAGAGAACATCAAACCCTATGAGAAGAAAACAAGGGTTAAGCAGGTTGCTGCTGCAGCCAAAAAAGGGTTATCAAGGTAAGAATTCACTTCCTTCAGATTGGTTTGTTAGTTCTGAAGTTAGGACTGCGTGGATGCAAGGTTGTGCTTCTTATAAGGTTGCTTTTTGTAGTACAGTTTCTGAAGAGTTATTGGATAAATTTGATATTGATTGTATGAGAAAGTTAAGAGAAACTGCAGTTTGGAAGGTGTTAAATCCTAGTTCAATAGCCTATCCTAGGTTAACTAGATTATTCTATCTGAATTTGGTTCATGAAGGAGATGATAAGATGGTATTAATTTCAAAAGTGGCAGGGATAAATTTGAGGTTAGATCATAGGACTTTTTCCAAAGTTTTGGGCATTCATAGGAAGTATAATGTTGGAGATTACCCTGATAGGAATGAGTGTCAGGAAAAGGCAAAAGAGATGTTTTTCATTGATGGTGTACCCTCTGGTCCAAAGCAGTTGACACACTCAGTGCTCAACTGTGAAGCTAAGATTTTGTTTTCAATTCTGATGAGGAGTGTGGTTCCAAGGTAGAACTCAAGGGAGTTGTTTACTGATAAAGTTCTCATACTGATGTATCAGATAGGTCAAGTGTTTGAGATAGACTTGCCAACAGTTGTTATGGAGCATATGATTTATTGTGCAACCAGAACTAGAAATCATCATCTTCCATATGTCATCCTTTTATCTCTTTTCTTTGAGCATTTTGATGTACTTGTGAAAGGGGAAGAAAAGATTACTGGAGGTTTTGGGTTGATTGATGAAACTGCCTTACAGAGGATTGGGGTAGTTCAGAATGGGAAAGGACATTGGAGGTTCTATTCAGACTTGTCAAAGGATGAGCTTGGAGAGAAGGAGTTTGTTAAGCCAAAGGGGGCGACATCAAGGAAAGGACAAGCCAATGAGGATTACTCTTTGTTGGTTGAGAAATTTGAAGATCAGCAGCTTGAGATTGCAGATCTCAGACAAAGGTTATTTGATCTGTCTTCTGAATTTAACTAGTTCTAGGGCTTGATGAGTGTGATGAATGGAAAGCTTGATGTTGTTATAAAGGGTTTGAACTTGGAGAAGATACATTCTGCTACTAGTCATGACACCAGTGTGGATTCAGATGAAAGGCTAGGTGATTTCTTGAAGAAGAAAAAGAAGCCAATTCCTGTGGTGCTTACTTCAAAAGATCTGTATGAGCAAACTGATGAAGAAGATGCTGGTGAAGACACAGGTGTTGATGCAGCTACAGAGGGGGATTCAGTGCAGGTTTAGAACAAGAAGGTGGATGAGATCATTGAAGAAGTTGTTGCAAAATTGGAAGCTGAACAAGAGGGAAACCAGTCTACTGATGATGCTGAAAGTGAGGAAGAAGTTGGAGAAGGCTCAGAGAAAGGCCAGACTTCAAAGAAGAAATGAAGATCAGAGATGACCAAAGCCTTGACCTTCTATCTATTTCTTTTCTTCTTTTCTATTCTGAAGGCCTTGACTTTCTAGGAATAAATTTTGTTTAAGTTTTTTTAGGACTCTGAGTAATGATCCAACATTTCTTCACCTTTATTTGATAAAATTCAAAAAGGGGAGAAATTATGTGTTTACTTTGGTTACTTTCATTACTTGAATAATAATCAGTTGTTTTGTTAATTAGTAGTATTCTCAGTTATATTCTCAATTGTGTTATGGTAATTATTTGTGGTTTATTGATTATATGTGTTAAGATGGTTTATCTGGTATTGTTGTCTATTGTTTCTGCAATATGGTGTTATCTATTTCTTACAAGGAGTTGCAGGAATATCTACACAAGATTATGGGTTTTGTCTTTCATCAAGGGGGAATTGTTGACTCAAAGACCCTTGAGTGTGTTTTGAGAAGTAATTGTTTTGATTGATGAAAGACAAAGACAGAGCATTTCAGATACTCCAAGGCCTTGAGATACTGACAGAGCTTCAAAGCCTTGAGAGTTGTTTTTATTCTGTTGAATGTTCTAACAATCTTGTGTTGCATATTGGATACCTGCTTATATAGATCAGAGAGTTGCTGCATATACTCATGTTTTACATTGTCTACAAATCTAAAACAATTGCAGATGTCCTGATCAGGGAGAATCAAAGTTTTCTGGACTTAACTTTGACTGACTGTGAAGCATGTTCAGAGCTTCAAGGCCTTGAGATGTGCCTTGAGCTGCTGACAGTTTTACAATATTGATTTGATTCTTTCTTGCAGGGTTTGATCTTTATTATTGTAATCGTTTAATGACTTCTAAGAGTCTTAAACTTGATTATCATGAATTATATGTGTCAAAAGTTAATCAGATTATTGTTCTAATCTTTTAACCAGTTTTTATCAGAAATTGGAAAACCAAATAGTCATTGTACTGCTTTATTTCTGGATTTAGTTTTTGCTGTGTTTCAATGTTGTTGCAGGTTTTTTAAACGTGCAAATACAATCTCAACAAACTCCAACGAATATCTACTGAGAGCTGTTTGAATTTCAGTTGAAAACAGAAGGAGGATTTGTAAGAACTGAGATCCTAAAATCTTTTATTCAGTTGCAGTGGGTAGATAAGAGACTGGTTTGAATTTTTGAATGAAGAGAGGCTTGCAGAATACTAAGAGAGGTGTGAAAATTTCGTGGGAGATCATTCATTCAAACACACAGGCATTCACGCTTCAATTCAATATTTCAGAAGATCAAATCATTCCAGTTTCCAAAAGAACACATCGAGGCTTGAGTAGCTTATTCCTTTACTGTCTTCTTCATCTGTTTTGTAATCTGCTTATCTTTTGTATATCTAAAACCTTACTAAGCCTAGTGGTTGGTTGGACAAGTGAACAACAAGAGGTTCTTATTAGCTCAACAGTTAGTAGCTGAAACTAGATAGGTTTGGAACCACAAGATGTATAGGTGTAATGGGAATCACTTAGGATTGAAGATCTAGGGCTGTTTCTGTGTGAGTAATACGAAGTGTTTGCCCAATCCTGGTGGAGTTAGATCCCTCAGGCAGAGTTTAGGTCCATTGGGACTGAATTCTGTAAATTGCTTTGTGTTCTTTACTTTACAGTTTTGTTATTTTTTGCTGCACACAACTCAAATCAAACTAGGGTTTATAAGCTGTTTAGAACTGGTAATCGTTCAAGGCCTTGAAGCTTTCTATTCTGCCTTTGAATTCTAAAATCTCAAGGCCTCGAGATTTAATTTTCTCACAAAGCCAATTAGTTACAATCTGAGTTTTGCAAAAAGTTTCCATACTCTATTCAACCCCCCCCCCCTTCTAGAGTATTTAGGTCCTGTATTTAGTCTACATTACACACTTTCACTCTTCACGAATCTAGAATAATTGAGATGAATGATCTTCTTCAATATTGAACTCTCAATCAGTTTGAATGGTTGAAGAGTTGTTGATTGGCCTCATGTGTATGTTCTCTTCTTTCTCTAGTATATCCTCTTTCAATCACCTCTACTACTGCTTGAAATTCTAACCATGTTTATAACAACTGGCAGTAACAACTTGAGAGTTTTTAGGAACCAACTCCTGTAAATACTCAACAACTTAACAACTATCTTCAACAGCTATATTCAAACGGATCTCTTGACTTGATCATCCAGATTTGATCAAATTCTAGCCCTGGAAAACTTGAACAATAGTTAAGACATAATTCTGATTAAATAGCACAAATATGATGATCTGTTTGACAGACCATTTTAAACCAACAAGCATAGCTATTTTCTGAGTGTAAACATTATATATATACATATATATATATATATTTATGTATATTCAAATAATAACCAATATTGAGAATATAACTAAGAACAAGTCAATAAATAATCACAAAGTTTGATATGTCATCCTGGAACAAAGATTTTTTAGCCAATATACCATAGACATGAATCTAGAACAACTTCCAAACTTTGGATCTTTGTCCATCTTAAAAGCTTTGGCCATCATCCAGTGATCCTTGAGACATATCAATTTGTACACTTGTCTAGCAATTTAAACTCAATATATAAGCTCAAGAATATATTTAAGAGATAGTATCAAGTCTATAATCAAGCTTTCAATCCAATTTAATTCCTGCAACATAGAAATCCGTAAGCCAATTATAGCAAGAATATAGGCATTGTAAGCTTCAAAGCTTTGGAGCCTTGAACTTGTCTCTCAAATCAATTCTTTCTTTCATCATCTTCAAAGTATAACTTGTTGGAATAGGTTCCGTAGAGGCAATCTATATTTAGTATGAACGATGTTTTGGCTAGAATATTCATTATTAATTATTGTGATATTTAATATAAGGGTAAAAGACACTGACCACCCCTGACTTTTGGATTAAATCCACTCCGCTACCTTGACTTTTGGAAAAAGAAACTCTGCACCCATTTAACGGAATATTCCGATACCACTTAGCACCCTTCTGTTATGTTCCGTTAGAAAAGTGGGTGATTGATCTTTTCCGGACTGTATTGCCCTTGTGTGTTTTTTTAGACTTTTTGGCACTTGTTTCTCATCAAGAACACCAAGAACATCAAGAACATCATCACCCAAAAAATGTGAACAAACTACAATTAACAAATCCAATATTTTTAGTTCAATTCAAGAAGAGATTAAATAACAAGAAGAAATCACAAATGATTTTTTATTAAAACTAAAAGGCTATAACACCCACATTACAAGAACTAATCACAAAAGAATCTTTAAAAACATCAAAATCTAAATACAAAGTTCTCTGATAACCCAGCTCTCAAAATAGGTTGTTGCTTCTCAATAGCTTTCAAGTTCTTTCAAATCGCAAATTTGGTAGTCCCAGCAGCCATGGACAAGGCCATTTTCGAATAACCCACAAATCAAAAACACCAACTGCCAGATCCTACTTCACCCTCTTCCCTCACACCAACAACTCACAATCATCACCAATACCAATTCAATTAATCCTACTCCTATATCAAACATGCCTGCAACTTCCTTCACTGCCAGATCCTACTTCACCCTCTTCCCTTACACCACCTAATCCACCTCTTATTCAGTCATCACCAAACACCCATGAAATAACCAGAATCCAAAAACCATCAAGGTAGATTCACTTGTGCCCAAAGAGATCTCAGCCGAAGGTTTGCATCAAGTGGGTTTTGAGTAACACCAGGCCCGCAACAGATAGTTGAAGTAAGATTATCCCTTTGTTGAATGAAATGCCTTCAATTCTTAACCATATACAGAAGGTTTCTGAGAGAACATCTCACAATTGAAGCAATACCAAGTTCCAACTTCAATTGAACACAAGCTTTCCAAAATCGAATGCAAGGTGCTTAAAACCTACTTCATCGTCATCACCATTTGCGGTAATGGTGAGGCTGCTCCTAACTCCATGACCCAACCTGCCTATCTCGCTCTCCACAACAATGCCGAAACCACCAGCAGAGTACCAAAACCAGTACAACCTGCAAACCACCATGCTATCACCTACACTAACACCCCCTGAACCTCCTACACCACCAGGACCTTAAACCCAGCAGCCATGGCCACTGTCCCAGATTACCGTCCAGATTCCAAGACCATTCTCCACTAACAACCACTTTAAAGGGTATTATAGTCTCGGACCAGAACCGACACCAACAACAACCAACGCCACCATCAGTGTGAGATGAAGAACCTTAGTATTTTCCCCCAACCCACACCAACAACCACCAACTCCACCATCACCGCAACCACCACCTCCTCTCGCTCTCGGCACCAGCAGAAGAAGCAGCAGGATAAGAAGAAAAAGAGGGGAAGTCGCAGTTGGGCTTGTTATTTTGTCCATCGCCGGAATCGCAGCTTTGCCCACCATCGTCTTCGTCCTCTCTATTCAACACAACCGTCTCTCCCTCTGTTACCTCTCAGGACCAATAGAAGAAGGAACAAGCCCAAACCCAGTTCTCGTCCAAATCACCGATTGAAACCACCTTTGCCTCTTGCCATTTAAATCAAATCAAACCCATCCTCGCCTCCTTCATCAGTTGCCAATTTATTAGATCGGTTCGTTGATGGTGAGGGTGGTTGTAGTGTTTCAAATGTGAGAAACAGGGATGAAGAAGAATCGGGAGGAGAGGAGGTGGGGTGTGTTGGGCGTGATGGAGGAAGAAGAAGGCATCAGGAGGAGCGATGAGAGGCGTTAGGGTTTGGGTGAGAAGGAGGAGATGAGAAGAGAAGAGAAGAGGATAGAGAAAATAAAGAAGTCTTCCAAATGTGGTAGGGAGAGAGAGATTATTGAAATATATAGGAGTAATATTATTATTTTTCAGGGGTAAAATTGTCTTTTCATCGCAACCGTTAGGGTCTGTTAGTCAGAGAGGTGCAGAGTGTCTTTTTCCAAAATTCAGGGTAGCAGGTTGGATTTAATCCGAAAGTCAGGGGTGGTCAGTGTCTTTTACCCTTAATATAATGAAGTCCTTAGATACAATGTGTTGTTTATCTTAAATATCCCTAGTTCATTATATTGGTTAATAGGACGATCAAATATAGACTAGTATGTGTGTAGATTGGTATGGAGATATCAAGTCTAACACATGGGTATGAATTAGGAGTAATGTCATACTGAAGATACATTAGATTATGTCAAATTCACAATCGCTTCTCGTAGTGGTAATAATATTGTAATCCTTAGACTTGAAGTCGCTAGATACACTAATTGTGGCGCCTTAACCGAGTGATTATAAAGATATCTATCGGGCATGATCGGAAGCAAACTTAGATATCGTAGTGACGTATAGATAATTTTTCCCTCCCACATAATGGGAGCAAATATCCATGGCCGCTCGAGGGATGGTGCTTATTCAATGTCTGGCCAGACTCAGATAAATCAATATGGAGATATTGATTCATATTCCCAGGATCGAGAAACTATGGATTGGATATACGAGTGTGACTATATACGAGTGTGACTATTATTCCTCATCACCTGAAGCTTCTACATCACCATTATCCTCTTCATCATCAGGAGCTTCATCACCACTTGATTCAAACAACTCCTTTGCGGTGACAACTTCTGGTAATTTCTTCTATCTTCTAAGCTTGGCTCCTCAATGACTATATCTGACTAACCTCCATAAATGCTATTTAGTCCAACTAATTTGAAATAATTCCATTTTGATCTTTTATTATGTGTGAATATGTAGGTTCCTAATTACGTTCGCAGTAATAAAAATTATTAGGAACATTGAACGGCATCTAGCAATACATCAATGCTCCCAAGTAATTCGAATGTCAATGATCTGACTAACCTCTATGACCAATGTTACTGTGTTGTAGAATCATTTTGTCTCATTTATCTAGATTGGACACAAGACATGGGAGTGTCACAGTTGTATATCTAATCCATAGTTTCTCGATCAGCGAGTAGATTTAGATAAACATCAATATCTTATATTGATTTATTCGAGCATGGCCATGTATTTCCATAAGTATCATTCATCGAGTGGCCATGGATATTTACTCTTGTTATGCAGGAGGGACAAACTGGCTCTACATCACTACCATCTCTCAGCTTGCTTCATATCATTGTTACAGGTACACGCAATAATCAACTTAATCGAAAACCCCCATCGATAATTTTTTTTTTTGAAATATAAAAATGAATAAACAAGATCTGTCCGTATTAGTTTTTTTTAATATAAAATGAATAAACGAGATCTATAACATTATTTTTATTGTTTAATACTGATTCAAATCATTAATACACGATACTTGTATTACTTGTCTTAATTGTTTAAAACTACAGATTCATAGAAGAGAGGGAGAAAGAGAGACGATGAATCAATATGAATAAACGAGATATGTCAATATAACTTTAATTGTTTGAAACTGTTGACTCAAATTGAGAGGGGGGGGGGACGATCTGTCAATAATATATTCTTTTGTGTAAATATAAAATGAATAAACAAGATTTGTTTAATTGTAATTGTTATAACTACTTATTATTATTATTTAAAAAACAAATAAACTAAATAAACGAGATATGTGTTGTGAATCGAGAGACGAGAGAGACGAGAAAATAATGAGACAAGTATGTAGGGAGAGTAGTATTGAGACGTGTATTATTATCCAACCATAAGCCTCCTAATATAGCCATTAAGGTGGGATAATGGGCTAATAACAATATATAAATGGGCTTACAACATGTGGTAATTATTCACTAATAAACTAGCATAATATTTCATAATACTCCCCCTTGAATATCACCACTACGATGTCTCGTTAAAATCTCGTCATGAAAACTCCAATGGGAAAAATCAGTGACCAAAGAAGAAGAGTACATCAGTGAATTGTATTTTGCTCAGCATTGTTGATGACATTCTTCTGGAACTCATCTGAATAATCATGGCAGCCTCATTAAAACCTTTCTAAGAAAAATCATGTGGGACAAAAAACGTAGCGAAGGAAAAAGAGTGTCGCGCTACTAGCATTTCATTTGATCTCCCCCTCATTTTAGCATCCTTTTACCTGAAAAAATAAACTTATTGCAAAAAAAAAAATCTAGAAGACGCGATTAACAATCGTAATTAATAAAATGAATATGCTCCTAAAACTACTCGCGACTGTGAACTTTCAATTTGCTTCAGGAAAATAATTTCTCATGGTTACCAACCTCCAAGGATTTTACAAGTTTGTGATTCATACTATCGTATTTGTAACTATTTACTTTCCGACCCATCTTTTGTTGTTCTTTAGTCCCCGAGACTAGTACAGCATTATCATCATTCTCACCACGAGATGATTTTATTTGTTAGAATATATCATGATCCGTACCATATCATGATTTAATTTTATAAGTCACACGCTCAAAAGTATACATAAACCTCAAGACATATCCCACGCATACCAGTGGATACGTAGTCTCAATTTCCATGCTTAACAACGAACATATAATATCTACATAGATCACACGCTTAACAACGAATAGTATCTTCACAGACTGTTCACACTTCGGGTTCTTAGTACTTTAAGTACTATACATTATGATCTACATATTTAAATAATTATGTAACCCGAGCAATTTGTCTATGTGCGTGTTGAATTTGTTTTTGGCCAATAATTTCTTAGTCAACACTCTTTCCCATATGATAAATCACGTGACTTTAAAAGTGCGTATTCAAATAAGGTAATCATTATTTGTAGGATAATACAACTATGTTAAGGTACCTTTAGCTACCTCGAGATCCATGTGCCTCTCCCATGGCAATATTTGTTCACCAACGTTGGTTTTGATTCATACTAATGAAAATATTTCAAGACTATCCTCGCAATCTTGTATTCCCATCTTGTAGAGACATACATCAATATACCAACTTATTTTGGATGCTTAGATTTATGTTCCTCTTTTGGAGGATCAACATATGTATAAAAGTAAAACTTTAATGCTTATGGTGTATAATCCAAAATTAATACACTTTATTCAAGAAGCTATCCATATTGTTGGTATTTTACCCTTACACTAGTACATACCCAAAGAGACAATAATCTAGTTCTCGTCATCAAAATAGGACCAACTCTCCCCCTCATGACGTGAGCAACATGATCATAACCATAATGATATTTTGTTGATGCTTCTCGCATCAATTTTTCCATATTTACTTTGCGTTAACCAATCCTCAAATTAAAACATAAAGTTTGACAATAAGCAATTTCTTGGACGCCGTAGTTCTCTAATCAAAATTTCTCCAAGAAACCCAAAAAGAGCCGTTAATGTAAATACTTTTATTTTAAAATGAGTGGTGTTTACAATCCTTCAGGGATTGAAATCAGTCTAATTATTTATCAACCATTGATATTAAATCTCATATGTTTCGTTACGGGGACTTGTTACTTTTGTTGACATGAACAACAACAAGCTCAATTTTAACCACACAAACCTCTTCTGGGGTTGGCTAAGAAAACTCTAAACTCTCATATAGTTTTAACATATGAGTTATATAGATTGCATCTATAGTCATGTGGATTTTTACCGTATATATGCACCGCTTCATGGGTTAGTCTCTTTTAACATATGCACCGCTTCATGGGTTAGTCTCTTTTAGAGAATTTCACGTCCACGACCATGACTGCATCTATAGTCATGTGGATTTTGACCGTATATAACAAAGTGGTTAGCTTAAGGGAATTTACTACCATTCACTTCTGGGAATGGGCACCAAGGAATTGTCCATTAATAATGCCAATCATGTCTACGATATAATAATTAGGTAGACATGTTTTTCGTAATCATTAGAGACAAGATCTCCTCAGGAGATCCTTATTTTCTTCCTTTGATGTACTAAAAGTAATAGAAGAAAAAGATAAAATAACCTAAAAAAATGTATATTAATAAAGAAAAATAAAAGTACACAATCAAAAGTTTGGGTTTGATGAGTATAGATTTTCTCCTCAGGGACATTTCAACATAACTTTATAACACCATGTTATAAGTATTTTCATTTTCTTCCATAACTTCTTGCTATGAACGCTTACTTGAATTTTTTTACTTCAGGAACAAATTGATTGGCTATATATAAGAATATCAATTTCCACAACGAAAAATCTTCCGGAGATTCGTATATATCCATCATAAATACAAAAATTGAGTCCTGAAAATTTAAGTGCATAAAAATAAAATAAATTAAAGAACAAAGAACGCTACCTCTTCTGGAGGTTACAAATTAACAATCATTGTAAACATCGCATTTGGAGATTTAGTATTTTGTGAATTCAGGTCATAAAATATGATGTAATTTCAGGTTACAAGTCATGATGATGTAAGCATCTTCGAGATGCATTTTTTTATAATGTTGTAACTTTAGGTTACAATCACATCATGTACTGAAAAAAAATTGCATAAATATGAAATAAAGTATAAGAAAAAACATGACCTCTTCAGGAGGTGTACAAAATTTTTGGACATCTCTTCATATATGTAATGATAATATATTATGACTTCAGGTCGTAAAAGAAATAATACCGTAACTTCGGGTTACGATTAGATAATTGTGTATTTCACAATTTCAAGTGTTAAATCACAAATTTTATAAACATATCGATAGCTTGGACCAATTAGTGGTCACGATTTAAGACCACTACATTTTTTTGATAATATGAAACTTCTTCTGAAATTTCGATTCTACAGTCCATAAACAAATCAATTCTGGACAATATGAATAAATTCATTGGAAATTAATAATATCTGAAAGATCATGGGAGTTGAGCGAACTTGTGGGTATACAAATAACCAAAAACATATAACATTCAAAGTATCGCCTGAAATCTTACTAGCACTGAATTGACGGGTAAATCTAAAGCATCCAGTGTGTCTTTTGATTCCAAGCCTGTTAGAATTTGGTGCGTCCATATGGGGTGCACAATGAAAATATCGTGACCTTATGGTGTTAGTTACAACAATGCTCAAACCTTATGGGGTCAGTGTTAGGAACAGATGCCCTAGAGGCAATCTTATTTAGAATAAACTGTATTGCTTTTTTGTCCAATGGATTGTATATCCTTGAGTAATTCATCTATAACATGAATACCAAGAGGATTAAAATTAATAATTTAAATCCACCTTATCCATGGCACTGTCGTTTGGGCCATATAAACGAGAAACGCAGTTCAAGACTCCATAAGGATGATTCCTAGACTCATTTGATTATGAATCATATGAGAAATGTGAGTCTTGTTTATTAGGAGAGATGACAAAGTCTCCTTTTATGAAGAAAGGATAAGGGACTAGTGAGCAATTGACTCCCGTGCATACTGATGTATGTGGGCCACTTGCCACGCTTGCCAGAGGTACTTATCTTTATTTTATTACATTACTGATGATTTAAGTAGATATGGATTTTTATACCTTATGAAGGTCAAATCCAAATCCTTTGAAAAGTTCAAATGATTCAAGAATGAAGTAGAGAAGCATCTTGTCAAAAGTATTTAGGCTCTACGATCGGACCGTGGAGGAGAATACATAAGCCAAGAGTTTGATGACTGCCTTAGAGAGTGTGGGATCTTGTCCCAACTAACTCCACTAGGAACGCCACACTGCAATGGCATGTACAAAAGGAGAAATCGAACACTGTTGGACATGGTTCGATCTATGATGTGTCAAACTGATCTTCCATTATCATTTTAGGGACACGCTCTACTATGTGCATCTTTCACCCTTAACCGTGTTCCATCTAAATCAGTCATGAAGACTCCATATGAGATGTGGAGTGGGAGGCGTCCCATAGTGTCTTTCATGAGGATTTGGGGCTTTGATGTCTATGTAAAACGTTTACAAACAGAGAAGCTCAGGCCTAACTCGGATAAGTGTACATTTGTGGGATACCCTAAGGAAACTAAGGGTTATAACTTCTACAATCCAGCCGAGAACAAAGTGTTTCTTTTCCGGACCAGTGTGTTCCTAGAAAGAGAATTTGCCTCTAAAGAAGCAAGTGGGAGGACTGTAGAACTTGAAGAAGTTCAAGAACCAGAAATAACTGATCCAACAATGGAACATGAACAGGAACCACAAAATGTTGTGGAGCAACCTGTTCAAGTAACACAAAAACATTGTAGGTCTAGTAGGGTGCGCCGGGAGCCAGAGAGGTATGGACTTCTCGCGACTGAGCCCATTGACGCATCACTCTTGGATGATGATCCTGATACCTATGGAGAGGCCATGAAAGATCCGAAATGGAATGCATGTATGCCAACAAAGTATGGACTTTGGTTGAACCACCCCAAGGGGGTCGGCCCATAGGGTGCAAGTGGCTCTTCATTAAGAAGACCGACATGGATGGCAATGTGATTTCCTATAAGAGCCGATTGGTGGCAAAATAATTCAGAAAGATTCATGGTATTGACTATGATGAAACCTTTTCTCTAGTAGCAATGACCAAATCCATTCTTATCTTACTTGCGATTGCAGCTTATCGCGATTATGAGATTTGGCAGATGGATGTCAAAACAACGTTTTTGTATGCAAACCTCCTTAAAGATGTGTACATGACACAACCAGAGGGTTTTGAGGATCCATAGATGCCCATAAATTCTGTAAGTTGCAGCGATCCATTTATGGGTTGAAGCAAGCTTCTAGGAGTTGGAATCTACTTTTTGATGACGCAGTCAAAGAGTTTACCTTCATCAAAAACGAAGATGAACCTTCTGTATACAAGAAGGTTAGTGGGAGCTCTTATTTTTTTGGTCTTGTATGTGGATGACATACTGCTAATTGGAAATGATATTCCTACCTTGCAATCTATTTAAGATTGGCTAGGGAAGTTTTTTTCAATGAAGGACTTAAGGGATGCAGCTTATATACTTAGTATCAAGATCTATAGGGATAGATCTAGGAAGATTCTCAACCTAAGTCAAATTACAACATATATAGACAAGGTTATGGAACGGTTCAAAATGCAAGATTCCAAGAAGGGATTCTTTCCATGTCACATGGAATTACCGTTTCGAAGGCTGATTGTCCCTCCAATGAGATTGAGAAGGACCACATGAGTAGGGTTCCCTATGCCTTGGCCATAGGATCCATCCTGTACGCCAAGTTATGTACCATACCAGATGTGTCATACGCATTGAGTATGGTAATCAGATACTAGTCCATTCGGGTGAGAGTAACTGCATTGCTGTCAAGAACATCCTTAATTACTTTAGAAGAACTAAGGATGTGTTCTTTATATATGGAGGGGAGGAAGATCTACGTGTAAGGCGTAACAATGACGCAAGCTTCCAAACCAACATAGATGATTTCAGACTGCATTCGGGATTCGTGTTTTACCCGAATGAAGGAGCTGTGAGCTTGAGGAGTTCCAAGCAAGAGAGGGTTGCTGATTCTAAAACTGAGGCTGAGTACATTGCTGCAAATGGCACAAAAAAAGGAAGCTATTTGGATTAAGAAGTTCATTAATGAGCTTGGTGTGGTTCCTATTATTGTGGATCGAGCAGAGTTGTATTGTGACAAAACTAGAGCGATTGCACAATCGAAGAAACCCTGGTCACACCAAAAATCCAAGCACGTACTCAGGAAGTTCCATCTTATTCGAGATATCATCGATCGAGGAGATGTGAAGATATGCAAGATTCCTACAGATGAGAATCTCTCAGATTCACTCACAAAGCCACTTTTTCAGCGCAAGCATGAAGGGCACGCTAGATCTATTGGCATATGAGATGCACCAGATTTGCTCTAGTGCAAGTGTGAGACTGTTAGGAATAGATTCCTTAGAGGCAATCTTATTTAGTATGAACATTAGTTTGGCTAGAATAATCATTATATTATTTATGGAGATATTTAATACAATGAATTCCTTAGATTAAAATGTGTTGTTTATCTTATTTATCCCTATTATATTGATTAACAGGACGATCAACTATAGACTAGTATGTGCGTAGATTGGTATGGAGATATGAAGTCTAACACATGGGTATGCATTAGGGTTAATGGCATAATCGATTGACCAACCACGAGAAGGCTACATACGCGTTATGTAAGAGTCACAAGCCCTTCTCGTAGTGATAATGGTATTGTGGTCCTTAGACTTGAAGTCACTAGATACTATGGAATATTATGTTTTGATATCGTCAAACAGTACATCGTGACTGGGTAGCAACAAAGGCGTTTATCGGACACAATAGGAAGCAAGCTTAGTGATTATAGTGATGTAGATAGGATTAGTCCCTCCCACATAACGGGAGAAAGTATCCGGGACCACTCGAGGGTTAGTGCTTATAGAATTTCTGACCAAACTCAGATAAATCAGTATGGGATATTGATGTTATCTGCATGGATAAGCCTATTCCCATGATCAAGAAAAAATGGATTGGACATACGAGTGTGACTTGTATGTTCCGTGTCCAATCTAGATATAGAGACAAGGGGATAATACAATGCGGTAACATTGTGCACAAGGTTTGTCGGATCACCGACTATTTCTATTAATTGGGTGGCAAAGATGTGTTGCTAGACACTGCTCCATGTTAGTAATTGTTACTACCAACTAAGTAGAAACCTATGGGGTCACACACCCTCTGGATTAAACCAGAATTGGGAATTAATTAATGTGATTAATAAATTAGATGGATCAAATGAGAAACCACAAGCGAACTTAGTAGGACTAATTTGTAAGGTGGACAAATCCGTGTATGGACATGTTTAGTATTGGGGCAAATATGTAGTTAATAAGGAGTTATTAACTATATAAGGTCACTCCTACGTTATTTTCTCAACTAGTGCATCATTATTAAGTGAGAAAACAAAATTTAGGAGAGAGAGTAGACAGCTAGAGTCGAAACCCTAGGCCTTCTGCCCCTACCTATCGACCACCAAGAGGCGCGGCCTCTAGGTCCTCGTTTTGCGTTATCATATTCTTCCTCTTTCTTGACGTGAGCTAGGAAAAGACCTTGGGAGTATCCGGAGCAATCCTAGGCGTGGATAGATCATAGAGACGTGAACATTATTCTTCATAAAATGATCTTTCAAATAGACAAGGTACACAAACAACTTCTTCCCTTACAATCGTTATGTAGCTTGTCATGCGATTCATGGAGGGTCTTGAACGGAATGAATTTATTGTTTTTTCCGCTGCGTGATAAGTATCAAAACCCTAAATTTAGTAATAAAGGCCTAAAACCTAGGGGGTTATATAGCAAACAAGGAATAAGGCTGTCTATATAAGGAGACAACCTCCTATATTATTTTAAGTACTACTGTGTAGAGATCATGTGCTGATCAAAGACAGTTCTAGGAACTCTACCTCCCTCTCTAAATTTTGCACCAAGAATTTGCAACGTGGGGGTGGAACAAAGTGTTCGTCCTCGAGATTCACACGAGAACGGTGGGAGCAAGATCAAGACGTGGGTACGTGAAAGCAAGCAACCGCAAAGATCATAATATGCGGTTCTAGGAGCTAAGGAAAAGAGGTAACGCATAAATATTCCTATTTATTATGTTTTTAGATCTATGCATTATTAGATAAATTTATTCCTTCATTGGTATCAGATCCCTAGGCTTGTTTTTCGTGCCTCTTAGTTTGTTCCAAAAAATGGACTGCTATAGAAAATCGAGATTTTAAAATTTAATAATCTATAGTCGAGACCTATATGTTTGGATAGGATTTTTCACGAGGATTCCAGAATTATAAAGATCTTATTTTGTGAACAAACGTCGAAAAAGCTATGCCCCTTTGAAGTTTGGGAACAGTATTAATCTGGACTGTTTAATCTGATATGTAATTCAATTTTTTCAAAATTTTTTATAATTGGACTTTGAATACATAATAGGGATGAGGGAAAAGAGACAATTCCATTGATGTAAGGACCATCGGAAACAGAGCACGAGGAGGCGGCGCGTGGACTTCACCGCACATGACTATGGGCAGGCGGCGATTGTTGGAATAGATGCCCTAGAGGCAATCTAGTTTAGTATGAATTATTTGTGGCTAGAAATTCATTTATTATTTATTGGATATTTAATCTAATGAAGTCCTTAGATTTACAATTGTGTTGTTTATCTTAAATATCCCTAGTCAAGTATAATGATCAATGGGACAATCATCTATAGACTAGTATGGGGTTGGATTGATATGGAGATATCACGATCCAACACATAGGTGGGCATTAGGGAATGCTGCAATGGATTGACCCATCTCCGAGAAGGCAACATACACGTTATGTTGAGTCACAAGCGCTTCTCGCGGTACAATGGTATTGTCATCCTTAGACATGAAGTCACTAGATATTCTAGTTGTGGATTATTGTGATCTTGGTAGCGTTAAACGCTACACCGTAATTGGGTAGTTATAAAGGCGTGTACTGGATACAATAAGAAGGAAGCTTAGAGATCGTAGTGGACGTAGATAGGATTTGTCCCTCCCACATAACGGGAGAAAATATCCTAGGCCACTCGAGGGATAGTTCTTATAGAATGTCTGGCCAGACTCAAATAAATCAATATGGGATATTGATGTTATTTGCACGAATAAGGCTATTCCCATGGATCGAGAAACTATGGATTAAATATACGAGTGTGACTTGTATGTCTCGTGTCCAATCCGGATATAGAGACAAAGGGATGAGACAATTACTTGTACAAAGGTTGTCAAGATGACTATTCTATTATTTGGCTAGAATGGATGTTTTGCTAGAGACCGCTCCATATTAGCAAGCAGTTGCTACCAACTAGATAGAACCTATGGGGTCACATGCTATATAGAGTTGAACTAGATTTGGGAATTAATTAATTGGATTAATTAATTATAAGGATCACTTTGCAAACCCTTGCAAACTTAGTAGGGACTAATTTGCAAGGAAGGGATTAAATTGAATTCTAGCAGGACTAGAATAAGTCCTTTAGGTAGTTAACAAGGAGTTGTTGGACTATATAAAGTACCTTCCTTCCTTCCTTCCCACATAACTTTTGCTCATTAAGTGAACATAACAAGAGTGGGAGAGAACAAAAGGAGAGAGAGCAAGCAACAAGGGAGCCTGAACCGCCCCCCTTGCCGCCGCCCCGTCCCTGTCGGCCAAAGGAGGCCGAGACCCTCCTTTGGGTCTCGTTTTGCGTGATTTCTTCTTCCTCTTCCTCTTCCGGGCTAGCACCAAGGACTTGGGAGATCTAGGATCAACTCTAGGCGTGGATCAACTATAGAGAACGTGAGCATAAATGTGGTTTATGTGTTACGTTTTAGTTGTTTTACACCTTAATTTGATTGTTTATCGCGTAAAACAAGACAAATCAAGCATTGGATGCAATTTGTCAATAATTAATCATAACAAGATCCAATTTTTGCATTGGATGCATGAATTGGTTAGTTTGAGAAATTTTAGGATCTTAGATCTAGGGTTTGGGCATCCTTGGGGAAGAAGGAGTTCTCCCAAAACAAGGAAACAACCAAACTTGGGCACCAAGCAAGGGAGTTGTTTTGGAAACAACTCCCTCAAGGAGGTTCGGCCCCCCTAGGGACAGCCCCCTTGCTTGCCGCCCAAGCTTGGCCGCCCTAGGGTCCGGGCGGCCCTAACCCGCGGGCCTAGCTTGTGGGTTTTGGGCCGGGCCGGCCCTAGGGCCTTGTGGTTCACGTTTTTGGGCCCGGGCAATTTGATTGTTGGGCCCATGTACCGTTTTAACCCTAGAAATCCTAAAATCAATTAAAATTGACCAAGCGCGTTAAAAGTGGATTTTAACTGTTTATGTGCAAATCGCATGGTGATTGGATATGGCCTTAGGATGTGGTTTAATGTGGATGTTTAATTTTGTGGTTTGGTTTTACGGCCTGCGAGCTGATCAATTAATTGTAATAATTAATTAGTGTTTTATGGCCTGCGTGCCAATTTTTTTTTTCTCAACTTGTGAGATTTATTTTATTTAGTATAGAATTAGCTAGTGCTAGATAAAGTAGATTGTTAGCCAAGATTGGAGAAAAGAAGCCCAAAAGCCAAAGAAGCCACAAAAGATGGAGCATGGAGCATTCCACAAGACTATGAAAGATGGACCAAAAGATCAAGACGCATGGAGATGTGTTTGTTTAGGGTTCTTAGATAATTCCATTGGCTTGGAATTATCTTAGTCTAGAAAAGGCCATATCCACATCACGTTTAATTTCTGTTTTGTGGTTGTTTATTTTATTGTCTTATTATTTGTGTGATTGGTTATGGATGATGCATGCAATTAGGATAATAAGATAATTAGACAACCCAGATCTATTATTTGGAGTTTTGCCCAAACTCAAATAGATAGATTAGTTGATATTGATCAACAAAACAATTAAAATTGAATTTAAAAATCCCTCAAAATTCAAATATTGTGTCCTTGCCTTCTCGTTATTTAAACACTCATTATCATCATTATTTATCAAGTTCGTGCGTGCCAAAGCATGGCGACTTGGTTCATAATGATGGAATGCGATGGCACGTAACTATGTTCAATTGTTTAGATAAGAGGTGGAACACAACTAGGCTATTAATTTGATTAAGAAACCTAGAGGCAATCAATTGGGATTATCCATATGGATGGATAAATAAGGAGTTATTTGTCCAATTGAACCAAGAGTTGCATATGAGATGCAATTGGAATTGTTCCTACCTAAAGTAGTCAAATTATGGGTGACTTGCCAAAGCAAGCTCATAAGGAGATGAAAGATGGATCTTGGCCCACTAGAAAATATATGGATATTTTCCGCATTAATATCTTGAGGGTTATTAATCCGTAGAAAAATAGTGGGAGCTATATTTGATAAACTAGCCATTATTGAATATAGTCAAAAATTCACAAATACTAAAACTTGCATATTTTCCTTTTTGTAGAATTCCAAATGGCAAACAACTCATCGAGTTCACAACATTCCCTACGATCTGTTCTTGAGAAGGACAAGCTCTCTGGAACCAACTTTCTTGATTGGTACAAAAACTTGAGAATTGTTCTCAAGTAAGAGAAGAAACTGTACGCAATAGAGGAGCATGTTCCAGAAGGTCTAGAGAACCAAACACCTGCTGCCTTAAAGGCGTATCAAAAGCGTGTTGATGACGCTAATGATGCGGACTGCCTAATGCTTTGCACCATGACTTCTGAGCTTCAAAAGCAACACGAAAACATGAATGCTGTCGATATGATCGAACATCTAAAGCAGCTCTTCGAAGAGCAGGCGAGGGTAGAGAGGTATGAGGTCTCAAAGGCACTGTTCAAATGTCATATGGCAGAAGGGAACCCGGTGGGACCCCATGTACTCCGAATGATCGGGTACTTGGAGAATCTCGCCCGACTAGGGTTCCCGGTCGGCCAAGAGTTGGCAACCGATCTCGTGTTGCAATCGTTGCCCGAGAGTTATGGACAGTTCATTATGAACTATAACATGAACGAGATCGTGAAACCACTGCCAGATTTACTCAACATGTTTAGGACGGCTGAACAGAGCATCAACAAGGGTAAGGGAAAGGCCATAATGATGGTACAGAAAGGAAAGGGCAAAAGGTTTGCCTCTTCCTCCAAGGGCAAAGGCAAGTCAGTTGCCAAGTCCAAGGAACCTGCCCTTAAGCCTGTTGGTGGCATTGCCAAGGCCATGACTAAAGGTGAGTGTCACTACTGCAGTCAGCCTGGACACTGGAGGAGGAACTGCCCAAAATATCTGGAGGACAAGAGGCTTGGAATAGTGATTCCACCACCACCAGGTATTTTTGTTGTAGATGTCAATTTAACTGTCTCTACATCATGGGTATTAGATACTGGATGTGGATCTCATATTTGTCGAAATATGCAGGATCTAAAAGACGTAGAAGATTGGCTAAAGGGGAGATAGATCTGCGCGTTGGGAATGGAGCAAAGGTTGCTGCGTTGTCCATAGGCGTGTGCGAGCTATCTCTGCCTTCAGGATTAGTTTTAGACTTAAATAATTGCTATTTTGTGCCTGCTATGAGCAGAAACATTATTTCTATTTCTTGTTTGGACAAAGATGGGTTTATTATTTCAATAAAGAACAATTGTTGTTCCTTTTATTTAAATAATATTCACTATTTTAATGCGCAATTATTTAATGGACTTTATGTCCTTGATCTAAGCAATCATGTCTACAACATTAATACCAAGCGGATTAAAATAAATTATTTAAATCCTGCTTATTTATGGCATTGTCGTTTAGGCCACATAAGTGAGAAACGTGTATCTTGACTCCATAAGGATGGATTACTAGACTCATTTGATTTTGAATCATATGAGACATGTGAGGCTTGTTCATTGGGAAAAATGACAAAGTCCCCTTTCAATAAGAAAGGTGAGAGGACTAGTGAGCAATTGGCACTCATAAATACCGATGTGTGTGGGCCATTTGCCACGCCTGCCAGGGGTGGTTATGTCTACTTCATTACATTTACTAATGATTACAGTAGATATGGATTTGTGTACCTTATGAGGGCAAAATCCGAATCCTTTGAAGTGCTCAAAGAATTCAAGAATGAAGTAGAGAAGCAACTTGGCAAAAGTATTAAGGCTCTACGATCGGATCGTGGAGGAGAATACTTGAGCCAAGAGTTTGACGACTATCTTAGAGAGTGTGGGATCGTGTCCCAACTCACTCCACCCGGAACGCCACAATGGAATGGCGTGTCCGAGAGGAGGAATCGAACCCTATTGGATATGGTTCGATCTATGATGTGTCAAACCGATCTTCCATTATCATTTTGGGGCTACGCTCTATGAAGTTCAGCTTTCACCATTAACCGTGTTCCATCTAAATCAGTCATGAAGACACCATATGAGATGTGGAGTGGGAGGCGTCCCACACTGTCGTTCATGAGGATTTGGGGATGCGATGTCTATGTAAAACGTTTACAATCAGACAAGCTAGGGCCTAAATCGGGTAAGTGTAAATTTGTGGGGTACCCTAAGGAAACTAAGGGATACTACTTCTACAATCAAACCGAGAACAAAGTATTTGTTGCTCGGACCGGCGTGTTTCTAGAAAGAGAGTTTGTCTCTAAAGAAGCAAGTGGGAGGAATGTAGAACTTGAAGAGGTTGAAGGACCACAAATCACTGAACCGATTATGGAACATGAACAGGAACCACAAGCAGTTGTGGAGCAACCTGTTCAGGTAACGCAAGAGCTTCGCAGATCTAGTAGAGTGCGCCAGGAACCCGAGCGGTATGGACTTCTCGTGACCGATTCCGGTGACACGATGCTCATAGATGATGAGGCTACTACCTATGAGGAGGCCATGAATGGCCCAGACTCTCAGAAGTGGCTGGAAGCCATGAGATCCGAGATGGAATCCATGTATACCAACAAAGTATGGACTTTGGTGGAACCACCCGATGGGGCGCGGCCCATAGGGTGCAAGTGGGTCTTCAAGAAGAAGATCGACATGGATGGTAATGTGATTACCTATAAGGGCCGATTGGTGGCTAAAGGATTCAGATAGATTCATGGTATTGACTATGATGAAACCTTTTCACCAGTCGCTATGACCAAATCCATCCGAATCCTACTTGCGATTGCAGCATACCACGACTATGAGATTTGGCAGATGGATGTCAAAACAGCATTCCTTTATGGGAATCTCCTCGAGGATGTGTATATGATACAGCCGGAGGGTTTTGAAGATCCAAAGCAAGCCAAGAAAGTCTGTAAGCTGCAACGATCCATTTATGGATTGAAGCAAGCTTCTAGGAGTTGGAATCGACGTATTGATGAAGTAGTCAAAGAGTTTGGCTTCATCAGAAACGAAGATGAGTCTTGTGTCTACAAGAAGGTTAGTGGGAGCTCTGTAGCTTTTCTGGTCTTGTATGTGGATGACATACTACTCATTGGAAACAACATTCCCATGCTGCAATCTGTGAAAGATTGGCTAGGAAAGTGTTTCTCAATGAAGGACTTAGGGGAAGCAGCCTATATACTCGGTATAAAGATCTATAGAGATAGATCTAAGAGGTTGCTAGGCCTAAGTCAAAGTACATATATTGACAAGGTGTTGAAACGGTTCAACATCAAAAGATTCCAAGAAGGGATTCTTGCCCATGTCACATGGAATCACTCTTTCGAACAGTGGTTGTCCTTCCAATGAGATTGAGAAGGAACGCATGAGTAGAATCCCCTATGCCTCGGCCATAGGATCTATCATGTACGCCATGTTATGTACTAGACCAGATGTGTCATATGCCTTGAGTATGACAAGCAGATACCAATCCAATCCGGGTGAGAGTCACTGGATTGCAGTCAAGAACATCCTAAAGTACTTGAGAAGAACTAAGGATGCTTTCTTGATATTTGGCGGTGAGGAAGAGTTGCGTGTAAGGGGTTACACTGATGCAAGCTTCCAAACCGACATAGATGACTTTAGATCACAATCGGGATATGTGTTTTGCCTAAATGGAGCAGCGGTGAGCTGGAAGAGTTCCAAGCAAGAGACGGTAGCTGATTCTACAACAGAGGCTGAGTACATTGCTGCAAATGGCGCATCAAAGGAGGCTGTTTGGATGAGAAAGTTTGTTTCTGAACTTGGTGTGGTTCCTAGCATTGCGGATCCAGTTGAGTTGTTCTGTGACAACACTGGGGCGATCGCGCAATCAAAGGAACCCAAACGGCACCAGAAGTCCAAGCACGTGCTCAGGAAGTTTCATATGATTCGAGATATTATCGATAGAGGAGACGTTCGGATATGCAAGGTTCCTACAGATGATAATCTGTGAGACCCGCTTACAAAGCCTCTCACGCAATGGAAGTATGAAGGGCACACTAGGAGTACGGGCATACGAGATGCGCCAGATTGGCTCTAGTGCAAGTGGGAGACTGTTGGAATAGATGCCCTAGAGGCAATCTAGTTTAGTATGAATTATTTGTGGCTAGAAATTCATTTATTATTTATTGGATATTTAATATAATGAAGTCCTTAGATTTACAATTGTGTTGTTTATCTTAAATATCCTTAGTCAAGTATAATGATTAATGGGACAGTCATCTATAGACTAGTATGGGGTTGGATTGATATGGAAATATCACGATCCAACACATAGGTGTGCATTAGGGAATGTTGCACTGGATTGACCCATCTCCGAGAAGGCTACATACACGTTATGTTGAGTCACAAGCGCTTCTCGCGGTACAATGGTATTGTCATCCTGAGACTTGAACTCACTAGATATTCTAGTTGTGGATTATTGTGATCTTCGTAGCGTTAAACGCTACACCGTAACTGGGTAGTTATAAAGGCGTGTACTGGATACAATAAGAAGCAAGCTTAGAGGACATAGTGGACGTAGATAGGATTTGTCCCTCCCACATAACGGGAGCAAATATCCTAGGCCACTCGAGGGATAGTGCTTATAGAATGTCTGGCCAGACTCAAATAAATCAATATGGGATATTGATGTTATTTGCACGAATAAGGCTATTCCCATGGATCGAGAAACTATGGATTGGATATACGAGTGTGACTTGTATGTCTCGTGTCCAATCCGGATATAGAGACAAAGGGATGAGACAATTACTTGTACAAAGGTTGTCAAGATGACTATTCTATTAGTTGGCTAGAATGGATGTTTTGCTAGAGACCGCTCCATATTAGCAAACAGTTGCTACAAACTAGATAGAACCTATGGGGTCACACGCTATATAGAGTTGAACTAGATTTGGGAATTAATTAATTGGATTAATTAATTAGAAGGATCACTTTGCAAACCCTTGCAAACTTAGTAGGGACTAATTTGCAAGGAAGGGACTAAACTGAATTCTAGTAGGACTAGAATAAGTCCTTTAGGTAGTTAACAAGGAGTTGTTGGACTATATAAAGGACCTTCCTTCCTTCCTTCCCACATAACTTATGCTCATTAAGTGAACATAACAAGAGTGGGAGAGAACAAAAGGAGAGAGAGCAAGCAAAAAGGGAGCCCGAACCGCCCCCTTGCCGCCACCCCGTCCCCGTCGCCCAAAGGAGGCCGAGACCCTCCTATGGGTCTCGTTTTGCGTGATTTCTTCTTCCTCTTCCTCTTCCGGGCTACCACCAAGGACTTGGGAGATCTAGGATCAACTCTAGGCGTGGATCAACTATAGAGAACGTGACACAATTCGCGTTTGAAGTCATCAAGGAGAACCCAAAGGTGTTTATGATTTCTAACCCTTACCATCGTTATGCCTCTTGACTTGTGATCCTTGGAGGGTTTTGCATGGTTTCATGTTTGATTATGCTTCCGTTGTGCGATCCATGAATCAAAACCCTACAGCGATCTACTGACGTGGCAGTTGGCGTGGTGGTGTCACGTCAGCATAAGCCTCACTTGGCGCCGACGAGACAAACCTCGTGGCAGATGACGTGGCAGTTGACGTCAGCATGCGGCTGACGTGGCACAAGGTCGACAATAGCTCGTGACGAAGGCGGACGCGCACACGCGCGTCGTCGCATGAGGGCGCATGTGGCCTCTGTTGGGTTTTGACGTTGGTAACGCAGCGGAATAACAAAAATTAATCCTACTCAAAGACCACCAAGGATCACAGGAAGAGACATCATAACTTGATTAAGGTCATAGAAGATGTGTACCTTTTTGATTTGTGAGATCACACGAAGAATGATGTCCTCGTCTCTACGGTTGATCCACGTCTAGAGGTGAGATCTAGATTCTTCCTTCTCCACAAGTGCTAGCTTGAACCCGGAGGAAGAGGGATGAAGATCAAAGCAAAAAATCACCAAGGCACAAGGGAGGGGCGGCCTCTCCTTGCCGTCGGGTAGAGGGGCGGACGGGAGGGCTAGGGTTTCGGCCCTAGCTCTTTTGTCTTGCTCTCTCTTTTGCTCTCTCCCACTCTTTATGTGTTATGTGTAATAATAACTCATGTAGTGGGAAGGAAGCTAGAGCCTCCTTTATATACTCCAACAACTCCTTGTTGTTTCCATAAAAGAGTTTCCTAATTCTAGATGAACTAGAATTATTCCCTTCCTTGCAAATTAGTCCTACTAAGTTTGCAAGGTGTTGCACAATGGTCCTTCTATTAATTAATCCATATAAATTAATCCCAAATCTATCTCTACTCTATTTGACGTGTGACCCCATAGGTTTCTATATAGTTGGTAGTAACTATTACTAACATGGAGCGGTGTCTAGCAATACATCCATGCAACCCAACCAATAGAAATAGTCAGTGATCCCGACAAACCTTTGTGCCCAATATGTCATATTGCATTATCCCTTTGTCTCCATATCCAGATTGGACACGAGACATAAATAGTCACACTCGTATATCCAATCCATAGTTCCTCGATCCTGGGAATATGCTTATGCTTGCAGATAACATTAATATCTCCATATTAATTTGTCTGAGTCTGGCCAGACATTCAATAAGCCTCATCCCTCGAGTGGCCGTGGATATTTACCCCCATTATGTGGGAGGGACAAATCCTATCTACATCACTACGATCTCTAAGCCTTCTTCCTATTACGCCCGATAGCCACCTTTATGATTACCTAGTTACGGTGTAACGTTTGATAACATCAAAGCGCAATATTTTACAACTAGAGTATCTAGTGACTTCAAGTCCAAGGATTGCAATAATATTAGCACTACGAAAAGCGATTGTGACTTCACATAATCTAATGTATCCTTTTCGTCGTGGGTCAATCCAGTATGCCATTACTCCTAATGCATACCCATGTGTTAGACTTGATATCTCAATATCAATCTACCCACATACTAGTCTATATTTGATTGTCCTATTAATCAATATAATGGACTAGGGATATTTAAGATAAATAACACAATTTATCTAAGGACTTCATTATCGCCATAAATAATAAATGAATATTCTAGCCAAAACATTGTTCATAATAAATCTACGATTGCCTCTAGGGCATCTATTCCAACAGTCTCCCACTTGCACTAGAGCAAATCTGGCGCATCTCGTATGCCTATAGATCTGGCGTGCCCTTCATGCTTTCGCTGCGCAAGAGGTTTCGTGAGCGGATCTGACACGTTGTCATCTGTCGGAATCTTGCATATCTTCACATCTCCTCGATCGATCATATCACGAATAAGATGGAATCTCCTAAGTACATGCTTTGACTTTTGGTGTGATCTTGGTTCCTTTGCCTGTGCGATTGCCCCAGAGTTGTCACAGTACAACTCTACGGGATCCACTATGCTGGGGACCACACCGAGCTCAGTGATAAACTTCTTTATCTATACTGCCTCTTTTGCTGCTTCCGCAGCAGCAATGTACTCAGCTTCTGTTGTAGAATCAGCAACTGTGCCTTGCTTGGAACTCTTCCAGCTCACAGCTCCTCCATTCAGGCAAAACACGTATCCAGACTGTGATCTGTAATCATCCTTGTCGGTTCGGAAGCTTGCGTCAGTGTAACCCTTTACACTTAGCTCTTCCATTCCTCCAAATATCAAGAATACATCCTTAGTTCTTCTCAAGTACTTTAGGATGTTCTTGACGGCAATTCAGTGACTCTCACCCGGATTGGACTAATATCTCCTCACCATACTCAACGCGTATGATACGTCTGGTCTAGTACATAGCATGGCGTACATGATGGAACCTATGTCCGAAGCATAGGGTATCCTGCTCATGCGGTCCTTCTCCATCTCGTTGGAGGGACAGTCATTCTTGGAAAGAGTGACTCCATGTGACATGGGCAAGAATCCCTTCTTGGAATCTTGCATGTTGAACCTCTTCAACACCTTGTCAATATATGTACTCTGACTTAGGCCAAGCAACCTTTTAGATCTATCTCTATAGATCTTTATACCTAGTATATAGGCTGCGTCTCCTAAGTCTTTCATTGCAAAGCACTTTCCTAGCCAATCTTTAACAGATTGCAGAGTAGGAATGTCATTGCCAATGATTAGTATGTCATCCACATACAAGACCAGAAATACTATAGAGCTCCCACTAACCTTCTTGTAAACACAAGGCTCATCTTCGTTCTTGATGAAGCCAAACTCTTTGACTGCGTCATCAAAACGTCGATTCCAGCTCCTAGAAGCTTGCTTTAATCCATAAATGGATCTTTGCAGCTTACAGACTTTATTGGCATTCTCTGGATCCTCAAAACCCTCTGGTTGTGTCATGTACACATCCTCAAGGAGGTTCCCATAGAGGAACGCTGTTTTGACATCCATTTGCCAAATCTCATAGTCGTAGTATGCTGCAATAGCGAGTAAGATTCGAATGGATTTAGTCATGGCGACTGGTGAAAAGGTCTCATCATAGTCAATACCATGAATCTGTCTATAACCTTTGGCCACCAATCGCCCCTTATAGGCAACTACCTTGCCATCCATGTCGGTCTTCTTCTTGAAGACCCACTTGCACCCTATGGGTCGAGCCCCTTCGGGTGGTTCCACCAAAGTCCATACTTTGTTGGTGTACATGGAATCCATTTCGGATCTCATGGCTTCTAGCCACTTCTTAGAGTCAGGGCCACTCATGGCTTCTCCATAGTTTGCAGGCTCATCTTCCATGAGTGGCACGTCATCGGGCTCAGTCACAAGAAGTCCATACCTCTCTGGCTCATGACGCACTCTTCCTGATCTACGGAGTTCCTGTGTTACCTGAACAGGGTCTTCCACAACTTCTTGTGGTTCCTGTTCATGTTCCATTATCGGTTCAGTGGTTTGTGGTTCATGAATTTCTTCAAGTTCTATAACCCTCCCACTTGCTTCTTTAGAGACTAGTTCTCTTTCTAGAAACACGCCGGTCCGAGCAACAAACACTTTGTTCTCGGTAGGGTTATAGAAATAATATCCTTTAGTCTCCTTAGGATATCCCAGTCCATATCTCGTATGGCGTCTTCATGACTGATTTGGATGGAACGCGGTTAATGGTAAAAGCTGCCGTCATTAGAGCATGTCCCCAAAAGGATATCAGAAGATCTGTTTGAGACATCATAGATCGCACCATATCTAAGAGAGTGCGATTTCTCCTCTTAGATACACCATTCCATTGTGGTGTTCCGGGTGGAGTGAGCTGGGATACTATCCCACACTCTCTAAGATACTCATCAAACTCTTGGCTTAAGTATTCTCCTCCACGATCTGATCGTAGAGCTTTTATACTCTTGCCAAGTTGCTTCTCTACTTCACTCTTAAATTCTTTGAACAATTCAAAGGATTCGGATTTGGCCTTCATAAGGTATACAAATCCATATCTACTGAAATCATCAGTAAATGTGATGAAGTAGGTATAACCACCTCTGGCAGGCGTGGGGAATGGCCCGCATACATCAGTATGTATGAGTGCCAATAACTCACTAGTCCGCTCGCCTTTCTTATTGAAAGGGGACTTTGTCATTTTTCCTAATAAACAAGATTCACATGTCTCATATGATTCCAAATCAAATGAGTCTAGAAGTCCATCCTTATGGAGTCTAGATATGCGTTTCTCATTTATATGGCCTAAACGACAGTGCCATAGATATGTAGTATTTAAATCATTAGTTTTAATCCTTTTAGTATTTATGTTATAGATTGGATTATTTAGATTAAGGATATACAATCCATTAGACAAATGCGCACTACAATAGTGCATACTATCAAAATAAATGGAGCAACACTTGTCCTTTATTGAAATAGAAAAACCTTTCTCGTCCAAACAAGAAACGGAAATAATGTTTCTGCTCATAGCAGGCACATAAAAGCAATTGTCTAATTCTAAAATATGTCCAGAAGGAAAAGATAGCTCACAAACGCCTACAGCTAATGCAGCAACCTTTGCTCCATTCCCGACGCGCAAGTCTATCTCCCCTTTTCGCAATCTTCTACTTCTTTTCAAATCCTGCACATTACGACAAATGTGAGAACCACATCAGGTATCCAATACCCAGGATGATGAAATAGAGAGATTGACGTCTATAACATAAATACCTGGTGGTGGTGGAATCACTATTCCAAGCTCCTTATCCTCCAGATATTTAGGGCAATTCCTCCTCCAGTGACCCGGCTGGCTGCAGTAGTGACATTCACCTTTAGCCACGCCGCCACTAGGCTTTAGGGCATCCTTGGATTTCCAAACTTTCTTGCGTTTTCCTTTTGAAGTAGATGCAACTGACTTGCTCTTCTTCTTGTGCACCGTCATTATGGCTTTGCCCTTGCCTTTATTGATGCTTTGCTCAGCTGTCTATAGCATGTTCAATAGGTCTGGCAAAGACTTGTTGATCTCATTCATATTATAGTTCATAATGAACTGATTATAACTGTCAGGCAACGATTGCAAGACGAGATCTGTCGCCAAG
Organism: Linanthus parryae; assembly: GCA_023055425.1. NCBI lineage: Eukaryota > Viridiplantae > Streptophyta > Magnoliopsida > Ericales > Polemoniaceae > Linanthus > Linanthus parryae. Next base: position 78,015,523 of record JALGPY010000005.1, read on the forward strand.
TCTTGGCCGAGTGGGAACCCCAGTCTCTCAAGGTTCTCTATGTACCCGATCATTCGGAGTACATGAGGGCCTACTGGATTCCCCTCTGCAAGACTACTTTTGAACAATGTTTTAGACACTTCACAGAGCTCATGCCTTGCCTGTTCCTGAAACAATTGTTTCAAGTGTCTGATCATATCATAGGCTTCCATGTTCTCGTGTTGCTTCTGAAGCTCACCAGTCATGGTACAAAGCATGAGGCAAGTCACGTCATTAGAATCATCAATATGTTTCTGACGTGCCCTTACTTCCGCTAATAGAGACTCATCTTGTGGTGGGTCTGGAATTGGAGTGTCCAAGACGTACAGCTTCTTTTCTTACTTGAGGACAATCCTCAAGTTTCTGTACCAGTCAAGGAAATTTGTTCCAGACAGTTTATCCTTCTCAAGGACAGATCGTAGGGATGAACTCGATGCGCTGTTGTTTGCCATTTGGAATTCTACAAAACGAGAAATATGCATTTTAGTATTTTTTGAACAATTTGACTATATTTAACAATGGCTAGATCATCAAATATAGCTCCCACTATTTTTCTCGGATTAATAGCCCTCACTATTAATACAGAAAATATCTTTATATTTTCTAGTGGGTCCAAGATCCTTATTTCACTTCTTCTTGAGCTTGCTTTGGCAAGTCACCCAAGAATTGGTTATTTAGGTAGGAACCATTCCAATTGCATCCCATGCAACTCTTGGTCCAATTAGGTGAATAAATTCCTTTTATTCTTTATCCAATTGGATAACTCCTAATTGTCATGCCTCTAAGCTCATCAATCCAATTGACTCTTGCCTAGTTGCGTCCAACCTCTTGCTTTCAACATACACGCATTACTAGCTTGCGTCGTCCGCAACACATCATGAAAAATTAAAATCGCCTTGCTTTGGCAAGCCCGAATTTTAATAGGCCATGATCATGAAGGGTGTTTTGGCAAGAGAAGGCAAAACGCAATATTTACTTGAGGGATTTCTTTTAATTTGTTTGGTTGATCTTTATCAACATGGTCTACTTATTTGGATTGGGCCATCCACAATAAAAGACCAACCTTGTTTATTATTATCTTGTTATCGTTCTGCTTGTAGCGCCATACAAACAAAATAAATAACAAGGCATGAATAATAAACATCCACAAAAATAAAAAAACGTGGCATGGATATGGCCTCTAGACTAATGATATTATCAAGCCAATGATAATATCTAATTGCCCTAAAGTGCCGAGCTCATCTCCATGTGCTCCACCATAGCTGCGCGCCTAGGGATGTCTTTTGGCTCCTTTGGTTCTCCGGTCTTCTTCTCCATGTTCTTGGCTATCATCAAAATATTTCTAATTCTAGCCTAACATCTAGAATAAATAATAAAAGCCTCACATGTCGAGGAGAAAAAGAACGACTCGCAGGCCGTAAAACTTAATTAATTATTACATTAATTTGATCAGCTCGCAGGCCGTAAACCAAACCACAAAAAAATAAACATCCACAATCCTAGGCCATATCTATCCACCATGCAATAAAGCACATAATACAGTTAAAACCAATTTTTAACGCGCTTGTTTAATTTTAATGAAATTGGGTAACTAGGGTTTCACAACGGTCCAAAGGGTCCAAGCCAACAAGTGGCCCGAACCCTAGGACCGCCGCACGCCTAGGGGGCCCGCGGCCTTGCTTGGCGCGCAAGGGAGGGGCGGGCGGCTAGGGTTTCGGCCCTAGTCCCCTTCCTCCTTCCTTGTTGCCCAAGCAAGGTTGTTTCCTTATGAAATTATTTCCATAAATTTGTTTCCATAATTGAAAACCCCTTTTCAATCATGTGCCCATGAATCCTAATTTTTAAGAACCCAATTATTCACATCCTATGTGATTAAACTCACCAATTCTAACATCCAATGTTAAATTGGGTCTTGTTTGATTGAATCAAATTCAATGTTGCATCTACTATGCCAATTTTTCAGTTTTCGCGTAATAAACAATAATACGGTGTATGAACTGAAATCGTAAACACATAATATCATGTTATGCTCTACGACATGTGGCTCTGATACCACTGTTGGGTTTTGACGTAGGTAACGCAGCGGAATAACAAAAATTAATCCTACTCAAAGCCCACCAAGGATCACAGGAAGAGACATCATAACATGATTAAGGTCATAGAAGATGTGTACCTTTTTGATTTGTGAGATCACACGAAGAATGATTTCCTCGTCTCTACGGTTGATCCACGTCTAGAGGTGAGATCTAGATTCTTCCTTCTCCACAAGTGCTAGCTTGAACCCGGAGGAAGAGGGATGAAGATCAAAGCAACAAATCACCAAGGCACAAGGGAGGGGCGGCCTCTCCTTGCCGTCGGGTAGAGGGGCGGACGGGAGGGCTAGGGTTTCGGCCCTAGCTCTTTTGTCTTGCTCTCTCTTTTGCTCTCTCCCACTCTTTATGTGTTATGTGTAATAATAACTCATGTAGTGGGAAGGAAGCTAGAGCCTCCTTTATATACTCCAACAACTCCTTGTTGTTTCCATAAAAGAGTTTCCTAATTCTAGATGAACTAGAATTATTCCCTTCCTTGCAAATTAGTCCTACTAAGTTTGCAAGGTGTTGCACAATGATCCTTCTATTAATTAATCCATATTAATTAATCCCAAATCTATCTCTACTCTATTTGACGTGTGACCCCATAGGTTTCTATATAGTTGGTAGTAACTATTACTAACATGGAGCGGTGTCTAGCAACACATCCCATGCAACCCAACAAATAGAAATAGTCAGTGATCCCGACAAACCTTTGTGCCCAATATGTCATATTGCATTATCCCTTTGTCTCCATATCCGGATTGGACACGAGACATAAATAGTCACACTCGTATATCCAATCCATAGTTCCTCGATCCTGGGAATATGCTTATGCTTGCAGATAACATTAATATCTCCATATTAATTTATCTGAGTCTGGCCAGACATTCAATAAGCCTCATCCCTCGAGTGGCCGTGGATATTTACCCCCATTATGTGGGAGGGACAAATCCTATCTACATCACTACGATCTCTAAGCTTGCTTCCTATTACGCCCGATAGCCACCTTTATGATTACCCAGTTACGGTGTAACGTTTGATAACATCAAAGCGCAATATTTCACAACTAGAGTATCTAGTTACTTCAAGTCCAAGGATTGCAATAATATTAGCACTACGAAAAGCGATTGTGACTTCACATAATCTAATGTATCCTTTTCGTCGTGGGTCAATCCAGTATGCCATTACTCCTAATGCATACCCATGTGTTAGACTTGATATCTCAATATCAATCTACCCACATACTAGTCTATATTTGATTGTCCTATTAATCAATATAATAGACTAGGGATATTTATGATAAATAACACAATTTATCTAAGGACTTCATTATATTAAATATCGCCATAAATAATAAATGAATATTCTAGCCAAAACATTGTTCATACTAAATCTACGATTGCCTCTAGGGCATCTATTCCAACAGCCTCTTCCTGCCGTCAAATTTCGCAAATTTTTTTCTAAAAACTCTGAATTAAATTTCATTCTTTTTGGGATTTTTTCGTAATTTTTGGAAATACGGATTTTCTTATTAATTTCTAGATTAATTAATTAGTGTTTAGCACACTTCTCGAGGCAATTAGACGTCCTTAAACACACTGTTTTAAGCCCAAATTTTTTCTGGAGACTTAAGTCATTATTACCTACTGTCTACCATAGGTGGTGGCACCTTAGGTGGATTGGAGCAATATGTGATTATTTTAGTTGATTAGATTATTGCTTATTGAAAGACACTATTGTAGGAATAAGTACATGATCAATACTGTAGAAGGGGGGTTGAATAGACTCTGACAACTTTTGCAAATTTTTCTAAAAGAGTTTTTTCAAAGAATTTTGTGGAAAGAAGTGAGTATTTCAAGGCCTTGAAATGAGTTTCAAGTCCTTGGAATCAAAACAAATAACAAAAATAATGCGGAGACTTTTTAAATCCTTGAATGGTTTTCAAGTCCTTGAACCGAAAACCTATTTTGTGCAGCAAATAAGCTAAGTATAGAAACACAAGATAAATGCAAAAGACACAGAGATTTATAAAGTTCAGTCCACTTGGACCTACATCTCTACCTTAGGGACTTGATCCGTGCAGGATTTTCAACTCAATTATTATTCATCAAAAACTAAGGCCTAGATCTCACGCACCGAGAGTTCCATTACTTTGTTACAGCTTGTGGTTCTCACTAGCCTATCTAGTATATGCTCTAGCTAACTGATTAGAAAAGAATTCTCTATTATTCACTTGAAAAAATCACGAGAATAAGATGTGAGAAGTAATATCTAAATGATATAAAAATATTGATCAGAAAGAAGAACACTAAGAACTGATGAAGTAGTTGAATGTGCAGTGATCTTCATATGAGTGGATTGCGTGAAATGAATCTCCTTCTGTGTAGCTTGTCAATCCTAAAAATGTCTTAGTCTCCGTTTGTGTGTTTTATCTTCAAATTAATCAGTCATTCCCTCTTATGCAGCTAGTTTGAATTGCAGATCTTCTCATAACAAATTTTCTAAAAATCAGCAGCATATCTTGACTTGTATAACAACTCTTCCCAACGGCTAGTTTCTCAATATCTTCGAAAATATTGACTTGATCTTGTAGATAAGTATGTTAGGAAGCTCCAGACATGTTTTCATAGTCACAGAATCAATCTATCAATCCAGTTTCCTTTTCTGAAAGAACACAGTTTAGGAAATAGTTCATTCAAAATAGGCAACTAATTATCCCTGCAAAAAAATAACCAAACAGATAGATTAGCAACAGTTTAGAGAATCAAAATAGTTTGTCTTTCATCATAAAAAAAAAAAATCAAGCATAGGGGTTTAGGAGTCAGATTAGAATCAAAGACTCCCCCTAAATTCATGTTGTATACTACATCGTATATTTCAAACCTTGAAAACAGTTTCAAGGCCTTGAAACAGACAAGTTGTTTCAAGCCTTTGAACCAAGCTGAACTTACAATCCCCCCTTGATGAAATACAAAACCACAATCCACTTAAGAAATGAGTCTCTGAAAGAAATATCCATTAGAGCATAGCAGAGAGTAATCATGATGATAAACTATAACACAAAATATCCAAACAATCAAACTTATTAAACAACTAAGCAGCAAAAACCAGGAAATCCTACTAATCTACACCAGATCTCTAAGCCAGCTAAAAGTACCAAATAAACACCTAAGTTTTTCTCCCCCTTTTTGACTTTCATCAAAAAAGTATGATAAAATGTTGGATCGAAATTTTGAAAACCTTAAAAAAAAATTAAAAGCGCAATTTTTCTAGACTTTGAAGAAAGATTCAAGACCTTGAAAAAGATAGAAAGAAGAGGAAAGAATTAGGGGATTGGGTCTTCATTTCCCTTTGGCTCTTCATCCTCTTCTCTAGTGTCTTCTTCATCATCCTCATCATATTTTTGTTCTTATTCTTGAGGAGATTTATCACAAGCATCACCAACCACCTCATCATCTAAAATATCTGTGTCACTCACTATCTCTGTAACGGATTCCTTCTTTTTGTTCTTCTTAATATCTTTGATCAAATCCCTGAGTCTGGACTGCCAGCATCATCTTGCTCCTGTTCCTCGTCACCCTGTTCTCGAACCACTTGTTTCCCTGTTTCCACTACCACTGCATCCTCATCTTGAGTAGTGTGGTCACTGAATAAGTCTTTGGTTGAACCAGCCTTCTTTGATCCTTATGCAGCCAGAGAGACTTCCTCGTCCACATGGATCACATTGATTCTTTTGAAGATGCTTTCAACCATGTAAACTCACTTTCTTGAACTCACTGCCAAACTCATGCTAATTTTCCTTCAACTTATCCATATCCTTATCTTGAATATCAGTATTTGAAATACTTTGGAAAGGTCTTGAGATTGAGAGGGTAGGTTTGAAGGAGAGGTCAAGGCCTTGGGTTTTAGAAACTTCTTGGATTGCAGCTTTGCCTCAGACAGATCATAGTATAACTTCCAATTTACCTTACAGGTTTTCATGATTCCAATCCTCTCAATGGCTTTTCCATCAAGCATACCAAAACCAGTGGTAATAGTTTCTTCTCTGTCATTTGGAATCTCAAGGTGTTGAAAGAAAGCTGATAGCAAGTTGGCATTAGGCAAAAGGGTGCTTTCTTTCCTTGGTCTGGGAATAAAGCATGTGTTCCATCACAATTGAAGAAGATCAATCTCATACCCATGTAATATTAAATACAATAAGTATAACACCCTGTCAGTCAACAACTCTTTTGAATTTTCCTTAGGCACTGCACATCTCATCAAGATGGTAAACAAGACTTTGGCTTCAACAGTAAGCACAGAGTGTGTTAACTGTTTAGAGGAGGTAGAGATATTGGGTAAAAAAGAATTATTTCCTAGCCAGTTTTAAGGATTCACTCTTGTTGGGATAGTTGTGTGTGTTATACCTCTTGGGATAGCCAAAATTGGCAAATTCTGAGTGATCTAACTCCATGTTAACACCAGCCACTTTGGATTGAATCACTAAGCTGACAGTCTTGCTTTCCTTCATGTTCAGATAGAAAATCCGAGTGAGCCTAGGGTAGGAAACTTGTGGAAAGTTTAAACCTTTCCGAAAAGAACGTTTCTTCAACCTCTTAACACACTCCATATTCATGACTTTCAACATGTTAATATTAACCATGATAGAATAGTTTACTGGTCTAGAAGCAAAACCATCTAACCACAATCCTCTAGCAACAATAGAAACAAACCACTTGATGTTAATGCCAGATTTCTTACGAGGGGATTGTTTCTTTTCTGAATAGATCTGCAGTTCTTTTACAGTGCTTTTGTCTGGTTCTTCCTCTGTTTCTTTTCCTTTTCCTTTTTCAGGTTTGGTAGGCTTCTTATTCTTCACCTTCTTAGGATTAGAAATCAGTTCCTCTGGCTGTTTCTTTGGAGCAGATTGATCTGCCTTCTTCTTCTCGCTGAAAGTTGGGGTCTGATCCTTCGTGAACTTCTTATTTGGAGGAGAAGGAGCCTTCTCTGAACTTGGTGTTGTGGAACAGGAATCATCACTAAGAGTTTGAACCTCTTCCTCAGTAGTCTTCCTCTTCTTGCTAGAAACTTTCTTTGATCCTCCAGCCATTTTGATCCTATCAGAGGTTCTTCTCATGCGAATTAGGGTTTGGCAGTATAGAAAAGAGAGTAGAGTGATACGAGAAAGATAGAGAGAAGAAAAGAGATAAATACTGAAGAGTTTGAGTTTGAAAACGAAACATGATATTTACAAATCCTTTAAGATGTGCAGAATCAGTTAAATTCAAAAATTTGTGTGTGTGTGACGTGAGAAAGGTAATAATATAATACCAATTTTGAAAGGAAAATAATTTTAAAAGTAAAGGCAATATTGAGCAATTATCTACAGAGGTAGCACCTAACATTGAAAGATCCAGGTTATTGACTTAACATCATACATACTTATTTTCAAGGCTTTGGAAAGGATTTTAAGGCCTTGAAAAGCAATACAACTTAATACAACTGAAGCAGATAAAATCAAGACTTTGAAAAGATTTTCAAGGCTCTAAAAATCAATTCAAAACTTTCAACAACATAATACATACCTGAAACTTACCTGATACTCCCCCTTAACCAATCCTTCCTTATTTTAGCATGCCCAATTCTAATCTCAGTGCTGAGAATCGATCATATGGCACTAGTTGAGTGAAGATATCTTCCAGTTGCATATTAGTAGAAACAAATTCAAGAGTAACATAACCATTCTCATCATGATCTTTGATGAAGTGATGTCTAACATCTATGTGTTTGGTCCTTGAGTACCAGACTGGATTATTTGTAATTGATATTGCACTGGTGTCGTCACATTTGATAGGCATATCTCTGAAATCAAATCCAAGATCTCTCATTTGAGAACAACAAGCTCTATAACAGCAAGCTCTAGCTGCAATGTATTCAACTTTTGTTGTTGAATGCCAGCTAATCAGGGATGTTCCAAGAAATTGGCAGCACCCTGATGTGCTTTTTCTATCAAATTTGTAACCTGCGATGTCAGCATCTGTATAGCCACACAAAGAGAAATTAGATTGTTTAGGATACCAAAGCCGTAAGCTTTTTGTACCATTGAGATATCTGAAAATTCTTTTGACAGCAACCAAGTGTGATTCTTTAGGATCAGCTTGAAATCTAGCACACATACAAACACTAAATATCAGGTCTACTTGTAGTGAGATATAGCAATCATCCAATCATTTCTCTATACTCTGTCACATTCACACTCTTACCAATTTGATCCTTGTCTAGAGACAGTGTAGAGCTCATAGGGGTTTTTGCTACCTTGGACTGATACATATTGTACTTATTTAACAAGTCCTTGGTATACTTGTTTTGATGCAAAAAGATTACTTACTTCATCTGATGTATATAAAGTCCAAGAAAGAAGTTGTGCTCTCCCATCAAACTCATATCAGATTCCCTACTCATAAGACTTGAGAAATCCTTAAAAAGAGAATCATTAGTAGCACAAAATAAAATATCATCAACATATACTTGAACGACTAGAATATCTTTCCCATGAGTCTTTATGAAAAAGGATTTTATCTACAAGTCATCTTTTGAATTCATTTTCAAGTACAAACTTTGACAGTCTTTCATACCAAGCCCTTGGATCTTGTTTCAAACCATAAAGAGCTTTGACAAGTTTATATAATTTGTAAACGTATCATTTTCAAAAAAAGGAGGTTGAGCAACATAGACTTCTTCGTGCAAATATCCATTTGGAAAGGCACATTTCACATCCATTTGAAAGAGTTTCATATTTTTATGAGATGCAAATGCAAGTAACATTCTAATTGCTTCTAACCTTGCAGCCGGAGCAAAAGTATCCTCATAGTCAATACCTTCTTCCTAGTTGTATCCTTAAGCTACAAGTCTTGCTTTGTTTCTGATTACCTTACCCTTTCTCATATAGCTTGTTTCTAAGAACCCACCTGGTACCAATGACAGACTGATCTTGAGGTGGAGGAACCAAATTCCAAACCTTGTTCCTTTAAAATTCATTGAGTTCACTTTGCATTGCAGTGATCCATTCTGATTCTTGTAATGCTTCTTTCACATTCATAGGCTCCATAAGAGAGACAAAAGCATTGAAAGCACATAGGTTCTTCAACTATGATTTTGTTTGTGTATCAGTGGATGGATGAAATATGATGTTGTCAAATGGATGAGATGCATGATATTTGAATCTCTTCCTTGGTGTCCATGGTTCAGGTTCTCCAAGAAGCTTCTCAGGTCTATGAGAACTTGAAGTTGTGGCTTGTTCACTCTGATTCTCTTGATGTTCTTTTTCTAGGCTTTGGAAATCATTTTCAAGTCCTTGAAAATTCTTTATGTTCTCTTGCAAGCTATACTTGGAACCAACAAAAGGCGCTGCTTCATCTTGTGATTCATGCTTGTTTAAATTCAAGTCTACAAAACTTTTACTCAAAGAAAAATCTTAGCTTTCATAAAAGTAACACGAATACTTTCTTCAACAAGCTTAGTTTTCTTATTATAAACTCTACAAGCTTTGATAGTCAGTGAATAACCAAGAAAGATACCTTCATCATTTCAGGCATCAAACTTACCAAGAAATTTCCTTACCATTGTTTTGAACATAACAAGTGCGGCCAAATAGTTTGAAGTAAGAGATATTTGGCTTTCTTACTTTGAAAAGATCATAAGGAGTGTTCTTCAAGATAGGCCTAATCAGACACTTGCTAAGTATATAGTTTGAAGTGTTCACAGCTTTTGTCCAGTAGGATTTTGACAATTTTTTCTCTAGAAGCATTATCCTTGACATATTTTCAAGATTCCTGTTCTTTCTTTCAACAATACCATTGTGGCAGAGAATTTGTGAGTGATGCCATGCTTAGACATGATCACTTCTAATAGAAGTAATAGGCAGGTTTTTCAATGTTCAAAGTTCTTTAAAAAGCTTTGAAAATTCAGAAAGAGCTTCAGATTTGTCTCTAAGGAACATCACCCAAGTAAATATAAAAAAAACATATAAAATAACTAACATGTAATTCTTAACCTTTGGAGTTGGAATTCTCATAGTACCACAGAGATACATATGCAATAATTCAATGGGTTTAGTAGTACATGCAAAGTTCTTTGGCTTGAATGAACTTTTTGTCTGTTTACCTTGGGCACAAGCTTTGCATACCTCTTCATCCTTGAACTTGATAATTGGTAGTCCTCTTACTAGGTCATTAGAAACTAACTTGTTCAAAGTGTGCAAGCTAATGTGTCCAAGCTTTCTATGCCAAATCTTTGAATCCACTTTCAAGGCCTTAAGACACTTCAGACTTTCTCCTGCAACTTTGTAAGTGTGCAAAGTATAAACATTGTTTGACCTTGAGGCAGTGAGGATGCAAATTCTAGATTCCTCATTTTGCACCACACATTTCTCTTTGTCAAAAATAATTTTTTTGCCATTGTCACATAACTGAGATACACTAAGCAAATTGAATTTCTAGCCATAACTAAATAGACATCAGAAATAGAGTTTTCAGAATCTGTACCAACTTTACCAATACCTAGTATGTTGCATTTGCCTTTGTCACCAAGCGTGATTGAACCTTCAGATTCCTCTTTTAGTTCTCATTATAAAGATCTCTTTCAAATCATGTGTCATTGTAGCGTTTTATGACGGATTACCCAGCGGAAAAACAATAATTAAGATCCGCACAAGACCCTCCAAGGGTGACAGAAAGAAATATCATAACGATGGTAAAGGATTTGGTAACAATTACCTTGGTTGTCTCCCTTGATGACTTCAAACACAAAATAGTGTTCGCGTCTCAACGGCTTAGTACACGCCTAGGATTAAGATCTAGATTCCTCCACGTATTGTTCTAGCAATCGTTGGAAGAAGTAAGAAGAAGAATCACGCAACGGAGAACAAAAGAGGCTCGGCCTCTTCTTGGCCGACGGGTAGAGGGGGGCGGACGGGACTTGGCTTCGACCTTGTCTTGTCTTGATCTCTCTCTCCTTGCTTTGTTCTCTATCACTCAATGTATGTTATGAGCATTAGTGAAGCTATGAGTGGTCTTTATATAATCCAGCAACTCCTTGTTAACTATATATTAGCCGCTCTCCTAATCATGTCCATATATGGATTAGTCCATCTTGAAAACTAGTCCTAATCATGTCCATACATGGATCAGTCCACCTTGAAGAATCATAATCATGTCTATACATGGATTAATCCATCTTGAAAATTAGTCCTACTATGTTTGCAAGTGGTTGCGTATTGATCCTTCCATTTAATTAATTCTAAATTCCAGTTTAATCCATATGGCGTGTGACCCCATAGGTTTCTACTTAGTTGGTAGCACCGATTACTAACACGGGGCGGTGGCTCGCAACACATCCATGCTACCCAATTAATAGAAATAGTCAGTAATCCCACAAACCTTGTGAAAGTATAGTCTCATCCCTTTGTCTCTATATCCGGATTGGAAAAGAGACATACAAGTCACACTCGTAAATTAAATCCATAGTTTCTCGATCCTGCGAATAGTCTTACCCATGCAGAAAACATCAACACCAATATTGATTTATCTGAGTCTGGTAAGACATTCTATAAGAACCATCCCTCGACTGGCCGTGGATATTTTCTCCCGTTATTGGGCGGGAAAAATTCTATCTACATCACTACCATCTCTAAGTTTTCTTCCTATTTTGTCGAAAACGCGCCTTTATTACTACCCAGTTACAGTGTAATGTTTGGCGATATCAAAACACAATATTCCACAACTAGAGGATCTGGTGAATTCGAGTCAAAGGATATCTTTACATAACTTGTGACTTTACATAATATCTACATCACTACTGTTGTCACTACGAGAAGCACTTGTGACTTTACATAACTTGTGGGCCAATCCAGCATGCCATTACCCCTAATGCATACCATGTGCTAGACTTGATATCTCCATATAAATCTACCCACATACTAGTCTCGATGCAATACAGTTGTCCTATTAACTGTATTACTCATCAAGGGATATTTAAGAATATAATATTTATATTCCAAGGAATTCATCCATGTCAACATATGTCCATAATGAATAGTAAGTCCATACTAATGTCACAAGAAATAGATTCCCTCTAGGGCATATTTCCATCAGTCTCTCACTAGCACTAGAGTCAATCTTTGTGCATCATATGTAGGGTTTTGATTCATGGATCGCACAACGGAAGCATAATCAAACATAAACCATGCAAAACCCTCCAAGGATAACAAGTCTAGAGACATAACGATAGTAAAGGTAAGAAATCATAAACACACCTTAGGGTTCTCCTTGATGACTTCAAACGCGAATAATGTCACGTTCTCTATAGTTGATCCACGCCTAGAGTTGATCCTAGATCTCCCAAACTCCTTGGTGCTAGCCCGGAATAGGAAGAGGAAGAACGAATCACGCAAAACGAGACAAAAAGGGGGTTTCGGCCCCTTTTTGGCCGACGGGGTGAGGGCGGCGGCAAGGGGATCGGTTCGGCCTCCTTGTTGCTTGCTCCCTCTCCTTTTGTTATCTCCCACTCTTGTTATGTTCACTAATGAGCATAAGTTATGAGGAAGGAAGGAAGGAGGGTCCTTTATATAGTCCAACAGCTCCTTGTTAACTACCTAAAGGACTTATTCTAGTCCAACTAGAATTCAATTTAGTCCCTTCCTTGCAAAATAGTCCCTACTAAGTTTGCAAGGGTTTGCAAAGTGATCCTTCTAATTAATTAATCCAATTAATTAATTCCCACATCTAGTTCAACTCTATATAGCTTGTGACCCCATAGGTTCTATCTAGTTGGTAGCAACTATTTGCTAATATGGAGCAGTTTCTAGCAAAACATCCATTCTAGCCAACTAAAAGAATAGTCATCTTGACAACCTTTGTACAAGTAATTGTCTCATCCCTTTGCCTCCATATCCGGATTGGACACGAGACATACAAGTCACACTCGTATATCCAATCCATAGTTTCTCGATCCATGGGAATAGCCTTATTCGTGCAAATAACATCAATATCCTATATATTGATTTATTTGAGTCTGGCCAGACATTCTATAAGCACTATCCCTCGAGTGGCCTAGGATATTTTCTCCCGTTATGTGGGAGGGGCAAATCCTCTCTACGTCCACTACGATCTCTAAGCTTGCTTCTCATTGTATCCAGTACACGCCTTTATAACTACCCAGTTACGGTGTAGCGTTTAACGCTACCAAAATCACAATGATCCACAACTAGAATATCTAGTGACTTCAAGTCTAAGGATGACAATACCATTGCACCGCGAGAAGCGCTTGTGACTCAACATAACATGTATGTAGCCTTCTCGGAGATGGGTCAATCCAGTGCAACATTCTGTAATGCACACCTATGTGTTGGATCGTGATATCTCCATATCAATCCAACCCCATACTAGTCTATAGATGATTGTCCCATTTAATCATTATACTTGACTAGGGATATTTAAGATAAACAACACAATTGTAAATCTAAGGACTTCATTTTATTAAATATCCAATAAATAATAAATGAATTTTCTAGCCATATACAAATTCATACTAAATTAGATTGCCTCTAGGGCATCTATTCCAACAGTCTCCCACTTGCACTAGAGCCAATCTGGCGCATCTCGTATGCCCATACTCCTAGTGTGCCCTTCATGCTTCCACTGCGTGAGAGGCTTCGTAAGCGTGTCTGACAGATTATCATTTGTAGGAATCTTGCATATCCGAACGTCTCCTCTATCGATAATATCTCGAATCAGATGAAACGTCCTGAGCACATGCTTGGACTTCTGGTGCGATATGGGTTCCTTTGATTGAGCGATCGCCCCAGTGTTTTCACAGAACAACTCCACTGGATCCGCAATGCTAGGGACCACACCAAGTTCAGAAACAAACTTTCTGATCCAAACAGCCTCCTTTGCTGCGCCATTTGCAGCAATGTACTCAGCCTCTGTTGTAGAATCAGCTACCGTCTCTTGCTTGGAACTCTTCCAGCTCACCGCTGCTCCATTCAGGCAAAACACATATCCCGACTGTGATCTAAAGTCATCTCTGTTGGTTTGGAAGCTTGCATCAGTGTAACCCCATACACGCAACTCTTCCTCACCGCCAAATATCAAGAAAGCATCCTTAGTTCTTCTCAAGTACTTTAGGATGTTCTTGACAGCAATCGAGTGACTCTCACCCGGATTGGATTGGTATCTGCTTGTCATACTCAAGGCATATGACACATCTGGTCTAGTACATAACATGGCGTACATGATAGATCCTATGGCCGAGGCATAGGGAATCCTACTCATGCGTTCCTTCTCAATCTCATTGGAGGGACAACCACTCTTCGAAAGAGTGATTCCATGTGACATGGGCAAGAATCCCTTCTTGGAATCTTGCATGTTGAACCGTTTCAACACCTTGTCAATATATGTACGTTGACTCAGGCCTAGCAACCTCTTAGATCTATCTCTATAGATCTTTATACCGAGTATATAGGCTGCTTCCCCTAAGTCCTTCATTGAGAAACACTTTCCTAGCCAATCTTTCACAGATTGCAGCATGGGAATGTCGTTTCCAATGAGTAGTATGTCATCCACATACAAGACCAGAAAAGCTACAGAGCTCCCACTAACCTTATTGTAGACACAAGACTCATCTTCGTTTCTGATGAAGCCAAACTCTTTGACCACTTCATCAAAACGTCGATTCCAACTCCTAGAAGCTTGCTTCAATCCATAAATGGATCATTGCAGCTTACAGACTTTGTTGGCTTGCTTTGGATCCTCAAAACCCTCCGGCTGTATCATATACACATCCTCGAGGAGATTCCCATAAAGGAATGCTGTTTTGACATCCATCTGCCAAATCTCATAGTCGTAGTATGCTGCAATTGCAAGTAGGATTCGGATGGATTTGGTCATAGCGACTGGTGAAAAGGTTTTGTCATAGTCAATACCATGAATCTGTCTGAATCCTTTAGCCACCAATCGGCCCTTATAGGTAATCACATTACCATCCATGTCGATCTTCTTCTTGAAGACCCACTTGCACCCTATGGGCCGCGCCCCATGGGGTGGTTCCACCAAAGTCCATACTTTGTTGGTATACATGGATTCCATCTCGGATCTCATGGCTTCTAGCAACTTCTGAGAGTCTGGGCCACTCATGGCCTCCTCATAGGTAGTAGGCTCATCATCTATGAGCATCGTGTCACCGGAATCGGTTACGAGAAGTCCATACCTCTCGGGTTCCTGGCGCACTCAACTAGATCTACGAAGCTCTTGTGTTACCTGAACAGGTGGCTCCACAACTGCTTGTGATTCCCGTTCATGTTCCATAATCGGTTCAGTGATTTGTGGTTCTTGAACTTCTTCAAGTTCTACACTCCTCCCACTTGCTTCTTTAGAGACAAACTCTCTTTCTAGAGACACGCCGGTCCGAGCAACAAACAATTTGTTCTCGGTTGGATTGTAGAAGTAGTATCCCTTAGTTTCCTTAGGGTACCCCACAAATTTACACTTATCTGATTTAGGCCCTAGCTTGTCTGATTGTAAACGTTTTACATAGACATCGCAGCCCCAAATCCTCATGAACGACAGTGTGGGACGCCTCCCACTCCACATCTCATATGGTGTCTTCATGACTGATTTAGATGGAACACGGTTAATGGTGAAAGCTGCACTTAATAGAGCGTAGCCCCAAAATGATAATGGAAGATCGGTTTGACACATCATAGATCGAACCATATCCAATAGGGTTCGATTCCTCCTCTCGGACACGCCATTCCATTGTGGCGTTCCGGGTGGAGTGAGTTGGGACACGATCCCACACACTCTAAGATAGTCGTCAAACTCTTGGCTCAAGTATTCTCCTCCACGATCCGATCGTAGAGCCTTGATACTTTTGCCAAGTTGCTTCTCTACTTCATTCTTGAATTCTTTGAACACTTCAAAGGATTCGGATTTTGCCCTCATAAGGTACACAAATCCATATCTACTGTAATCATCAGTAAATGTAATGAAGTAGACATAACCACCCCTGGCTGGCGTGGTAAATGGCCCACACCCATCGGTATGTATGAGCGCCAATTGCTCACTAGTCCTCTCACCTTTCTTATTGAAAGGGGACTTTGTCATTTTTCCCAATAAACAAGCCTCACATGTCTCATATGATTCAAAATAAAATGAGTCTAGTAATCCATCCTTATGGAGTCTAGATACACATTTCTCATTTATGTGGCCTAAACGACAATGCCATAAATAAGCAGGATTTAAATCATTTATTTTAATCCGCTTGGTATTAATGTTGTAGACAGGATTGCTTAGATCAAGGACATAAAGTCCATTAAATAATTGCGCACTAAAATAGTGAATATTATTCAAATAAAAGGAACAACAATTGTTCTTTATTGAAATAATAAAACCATCCTTGTCCAAACAAGAAATAGAAATAATGTTTCTGCTCATAGCAGGCACAAAATAGCAATTATTTAATTCTAAAACTAATCCTGAAGGCAGAGATAGCTCGCACACGCCTATGGCCAACGCAGCAACCTTTGCTCCATTCCCAACGCGCAGATCTACCTCCCCTTTAGCCAATCTTTTACTTCTCTTTAGATCCTGCATATTTCGACAAATATGAGATCCACATCCAGTATCTAATACCCATGATGTAGAGACAGTTAAATTGACATCTACAACAAAAATACCTGGTGGTGGTGGAATCACTATTCCAAGCCTCTTGTCCTCCAGATATTTTGGGCAGTTCCTCCTCCAGTGTCCAGGCTGACTGCAGTAGTGACACTCACCCTTAGTCACGACCTTGGCAATGCCACCAACAGGCTTAAGGGCTTGTTCCTTGGACTTCGCAACTGACTTGCCTTTGCCCTTGGAGGAAGAGGCAAACCTTTTGCCCTTTCCTTTCTGCACCATCATTATGGCCTTGCCCTTACCCTTGTTGATGCTCTGTTCAGCCGTCCTCAACATGTTGAGCAAATATGGCAGTGGTTTAACGATCTCGTTCATGTTATAGTTCATAATGAACTGTCCATAACTCTCGGGCAACGATTGCAACACGAGATTGGTTGCCAACTCTTGGCCGACCGGGAACCCAAGCCGGGCGAGATTCTCCAAGTACCCGATCATTCGGAGTACATGGGGTCCCACCGGGTTCCCTTCTTCCAGATGACATTTGAACAGTGCCTTTGAGACCTCATACCTTTCTACCCTTGCCTGCTCTTGGAAGAGCTGCTTTAGATGTTCGATCATATCGACAGCATTCATGTTTTCATGTTGCTTCTGAAGCTCAGAAGTCATGGTGCAAAGCATTAGGCAGGCCGCATCATTAGCGTCATCAACACGCTTTTGATACGCCTTTAAGGCAGCAGGTGTTTGGTTCTCTGGACCTTCTGGAACATGCTCCTCTATTGCGTACAGTATCTTCTCTTGCTTGAGAACAATTCTCAAGTTTCTCTACCAATCAAGAAAGTTGGTTCGAGAGAGCTTATCCTTCTCAAGGACAGATCGTAGGGAATGTTGTGAAATCGATGAGTTGTTTGCCATTTGGAATTCTACAAAAAGGAAAATACGCAAGTTTTAGTATTTTTTGAATTTTTGACTATATTTAATAATGGCTAGTTTATTAAATATAGCTCCCACTATTTTTCTACGGATTAATAACCCTCAAGATATTAATGCGGAAAATATCCTTATATTTTCTAGTGGGCCAAGATCCATCTTTCATCTCCTTATGAGCTTGCTTTGGCAAGTCATCCATAATTTGACTACTTTAGGTAGGAACAATTTCAATTGCATCCCATATGCAACTCTTGGTTCAATCGGGCAAATAACTCCTTATTTATCCATCCATATGGATAATCCCAATTGATTGCCTCTAGGTTTCTTAATCAAATTAATAGCCTAGTTGTGTTCAACCTCTTATCTAAACAATTGCACATTGTTACGTGCCATCGCATTCCATCATTATGAACCAAGTCGCCATGCTTTGGCACGCACGAACTTGATAAATAATGATGATAATGAGTGTTTAAATAACGAGAAGGCAAGAACACAATATTTGAATTTTGTGGGATTTTAAATTCAATTCTTTAATTGTTTTGTTGATCAATATCAACGAATCTATCTATTTGAGTTTGGGCACAACTCCAAATAATAGATCCGGGTTGTCTAATTATCTTATTATCCTAATTGCATGCATCATCCATACACCAACCACACAAATAATAAGACAATAAATAAACAACCACAAAACAGAAATTAAACGTGATGTGGATATGGCCTTTTCTAGACTAAGATAATTCCAAGCCAATGGAATTATCTATGAACCCTAAGCAAACACATCTCCATGCGTCTTGATCTCTTGGTCCATCCTTCATAGTCATGTGGAATGCTCCATGCTCCATCTTTTAAGGCTTCTTTGGCTTTGGGCTTCTTTTCTCCAATCTAGGCTAACAATCTACTTTATCTAGCACTAACTAACATCTATAATAAATAAAATAAATCTCACAAGTTGAGAAAAAAAATTGGCACGCAGGCCATAAAACCCTAATTAATTATTACAATTAATTGATCAGCTCGCAGGCGGTAAAACCAAACCACAAAATTAAACATCCACATCCAACCACATCCTAAGGCCATATCCAATTACCATGCGATTTGCACATAAACAGTTAAAATACAATTATAACGCGCTTGGTCAATTTTTAATTGATTTTAGGATTTCTAGGGTTTAAAACGGTCCATGGGCCCAACAATCCAATTGCCCGGGCCCATTAAAGTGAACCACAAGGCCCTAGCGCCGGCCCGGCCCAAAACCCGCTAGCTAGGCCCGCGGGTTAGGGCCGCCCGGCCCCTTAGGGCTCCCAATCTTGGGCGGCAAGCAAGGGGGCGGTCCCTAGGGGGGGCGGAACCCTTCTATGGGAGCTGTTTCCAAAACAACTCCCTTGCTTGGTGCCCAAGTTTGGTTGTTTCCTTGTTTTGGGAGAACTCCTTCTTCCCCAAGGATGCCCAAACCCTAGATCTATGATCCTAAAATTTCTCAAACTCACCAATTCATGCATCCAATGCAAAAATTGGATCTTGTTATGAGTAATTATTGACAAATTGCATCCCATGCTTGATTTGTCTTGTTTTACGCGATAAACAATCAAATTAAGGTGTAAAACAACAAGAATGTAAAACATAAACCACGTTTATGCTCTATGACCTGTGGCTCTGATACCACTGTAGGGTTTTGATTCATGGATCGCACAACGGAAGCATAATCAAACATAAACCATGCAAAACCCTCAAAGGATCACAAGTGTAGAGACATAACGATAGTAAAGGTAAGAAATCATAAACACACCTTTGGGTTCTCCTTGATGACTTCAAACGCGAATAATGTCACGTTCTCTATAGTTGATCCACGCCTAGAGTTGATCCTAGATCTCCCAAACTCCTTGGTGCTAGCCCGGAATAGGAAGAGGAAGAACGAATCACGCAAAACGAGACAAAAAGGGGGTTTCGGCCCCTTTTTGGCCGACGGGGTGAGGGCGGCGGCAAGGGGGTCGGTTCGGCCTCCTTGTTGCTTGCTCTCTCTCCTTTTGTTCTCTCCCACTCTTGTTATGTTCACTAATGAGCATAAGTTATGAGGAAGGAAGGAAGGAGGGTCCTTTATATAGACCAACAACTCCTTGTTAACTACCTAAAGGACTTATTCTAGTCCAACTAGAATTCAATTTAGTCCCTTCCTTGCAAAATAGTCCCTACTAAGTTTGCAAGAGTTTGCAAAGTGATCCTTCTAATTAATTAATCCAATTAATTAATTCCCACATCTAGTTCAACTCTATATAGCTTGTGACCCCATAGGTTCTATCTAGTTGGTAGCAACTATTTGCTAATATGGAGCGGTTTCTAGCAAAACATCCATTCTAGCCAACTAATAGAATAGTCATCTTGACAACCTTTGTACAAGTAATTGTCTCATCCCTTTGCCTCCATATCCGGATTGGACACGAGACATACAAGTCACACTCGTATATCCAATCCATAGTTTCTCGATCCATGGGAATAGCCTTATTCGTGCAAATAACATCAATATCCTATATATTGATTTATTTGAGTCTGGCCAGACATTCTATAAGCACTATCCCTCGAGTGGCCTAGGATATTTTCTCCCGTTATGTGGGAGGGGCAAATCCTCTATAGGTCCACTACGATCTCTAAGCTTGCTTCTCATTGTATCCAGTACACGCCTTTATAACTACCCAGTTACGGTGTAGCGTTTAACGCTACCAAAATCACAATGATCCACAACTAAAATATCTAGTGACTTCAAGTCTAGGGATGACAATACCATTGCACCGCGAGAAGCGCTTGTGACTCAACATAACATGTATGTAGCCTTCTCGGAGATGGGTCAATCCAGTGCAACAATCCGTAATGCACACCTATGTGTTGGATCGTGATATCTCCATATCGATCCAACCCCATACTAGTCTATAGATGATTGTCCCATTTAATCATTATACTTGACTAGGGATATTTAAGATAAACAACACAATTGTAAATCTAAGGACTTCATTATATTAAATATCCAATAAATAATAAATGAATTTTCTAGCCATATACAAATTCATACTAAATTAGATTGCCTCTAGGGCATCTATTCCAACATCATATTCATATTGATCTAGCGCGGTCCTCACGCCTCCGATGCGCAAGGTAAGAGAGACATATGCCGGTACTTTGCATATGTTCACATCCCCTCTATCGACAATGGAATGAGATAGAATCTTCTGAGTATGTGCATCTGATGCATTAATATACTCAATCCTCTGTGTTAGAATCAGTTAATGAATCTTGCTTGGAACCTTTCCAGCTCACAGTTTCTCCCATCAAGGCAAAAACACAAAACTTGACTATAATATGAAATCATCTTTATAATAATGGAAGTTCTCATCATTTTAACCCCTTACAGTAAACTCTTCCTATCCTCCATTTACCAAGAATTCATCCTAAGTTCTTCTCAAGTACTTTAAGGATAATATTGATAATTATCCAGTAATGCTCACCCGGATTTGACTGGTATCTATATGTCATACCATATGACATTTCCGGCCGAGTACATAACATGGCGTATCTCGTGAATTTCATTCATAAGGTCCTATACAATCTAATTGGAATGACAATTAGCCTTCGAAAGACTAATTCCATGTGACATAGGTAGAATCCATATTCTTTACATGTTGGACCATTTCAACACCTTTTTCAATATATGTAATTTGATTCAAGCTGAACAACTATCTTGATCTATCTCCATAAATCTTTATAGGTTGATTCGCCTAAGTCCTTCATTGGAAAAACAGTTTCCTAGCCTATCTTTACAAGATTGCAGAGTAGGGATATCATTCCCAATGATTAGTATGTCTCCACAGACAAGACCATAATTATAATTGTGCTCCCACTAACTTCTTGAAAATACAAGCTTCATTTTCATTTTTTATGGAACTAAACTCCTTTCATTGCGTCACCAAATTGGAGATTCCAACTCCGAGAAGCTTGACAATCTGTAGAAAGATTGCTGCAAGCAATATGCGAATGGATTTAAGCATCACAACCGGGGAAAAGATTTTTTCATAGTGTATACTATGATCTCACAGGAAACCTTTAGACACAAATCGTCCCTTAAGAGTAATCACATTACCATCAATGTTAGCTTTCTCAAAACCCACTTGCACCCTATGGTTCTTAGCCGTTCAGGTGGTTCCACCAAAGTCCATACTTTGTTGGTATTATACATGGATTCCATTTCGTTATCATGGTCCAAGCCGTTACTGAGAGTTTTGCTCACTCGTGGCCTCCTCATATATTGTAGGCTCATCTCCATGAGCAATACATCACCTGGGTTATGAGAAATCAATATTTCTCTACCCTTTTGACATATCCTACTTAACCTACGAGGTTATTGTGTTACATGAGTAGGATTCAGATTAGTATCATAAGCTCCCCCTAAGTTCATGTTGTATACTGCATTGTATATTTCAAACCTTTGAAAATAGTTTCAAGGCCAGCTTTTTCAAGCCTTTGAAAGAAGCTAAACTTACACTTACTAATTTCTAGTAATTAGGGTTTGATTCTGAAATTTTAGAAAAATTTCAATATGTTTATTTTATTATTATACGTGCTGTTGTGGGTTGAATGGACGTTGAAAGGGGAGTATGCAGGTAGAAAGGCAGTACATAAACTCTATAAGGGGGGGGGGGGGGGGGGGTTGAATAGAGCATGCCAACTTTTTGCAAAACTTGTAGAAGAGAAGAGTTTATATGAAGAGAAATGAAGTTCAATGCCTTGAAAACAGTTTCAAGCCTTTGGAGTGAAATACAGTTTGAAATAAAACAGACAAGTCTTTTTCAAGGCCTAGAAAAGAGTTTCAAACCCTTAAAAATAGACTTGTTTGAATGTTGCAAAACTAAGTAGCAAATAAAACTGTAAATGCAAGAGACAGGGGATTTATAGAGTTCAGTCCACGTGGACCTACATCTCTACCTCAGGGATCTTCTCCTTGCAAGATTTTCAACACAATTCTTATTAATCAAAAGCTAAGCCCTAGATCTCAAGCACATAGATATGCCTTACTCTGTTACAGCTTGTGGTTCTCTCTAACCCATCTAGTACCTACTCTAGCTAACTGATTAACTAAGAAATCTCTATTTTTCACTTTGAACAATCCCTGAGAATGAGAGAAATAAGTAGTATAAGAATGATATACAAATGAAGTGCAATTCAGAAGAACTCTGAAGTGTGGAACTGCAGTGAAGAATGCAGGGTTCTTCTGAGAGATGGATTGTGAGAATGATGTGCTTCTTTGATGCTTGTCAATCCTGAAATGTGTCTCTCTTTTCCCCCGTTGAGTGTGTGTATTGTTTCTTTGAAATGAGCTCTATTTATACAGCTCAGAGCTCTACAAATCTTCCCTGATTTTCAGCAACAAACTTCTTATTTTGTACGCACCAACTTTGACTCTTTTAACAGCCTTCTCCAACGGATAGTTGATCACAATCTTCTAAGATCTTGATCTGATCTAGTCTTTAAGCAAATTGCGAAGCTGTCAAGAGTGTCCGATTGATCACATAATCACATTCTCTCCAAGTTTCCTATCCTACAAAAACCATATTAGGAAACCAATCCTATACACTAGGAAATAATATATCCCTACAAAACTGAGTCAAACAGATGGATTAACGGTGTTAAATATATCAAAATAGTTTGTCTTTTGTCATCAAATACTAACAGATCAAGCATAGGGGTGAGAGAGATAGAATTAGATTAGAAGAGTTCAGAAAAACTCCCCCTAAGAATGTGCATACAGGTCAGATAGTTTCAAGGTTTTGAATCCAGTTTCAAGGCCTTGAAATAGCTAGCCTGTGAAACCTGATTCAAGGCTTTGAAAACTAGTTCAAGGCCTTGTGCTATTTCAAGACTGTGAAACCTGTGAATTTACAATCTCCCCCTTGATGGAAGACAAACCTCAATCTGTTTGAATCTTAGTTTCTGCAAAAAATATTGATTAGCACACAGTTCAAAAAGTAGTAACACATTGGTTCCAAAAAGATCCAACTTATTCAGTGATAAACAGAAAAACACATAAGTCCAAATAAATCCTACTGACCAAAATGATAGGTCACCAAATCATAAACGAAAAAAAAAAAAATCTAAGATTTCTCCTCCTTTCTGACTTTCATAAAAAAGAATGAGAATATTTTGGATCAGAGTCTTTGGAAAAATTTTGAAAATAAACTTAAAAAGATAAGTGGGAGAGAAAGAGTAGGAAAGAGTTTATGGGGTTGGGTATTCATCTCCATCCTGATCTCCTTCTTCTTCCTCACTGTCTTCATCATTGTCCTGGTCTTCTTGTTTAACCACATCAATTTCCTCAATGATAGAACTTATTTTCTCTATAACACTGATGAACAAGAAGGTGAGTCCTCCTAAAGCGTTTCTTCCATGCTATAATTTCTTCTTCACATACACCCTCTTCTGTTGTGCAGAGGAAATTTTGTAATGATCTTTCTTTCATGTTTTTAAAACTGTCTCAGCTTCAGGAATATCTTTCTCAATTCTTCCTCTTTTGGACACAGAATACACTCCATAGGAACCTGAAGTAGTATATGAATCCGAGTCTGGAATAAGGATTTATTTTCCTTTTCCCTTGATCCCTTTGTCTTCCTTTTTCTTGTCTTTCTTAGGACTTCCAATATGGATTTCCTTCTACTCCTCTTGTGTAGTACCCTTGGTCTTTTTCTTCTTTCCTGTCACAGAAAATTGATCTTTCTTCATTATCTTCTTAGGAGGTAGAGACTCCAATTCTTCATCAGTAGAATCCTCTGATTCTAAGTCTTCACTGATTGTTTGAACTTCATCCTCAACTGTCTTTATCTTCTTCTCTGTACTGGGCTTTGATCCTCCGGCCATCTTGATTCTATCAGAGGCTCTTCTAGTGCTCATTAGGGTTTGGGAGAATAATAGAGAGGTATAGATTTGATACTGAGTGAAGAAGAAGAGAAGAAGATAAATACTGAAAGAGTTTGAGTTTGAAAAGGAAACTACAATATTTCTCTTATCTCAAAAGATCAGTAATGATCATAGAAGATTCCAATCTTTAAAGCCGTTGGAAGTAAATAATTTAATACTATATTTGGCTGAAAAAGAATTTTGAAAAAGGTAGGGGCAATATTGAGAAAATATCTACAAAGATAGCACCCAATACTGAATGATCCAAGAATTATTGACTAAACAGTTATGAGACATATTTTCAAGGCTTTGAAAATAATTTCAAGCTCTTGAAATGCTGCTACACTGAAAAAGATAAAATCAAAACTTTGAATAGATTTTTAAGGCTTTGAAAATCAGTTCAAACCTTTGAAACACATAATAAACTTACCTACCTTACTTGATGCTCCCCCTAAACCAATGCATCTTTATTTAGCATTCCTAATTCCAATTTTAGAGCTGAAAATCTTTCATCTGGCAATGGTTTAGTGAAGATATCTACAAGTTGCATGTTAGTAGAAACAAATTCAAGAACAATATCACCTTTCTCAGCATGATCTCTGCTGAAATGGTGTCTGAAATCAATATGCTTGGTTCTTAAATGCTGAACTGGATTCTTTGTAATTGATATTGCACTAGTGTTCTCACATTTGATAGGTATACTTCTAAAATCAAATCCAACATCTCTCAACTGTTGAGCAATCCACAAAACTTGTGAACAACATGCTCCAGCAGATATATATTCAGCTTCAGCTGTTGATAAAGCAACCGAGTTATGTTTCTTGGAATGCCAACTGATCAAGGAGGATCTAATGAATTGGCAAGTTCCTGAAGTTCTTTTCCTATCAAGTTTGTAACCTGCAAAGTCAGCATCTGAAAATCCATTCAAAGAGAAGTTAGAATGTCTTGGATACCAAAGCCCTAAGTCTTTGGTACCATTGAGATATCTGAATATTCTCTTCACATCAGTTAAGTGTGATTCCTTTGAATCAGCTTGAAATCATGCACACATACATACACTGAACATGATATCTGGTCTACTAGCAGTAAGGTATAGTAGTGATCCAATCATACCTCTATACTCTTTTACATTGACACTCTTACCAGATTCATCCTTATCTAAGGACAGTGTAGAACTCATAGGAGTCTTGATTTCTTTGGATTGAGACATGCTGAACTTGTTTAAAAAGTCCCTAGTGTACTTGCTTTGATGCAGAAAAATGCCCTTCTTCAACTGATGTATTTGAAGTCCAAGGAAGAAGTTCAACTCTCCCATCATGCTCATTTCGCCCTGCTCATAAGACTTTAGAATTCTTTGCGTAACAGATCATTAGAAGCTCCAAATAGAATATCATCAACATAAATCTGATCTACAAGTAAATCTATCTCCTGAGTCTTTATGAAAAGGGTCTTGTCTACCAATCCTCTTTTGAAATCATTTTCAAGCAAAAATTTTACACTATTTCATACCAAGCTCTTGGAGATTTTTTGAAACCATAAAGAGCTTTGTCGAGTTTGTAAACATGATCTGGAAACTTATCACTTTCAAAACCAGGAGGTTGTGCAACATAAACTTCCTCTTCCAAGTAACCATTCAAAAAAACACACCTCACATCCATTTGAAATAGTTTCATGTTCTTGTAAGATGCAAAAGCAAGTAATATTCTAATTTCTTCTAACCTGGAAACTGGAGAAAAAATTTCCTCATAATCAATACATTCTTCTTGGTTGTAACCTAGAGCAACTAACCTTGCTTTGTTTCTGATCACTTTTCTATTCTCATATAGTTTGTTTCTGAACACCCATCTGGTACCAATGACAGACTGGTTTGTTGGTGGGGGAACTAGGTTCCACATTTTATTTCTTTCATACTCATTGAGTTCACTTTGCATAGCTATAATCCAGTCTGCTTCTTGTAAAGCTTCATTCACAGTTTTGGGTTCTACAAGATAAATGAAAGCATTAAAAGCACCAAGATTCTTCAACTGTGATCTTTTTTGTGTACCATTGGTTGGATCAGAGATGATGTTTTCATCTGGATGAGATGAAAGATATTTGAATCTCTTTCTTGGAGACCAAGGTTCAGGCTCTCCATTTGCTTCTCTAGTCTTGAAGTAGTAGCCTGATCATTCATATCTTTATGATCATCCTTGTCAAGGCTTTGATCTCTGTTTTCAAGGCCTTGAGACTTGTTTTCAAGGTCTTGAAAATGGATTTTGTTTCCTTCTGAGCATTTCTTGAAATCAAGCGAGTTCTCAGCTTCTTCTTCTGATTCATGCTTGTTCAGATTCAAGTCTGCAACACTCTCACTCAAAGAACCATCAAAGCTTTCATCAAAAATAACATGAATACTTTCTTCAACCATCTTGGTTCTTTTATTATAAACTCTATAAGCCTCGCTAGTAAGAGAGTAACCCATAAAGATACCTTCATCACTTCTTGCGTCAAACTTACCCAAGTTATCCTTGCCATTGTTATGGACATAGCATGTGCAACCAAAGGGTTTGAAGTATGAAATGTTTGGCTTCCTCCCTTTGAAAAGTTCATAGGGGGTCTTCTTCAAGATAGGTCTGATCAAGCACATGTTCAAAATGTAATTTGTTGTATTCACAACTTCTGCCAAATAGTGTTTTGGCAACTTTTTTTCTAGAAGCATTGTTCTTAACATATCTGCAAGAGTTCTGTTCTTTCTTTCAACAACACAATTCTGTTGAGGAGTTATAGGAGGAGAGAAATTGTGAGAGATACCATGCTTAACACAGAACAAATAAAATTCTAATTCATAAAATTCTCTACTATGATTACTTCTGATTGAAGCAATAGGTTGGTTTTTCAAGGTTTGAAGTTCTCTGCAGAGCATTGAAATTTAGAGAGGGCTACAGATTTTTCTTTGAGAAACATAACCAAGTAAATATAGAGTAGTCATCTACAATAAATAGCATATACCTCTAAACTTTTGGAGTTGGAGTCGTCATAGGACCACAGAGATTCATATGAAGTATTTCAATGGGTCTAGTAGTACTTACAAATTTCTTTGCCTTGAATGAGCTCCTGGTCTACTTACCTTGAGCACAAGTTTTGCATACTTCATCATCTTTGAACTTGATAGATGGTAATCCTCTTACCAGATCTTTGGAAATCAACTTGTTCAAGGTATGAAAGCTAATGTGACCAAGCTTTCTTTGCCAAAGCTGTGAATCCTCTTTCAAGGTCTTGAGACACTTCAAGCTTTTACCTGCAACTTTATTAGTCTGAAAAGTATAAACACTAATTGATCTAGAGGCTGTGAAAATACAATTGCCTGATTTCTCATTTTGCACCACACACTTCTCTTTATAAACGATAACATTGTTGCCATTGTAAAAAAGGTGAGATACACTAAGCAAGTTAAATTTCATGCCGTCAACTAGATATAAATCAGAAATAGAGTTTTCTGAATCTGTACCGACTTTACCAATACCAAGAATGTAGAATTTTCCTTTGCACTAATTGTAATTGAACCTTCAGATTGCTCTTTCAATTCTGAGAATAGAGATCTCTTTCCATTCATGTGTCTTGAGCAACCACTGTCCATAAACCACTTCTGTTCTTTGACATTAGTGAAAACCTTCAAACACGAATCACTGCCTAACCCAGATGTTAGAACAAGTGTGGAATTTGGACTCATACTCAAGATCAACCATATTAGGCGGTCTGACCCCTTTATGAACCCAAATCTGCCTGACATGTCCTTTGAGTTGAAATGGGAATGCTCCCTCATTATGTGAGGGTCTCTTCTTCTGAAAGGACAAGTCATCTTACCATGACCAATTTGTTTGCAAAAATGACACTTAGGAGAATTTTTGTTTTCAGCTTTTACAAATCTGATATTGTTCTTTCTTAGAAAATTTGGCTTGTATCCACTACCAGTTTTGTGAACAGACTAAGAACTTTCTCCAAGAATCAAGTTCAAGTTGTGTTCTGAGCCTGCAAGCTTGACTTTGACTAATTCATATTCATAAAGTTCCTCAGTAAGAGTATTCTTTTGTTTATCTAATTCATCAACTTGATGTCTCGGATTAACAAGGATATCACTGAGTAAAGATTTCTAAGTGACGACTTCCTTGACTTGTGTTTTCAAGGTTTTGAAACTAGTTTTCAAGGCCTTGAAATCACTGTGAGTTTTCTTCTAAGAGATTTCAAGATTTTGATTCAGACAAATAAGATGTAAATTCTAGTTTGCTTGCTCATGAACTTTTTCATTCAAAACTTTGATCTCTTTCTGATAGTCCTTTCCATTTAAAAGTATTGTTCTGAGGTAATCTGAGAGAGCTTCTTTTGGTTTTGAAATCAAACAGTTTACCATTACCTAAATGTTATTTTCAGAACTTTCATCATGCTTGGCAATGAAGCATAGGTTGACATGTTCTTCTTCAGATTCAGAGTCACTTGGGGTATGTGAATCAATCCATGAAGCTATCATGGCTTTCTTTCTTTTGTCATGATCTTTCTTCTGGAAGTTCTTGCTTTTCTTGTGTGGGAAATCTCTTATCAAGTGACCTGCATCACCACACTCCAAGCAGTTATGACCTTGATTTAATTTGTGAAGAAGACTTACCTCTGTAGCCCTTGCTACTGGATGATCTGTGTCTTTCTCTGTTGAAGTCTCTGTTTCCAAAGTTTTTCTTCATCTTCAGGATTTTGGTCAAGGCTTTGGAAATCAAAGCAAATGGATCTTCATCATCCTCTTCAGTTTCAAGGCTTTGAATCTTCTCATTCTCTTTGGCCTTGATTGCTAAGTTCTTGACACCTTCTAGTAGTTCCATCATCTCCATTCATGGATATTTCATGTGTCAGGTGCTTCCCTTGTAGGTCATCAAGTTGTAGTGATGAGAGATCTTGAGATTCCTCAATTGCAGTAGTCTTTGGTTCCCATTTTGCCTTTGGTAGACTTCTCAGAATCTTCCTCACCTTTTCTTCATTGGAAATATGTTTTCCAAGTGAATCAAGGTTATTGACTATGTCTGTGGATCTTTTGAACATTTCTCTGATTAACTCATCTGCATTCATATTGAATAGCTCATATTATCTGAGATAAATTATTATCTTGGTTTGCTTGACTTGAGTGGTTCCTTCAAATGTCACCACAAGATTTTCCCAGACCTCTTTGGCAGTCTTGCAGCCCGAAATCTTGTTGAATTCATCTGTACTCAAAGCACAATACAAGATGTTAATAGCTTTGTAATTCTTAGAGAATTGTTCTAATTCAGATGAGGAAAGAGAGTCTTCAGATTTGGGAGTTTTGATCCCATCTTTCTGTGTAGAAAGTATGAGGTCCATTCTTAATAACGGTCCATAACTCTATGTCTTGATCAATGATGAACATCAGCTTTCCAGTGAGCAAAATTGTCTCCACAAAATAGAGGAGGTCTGCTAGCAGTTCTTCCCTGTGAGAAACCACCATCACCAGCAGTACTCATGATCACAAGATGGTTAAATCTATACACTGATACAAGCTCTTATACCAATTGAAATGGGAGTATGCAGGTAGAAATGCAGTACATATACTCTAGAAGGGGGCTTTAATAGAGTAGCCAACTTTTGGCAAAACTTGTAGAAGAGAAGAGTTTCTAAGAAGAGCAGTGAAGTTCAAGGCCTTCAAAACAGTTTCAAGCCTTTGGAATGAAATACAGTTTGAAATAAAAACAGACAAGACTTTTTCAAGGCCTTGAAAAGTGTTTCAAACCCTTGAAAATAGACTAGTTTGAATGCTGCAAAACTAAGTAGCAAATGAAACTGTAAATGCAAGAGACAGGGATTTATAGAGTTCAGTCCACTTGGACCTACGTCTCTACCTCAGGGATCTTCTTCTTGCAGGATTTTCAAAACAATTCTTATTAATCGAAAGCTAAGCGCTAGATCTCAAGCACAGAGATATGCCTTACTCTGTTGCAGCTTATGGTTCTTTCTAACCCATCTTGTACCTTCTGTAGCTAACTGATTAACTAAGAATTCTCTATAGTTCACTTTGAACAATCCTTGGGAATGAGCGAAATAAGTAATATAAGAATGATATACAAATGAAGTGCAATTGAGAAGTACAATGAAGTGTGGAACTGCAGTGAAGAATGCAGTGATGTACTGTGAGATGGATTGTGAGAATTATGTGCTTCTTTGATGCTTGTCAATCCTGAGATGTGTCTCTCTTTTTGCTCGTTGAGTGTTGTGTCATGTTACTTTAAAATGATCTATGTTTATACATATAAGAACTCTACAAATCTTCCCATATTTTCAACAACAAACTTCGTATTTTGTAGGCAACAACTTTGACTCTTTTAACTGCCTTCTCCAACGGATATTTGATCATAATCTTCTGAGATATTGATCTGATCTTGTCTTTAAACAAATTGAGAAGCTGTCAAGAGTCTCTGATTGATCACAGAATCACATTCTCTCCAAGTTTCCTATCTTGCAAAAACCAGATTAGGAAACCAATCCTGTAAACTTGGAAATAATATTCCCCTTTAAAAAGGATTCAAACAGATGGACTAAACGGTGTTAAATATATCAAAATATTTTATCTTTCATCATAAAATACTAACAGATCAAGCATAGGGGTAAGAGAGATAGAATCATATTAGAAGAGTTCAGAAAAAATCCACCTAAGAATGTGCATACAGGTCAGATACTTTCAAGGCTTCGAATCCAATTTCTAGGCCTGCTATTTCAAGCCTGTGAAACCTGATTCAAGGCTTTGAAAACTAGTTCAAGGCCGCGAAATAGTTGAAGCCTATGAAACATGTAAACTTACAGATGTGTTTGTTGCATGGATGTGGAATAGAAGTTTTAAATTTGGTCTTGGTTTTGGTTTTGAATATGTAAGCAAAATACAACTTGAGTGTCGTGCCTCTCTAGATACTATATTGTCTTCTCTTCTCGCCCAATCGCCTCTACGAGGTTACTTCTTATTATAAATAAGATAGTTAGTGAAAATTGAAGAATATAAGCTCCAAGAGAGGTGGCCAGACCAAAAGACATGGCGTAAGATGCATGGAGGAAATTGACAAACAAAAGAGCTTCAAGGAGTACTCTCTAGAATGGTGAGATTCATGAGGAGTGAAGTTCAAGACCTGCTCAAGACATACTCTCAATAGTGGGAGTGCACCTTAGGGGCCACATCCATTGTACTTTTATTTTATGCTTGCGCTTGTTTTATGTTATAATATAGGCTCGCATGCTAAAGAACTAAAACAAAGAGCTCACATGAGGACATGATTAAAATTGATAAGAAATCATAAGTGACAATATTTGATTCCCAGGATATACTCTAGGTTTTGGTGGAATCCTTATGTGGAATAATTAGGTCTTAATCTATGTCACATGTTACTTAGGAGCTAAAACAAATGCTAGTAATTAAATTCCACTTTGTCTCATATTTTCAGTTACAATGTCTCTACTACCTAAAACTGCTGTAATACTAGACAAATACAACTTCCATACGTGGTATAAAAGCGTGATTTGCCGTTGTATAGAGCTGGATTTTTTTGAACACTTGCATGTGGAAAAACTCGAGCCTTGGGAGACACAGAGTGGCCCGATTGAGGCATACATGCGTGATGTTGAGACCTACCAGAACTGGAAAGCCGATGAAACATGGCATTTATGGAATTGATGGATCTAGTGATGTCCGAACTCTTATAGTCAATCAAGAATGATTATGAAAATAAGTTTTGGGAAGACATCCTAGCACTGTAGGGGATATTTGAAAGCTTCCATAAGCAATATCTATGGATGATTCTTACCACTTTGGAGAAGAAAGAATGTGAATCTATGGAAAAACACCTAAGGGCCTTATCATTCTATATTAGTGAGCTTATATCTTGTGGGCATGAAGTATGCGATGAAAGGCAGCTTAGAGCTGTAAGGATGTCTATACTAAAGTCATGGGATTCTGTCGGAAAGGTGTTTATGGACTTAGATAACATTAGAACGTTTTGATATGCCAAATGATATTTGATGTTTTAAGAACAAAGACTGAAATATGCCAGAACTAGCAGTTCAACACTGGAGGTAGAGAGCTCTTTCTTGGCCAATGAGTCAAGTGGGAGTATTGTGGAGTACGACCCTAAAGGAAAACTGGGCCCATGCCCTAAAATCAGTAAAAATTGAGTATGAAAGAGGTCCAGAAACGTGAAACACATTATATACTTAAACTGTCGGGCATACGGCCACTTTGATCGTGATTGCACCGAGCTAGAGGTACACCATAATCCAAACTCTGACTTGTTGACTCAAAGACCCTTAAGTCTGTTTTGAGAAGTAACTAATTTGAGTGATGAAAGACAAAGACAAAGCATTTCTGATACTCCGAGGCCTTGAGATACTGAAAGAGCTTCAAAGCCTTGAGAGTAGTTTTTATTATGCTGAATGTTCTAACAATCTTGTGTTGCAGATTGGCTATCTTATTATATAGATCAGAGATTTGCTGAAAATACTATGTTTTATATTGTCTATATATCTAACACAATTGCAGAAGTCCTCATCAGAGAGAATCATAGATTTCTGGTTCCAAATTTGAAAGACTGTGAAGCATGTTCAGAGCTTCAAGGCCTGAGATGTGCCTTGAGCTGCTGACAGTTTTACAGAACTAATTTGATTCTTTCTTGCAGGGTTTGATCTTTATTATTGTTTTTTTTAATGACTTCTAAGAGTATTCAACTAGTTTATTATGAGTTATATGTTTTAGAAGTTAATCATATTATTGTTTTATTTTTTCATCTAGTTTTTATTAAGAAACTGGAAATCCAAACAGACTTAGTGTTGTTATATTTATGGATTTTTTTGTTGCTATGTTTTAATGTTGTTGCAGGTTTGTTAAACGTGCAAATGCAATATCAACAAACTCCAACGGATATCTACTCAGAGCTGTTTGAATTGAAGTTGAAACAAGAAGAGGATTTTTAGGAACTGAGATCCTAAAATCTCTCATTCAGTTGCAGTGAGTAGATAAAAGACTGGTTTGAATTTTCAAAGAAAGAGGCTTGCAGAAAAACTGAGAGAGGTGTGAAATATTCAGAGGAGATCAATCATTCAAACACACAGACATTCAAGCTTCAATTCCAGATTTCAGAAGATCACTCATTCCAATTTCCAGAAGAACACATCCAGGCCTTCACAAGCTTATTTTTCTACTGTGTTCTTCATCTGTTTTGTAATCTGCTTATCTATTGTATATCTAAAACCTCACTAGACCTAGTGGTTGGTTTCTCAAGTGAACAACAAGAGGTTCTTGTTAGCTTAACAGTTAGTAGCTGATACTAGATAGGTTTGTCATCACAAGCTGTATAGGTGTAAGGGAAATCACTTAGGCTTGAAAATCTGGGGTTGTTTCTGTGTGAGTAATTAGAAGTATTTGCCCAATCCTGGTGGGATTAGATCCCTCAGGAAGAGATTAGGTCCATTGCAACTTGCTTTATTTGGAAGACGATTTGTTTAAGACTCTATTATCAAATATCTTATGAATTAAAACATGTAACAACCTAAAGTGAAAACAGTTGTATGAGGGGGATCTGACTACTACAATATAAGCCTAGTAGATATCCATTGCTCCAGCCGTCAGTGGGCATATGGTTAATCCTAGCATACATATATGGCTTCGGTCGTTTACGGGTATATGGTATATTTTGTTGCCCAGTCCCAATTAGCCCTTGGTATCCATATTTACTAATCTCTTAGGACAACAATTTTCTGTAAATTTCATTGTGTTCTTTACTTTACAGTTTTGTTATTTTGTATTGCACACAACTGAAATCAAACTAGGGTTTATAAGCTATTCAGGACTTGTTGGATTTCAAGGCCTTGAAGCTTTCTATTGTTGCTTTGAAAGTTTTGACTGTTTTATAAAATCTCAAGGCCTTGAGATTTGGGTTCCTCACTTAAGTTAATTTGTTAAAAACTGTGTTTTGCAAAAAAATTCCATACTCTATTCAACCCCCCCCCCTTCTAGAGTATTTAGGTCATGTATTTAGTCTACATTACGCACTTTCAATTTTATCAGAGCTTGGGTCACTGATATAGATCTAACAATCTTGTGACTATGAGTAATGTAGGAGATGGTGGATTCTCACAAGGAAGGGTAGCCAACAGACCTCCATTGTTCTGTGGTGATAACTTCATGCACTGGAATGCATTGATGAAGATGTTCATCATAGATCAAGACATGGAACTGTGGTCAATAGTTCAAAATGGTCCTCATGAGTACTACACTACCATAGATGGAGTCAGATGTATCAAATTTGAGGAAAATATCTCAGTTACAGAATTGGAAAAGGTATCAAAAAATTACAAGGCTATGAATCTGTTATACTATGCTCTTAATGCAGATGATTTCAGCAGAGTGTCAAATTGCAAAAGTGCCAAAGAAGTATGGGACAAACTGGTTGTGACATATGAAGGGACAAGCCAGGTTAAACAGACCAAAATCAACGTACTCCTGAGGCAATATGAGTTGTTCAAGATGAACTCAGATGAGACCATTAAGGAGATGTTCAAAAGATTCACTGTTGTGGTGAATAATCTGGAGTCATTGGGAAAGAAGTTTTCAAATGAGGAAAAGGTCAGGAAAATTCTGAGAAGCTTGCCAAAAGCCAAGTGGGATCCAAAGACAACATCCATTGCGGAAGCTCAGGATTTAAGTCTTTTTCAGCTAGATGATCTACAAGGAAAGCTGCTCACTCATGAAATGTCTATGAAGGATGTAGAAGGTGATCTGAGTGAAAACATCAAGAACTTAGCACTTGAGACTGAAGATGAGCATGATGATGAAGATGCTTTAGCATTGATCTCCAAGGCCTTGGTCAGGAGTCTCAAGAAGAAAATAAACTCTCGTAACAGGGACTACAACAGAGAGAGATCAAGACCTTCAAGCAGCAAGGAATACAAAGGTAAATCTTCATCAAAGTTACATAAAACTAAAGTAATGAATTGTTTTGAGTGTGGTGATGTAGATCATTTAGTAAGAGACTGTCCACAAAAGAAGAAGAAAATGAACTTTTAGAAGAAAGACAGTGACAACGGAAGGAAGAAAGCCATGATGGCTTCCTGGAGTGATTCTGATTCATCAAGTGACTCAGAAACAAAAGAAGATCAAACAAATTTGTGCTTCATGGCAAAACATGATGAAGAAAAGTCATCAGACAGACATATTGAAGAAATGGTAAAAAATCTTCTTGCTAGTCCTTCTGATGTACTTCCTGATATTCTAAAGAGTATGTTTTTAAATGAGGAAAGTTATAGATATGAGATTTATTCTTTAAAGATTAAGATTCATGAGCAGGTAAAAGAAAACCTGGACCTAGTTTTTACCAACAAAACTGTTGAAGTTTCTAAGACAAAAATTGAAGAGGACTTCAAGGCCTTGGACAGCAGGTTCAAAGCCTTGAAGGCACAGATAAAAGAGATTGTTGATCAAATTATTCTCTTGACTGAAAGATATGCTGATCTAAAGACTCATTCTGAGGATTTAGAACAACAAATCTATTCTTTGACTGAGAAACTACAAGAGTCTAAAAAGGTCATAGCTAGTTTTACAGGCTCAGAACATAATCTAAATCTCATTCTTGGAGGAATTCTGAAATCAATGCATAAAACAGGGATTGGCTATAATCAAAATTTTCCAAAGAAAAGCCAAACTACTTTTGTCAAATCTGGTAGCAGACATTCTCCAAAGTGTCATTACTGTGGTAAAATTGGTCATATCAGATTAACTTGTCCCTTCAGAATATCAGAACCTCACATTATGAGGAATACTTATCCTTATCAGCTTAAGGGACGGGTTAGGCAGATTTGGGTTCCAAAAGGAATTAGACCACGAAACATGGCTGATTCTGAGTATGACTCAAAGTTCTGCACTTGGTCTAACAGCCTGTTAGGGCAATAATTTACTTTTGCAGGATGTCACCAAGGTCTTGAAAGATCAGAAATGAATATTAGACAGTGGATGTTCTAGACATATGAGTGGAAAGAAATATCTCTTTACTGAGCTTACTGAAAAATCTGGAGGAACAATCACACTTGGTGACAAAGCAAAATGCAATATTATTGGTATAAGTAGTATTGGTAATGGTTCTACCAAATCTATCTCTGATGTTTATCTTGTGGATGGACTTAAGTATAATCTGCTTAGTATCTCTCAGTTATGTGATAAAGTTTATAAAGTTATATTTGACAAGGAGAAATGTGTGGTGCAAGATGAGAAATCTGGAGATTGCATACTCACTGCTCCTAGATCATATCATCTATATGCTATGAGTACTAACACTGTTGCAGGTAACAAGTTAAAATGCCTCAAGGCCTTGAAGGAAGATTCAAAGCTTTGGCACAGCAAGCTTGGGCATATTAGCATACACACCTTGAATAAACTCATCTCAAAGGATTTGGTAAGAGGATTACCATCACAGAAATTTTCAGATGATGAGGTTTGCAAGGCATGTGTACAAGGTAAGAAACCAGAAGCTCATTCAAGCCAAAGAACTTTGTAAGTTCTTATAGACCCTTAGAACTGTTGCATATGGACTTGTGTGGTCCTGTAAGAGTTCAGACCCCAAAAGGTAAGAGGTATATGCTTGTTATAGTAGATGATTATTCTAGATTTACTTGGGTGATGTTTATTAGAGACAAAACTGATGCCTTATCTGAATTTTCTAGACTGTGCAAAGAGCATCAAACTTTGAAAAATTTACCTGTTGCATCCAATAGAAGTGATCATGGTAGGGATTTTGATTTATTTTGTGAAAAGCATGGCATATCACACAACGTTTCTGCACCTAGAACTCCACAGCAAAATGGAGTAGTTGAAAGGAAAAATAGGACACTTGAGGTTATGTCTAGAACCATGCTACTTGAAAGTAATTTTCCAAAGTTCTTGTGGGCAGAAGCTGTTAATACTGCCAATTATGTGCTAAATTGATGCTTGATTAGAACTATTTTGAAAAAGACTCCTTATGAACTGTTTAAAGGTAGGAAGCCTAATGTTTCTTATTTCAAACATTTTGGTTGTATCTGTTTTGTGCATAATAATGGTAGAGAAAATCTTGGTAAATTTGATGCTAGGAGTGATGAAGGTGTATTTCTTGGATATTCTCAAACTAGCAAAGCTTATAGAGTTTACAATAGAAAAACCAATATTGTGGAAGAGAGTATTCATGTGTTTTTTGTTGAAAGTGCTAAAGATTCACTGAGTGAAATTTTTGCAGATCTAAATTTGAACAAGCATGAGTCTGATGATGATGCTGTGAAAGAGGACAAAGGCAAAACTAATGTGTAGAATCAATCAGCAGAATCTCAAGGCCTTGAACCTCCTGCAGAACCAAAATCTCAAAGCCTTGAGACAAAAGCTGAAACTTTCTATGATGCTCCCTCTACTGTTTCAAGAACTCAAAGCCTTGAAGGAGAATATTCCTGGATACCAAGGAATAAGTTTAAGTACCTTTCAGATCATCCAGCTGACAATATCATATCCGATCCATTAACTGGAACTCAGACAAGAGGACAGTTGAAGAACTTGTGTGCTTATAGTGCATTTGTATCTTTGATTGAGCCTAAAAATACCAAGGAAGCACTAGAAGATGCAGACTGGATCATTGCAATGCAGAGTGGTAAGGAACAAAGCCAGACTGGTGGCATAGGGATATAATCAGGAAGAAGGTATAGACTATGAGTAGACTTTTGCTCCTGTTGTCAGGTTAGAAGCTATTAGAATACTTTTGCATTTGCATCTCACAATCACATAAAGCTTTATCAAATGGATGTCAAATGTGCTTTTCTGAATGGTTATTTACAAGAAGATGTTTTTTTAGCACAACCTCCTGATTTTGAAAATGAAAACTTTCCTCATCATGTTTACAAACTAGACAAAACTCTTTATGGGTTAAAACAAGCTCAAAGGGCTTGGTATGATAGACTTTCAAAATTTTTACTTGACAACAATTTCAAGAGAGGTCTAGGTGATAAAACTCTTTTTATTAAACATCATGAAAATCATTTGTTAGTAGTTCAGATCTATGTGGATGAGATTTGTTTTGGTGCTACTAATGATGCTCTTTCAAAAGAGTTCTCTAGTCTGATGTGCAGGGAGTTTGAGATGAGCTTAATGGGAGAACTGAATTTCTTTCTTGGACTTCATATCTTACAAATGAAGAAAGGAATTTTCGTACATCAAGAAAAGTATACCAAGGACTTATTGAACAAGTACAATATGTCACAGTCCAAGGTGATTAAAACTCCTATGAGTTCATCACTCTCATTAGACAAGGATTCAAATGATAAGAGTGTGAATCAAAAGGAATACAGAGGTATGATTGGATCACTTTTTTATTTAACTGCTAGTAGACCTGATATTATGTTCAGTGTCTGTATGTGTGCTAGATTTCAAGCAGATCCTAAGGTGAGTCATTTAACTGCAGTCAAAAGAATTTTTAGATATTTGAATGGAACCAGAGACTTGGGGCTTTGGTATACAAGGAGATCTAATTTTATGTTGAGTGGCTATTCAGATGCAGATTTTGAAGGATATAAAGTAGATAGGAAGAGTACTTCTGGATGTTGCCACTTTCTTGGATCTTCACTAATCAGTTGGCATTCTAAAAAGCAAAATTCTGTAGCATTATCAACTGCAGAAACTGGATACATTGTAGCTGGAGCTTGCTGTTCACACGTTTTATCGATTGCTCAGCAACTTAGAGATCTTGGCTATAATTTCAAAAATGTGCCTATTCATTTTGAAAACAAAAGTGCTATTTCAATCTCTAAGAATCCGGTCCAGCACTCAAGAACCAAGCACATAGATGTGAGACATCACTTCCTTAGAGATCATGCAGAACAAGGTGATGTTGTTCTATCTTTTATTTCTACATCAATGCAGATTGCTGATATTTTCACTAAACCTTTGCCGGATGATAGGTTTTCATCCCTAAGCCTTGAATTGGGTATGTTAAACAAGGATGCATTGGTTTAGGGGGAGAATTGGTACTTACTTGTGTTTATGTGTTGAAATCTCAAAGCTTTGAGATTATACTTTCCAAATCCTTGAAAGTATAGCTCAAAGCTTTGAAGTTTCTCAAACTGAAAAAAATCTCAAGGCCTTGAGATTGTTCTCCAGGTCTTGAATCATCTGTATTTATTTATTTTTTAAAAAAATAGATCATCAAATATTATATCTTATCTTCTTAGATAATTGTATAATATTTATATTACTCAGAGAATTTTCTAAAATATCCAAAAATATTTTCCAAGATTCTTTTTGCATGTTTATTTCAGTAGAGTCCTTTTATGACTCATCTTTTGAACCTACTTAAGCTGAAAGTCAGGGCTTATTCTTCTTCATTCTCTCTCAATTCTCTACGTCTTTCTAATCTCTCTCTATTTATCTCAATCTCATTCATTTCTTAAAACTCTAAACCCACAATGGAGCGCAAATAAGCTAGGATTCAACAACAGGGGAAGCCTTCTGGCAGATCCAAGAAGAGGGCAAACAAGAAGGAGAAGATTGAGATCTCTGATTCGTATTAAGAGAATACTCAGAGTTTTCATGAGGACACTCCTCCTGCAAAGAAGATCAGAACAGAAAAGGGAGATGAAGGCTCAAGCATTGATCCACAGAAGGAGACAGAGACTCAGGGTGGTGATCAACCTAGGTCAGACAAGAAGAAAGGGGGAGTGAATAAAAAGGCTGGAGAAGAAGAAAAGGGGAAATCTGCTCAAGAAAGCAAGAAGAAGCCAACTGAAGGAGAACAAGAGAAGAGCAAACCCACTGAGAAGAAAACAAGGGTTAAGCAGGTTGCTGCTGCAAACAAAAAGGGTTATCAAGGTAAGAATGCACTTCATTCAGATTGGTTTGTTAGTTCTGAAGTTATGACTGTGTGGATGCACGGATATGCTTCTTCTAAGGTTGCTTTTTGTAGTATGGTTTCTGAAGAATTATTGGATAAACTAGATATTGATTGTATGAGGAAGTTAAGAGAAACTGCAGTTTGGAAGGTGTTAAATCCTAGTTCAAAAGCTTATCCTAGGTTAACTAGATTATTTTATCTGAATCTGGTTCAAGAAGGAGATGATAAGATGGTGTTAACTTCTAAGGTGGCTGGGATAAACTTGAGGCTAGATCATAGGACTTTTGCCAAAGTCTTGGGCATGCCTACGAAGTATAATGTTGGAGATTATCCTGATAGGAAGGAGTGTCTAGAAAAGGCAAAAGAAATGTTTTTAGTTGATGGTGTACCCTCTGGTCCAAAACAGTTGACACACTCTGTGCTCAACCGTGAAGCTAAGATTTTGTTTACAATTCTGATGAAGAGTGTTGTTCCTAGGGAGAACTCAATGGAGTTGGTTACTGATAAAGTTCTCATTCTCATGTATCTGATATGTCAAGGGTTTGAGATAGACTTGCCAACAGTGGTTATGGAGCATATGATATATTGTGCTACAAGAACTAGAAAACCATCCTCTTCCCTATGCCAACCTTTTACCTCTTTTCTTTGAGCATTTTGAGGTACCTGTGAAACGAGAGGAAAAGATTACTGGAGGTTTTGGGTTGATTGATGAAACAGCCTTACAGAGGATTGGAGTAGTTCAAACTGGGAAAGGTCATTGGAAGTTTCATTCAGAGTTGTCAATAGGCTGAGCTTGAGGAGAAGGAGTTTGTTAAACCAAAGAGGGCTACATCAACAAAAGGACGAGCAAATGAGGATTACTCTTTGTTTGTTGAGAAATTTGAAGATCAGCAGGTTGAGATTGAAGATCTCAGACAAAGGTTATTTGATCTGTCTTGTGAATTTAACCAGTTCAAGGGTTTGATGAATGTGATAATGGAAAACTGGATGTTGTCATCAAAGGCTTGAACTTGGAGAAGATCCCTTCTGCTACTAGTCATGACGCCAGTGTAGACTCAGATGAAAGGCTAGATGATTTCTTGAAGAAGAAAAAGAAGCCAATTCTAGTGGTGCTCACCTCAAAAGATCTTTATGAGCATACTAATGAAGAAGATGCTGGTGAAGACACAGGTGTTGATGCAGCTACAGAGGGGGATTCAGTGCAGGTTAAGAACAAGAAGGTTGATGAGATTATTGAGGAAGTTGTTGCAGAGGTGGAAGCTGAACAAGAAGAAAATCAGTCTGCTGATGAAGCTGAAAGTGATGAAAAAGTTGGAGAAGGCTCAGAGAAAGGCCATACATCAAAGAAGAAATGAAGATCAGAGAAGACCAAAGTCTTTATCCTTTCCTTCTATCTCGTTCTTTTCTTCTTTTCTGTTCTCAAGGCCTTGACTTTCTAGGAATAACTTTTTTTTTTTGTTTAAGTTTTTTTTAAGACTCTGAGTAATGATCCAACATTTCTTCACCTTTATTTGATGAAAGTCAAAACGGGGGAGAAATTTAAGTGGATTTTGTCGTTACTTTCAGTGCTTGAATAATAATATTTAAATGTTCTTGTTAATCATTTGTGTTATGGTATTACTGTGTTTATCTGTGAACTACTGATTATTTTTGTTAAGATGGTTTGACTGGTGTTATTATCTATTGTTTCTGCAATATGTTGTTATCTAACTCTCATAAGGAGTTGCAGGGATATTTACACATGATTATGGGTTTTGTCTTTCATCAAGGGGGAGATTGTTGATACAAAGACCCTTAAGTGTGTTTTGAGAAGTAACTGTTTTGAGTGATGAAAGTCAAAGACAAAGTATTTCTGATACTCCAAGGCCTTGAGATACTGACAGAGCTTCAAAGCCATGAGAGTAGTTTTTATTATGCTGAATGTTCTAACAATCTTGTGTTGCAGATTGGCCATCTGATAATATAGATCAGAGATTTGCTGCAAATACTTATGTTTTATATTGTCTATATATTTAACACAATTGCAGATGTCCTGATCAGAGAGAATCATAGATTTCTGGTTCCAACTTTGAAAGACAGTGAAGCATGTTCAGAGCTTCAAGGCCTTGAGATGTGCCTTGAGCTGCTGACAGTTTTACAGA
This sequence comes from Linanthus parryae, assembly GCA_023055425.1. Taxonomy (NCBI): domain Eukaryota; kingdom Viridiplantae; phylum Streptophyta; class Magnoliopsida; order Ericales; family Polemoniaceae; genus Linanthus; species Linanthus parryae. The sequence continues at coordinate 78,058,179 of JALGPY010000005.1, forward strand.
ACTAATTTGATTCTTTCTTGCAGGGTTTGATCTCTATTATTGTGATTGTTTAATGACTTCTAAGATTCTTTAACTAGTTTATCATGAGTTATATGTTTCAGAAGTTAATCAGATTATTTTTTTTATTCTTTCATCCAGTTTTTATTCAGAAACTGGAAATCCAAACAGACTTAGTGTTGTTATATTTCTAGATTTTGTTGTTGCTATGTTTTAATGTTGTTGCAGGTTTGTTAAACGTGCAAATACAATCTCAACAAACTCCAACGGATATCTACTTAGAGCTGTTTGAATTGCAGTTGAAACAGGAAGAGGATTTGTAGGAACTGAGATCCTAAAATCTCTCATTCAGTTGCAGTGAGTTGATAAAAGACTGGTTTGAATTTTGAAAGAAAGAGGCTTGCAGAAAAACTGAGAGAGGCGTGAAATATTCAGGGGAGATCAATCATTCAAACATACAGACATTCAAGCTTCAATTCCAGCTTTCTGAAGATCAATCATTCCAATTTCCAGAAGAACACATCCATGCCTTCACAAGCTTATTTTTCTAATGTGTTCTTCATCTGTTTTGTAATCTGGTTATCTTTTTTATATCTAAAACCTCACTAAACTTAGTTGTTGGTTGTTCAGGTGAACAACAAGAGGTTCTTGTTAGCCCAATAGTTAGTAGCTGATACTAGATAGGTTTGTAACCACAAGCTGTATAGGTGTAAGGGAAATCACTTAGACTTGAAGATCTAGGGTTGTTTCTGTGTGAGTACTAAGAAGTGTTTGCCCAATCCTATTGGGATTAGATCCCTCAAGCAGAGATTAGGTTCATTGGGACTGAACTCTGTAAATTGCTTTGTGTTCATTACTTTACAGTAGGAAGTAGAAGAGTGTAAATGGGGAACAAATCCTTCGTTGATGTGGTGGGTATTGGCACATATCAGCTGAAGATGACGTCTGGAGAGATGATTTTCCTTTATGATGTTCTATACGCTCCTGATGCGCGCACGAATTAGTTTTAGTTTCTAGACTTTTGGATTTGGATTACAAACTTGTTTTTGAGGGTAGAATTGCCAAATTGTTCTATGGCAATTCATGTCTTGGTACTGGTTTTACCTCTCGTTGTTTATTTTATCTATACATCATTGGTTCTAGCATTGGTGATGTTTATGATTCTTGTTAATTCATTACAGATTCTAGTGATGTTGATTCCACTAGATGGCATGCTAGATTGGGACATACAGGACATGATAAGATGAACAGGCTGGCTAAGGCAGGCTTACTTGGAAATGTGTCCAAGATTTCTCTACCTGTTTATGAGTGTTTCCTTGCAGGGAAGCCAAACGCAAACCATTCGGTAAAGCAGTAAGGGCTACTGAGCCTTTACAAATCATTCATTTGGATGTTTGCGGTCCATGAAATTTTATATCTACACATGGTGCTCGCTATTTCATAACATTCATATATGATCACACCCGATTAGGTTATGTGTACTTTATGGCACATAAATCTGAGAAGCTAGAGTGCTTTAAAAAGTTCCTACTAGAGGTACAGAACCAACTGGACAAAATAGTTAAGGCTCTTAGGACAGACCGACGATGTGAGTATCTACCTAAGCAATTTAAGGAGCTTTGTGAGTTAAGGCTCTGTGAGTCAAAAAGAATAGTGAGGCAGTTGACTATTCCCTTCATACAGCAGCAGAATGGTGTAGCGGAAAGAAGGACACTGTTAGTGATGGTGCGTAGTATGTTGGAAAATGCTTATGCGTGTCTCCTATTGGGCAGACGCATTGATGACAACCACATACATACTCAATCGTGTGCCCCCCAAGTTCGTAGCCACAACGCCTTACTAGATGTGGACCAAAAAGCAACCCAAATTGGGTCACCTTAGGCCATGGGGGTCGGCCTCCTATGTACGTAACGTCTCCCATTTCCATTGGAAATTGGATTCTGGAGGAAATAAGTGCATCTTCATAAGATACTCTGAGCACTCAAAGAGTTACGTATTCATAGCGCAACAGCCGGATGACAGTCTAATAGAGATGGAGTCGCAAGACGTTGAATTTCTCGAGGGAGATTTCCCTAGTCAGGGAGAATCACGTGGAGATTGTATTTTCTACTAAGAAGAGGAACCACTAAATGAAACTCAGTTCACCACTACATAAGAGCAACTATTTCCTATGGATCTTGACAAAAGTGGGAGTGCCTTGCCTAGTGAGTAGCCCATCGTATATGATGATGATGATACTGAAGAAGAACCCTGTTTGCGTAGGAGTGCTCGTGGGAGCGTACCCCGTCGATGATTTGGCTTCGAAAGGGAGGCGATGATGGTCACCACGCAAGAAGATGAAGAACCTAGGACTGTGGTCGAGGCTCTCTCATCTCCTGACAAGAAAGAATGGGAGATTGCTTTACAAGAAGAACTAGAGTCAATGAAAACAAATCATGTTTGGGACCTAGTAGAATTTCCTCCTGGATGTAGGGACATTGGACGAAAATGTGTTTTCAAGGTCAAGAGGAAGGCAGACGGAAGCATGGAAAGGAATAAGGCTGTGGCGAAAGGCTACACCCAACATCGGAGTGTGGACTACGAGGAGACATTCTCGCCGGTTGTGAGAATAGCATTTATACGCCTTATACTAGCAATAGTGGCTAGCATGGACTTAGAGCTACATCAAATGGATGTTAAGACTGCGTTTCTCAATGGAGAACAAGACGAGGAGATCTATATGGCTCAGCCACAAGGCTTCGAGAATAAAGTTAAATATCACAAAGTGTGCAAACTAGTTAAGTCCATATATGGGCTTCAACAGCCCTCAAGACAGTGGTATTTGATATTCCGTCAAGTCATTGTAGCATATGGCTTTACAATGGTATATGAGGACCACTGTGTTTATGTCAAAAGCTAAGGAAAGAAGTTCATGATTTTGTGTCTATATGTGGATGACATACTACTAGACAGTAACGATAAAGAATTACACGAATCCACCAAAGGGTGGTGATCCTCTCGATTCTCGATGAAGGATATTGGTGAGGCCAGTTACATCATTGGGATTAAGATCCTGAGAGACCGTTCCAAGAAACTCCTAGGAGTGTTGCAAGAGAAGTACATCAAGAAGATACTTGAGCGGTTCTAGATGTGGGACTATAAACCATTCGAGACTCATATAGGTCCTGGCGAGAAACTCAGTCTAGAGATGTTTCCCAAGACCCAACACGAGAGACACTAGATGACCAGGGTACCCCCATGCAAGTGCTCTGGGGAGTCCAATGCATGTTATGATGTGTACAAGGCTTGGAATATGTCATGTTGTCGGTTTTGTTACCAGATATCAGTCTGACCCAGTGTTGGACACTGGAAGGATGTGAAGTGGATTCTCCGTTATCTCAAGGGTACAAAGGGTTACGTGTTGTTCTATCAAAGATCAAAGCTTTGACACGTTGACTATAGTGATGCTGACTGGGGGGGACCTAGACGCATGCAAATCAACCTCTAGATACGTCTTCATGCTGGGTGGCGGATCCATCACGTGGCACAGTAGCAGGGAGACTTGTACTGCCTTATCAACCTTGTAAGCTGAATACGTTGCCTGTTCTGCGGCTACGCAGGAGAGTGTTTGGCTGAAGAGAAATCCGGTCAGCTTAAGGGCGGTTGATGGACCAAGACAGTGACGTTACGCTGTGATGTTACCTTAGAGCATATTCCCACGAGTCAGATGTTAGCTGATCCCATGACCAAGCCTCTACTGAAGGAGACTTTTGCTGGTCATGTTAGGAATATGGGTTTAGGAAAGTAGTGAGACGTTACTAGAGATTTCAGACTGATGATATGATTTAAACATTGATTGTTGATCTTTTATTGGATTTGTTTGATTATGCTGCATGTTGTTTGACACGTGAATGAAATATTTACATATCCTGTGCTGGCATAGAGCATGTCAGGGAGACATGAGGTCGACTACCTCACACGAGTGACCGCCTTAGCAATTTCATAGATAGTCTAGGTGAGCAGGAGATGAGACAAATTCCCAATAAGTGCTAGAAGCCTATGATATGATATGAGACGCCTATCATATGAGGCGTACGACCCATGATATGAGCTAGAAATCTATCACTAGTGCAAGACTCCTATCAGACGAATTCAAATGTCGTATTGGAATAAGTTCCAAGGTGAGATTGGTTTATGGCCATTCGAACACGATTTTTCCCCAAGACATGTATAGTCTGCGTAGAGAAAGCCAGATGAGAGAATTTATTTTGGTTCGCATATGTGCGACAAGTCAGTACTCGGGTTGGTAGTCATAAGGGCTACTGGACTTACATCTGCATAGTGGTCCCTATGATATAAGACATGTTCTCTGATTAGATTTCAGAAACTATTGCGCATATCTTCTCGAGATAACGCGTGCTTATGAGTGACCAGATGTGGCGAGTAGAACCAGTCCCTAAGATTCCTCGCCGTGTGGGCCTCGTCGATCATATAAGAATGATTGCCGCAATATACCTTTTTATACTTTCATCTGTGTCATGAGGAGACGGGTTGGTGGTGCTACTTTGGCGTGACACCTTACGACTATGGATGATTCGATCTTCTAGACACTGCTGGGAAAGCAGCCGAACCGAATCTAAGTGACACGAGCTTGAAAGGAATGATTCTCATTGCATCGCTGTTTGTTATTTTTCATTGGGCCTACCTACAAGATTCATATGGGGTCTTGTAGGATATGAAAATAATAAAGGAATGTAGATTCATTGGTGCACGACCTGCGGGACTAGGTAGGTGCTCATAATCTACGAGATGACAATGTAGAGAATGTGGGGAATACGAGAGTTATGGTGTGCATTATAATAATTATTTTCTTAAGGGTACCTTCTTGTGCTGGCTATACGAGTTTGGTGTACGGATCTCCCGAAATGCAGGTACTCTCATCAGTCACACGCCACGGTCACAAAGTTACTTCTAGTAGATGATTAGATCTTGAGATTGAATGGAGACTATATGAACCGTTGATTGTGCAGTCCCATTGTGCGAGTGGGAGATGTTAGCATTTGTTGCGCCCATATGGGATACACAATGCAAATATCGTGACCTTATGGGGTTAGTTGCAACAATGCTTAAACTTTATGGGGTCGGTAGCAAAGGAATAAACCCTAGGGGGTTACATTGCAAACAAGGAATAAGTCTGTCTATATAAGGAGACAGCATCCTACATTATTTTAAGTTTTTCTGTGTAAATATCATGTGATGATCAAAGATAGTTCTAGGAACCCTAACCTCCCTCTCTAACTTTTTCACCAAGAAGGTGGAATGTGGGGTGGAACAAAGTGCTTGTCCTCGAGATTCACACTAGACCGGTTTGGAGCAAGACCAATAAGTGGGTACGTGAAAGCAAGCAACCTCAAAGATCATAATCCGCTGCGCTAGGAGATAAGGAAAAGAGGTAACACATAAATCTTCCACTTTATTATGTGTTTAGATCTATGCATGATAAGATCAGTTTATTCTTTCAAAGCCTTCGAAAAAAAACGATTCTTTTCTTTATCCCTTTGGGTGCTTTTTCAATAAAAAACATTAGCAAAGAACTCTTTTTTTTTTTTTTTAATTCAGAGGATAATCCGTATAGATAAATGACTGAACCAAAATACTCCCGTGTCATGTATGTAGAAAAAGTACAATTCTACTGTTTGAGTGTTTAACAAACTTGTTAAGGTCTAGAACTTTATGTTGATGAGTATTAACTAGCAATATACAAACACTACTAATAAGAGCTGGGTACCAATAACAAAAAAGTAATAAACAAAGCACATGTAATAACATAATTCTCAAAAGAAATCATCAGTAACATCATATACTGACCAAACATCAAACCGGATTGACCTTGTCCGTCTGCTATCTTAGTCTTGCCCAGGTTTGCCCGGCGGATCTCTTGAATGACAATTATTCTCTTTTATTATGAAATTTCAAGAGCGTTATCATGCTGATAACGTGTTGTGAATCGAGAGACGAGAGAGACGAGAAAATATAGAGACAAGTATGTAGGGAGATGTGTATTATTATTCAATTTTAAGCATCCTTACATAAGCATTAAGGTGGGCTAATGTGCTAATACCAATATAAAAATGAACTTACAACATGCGGTGGATATTCATCAATAAACTAGTCCAATATTTTATAACAATATGTTAATATGAGTTTTAATTGTTTAAATTCTGTTAGTTCGAGGTGGCCGAGTTTCCCACTATGCTTAAGCTATTACTTCTTCAGTAGAAGGAAAAAGGAATATATTCGTTTTGGTGATCGCGACCTGTATTTTTAGATTTACATGTACAAGCAAGCTAAAGTTGCTCGATTAATAATTACGCTACTGATTTGAGAGAGATTTGATTCCGTTCCTGCCCAGATTTGTCAGCCTATTCAATGGCGATAAGTATGGTTAACTATAATATCTATTCGGCTAGTTGAGCACTAAAATATCATAGACAAATTGAGAGAACTAAACGAAATCGTAGGGAGATCCTTAATTACACTATAAATTAGGACATAAAGTGTACTTGTTTTCATATCATCCTAAGCTTTCTTGACTATTGCAAGTCACAAAAAGTTCCAGCAGTATTGCGAAGAAAAGTTTCAGCACTATTGCTTTTCTCGTAGTCCTCTTGGTGCTTGCGAGCTCTTTTGGTGAGTTAACTATTTTTTTCAACCATATAAATCTCTCTGGCTATCAGATACGGCTGTCATAATCACTGGACCGGATACGAGCGATGATGAGGACGAACCGGAATTACTAGAAGACACAATGAACGTGCGACCCAGACGTAACGTTGTTCCTCCAGTTTATTTAAACGATTGCGTTAAGTTCAAGAATTGGCGTTAATTAATTTGTTAAGTAAGACGTTATTTAATTGTTTTGTTTGATTTGAAATATTGAAGCTATTTGATTTATCCGGAGTTTCTATACAGTTCTTTACCTGGGTTAAGATTAGGATCGAACCGTCAGGATTAGAGGTCATATAAAAGGGTGTAATATTTCTTTTGAAGAATTAATCAGAAAGTTATTTTCCCTAATTTGTTTTTTTTTTTCTTTATCGTCCAAAGCTTCTCACGGCAGAGAAGCAATCTTCCCGTCGACGCTGTTACCAGGGGGTAACATTGGTGCTTTCATTCGCTTCGTCGGTCGGTCGGACTCTCGTTCGTTCGCGGCGGCTCTATCATCGACGACTCACCTTCTCATCAGCCAACACGTCGGCCATCCATGTCTTCTCACGGGGAAGAACAGTCCACGCTACAGGTTTTTTCTCAGTCCGACTTCATCACAATTGTCCAAACCATCTAGAAGGATCTCGTCTCTCGCGACAAGCGATGGGAGGCGGATATGTTAGCTCGCGACAAACGGACGAAAACAGAGTTCAACGCCCTACAGGAAACGATTCGCCAGCTAGGGCATCGCATCACCCCACCGCCACCTTTGCCGATGGAACCACCGCACCATTCACAGGGGCGACCTCCGGGGCAGCATCCCTCCACAGCGCAGCAGACCGCTGCCTCCACCAGCGTGCAACACGCAATCTAGCAGACACCCTCGTCGCGCCAGTCCCCTCTACCGCCTATTAAAAGCGCACCGCGTATGCGCGTCGATTCCCCTCGCTTCAATGGCGACGATTTGGTGGGATGGATTTACCACGTTCACAAGTTACCATCCCATGGGAGACCCGGACCGCCTTCAGATTGTTTCTATGCTTATTGATCATCCAGCTTCATAATGGTTCTGTTATTATGAAACGAATAATGTCACGACAACTTGGTCCTATTTGCTCACCGCCGTTAAATTGCGGTTCGATCTAGGCCATTACGAGGACTATGTGGGTTTGCTATCTAAGTTGCAGCAACGTACTATCGTGTTGGTTTCAGACTGAGTTTGATAACCTGCTGAACAAAACCTCGGGTGGTGGACGAATCCGTGCTGATTTCTCTATTCAGCGCTGGCCTTAAACAGCCCCTTAAGCGAGAACTTACGTTACGTCATCCTCGTACGTTAGCTGATTCGTTCGCTTGAGCCAGGGAATTATCGGCGGGCCAGGAAGAATTGATCAAAGCTTTTGCGCAGCGATGATCATGGAACCCACCCGTTAACCGTTCGCCTACTACAGCCGGTTCCCCAACCGTTCCTGCTATGGGTACAGCCTCCTCCACGGCGGCTCAGGCAACCAGTCTGCCTATTGTTCGCCTTACGCGAGCCGAATGTGATGAGCGCACCCGGAAGGGCCTGTGCTATAATTGTGATGAGACCTATGTGCGTGGGCACAGGTGCAAGTCCCATTTTCTGGTATTGCTGAGGATGATGATGCAGGCATTATTATTGACAACCTGTCACACTTATACACTCTAGAACCTAGTTCTCACCCTCGCTCTTTCAAATTAACTGGAGATATTGCCGGTGTTCCGTTACAAATATTGATTGACGGCGGCATCACAAATAACTTTATTCATCCTAACATGAAAGAACATTTATCTGTGATGTTGCACCCGGTTTCACCGTTTCGGGTATTTGTTGGGAATGGGGATTCGTTGCGATGTTCTTATTATTGTATGAAGACTCCGTTGACAGTTCAAGGCACGATTTTTGAGGTTGATTTAATGTGTGTTATCCGTCCATGGAATTGATGTTGTTCTCGGAATTTAGTGGTTACAGATTATGGGAGAAATTTCACATGACTACAGCAAGTTGACAATGCGGTTTGACTGGCACGGGAAACATATCGTTCTTTCAGGGGTGGATGATGGTCCCAAGCCGATTTTCTACAACCGGCAGGCAGCTTTCTCGCAGACCCAACACGATTTTAAAATTTTTGAGCTTCTGGCCGTCCCATCCTCTTCAGGAGCCGACACGGCCGCGGTGACCTTTCCGTCGGACATTCCTTCTGAGATTTGTTTTGTGCTTCATCATAATAGTGGGGTTTTTGCCATGCCCACTGCGTTGCCGCCAGTGCGACAATGGGACCACCACATTCACTTGCAGTCCGGTGCCAAACTAGTTGATGTCATCAGGCGTTTTTGTTACAGCTTTCATAACCACTGGACCGGATACGAGCGATGATGAGGACGAACCGGAATTACTAGAAGATACAACGAACGTGCGACCCATACATAACATTGGTCCTCCAGTGTATTTAAAAGATTACGTTTAGTCTAAGAATAGACGTTAGTTAATTTGTTAAGTAAGACGTTATTTAATTATTTTGTTTGATTTGAATTATTGAAGTTATTTGGTTTACCCGGAGTTTCTATACGGTTCTTTACCTGAGTTAGGATTAGAGTCGAACCGTCAGGATTAGAGGTCATATAAAAGGGTGTAATATTTCTTTTGAAGAATTAATCAGAAAGTTATTTGCCCTAATTTATTTATCTTTTCCTTTATCGTCCAAAGCTTCTCACGACAGAGAAGCAGTCCTCCCGTCGCCGCTGTTACTGGAGGTAACACTATCTTTGTCCACATGCTAATTTGTTTATTTATACATATAACACCTTGCATGAAATCAAATAAAGATAGAAATGAACTAGCTCGTTTTAATGTGATGTGCATAAGTGGATATATGAGTTTCATGTCTCAAGTGAAGCTTGTTGGCTAGCCGGATCCATAAACACGAAATGATTGATCTGGCTATCTTTGTCCGCACGTTTTTTTTTTCTTGCAGGAAACAACACTGCAGCATGTTCAGGTTCAGGCATAATAGCCAATCTTTGTACAGGGGTTCCGGGCGACGAAATATTCTGCGCTAAGAAATGCGTATAAATTGATTAACAGGAGTAGTTTTCATTTTTCAAAGTCTCCGGGGCACACGATGGCCAAACTTGCAAATGTACCTGCAACTGAACTTAGACAAACATGGGCTTTCTTTTCTTTTTTGGAGGAAGGTGAGACTTGGGCTTGGAGTTTGCAACGAGTAATAGCAATTATAATAATTTACTACAATAATTGGCTTTCTTTTTTTTTTTTTTTCCTCTCTCTGGCCCCAAATCATGACTTGAGATTTGTTTGCTCGTGAGAAACCACTATGTATGTTGTAATAAGGGAGTACAAGTCTCCAGTATGAAATTACGGAGTACTACATTCGTACTTCTCCGTAATAAGACACTCATGTTTGTTTCTTTTTCTTTTTATGTCGTTTACTAGTTGTAGTACATGTGCGTCCTACACAAAAACAACACTACTTCATATTTTGGGAAAAAATGTTTCTAAACATAAATCACTACAAATTAAAATTACATTTTAACAAGGTTATTATGTTGGTTTTTGCAAGTATAAAATTATTTGAGACTTGTTAGTGTAGCTCGAGAAATATTTCCTTTATATATCACATGCTTTCAAGAATCAAGGGTTTGGTCTCTATCAGAGTTAATGGCGGAAGAGAAAAGAGAGAAGAGAGAGAAAAAGATTGAGGAAGAAGATAGTCGCAGAGAAGATGAGGAAGATGGAATTTGCAAATAGCAAAAGTCAATTACAGAAATGGAAATACAAAGCTTATATAAGCATGGGGTCAAAATGTAATAAACCGAAAGTTATCAACTAACTAGCCAACTCAGCTTCCACCTAGACAGTAATGACAAGCAACAACCAATTAGAATACATGAAGGAGCTGACAGGACTGAAGCTTGTAACAACCAATATAAAAACGACACTGTTGGACTTAACATTTGAATTAAACGGATAGCTCTGGATCGACGACTCCTGAAGCACCGGAGAATGCATCGAACGGTCACTGAACCTCCTCAGTTCATGTCATCAGTTTGATCATCATTGCAGTTTAGTCCTGATCTCTAATATCCCCCCTCAAGTTGAGCAGCGGAGAGATCTCATGCCCAACTTGGAAACCAAACTGTGAAACAGAGGACCTGCAAGAGAGTTAGTGAGCAGATCAGCCAACTGGGAAGAGGAAGGGACATGCCGGAGCTAGAGAACTCCATTATGAACTAGATCCCTAACCAAATGACAATATAAGTCAATATGCTTTGTCTTGTCATGGAAAACAGGATTGTGAGCATTGGCTATAGCTGAGCTGCTGTCACAAAGAATCAAGGGAAGGACAGCAAGAGAAATATGCATTTCTGAGAAAAGAAGTAGTAACCACTGAATTTCACAAGAAGTGTGAGCTAAACTTCTGTATTCAGCTTCAGCTGAACTCCTGGAGACCACTTGCTGTTTCTTGGAGCTCCAAGAAATAAGAGAGTCACCCAGATAAACTAGGTCGCCTGATGTAGACCTTCTGTTGTCTGGAAATCCACCCCAATCTGAATCACTATAAGCAGTGAGATGAAGTGAAAGTGTAGGAGAAAACTGTAAACCATAACCCACTTTCCCTTTCACATATCTTAGAACGTGATGTAAGGCAATAAGATGAACTGTTGTTGGTGCAGAAACAAATTGATCAGTTTATGAACTGAGTAGCATAAATCAGGCCTGGAATGACAAAGAAAGAGCAGCTTTCCAATCAGGGTTCTGTAATGACTAGCCTTTTCCACAGATAGAGAATCACCATCATCTTTGCTCAATTGAGTATTGGCAACCAAAGGAGTAGAGGTGGGCTTGCAATTAACATATGAACTGAACTTTAAAATTTCCAATGCAAACCTTTGTTGTCATAATTAAACAACCCAGCTGAAGAAGCAGTGAACTCAAAACCCAGAAAACAATGCAAGGAACCCAGATCTTTGAGCTGAAATTTACTATTGAGAGCTGAAGTGAGAAGCTTAATGTCTTCATGGTGAGAACCAACAACTAAAATGTCATCAACATATACTAAGACAGCCAAAAATCTTGCAGGCAAGCTCTTGATGAACAAAGTATAATCAGTTTTGCATTGATGAAATCCTAGATGAAGAAGTGTAGAACTAAACTTTGAAAACCACTGCATGGAAGCTTGCTTAAGACCATATAATGCTTTCTGAAGTTTGCACACTGGATTGGACAATGAAGCATAAGAAGAAGCAGGATGAGCATAACCAGGAGGGAGCTGCATATATACTTCTTCTAACAAGTCTCCATGAAGAAATGCATTATTCACATCTAACTGAACTAAAAACCAATTGTGCATAACAACCAATTCCACTAAACACTTAAGAGTGGGCAGTTTGGCAATTGGAGAAAAGGTCTCAAAATAATCAATACCTTCAGTTTGAGTGAAACATTTGGCAACTAATCTTGCCTTATATCTATCAAGAGACCCATCTGCCTTGTATTTAATCTTGAAAACCCATCTGCATCCAATAGCCTTGTGTGCATTTGGAAGAGAAACAATAGTCCAAGTGTTGTTCTTTTCAAGAGATGCAATCTCTTGCTGCATAGCAGCAACCAAAGTTGGATTAGAAGCAGCTTCAGCATATTTGGTAGGTTCATAGGTATCAAGAATTTGAGAAAGAAAGCCTTGAGCAGTATAAGTGGCTGGTGGAACAAGAAAGGCACAAATATCATATGAATAAGCTGAAGCAGTTTGAGAAGTCTTTTTGAGAACATAATCTTGCAAATGTGGAGGTGGTCTAGTAAGTCTCCCTGATCTTCTTGGAGGTAGAGAAGGAGTCAAAGTTGCTGGAATTGATGCAGGAGAGTCAGCACAAGAAGGGGCAGGAGATAAAACTGCTGGTGGAGTGATAACTAAGGGGTATGTGAATGTGTAAGAGGAGAATCAGCATTTGAAATTGGCAAGCAGAAATTGTCCAAATAAGAAGAAGAAGACTCAATGTGAGTCAAGAAAGGAAAGACTCCTTCTTCAAAGACTATATGTATAGAGACAAGAAACACTTTGGTGTCAAGATTATACAACTTGTACCCATTAGTTCCAAACACATAACCCATAAAAACACATTTGGATGCTCTAGGATCAAACTTGATTCTGCCTTGATGTAAATTAGCAGCAAATGCAAGACAGCCAAACACCCTGAGAGAATCATAATCTGGGACTGTTCCAAACAGCAAGTGAAATGGAGATTTGTTGTGTAATCTAACACTGGGGGTTCTATTGATCAAATAAGTAGCTGTCATCACACATTCACCCCAAAACCTAGGAAGCACCCCTGACTGAAATCTGAGAGATCTTGCAACATTAAGTAAATGATGATGCTTTCTTTCAACAACTGATTTTAGTTGTGGTGTTTCTACACATCTGAGTTCATGTAAAATTCCTTTCTTGGTAAAAGAAAACAGCTAGAAGTTGAGTGATGTTGTGGTGAGCAGCTAAACCAGGTGACATTTTAGCAATGTGAAGTGAAAAGGAGCTAGAAACTCCAGCCATAAAGTGAAGATTATTTGTAGAATTATGAGAACTAGAGGATGGTGTTGACTTTGAGTGATGTTGTAGAGGAGAATCTAGACCCATAACATGGGAGATGGAATCATAAGGACATATAGAATTAACCTCAGTAGGAGAATGAGGAGAATGTAAAATAGCATGAGACTGTAATTGTGTGCTAAGAAGTGACACAATTTGTTGACATTGAGTTGGTGATAAAGTGAGTGTAGCATTTTAAGTAGGAGAATCAGTAACTACAGTGTTAACTTTAGGCTTATTTTTGTAATGGCTGGGATAACCATGAAGCTTATAACACTTACTATTGACATGACCTGTGTCTCCACAATGATGACACACCTTTTGTAGCTAGGAGTGGTAAAATACCTAGCAGAAGGATTAGGATAGGTAGAAGGTTGATGTGTAGGATGATGGGAAGATTGAGTATACATTGCAACACTTGGAGTAGGTAGAATCATCTTTAGTAACAGAAATGGCTAATTGCCTCTCATGATGCACAACTTTAGCATAAACTTGGTCAAGTGTAGGCAATGGTTCAACAAGAAGAATATGTTCTCTCACTGTGTTATACTGTTTGTTGAGACCCATTAAGAACTGCATAATGTATTCCTCCTCTCTTCTCTGTCTCATTAAACCAAAAGCACCACTGCAGGCAGGCAAAGGCTTGTAATTAGACAACTCATCCCACATAGTTCTAAATTTAGTGTAATACATAGTGATAGTATTATCTCCCTGCTTAAGACTAGATATCATTTCTGTCAACTGAAAAACCCTAGGATGATTTCCTTGAGAAAATCTCTCTTGAAGATCTATCCGTATTTCTCTAGCAGTTGAAATTCCAACCAAACTACAAGAAATGTCCTTAGAAACTGAATTAATCAGCCATGAAATAACCATAGAATCACATCTCCTCCAGATAGAAAACAATTCAGAAGTAATCTCAGGTTGAGAAAGTGTACCATCAATGAAGTCAAGCTTATTTTTAGCTTGCAAAGCCACTCGCCAGTGAGTAGTTGAGAGACCAGAATAGCGCCAGGATTTTCTGAGCTAGCAATGAAATAGCGAGAATTGGAGAACTCATGACCATAGAAACCACCGGAGCTGTTGTCGGAGTTACCACCACTAGCTGGATTAGGCGTATCCATCTAGATCTCATAAATAGGTCTTTACTATACTTTAAATAGTCCACAAGAGCAGATCTACAACTTGAAAGGAGCTAATAGACCAGAGAACCAGGCTCTGATACCATATTAGAGTTAATGGCGGAAGAGAAAAGAGAGAAGAGAGAGAAAGAGATTGAGGAAGAATATAGTTGCAGAGAAGATGAGGAAGATGGAATTTGCAAATAGCAAAAGTTAATTACATAAATGGAAATACAAAGCTTATATAAGCTTGGGGCCAAAATGTAATAAACCGAAAGTTATCAACTAACTAGCCTACTCTGCTTCCACCTAGACAGTAATGACAAGCAACAACCAATCAGAATACACGAAGGAGCTGACTGGACTGAAGCTTGTAACAACCAATATCAAAACGACACCGTTCGACTTATCATTTGAATTAAACGGATAGCTCTTGATCGACGGCTCCGAAGCACCGGAGAATGCATCGAACGGTCAATGAACCTCCTCAGTTCATGTCATCAGTTTGATCATCCTTTCAGTTTAGTCCTGATCTCTAATAGTCTCTGTATATAGGACAAGGATGCAATGCCTCAAACATAATTTCTTACGAGAAAGTCATATGTCCTGCATGGACATGAGTCTCAAATGGACGTCGAAGTGCTGCTAATCTCAGGACTAAAAAAAAGTGCTAGTTAATGTTCAATAATACATGTAACTTATCATCTTATTCAAGTGCCACTTATGAAATTTTGTACACTCACAAACACGGATTTGAACATCTCCAAAAACTTAGTTGAAATGATGTTTCGCAGAAGTAGAAAAAAGTTGGAAGAAAAATGAGGGCCAATAGTATAGTTTTGTGGCTCCTCAATTACATAATTTCATATGAATTTGTATTTTTAAAGAGTTAAAAAATTAAGTCTTAATTCTGATTGCATGCCCCCATCATAATTGTCTAATTGCAACCCTCAGTTTTAAATTGGCTTATTACAACCGTTTTGTCTAATAGCTTTTCGGGAAATTTCCAAACGAACAATTTCTACTATCTTGTTGAAACTGAGGCTCTACTTTCTTCGCATAAATTTTTTTGGGCAGGAGAACCAATTTTCATTAACTTCCAGGAAACATTACATCAAAACCGTTAACCCGATCTGGGGTACAAGCCATCCAAAATTTGGCCTTAACTAAGCCTAATCCTACTTGTGCACATGGAGGAGCCATATGATTGACCATCCTGGGACACCAATTCATCTGAACTTGCCGAAAGGACCCTAAAAGCTTCCTGCTATCGTCTAGACCAAGCTGTAGTATGTCCGGTCTTTTTCAAGAACCCCGAGCTGCCAATCAATGATCATCTTCTGGAAATCAGCCTCAACCTCTAACCTCTGAATTGCCGACCTTCTAGCCATCTGCAAACATTCTCGTAATGCCACAGCCTCAGCTAGTTTTTCTGAACCTATCTCCCTGAGAGGTCCTACCAAGGCAGCGACCCATTCACCATTTGAATCATGCAACACCGCGCCAAAAGCACCTCCATGTTCCCCATGCGCCCAGTCCGTGTTCATTTTTATGAAGTCCACATTCGACATCCCCCACGTCTTCACTGTAGTACCCTCCAACAGAGATGATGTCCGAGAGCTCCCGCCTGTTTCGCGAGCACGTAGTCGTGAAAGTCCTTGACTTGGGGTTCCCGATAGATATATATGACTCAATGAGCACATTCAGGTATGCAGGGTTGTTCTTAAAGCCTTCGAAATTCTCATATTTCGACAGCACCACGTAGCCCATATCCCGAATGCAAACCCTAATATTAATTCCCTTGGCACAGTTTCGAGGCAATCCATTCCCAAACTTGCAAGGATTTGTACGCCTCCAATAGCCCCCCTAAAGCCAACTTCGACACACATTTTGCATGTTTGCACCGTATAAAAACATGATCTTCCGACTCTTCCTCTTTATTGCACCATGAACATTACATGGGAATGCTTATACCTCTCTTCGCGAGATTTTGGTTTGTTGGCAGCGAAGAGTGATACGCTCTCCAGATAGTCAATATGGCCTTCCTTGGGATCTCTAAATTCCACAACTTCACAAGATTGCTTCATTCGTTGCTGTAATTTCACAGTCTGTTTCAAGGACTTGAAACAGAATTCAAAGCCTTGAAACTGAGTTTTGGTTTCAAAGCTTTGAAACTGTTTTCAAGGCCTTGAAACTAAACTGCAGCTCATAAGCAGGAACTCAGGGGGAGTTCATCCTTCAATATAATCTTAGATCTCTTGTACTTGATTATGCCACTTTAGATGAGGAAAGACAATCTAATATGGTGTTTTATTACATGTTAATCTCACTGTTTTGTCCAAGTATTTGCAGGGATTATTAGCTATATGTTTTGCAGGGAAAGTTTCTTTATTTACTAACATGGAGAAGGAAATCCAGCTTGTAGATTGATCCTACAATTATGGAATTATGTCTGGACTTTTCTATGACCTGCATATGGAAGATCATATCAATATCTTTGAAGATATCAAGAAACTAGCCGTTGGAATTGATTTGTTGAAGAGTAAAAGATTTCTTGCTTATTTTTAGAAAATTATGTTGAAGAAGATCCTATATATTCTGCATTTCAAACAAGCAGAGATGAGGAGGTTGTTGAGAGAAAATTCAAAGCACTGAATATTACGGGATTCAAACAGCTATCAAGGATTGCCAAGCAACACATAAGAAGATCAATTTCATACAATCCAAGTTCCAGAAGAGCACTGCAGACTTAACTGCTTCACTGTGTTTCAGTATTCATCATTCTCATTTGTATATCATTCTGTTAATACTTCTCACATATTAATCTCGTGGTGTTGTTCAATTGAACAACAAGAGATTCTTATTGAAATAGTTAGCTAGAGCAGGTACTGGAGAGGTTAGTGAGAACCACAAGCTTCAACACAGTAAGGAAAATCAATGTGCTTGACATCTAGGGCTTAGATTTTTATTAATAAGAAGTCTGTTGAAAATCCTGCAGGGATTTGATCCCTCAAGCAAAGAAGTAGGTCACTGAGGACTGAAATCTGTAAAATCATTGTGCCCCTTACATTAACTTTTCAGTTTTATACTCAGTCTGTTAACTGCTTCAAACATAGTTTTCAGTCAAGACCTTGAAAGGCATTTTAACGCGTTGAAAAAGATCAGAAACTTTTCTCACTATCTATTTTAGTTTCAAAGGCTTGAACTCAAGTTCAAGGCCTTGAAACACCCTATGATCTTTACACATTGCTAGAAAATCACTATTTTAGCAAAAGTTGCCATACTCAATTCAGCCACCCCCCCCCTTCTGGAGTATCGATCATGTATCACTTCCCTACACACTGTCCTTCAATTGGTATCAGAGCTTGTATCACTTCATAAGATCTAACAATCTGGTGATCATAAGTATTGTAGGTGATGGTGATTTCTCACAGGGAAGAGCTGCTAACAGACCTCCTTTTATTCTATGGAGATAACGTTTTACACTGTAAGGCTTTGAGAAAATGTTTATCATTGATTAAGACATTGAACTCTGTTCTATCATCCAGAATGGTCCTCACATGTTATACACAAAAATGATGGGATTAAAACTCCCAAACCTGAAAGCTCTCTCTGCTCCTGAAATAGAACAACTTTCTAAAAACTATAGGGCTATGAATCTCTTTTATTGTGCTTTTAGTGCAGATGAAATCAACATGATATCCACATGCAAGACTTCTAAGGAGATATGGGCTAAACTGGTGGTTACTTTTGAAGGAACCAGCCAATTGAAGCAAAAAAAAATTAATAAGATGATGGTGGTGAATCCATCAAAGACATGTTCAAAAGATTCACAGATATTGTCAACAATCTGGAGTCCTTGCTAAAGGTATTCTCCAAATTAAGAAAAATTCGGAAAAATATTGAGAATTCTTCCCAAATCCAAATGGCAACCAAATACCACAACTATTGAAGAAGCTCAATACATACCCTCCCTCCATCTTCATGATTTACAAGGGAAGCTGCTCACACATGAAATCTCCATGATGAAGCTGATGGAGAATTACCAGAAAATGTAAAGAATCTGACCCTAAAGGCTAAAGAGAGTGAACAATCTCAAAGCCTTGAAAAGGATGAAGATGATGAAGAATGTCATTTCGCTCTTATTTCCAAAGCCTTGACAGGGATTCTGAAGATGAAGAAGAACTTTGGAAACAAGGATTTCAACAGAGACAAGTTCAGATCCTCCAGCAACAAGGAATACAAGGGTACATCTTCTTCTTATAAATCCAAAGTTATGAATTTCTTTGAATGTGGTGATATATGAAACTTGATCAGAGATAGTCCAGAAGAGAAGCAAAAACTTTTAGAAGAAATATCATGACACAAAGAAGAAAGCTATGGTAGCATCTTGGAGACAAGCCAAAATTTGTCTCATGGCCAAACATGATGAAAGTTCTGAGAAGAACATTGAGGTAAAGGTGAAAAGTCTTATGTCTCAATTTTCAAATATGCTTTCTGATACATTGAAAACAATGCTTCTTAATGATGAAAATTATTTAAAAGAAAATCTGCAACTAGTTTGCCGAAACAAGAACCCTGAAATTTCTCAGGAAAAAACAGACAGAGATTTCAAAGCCTTGGAAACCAATTGCAAAGCCTTGAAATCTCAGGTCAAAGAAGTTGTCACTGAAAACTTTATCTTGAGTGACAACATTGTTGCTCTAATACACCAGTATGATGAATTATAGGAACAAAAGAATGGATTGACTGAGAGACTTCAATACTCTAAGAAAACTTTGAAAAAAACATGCTAGCTCAGAACACAATCTCAACCAGATTCGTGGAGGAAGTCTCTAATCTGTTCACAAAACTGGTATTGGATACAATCCAAATTTTCCTAGAAAGAACAATACCAGATTTGTGAAAGCAAGCAGCAAACATTCTCCAAAAAGTCATTACTGCAGCAAAACTGGTCATGTAAAGATGACTTGTCCCTTTAGAAGAAGAGAACCTCACATCATGAGAAACACTTTTCCATTTCAATGTAAGGGACAAGTGAGACATATTTAGGTTCCTAAAGGGGTTAGATCTCCCAACATGGTTAACCCTGAATATGTATTCAAATATCACATTTGGTCTAACAGCTGGGTAAGGCAGCGAATGGTGTTTGCAGGTTGTCACCAAGATAAAAGAACAGAAATGGATCATGGATAGTGGTTGCTCGATACACATGATTCGCAAAAGGTATTTATTCTCTTAATTGATAATAAATCAGGAGGAAAAATCACACTTGGTGACACAGGAAAATGCAGCATTATAGGTATTCGTAAAGTTGGTAATTTTTCTGAACACTATGTCATATGTGTATCTTGTAGATGATTTAAATTTCAATATGATTAGTGTTTAATAACTGTATGACAAGGTTAATAAAGTTGTTTTAACAAAAAAAAAAAGTGTGGTGCAAGATGAACAATCTGGCAATTGCATCCTCACTGCTTTTAACAATGTGTACTATTTTAATACTAACAAACTTGGAGGAATAAGTCTGAAGTGTCTCAAGGCCTTGAAAGATGATTCAAAGCTTTGGAACAGAAAGCTTGGACACATTATCTTACATACATTAAACAAACTGGTTTCCAAATATCTTTTTAAAGGTCTTCCTTCTATCAAGTTCTAGGATGAAGTGGTATGCAAGGCTTGTGCTTAATGAAAGTAGACAAGGAGCTCCTTCAAGCCCAAGAACTTTGTAAGTAAAACTAGACCCTTTGAACTATTGCATATGGATCTTTATTGTCCTATGAGAGTTCCAACTCCAAAGGGTAAGAGGTATATGATGGTTATTGTAGATGATTACTCTAGATCTACTTGGGTAATGTTTTGCAAAGACAAGTGTGAGGCTCTATATGAATTTTCAAAACTTTTTAAAGAGCTTCAAACTTTGAAAAACTTGCCTATTACTTCTATAAGGAGTGATCATGGAAGAGAGTTTGATCAACTAGAGTTTGGCTTATTTTGTGCCAAGTTTGGTATCTCTCACAACTTCTCTGCTCCTAGAACTCCTCAACTAAATAGTGTTGTTGAAACAAAGAAAAGGACCCTTGAGGACATGTCTAGGAAAATTCTCTTGGAAAACAAGCTGCCCAAATCCTTTTGGGCATAAGTTGTAAATACAGCAAACTATATCGTGAACAGGTTCTTGATCAGACCTATTCTGAGGAAGGCTACTTATGAACTATTCAAAGGAAGAAAGCCTAACACCTCTTACTTCAAGCGGTTGCAACAACCCCCTTATCCGGCTCGAACAAGACCGGGAGAGCGCTGCTAAAAGTAACGGTGGACATCGAAAGCATAACCTCCAGTTATATTACAATACTATTAAACATTAGACAGTGTATCTCATGTACGTAGTTAAGTACTACTATAGTACACATAAACTAGCATACTAGATGTCTTCTTGTGACATTATCATTCTACATGAGTCTCATACCCTGCTACACCATAGTCTTCAACTCCTAAACCTGCAGCGGGAAGGAAAACAAGAACCGCATTTTTCCAAAGTCAGCATAAAATACTGAGTAAGTAAACACCCGAGCATGTAAACAGATGACGAAGCATGATTTCTTTTCACAGCAAATATAAAGACGAACAAATCATAAAAGGATAAACTTTATGAGTAAAGTAGGAACTCAGATAAATCATATCTTCTTAAATTTCCTTCTTGACCTTCAAGCGGAGTATAATTCTTAGTATATTTCTTCTTTCCTTTCATAAATATCCTTTCCTCATAGAAAACCATACTTTGAACTTGTTGATACGGGGAAGATCTACTGTTCTATCACTAGCAGCCATGACTTTAAGTGTCGGCACCCCTCTAAGACTTCTTGCGGCTAGAAGGTGAGTACATGGAGCGACCCCGCAGGTTGATACCGGGTTAAAATAGACAGGACAGTGACCGAAGTCAACACGACAATAATAATCATAGACCGAGTGACCGTAGTTAACGCGACAATAATAAGCTTCTCCCGTACAACTCTTTCCACTGTATGTTATTATGCATTATTATTTCCGTGTGACAATTTCAAATAAAATATTTCGAATCATAAACAAAACTCGTGTAAAACATATATATCACAAAACACATTTTGAGACAAATACTAAAAATCATATCAAGACACGAAAGAAGCTACGCACGCAACGCTTAGCATATTTACGTAATTTAGTCCAATAGCTACGGAGCGTCCTAGTCGTAGTCCTTTTCCTACGTAAACGTCACCGACAAATTGGAGTTTCTAACTTGTCATAAATCCAAATATAAAGCTATAAGTCATATCCAGAATTCTATTTATTATTTTTAGACTAACCTTGAATTCACTCGTTAACTTTCAACATTACTCTCTCTTTAGTTACATTTTCTTAATATTTATATAAAATGATGGGTCAATTTTTAAAAAACTATTAAATTTTATGTTTTGAAAAGTGGTTATTTATTTAGAGAAGTTATTTTTATAAAAGACATGAAATATTAGTGAAACTTAATGACAGTTTATATTTATGAAAATGAATATTACAATTAACGACTAAACGATACTGAATTTTTAAGAAAACCACTTCTAAATACTTGACAAGACGCATTGATGTTTACAAGCTACTAAAAGTCAACTTTTACAAGTATTTAAAAAACCGAATTGAAAGTTAAACGATTTAACACGAAGTTTGTTTAGTTATTAATAAATCATTTATAATTTATTTTTTAACGAACGACTCGTATACTATTTCAACACCCGAATCACTTTTCCGTAACGGGCACGAAAAATATTACTTTTAGAAATTATTTTAATCCAAAAATAACATTTTTATTTTCTTATAAAATATACTGTTTTAAGTGTAAGAAAGTAAGCTCCTCTACGCTATACAAAAACTCAGATAGTACCCCACCTTACTCACAAAAAGTTTTAATAAAAGACACTAACTACCCCGCAAGTTCTCAGAAAGACAGTTATCCCCTTACACCTAACTTATTGAAAAGGCACTTTAACCCCCGAAGATGAACATCAAAATTTATTCAATCTAAGCATGGATTCAAGCTTCAAGACTTGATTTTGATTATCTAAAACAACTAATAAGAGTATTTGGAGCATAACTAGGCCAAGAATTGCAGAAAACGGTGGAGAAACGAGTTGATTAGGTTTGCAGTTGAGGCAGAGATGGGTCTTGGCTCCAACGTTAGGGGCCTTCTTATATCTGTCTCTTGCTATATTTCGCGACCTTCGATCTCTCTGAGGTGATTGGTACCGAATTCTGGGGGTGGGTGTATCGGAATCCAACCGATGGAGCTTCATGCCAGCTTCAATGGTGTTGCCAGCGGCGTTGGTGGCTCTGGTAGCTTCTGCAAGTTCCTGGGCTTCTTCTTGATCTTTTCTTGGGTCGAAACAGTGAGGGTGAGGGAGAGGTACCGAGACAAAGAGAAGATAAGGAGGGGAATCAGTGGGTCTTCTCGATGGGCTTTCACCGACGGGAAAAACAGCGGCGGTGGCGACCTTCTTGGCTGCTGCTGTCGCTGCTCCTGCTGCTATTTCCGGCGGCAGGGAGGGTCACAGAAATGGAGAGCATGCAGAGAGATAAAGAAGCGGCGGTGGTGATGATCTTGGTAGCCCCGAAGGTGATGAAGGTAGTGGTGAAGATGACGATGATGGAGATGTTGGTGGTTGTAGTGCACTGTGGTGGTTGTGTGAAGAGGGGGATATGCAGAGGGTGTTTATATTCATAGAATTCCCTGAGGAGTTTTCTTGTATCATTGACAAAGGCGGTGGGTTGATGGAGGCGGTAACAAAAATCAAGGAACAAAAATTAGTGATGAGCAAGAAGATGAGAGGAACTCTATAATGGCTTGGGTGCACTATACAATAGGATAATTGGGTGTGGTTGGAGCATTGGACCTTACGCTGGTCGCACACGCGGTCACGATTAAAACTTAAAAAAACTCGCGGATTAAATTAGGAATATTAATCTAGCATTTTTCTGAAATCTTGCACGAATTACTCAACTATACAAACACGATAATTTACCAAACTTATTTGTCACAACTAATTTCTTATTTAGCTTTCTTATTTATATAACCCAAGTAATTAGACGGGTTATTACATCATTCCCCCCTTAAATAGAGCTTCGTCCTCGAAGCTAAAATCCAACGAATAGTCACGACACTAAGACCACATGGCGAGCAATTGATTTTTGAATTAATCTCTCCCATGTAAGAAATCTTTACCTGACGAATCTCTATTTGATGCAACCTATGAAATATAGAATGCACTCGTAATATCCAGTAATGTTGCAACTCATTTTTGTTACTAAATATTCATGCTGTGCCTGACATAACGATGCTGGTGTTTTGGCAACGTAACAGTTTTAGACTAAGGGTGACATCCTCTCCCGTTTAGAGAGTGACATCCTCGAAACTCTTTATGAAATTGTATAACCTCTCGAAATAACTAATGAGAGAATCAGCATCCCATGGAACCAAATATCTACTCCAATTTGTACACTCCCACTGACGAATCATACCATCTATCTGAAGCCCCATTCAATACCATATTCATTAGATGAAGCCTTAACACTCCAAATGATAAAACTATTTGAGTAAAATCTTCCTAAGCCTTGATAAACAACCAAAGCCACATTTATTGCTCATTTTATATTACTAGCATCCCGGAGTTACATGATACCATAATTATATGGGTTCCCTAACTCCAAAGGTAAATCTATACCAGAATTTATGCTCCTCTAGTAATAGTTAAGTAATGAAACTCCAAAATAGTAATGCCAAAGGAACTATTATCTTCCTGGCCACACAAATTCCCCCTATTCATCACAATAGATGATCTAGAAGATAAAAAACAAGACATCATAACAATACGATTCTCCTTATCCTTTGGAATGTAGTCACCGACCTATTTACTGAGATGTCATTTCAAGATTCCTGAGATTTCACAATAATTTAAGAAATATGATGCTGAAGACCAGAATCCCAAAAAAATATTAACATTCAAACTTCGCGAATGAAACCTGAACCAACTGTTAGTTGGAAAACCACAAAGTGGAAGAAATTTTCAAAGAGAACTTATGTGAAGAACGTATACTGTAATAATACATTAACAAGAAGACTCCAAATAGTATTTATGTGAAAAATATATCCACCAAGAAAGGAAACATAGATCACTGAGACAAATCACCATATTACCTAACCCCAAAAAGAGAACTCCCGACCATATCAATAACTAAATCCCCATGATAGTTGTTCTAATGACAATAGAACTCTAAATGGGCACTCCAAACTGTCACACCACCCCAATACCGGTCTAGTCGAAAGCATCTAGAGCTCAGTGGGTTAATCTTGCGACATGTGGTCAAATTCCCAACGTCTCCTCAAACTTCTCCCACAATTTCCTCGTTACACGATCCTCTTATCTTGACTGTTGATCGCCTGATATCCAGATCTCAGTCAAATCTGGTTGATTCTTCCTAGATTGAACTTCCTTTGCTTAGTCTGTAACGGACTATCTAAAACTCTATCCTTAAATCCCCTTGTTCCTAGTATTATACCTGACCGCTCGTCATGTCGATGTTGTGAGAGAGGTCAAAACTTTAGCTCTTACATATGAACCCAAATAAAGATTATCTAGAAGTATATTGGCTACTTTTGCATTTCTAACGATTTTGATCGACTTGGTTACGAGAAAACATAACAAGCAATGTGCACATAGGCATACAATAAAACACATGGTTCATAATCACCATCATTGCTAAAATACAATAAGGTATGAAATTTCCACGTAAGTTGTTATCCTATGCATCTTTCTTTTCTCTTGAAAACTAACTTTGGCACAATCGGGCAACAAGATTCTTGATTCTTTCAGTATTTTACGTCATATTCTCTGATCAATCTCTTTAACCAAGCCTGATTGGCTACCATAATATCATGATCTCAATAATATTCCAATGTTCCTCAAATCGTACATTCTCATGCTACTATACAACACATCACACGTCACATATTGCCAGGATGCTATGAGAGTCAAATACTCAAGCTGACAGAAATCTTTAACTTTATAGTTGGTCATTTGTCCATATCTGTTAATGAACTGACTATTCTCGAAATTTTTAACAACTTCTTACGTCCATATCTGGAGCTGATTTTCTTACGACAGGTCCTTCAAGGAGTTCAGTAAAAAGAAAACTTAGGGTAGTAATTCAATAACAAATTGTTGCACAAAGTGGTAAATAAACGTCATTTTGTTTCATTCACATGACAACACACATACGTTTCCACCTAGTATTCTAATAAAACGATTTAAATCCATATCTCTTACTCCCGTAATCAACCAAATAAATATAAATACTGCTTGACCTCATATCTAAACTTAAAAAAGTCTCAAATCGCAAGCTAAAATGTTCCTCAAGTTTCCAATATTTAACACTGACTCCAAGCTCTTCTAAACCTCTTGTCTCGTATTATCATTATTTCTATAAATTTTATACTGCAAACCATAATCTAGACGACGTGACGTCGAAGCATTTATAACACTTGTTGGAACCTCCAAGTGACACACGTGAAAATACCTAGGAACAATTCAGATTTGAACAAATATCCCAAGTGTAAACAAGGACATTGTAACAATGCTCAAGTACTGCTCCATTAGCTGAGATAGTTATCCAATATAAGAGGTTGTTAATATTTTCCATAGAAGAATAATAACTCCCTAATAAACGTCATGAAATAACAAACTCCAAATATAACTTAACATACACCAAACAAAACTTTAAAATTTGAGTCATAACTCCAGGATAATCTCCAGACCATAAAATTTAGGGTAAAAGACACTGACCACCCATGAGTTTAGGGAAAATTCCACCCCGCTACCCTATGTTTTGGATAAAGACACTCTGCACCTTTTTTTGGATGGAAGGTAACATATGACTAACAGCACGGGAAAAAGGACTATTTTACCCCCGAGTAGTTATAAAATTACCCCATATATATATTATCCTAACCCTATCTCCTTCATTCATAACCCTACTCATTCTCTCTCCTCCCCCTCTTTCTCTCTCAATAATCCTCCGACCTCATCTCTTCATCTTGATACAACCTCCACCACCCATCCAAACCCACCCACTCTTAAAACCAGATCGCTAGACCACACAACCCATCACAACCAAGGTGTGGTATTCGAATCCGACGGCGCAGAAACCGGCGACTCGCCGCCGGCAAGCAAAGTCCCGTCTAGTTCTGGCGAGCAAAGTCCGATGGGGAGAGATGTAGGAGGAAGAGGAAGACGAAAGTGACTACCTCCTTCCGCCACGAACTGCGGTGGTGAGGCGGCGAACTCAGGTGGTAAGGTCTTCAGATCTGTTTTTTTTTTTTGCAGAAATTGGGCATAAATCTTGGCGGTGCCGGTGGTGGCAGTCCGGGTTTCAAAAGCTTATCTCAGAAGCTCCGATAGTGAATAGTGAATACCACTGGTTGTTGTTGTTGTTGATTTTCTTGGTACCGAAATTCTCAGAAACCCGCGAAGAGAGTTGCAGAGCTTGTTGGAAGGAAATCATTCTTCTGTGTTGATGAAGAATGAGAAAAGATGAGGGTTGATGAGCCACAAGTGTACCTTGCTTTGAGTTTTGCAGAAGAAGAAGGTGAAGAAATGTAAAAAGTAAGGGGTTTTCTTCTAATTCTCCATTTTTCAGTACCTGTTATGAAATTTAGTATGAAGCTGTGGTTAGCATTGTGAGATCATCATGGGGAAGCTTTCTTCTGGGGTGTTTTTCTTAGTTCTGAATTTGGTTGGTTTGGTTATTAGAGAGTTTGAGGAAGCTTTCTTTTGCTTCTTCTTGATTGTTATTGAGTACTATGAATTCCCAAACCATGCCTCCACCACGATGAAAGAAATGGACGGAGGCAGAAGAAAAAACCTTAATTGACAAGTACGGCGAATAGGTATGCAATGGTACTTTAGCGAAAACGTTAACCAGAGACCCATTGCTTCATATGACAATTTAATTCATCATGATTGTGACCCAATTACCTTTCCCTGGCAATGGATTTGGAAAGTTATCTCCACCAAAGTCCAAAAAGTCTAGAACATGAGGCATCAGTATTCCTTGGTGAAGCAGAAGATGAGTATTCCTTGTGTCTTGTAATCTTCTAGTCCTACATTTGGGATCTTCTATTTGAGTGTTGATATCAATTTTGAGTTTGAAGGTTTTTCATCATATAGATGATTGTAATTTTTGATGATCGTCTGTTGCAGTTGATCTCGTCTAAGAAATGTTTGTTCTTATTAATTGTTATTGACAACTTGTTGGAACTGATTTTTCTGGAAATTTTATAGGTTTGTTCTTGGTGTATATGAATGTTCTTGGTGTTCTTGGTGTTCTTGAAGAACAAGGGTAATAAAGTCCAAAAACCACACAGGGGTAATATGGTCCGAAAAAAGTCTATCTCCCAATTTTTAACGGAATATGACAGAAGGGTGCTAAGTGTCCAAGGAATATTCCGTCAAATGGGTGCGTAGTGTCTTTATCCAAAACACAGGGTAGTGGAGTGGAATTTTCCCTAAACTCAGGGGTGGTCAGTGTTTTTTACCCTAAAATTTAAGATATCACCAATCGTGTAATTTCATAATAAACCCTACTAGATATATCATTTGATACATCCAAGTCTTATAGGTTATCATTGGTACTTACTTTACATTTTAAATATCAATCCTCGCAAGTTTGTCCTACAATTCCAATATCAATACATAACTGAACAGACATCCCAATCATCAAGTAGCAGTAGGATAACCAGTCTCCAAGTAAAGCCTAAATTAATTAAATATAATTTGAACCCCCCAAATAATTTATAACAAATCACTCTATCATAGTCATATGAATACAAATCCTGAATTCCCTAAAAAAATACAAATCATGAAGAAGTAGACTCCAATTAGTCTTTAACACATCTAGACCATTCAATAAATAGGAATGTGCAATTATAGTTGAAACAAGTCGAGAACTTAACTGGATGACTTCATGGTTTCTCAGGTGATGGTGGGTGGGATCTTCCTTAATGCTTCTTAAATGACTTCCTTTGGTCTCAAGAAAGACTCCAAAATGAATTTATTCTTGACCCCTAACCCAAATCACTACCCCTAACCAGCACGTAAATTTATGTCATGTGCTCTTCACCTGGATGTTCACAATCTGATTAAATAATCTAGAGTTCACTATTAGTATTCCCATTATATCTCCTAAATTCAAAGACAACAAAGGTCAAAATTTGATACTACATCAGAGTTATCATAAGAGTCACATACACTATAAACCTTAATACTGAACGGAGTTTTTTTTTCCTATGTGATAATTGTTCTAAGTCGTCTGTTCATGTCAAATCTTCATAGTGTACACTAATAATGGGTTGTAAATCACATCCTATCGTATCCTTGGTTATGGTCGCGGAAAGCTCAACAATCGTTACACAATTATACAATACAATTACCACATAGAATAACGGATAAACATGCATCACAGAGCAATTTTCATGGTAAAGCACATATAACTCATGAATGCAACTAAGATAATACAACTCGTCCTGTCAGATACAACTTGAATTCGTTTATGTCCTTCTTCTCATCATGGGAGTAATAGTTATCCACAACCAATAAAATTCATCTCCAATCAAATCAAATCGGATAAAACTATAATACACAACAATTCTTGAGACAGGATGAGTGTGGGCGGGAATAACCAAGACTTATACTTAAGCTATCCATTACCCGAACGACTTTTCAAGTTTTAATTATCTTGCCCTATATTCATTTTAAGGTAGCCTACCAGTTTTTAATTCCCTTATAGGATTGTCTGCTCTGATACCACCTGCAATAAACCCCTCACCCGGCTCAGACAAGATCGGGAGGGCGCTTCTAAAAGTAACGGCGGACATCGAAAGCATAACCTCCGTATATATTACAATACTATTAATTATTACACTGTTTATATCATGTACGTCGTTAAGTACTACTATATTACACATAAACTAGCATAATATATGTCTTCTCGTGACTATATCATTCTACGTGAGTCTCGTACCTACTACACGATAGTATTTAGCTCCTAAACCTGCGGTGGGAAGGAAAACAAGAACCGCAATTTTTTAAAGACGGCATAAAATACTGAGTAAGTAAACACCCAAGCACGTAAACAGATGACAAAGTATGATTTCTTTTCTCAGCAAATATAAAGAGGAATAATTCATAAAAGGATAAACTTGATGAGTAAAGTAGGAACTCAAATAAATTCATATCTTATCAAATTTCCTTCTTGACCTTTAACCGGATTATCATTACCAGTCTCTTTCTTCTTTCCTTTCATAAATTTCATTTACTCATAGAAAACCATACTTTTAACTTCTTGATACGGGGAAGATATACTATTTTATCACTACCAACCACGACCTTAAGTGCGGACACACCCCTAAGACTTCTTGCGGCCAAAGAGGTGAGTACATGGAGCGAACTGGCAGGTTGCGACTGGGTTAAAATACACAGGCCGAGTGACCAAAGTTAACTCGACAATAATAATCAAAGTTCGATTGACTGGAGTTAACACGATAATAATAAGCTTCTCCCGTACAAATCTTTCCACTGTACGTTATTATGCATTATTATTTTCGTGTGGCGATTTCGATGCAAATATTTCGAATGGTAAAAAAATCTCAAGTAAAACATATATATATATATATATATATATATATATATATATATATATATATAACATAACACATTTTGAGACAAATATTAAAAATCATAGGGTGTGTATGGTGCGAGCGAACTTTTAGGGTTCCTGGGGGCCCCAGTTATTTTTTTTACCGATTTTGACAAAAAGGCAGCCGGTTTCGCCTGTATTTACGAAAATACCTGCAAAACGACTAAAGTTTTCGCGGGTTGGGACAAAAACAGTGCGCCCGGATGGGTCTGACTCGCCCAGTACTATGAAACAGGTTACAAATATCATGAAATATTCAAGGGTTCCATTACCGAGTTTTGAATAGGAAGTAGCTTTCATGAAATAGATTTAACTTATTATGAAATGTTCTAGAATGTTCCGAAATTGATAATCATGCAAACATTTGAAGTAAACCATCGACAATGGTGATTAACGTTGGACATATTAGCACCAGTACTCGTCGAAATAGATGTGAAATATGTTAGAGACAAAAAAAAATTGATTTCCGAAATGTTTGTCTCCATCTAAGCCTGATTACACATCATAACTACATCCCTACATTAATTGGACTTTTATGAACTTAAAGTAATGCCAATAAGTACTCCACGACCGTCACGGAGGCATGGACTTGACAATCACAAACTGCTGGAACATCACAGGTGACACAGTAACTGTCCCACAAAACCCACAAACCACCACCAAATGCTTTCGGGTCAGCAACGAATCCCCTATCGAATCCAAGGCTGGCACACAAGTTCTTTTCCTTTTCCCCGGTGAACCTTGTTTCCGTGATGAAAACAATGTTGGGATTATGAAACGCCATCTTGTCTTTGAAAATCTTCCAGAATTCAGTAGAGTTATTTCAACATGTAGTCACAACAGAACTTTAATCGAATAGTTTATGGCGACCGTACGCGGATCCATTGGTCCCCCACCACCAGCCTAATCTTTGTTAGTAGAGTTTTTACATACTCACATGTGCACATGAAGTCCACAATAACACTAGTCTTTGGTGCAGCAAAGCACAACACCGAGACCTCTTCATCCTGCAGTGGGAAACGTCCCAGCCAACACTGCGTTGTTAGTTTTCCCTCTATCGGACCTTGCCTCCTCTTCGTGCTTCGTCCATGATCCTGTAAAGGTACCACTTATTTCTTCGATTTGGCATCCTCTTCAGCTACAATGGAGGTTAAGGCGTCCCCGGTGAAACTAGTTTTCTCCACCCTGGTGCTCAGAATCCATCGGTCCATTGAGCGGACCTGTGGGGCTGTCATCTGAATCACAACTGAAGATTTTTCTGTGTTTGGAGATGAAATGAACGGCACAGCCGTGCACCATGATTCTGTCACAGAGGCCCAACGAGGTTAGTGAGCCATGTTCAATCTGCGATATGATTTGATTGTGGTTGCACTGGGATTGAACACAACACACCCACCCATTTATGTATATAACGACTTTACATGACGGTTAATCCTATGAACACCCACATTTTTTTGGGTAGTGGAAGAGTTGGGTTGTTACACGTTTTCACATGCATTTTTAGATGGGGGTAGTGCAAGCGTTAAAAAAGGGTTCGTGGCAGAGCTTAAAGAACGATGAAATTGAAGAAACAAGAACACAAGAGCACACACAATACAACGTGGTTCACTAGCGATGAGCTAGCTACCTCCACGACCTGAAAACCCCCGATTTTATTGAGTGACTCCCACGAATACAACCCACACACTGTAATACATGACCTATAGCCTTTATATAGGTCTACAATACAGCTTGTGCCCAGAGAAATACAAAAACCGAGCTAAAAAACCGAAAAGGAAACAATTATGGCCGCCTCCAGAAAGTGTTCGCACGAACAAACGTGGTGTTCACATGAACACGCTCGTGCTAACACCTATGTTGTTCTCACGAGAACACCTACATAGCCCCACTTGTCTTCTTCTTCTCTTGCTCCTCCGCTTGGTCCGTTTCTTTCCCCTCTTCATCGCCAACTCCTCACCAAGACCAAATACATTCAAGGAACCTTTGGATTCCCAAAACTCTCAATGATTATATAATTTTTACTACTTTGTAAATGATTCATAGCATGATTTTGTAATGATGGTTCCAATAGTGTAATGCTGATCCAATAGTGTAATGCCTTTCTACGATTTCATAGTTTTTTTTTAGACATACCTGTTTGTCTACTACTGGTTTGAACCCAGGACCACATGCAGGGGCTATGAAATGTTCTATCACTTGAGCTAGCACCTATTTGCTACGATTATCCTTTAGAACCCGAGCTAGAAGAGTTACCGGGTGGGTAAGAATTCTCCATCCCAGAATCGCTTCGATGAACGTGTTTTTCAAGGACTTCTTCCCCTGCTGCTGACAAGAACTTCTTATTCCACCCATAAACTTTTGCACTAATTCAATCAAGGATACCTGCAAAAGTACCCATCTTCGAGCGTCCAACTTTAGTTGGTAAACCCATATACTTTTCGAACGAAGGCACATAATGAACCCCCAGGGGTTTGCATAACTATAGCGAAGTGTGTTGAGGGACACTAGTAGAGAACATCCCGGAAGATTTTTGCAAATTAATCATCTGACCTGAAGCTTTCTTATAGTTCTGAAAAATATTAAGAAGAGCTAAAGTCTCACGTTACGTCGCCCTTGTAAACAATATATCGTCGTCTGTGAAAAGTAGGTATGAAAGTTTGTAATGTAAGTATAAAATACAGGATAAAATACTCTAGAAGGGGGTTGAATAGAGTATGGAAACCTTTGCTAAAACTTAGTCTTTTGAAAAATTTAGATAAGCCACTGAAAGAATCTCAAGGCCTTGGAGGAGCTTTGATAAAAGACA
Source organism: Linanthus parryae (assembly GCA_023055425.1). NCBI lineage: Eukaryota > Viridiplantae > Streptophyta > Magnoliopsida > Ericales > Polemoniaceae > Linanthus > Linanthus parryae. Next base: position 78,091,187 of record JALGPY010000005.1, read on the forward strand.
GAAGCTTCCTAATAACTAGTGAAAGCTTCAAGGTCTTGAGCTGTGAAATACTTGAAGTCTTTGAGTAACCAGTTTTGTGCTAGATTGTTTGCAGTGGAATAGAGCAGTACTGTAAAGTAAAGAACACAAGCATTTTACAGAGTTCAGTCACAATTAGACCTAGTCTCTGCCTGAGGGATCTAACCCCTCTAGGATTTTGCAAACACTTCTTGTTAAACAACCATATTTAACCCTAGATCTCAAGCCTAAGTGAGTTGCCTTACACCTATAAAGCTTCTGGTTCCCAACCTATCTAGTAACAGGTACAATCTGTTGAAACAATAAGAACCTCTTGTTGAACAACTAAAATTCTAAGTTTGTGAGGTTTAAGAAATCATAATAATGACACAAATTAAGTACAAGTATTGAAGAACACAGAAAATAAATAAGCTGTGAAGCTTGGATGTGTTCTTCAGCTTTCTGGATGATTGATCTTCTTGTTCAACACTGTTGAGAGCTTGATTTGATTGAAGAGTTGATTGTATGATGTCCACGCAGTAAAAACTCTTTTTTCTCAATGATAAGTCCACACTTCAGTCTCCTTTCTCTCTTTGAAATTCAAACTGAAACTTATATCCAGCTGCAGTAACTGAATGAGAGATTTGAGGAACTGCCTCTCCTAAAAATCCTCTCCGAAACATGCTTCTTTCAACATCTATGAATGGATAGCCATTAGAGTTTGTTGTGGGGGGTTTGAACGACAAAAAACCCTGCAAAAAACTTGATTTCAAAGTCAACCAAAATCCAGAAAATAAATCAACATAGAACTGGCTGTTTGGCACAACAGTTTCTGCAAGAAACTAGGCCCACAATATTCATAACTAGATAAATACCAGGTCAGTAATATGTAAAAGATACATGATAAAATTATGATTACGACTTGTAACAAGTCATTAACCATCACAATTCCACATATAGCCACCTGCAAGAAAGAATTAGTTAGGCAGTCAACAGCTCAAGGAAAATCTCAAGGCCTTGGAGCTCTGTGACATTCTTCACCGTTTTAAGCTTAGAACTTTCCAATCATTGAATCAATCAAGCTGTGAATCCTGTGAGTGTTAGAAATACATAAATATAGTTCAAGAATATTTGTAAGACACATTAAATCAACAACTGATCCAATGCTACACCTGCATACACAAGATTGTTAAATGTTAAAGCAGACTTAACCAATTCAAGAGCAAACATAAACCTTCAAGGACTTGGAGCCTTGAACATTGTTACCACTTTCTTTAATAGTCTTTGAAAATGTGTCTCCACTGTCTTTCATCATCTTCAGTAAACATCCACAATTCATACTTCATATCAAGGAAGAGAAATTGAATTATCAATCTCCCCCTTGATGAAAGACAAAAAAAATATATTCTTATGTACTCAGCACCCTGCAACTGAATAACAACATTACTCTGCAAGTATAATAACATATAGCAAAAAGAAACCAAACAAACAAGTATGAAAACAGATAAGCTGTCATAGATCAAACCAAAATAGTCCTACAAAAACAAGAATACCAAAAATAATTCCTACAGACTTATTACAATACCATAAATAATTCCGACAGACTTATTACACATATATCCTTCTCCCCCTTTTTGACTTTCATCAAACACAGTTTAAGGAATGTAGGATCATACTCAGAGTTTTTGAAAACAAAACTAAACAGTTTACTGAACATCAAGGCTTTGAAAGAAAAAGAAGAAAGATACTAGATAGAAAGAAGAGACAGAAGGGTTCAAGGCTTTGACTTCACACAACAACATCCTTCTAAGCAATCTTCTTTCCTTATGAATCCTTGATTTCTCCTTTGCCTTTGTCAACACCAGCTTGCTCTGGCTCATCTTCATCTGTTTCATCTTCATCTGATTCCTCTTGGTCTTCATCTTGTTCTTTTGCATCCCTGTTCCAACCTCAGCAACAACTTCAGCTATAATCTCATCAACCTTTGCAGCCTCTTTCTCAGTAGCTTCTCCAGTAACTTCTTCATCACCATCTTCTTCATCAGATTAATCAAATAAATCCTTTGAAGTAGAAACCACTGGAATTGCCTTCTTCTTCTTCTTCAGAAAACCCCCAATCACTTCATCTGAAGCCACACTGTCATCATGACTAGCAGTAGATGGAACTTCCTCTTGTTTCAAGCATTAATAATCGTGTCCAACTTCCCATTCACCAAGGCCTTGAACTTACCAATATCTGTACATAAATGAAACTGACATTGCCTTAAGTCCTCTATATAATCTTCATAACCTCAATCCTATCAATGATCTGAGAAAAATCCTGATTAACTGAAGCCATTGAACCAGTAGCTTCCTTAGATTTAATGAACTCTTTCTCCTTCATCTTAGCAGAGGACAACTCATAAAAGATTTTCCAATCCCCTTTCTAAGTATGCACAATCCCAATCCTTTGGAGAGCAGCTTCATCTACCAACCCAAAACCACCAGCTATTTTCTCCTCATTCTTCAATGATATCCCAAACTGCTTAAAGAATAAAGGGAGCCAATTTGCATAAGGCAGAGGAAGATTCCTAGTCCTAGTTGTTAAATAAATCATATGCTCCATAACAACACTAGGAAGATCTATCTCAAGACCTAGACAAATCAGAAATATAAGGATAAGAACCCTATCAGTAATCAACTCCCTATAATGCTCTCTTTGGACAATACACATCATGATAATTGTGAACAAAATCTTTGCTTCACAATGGAGCACAAAGTGTGTCAATTTCTTTGGTCCAGTTGGTGTGCCTTCTAAGAAAAACATCTCTTTTGCCTTCTCCAAACATTATTTTCTGTCAGGAGTTTCACACACTTTGAATTTCCTAGGAATCCCCAAGACCTTGGAAAAGACTTTATGATCTAACCTCATATCGACACATGCTACTCTAGAGGTTAAAACGTAACTCTCTTCATCTTCCTGCACCAAATTCAAATAAAACAGTCTTATAAGCCCACGGTAAGCCTCAAAACTAGGGTTTATCATCTTCCAAACAGATGAATCTTTCAATTTTCTGATGCAATCTATGTCCAATTTAGCTCATAGATCATCACAAATTAAACTAAAGAAAGCAACTTTGGAAGAAGCATATCCATCCATCCAAACCTTCTTGACTTCTAGACTAATAAACCAATTTTCAGCAAGTAAATACTTACCAAAAAGTCCTTAGCTTTTGATTTTAGCAGTTGTAGTTTTAACTATGACATTTTTCCCAGATGGTTGATCACCTTTTACTTCTGGTTGCTGCTACTTTGAAGTCTGATCTTTCTGTTTGTCTTCCACCACTTTCTTCTTCTTGTCTCCCCCTTTCTTCTTCTTTGACTCAGATTGACCCTCCTGATCATCCTTCTTTTGCTCTGCCTCTGGTACTTCTTCCCTCTGCTGTTGACTCTGTTGAACCTCTTCTGATTCTGCCCTTGAAGCCTCCACATCCTTTCATATTTTGACCTTCTTGGCTGCAGGGGATGCTTCTTGCATGCTCTGTTTCCCCTCTGATTTTGAATCAGATATGGTGACCTCAATCTTCTTGCTAGACCTCTTCTTCATCCTCATTGTTGAAGGATCTGTCTTCTGTTGAAGTCTAGCTGATTTGCGCTCCATTTAGGTTTGGGTTTTTGAGAAGAAGAAGAGAATTGAGAGAGAGATATGAAAGAAGATATTGAAATATATGACGATGGTAGTCAATATTATTGCTTTGCTTCGGGGGAAAATTCTTGGAGTCATCCCACTTGAAGATCGAAGTTGGTGACAGTAACGCCGTTGGCGAGCTAAATGGCTATTTTTTGTCCCCACCGAGAATCAGCATGCCTGAGTCTGGTCTCTTCACTTGAGAAGTCAGGTCATACAATGTCCAGATTTACGAGGTTGTCAAGGAGTGCATCTAAGTTACCCAAAGCAGCAGAAGCACAATTTTCTCTCCTTGAAGAAATTACCAACCTTTCTTGGTCTGTCTCTAATCTTGGTCACTTGTGTCACAGTCTCTAAATTTGTTGTCGTTGGTGGCAGTTCTGTTTAACTATTATGTATGTGGATGGTGAAGAAGTCAATAAGTCATTAGCCTATCGTGTAAGTAGATAGGTGAATTTGTTAGACTTGTGATGATGCAAGCACATATTGACAGAGGACACGGCTGAGAAGACGGCCCTGCAACGTAAGGATTGGATCGTTGTCGACGGAAATATCTTAACGATCATGTGACAATGTTGTTTTAATAAGTTTCTTATTAGTTAAGGAGTTTATTTATATTGATTCAGTGTCAAGTGGGTGTTAGTGATGTTAGTCAATTTGTAGGGGCTTTGGGGTAATGAGAAGAAGTTCGATTAGTATTTATATATTGACTTGGCTCAGTATATCTTTCGAATTGAATGAAAGTTTCGTTATTGAATAGAATCTTAGTTTTTTGAGATTTCATCATCTGAAATAACTGAGCCGAGACGGTAGCTTCTCAAACCATCCATACCCGGGGATTTGTTTTCACTAATACTCTTAACTGCTTTAAACACAGCCAAATCTGTGATAGGGTGGGTGATTGTGAATTATTCTCATCAGTAAGAATATTACCCAACTCCTCTAAGTGGTAGGGCAGATGGGGAGGATCCACTTTCTCATACACATTTGAAAGTAATTTGTTACATGCATTTTGAGAAGATTGTTATCATGAAACCAAATATTGTTATCGTTTTTCAGAGAAATTTGTATATCTATTATGCGTCTAATGACAGTTAAATGGTGAAATAATCTAATATTCCTTTCACCGTGGATAATCCAGTTAGCTCCAATTTTTTGTCGACAAAGAGTCTCTTCATGTTGGAGGATTCTATTAAATTCAGCACTAACATCCTTTTCTAATAAAAACATATTATCACTAAATCTCTAACTTTGAGCTTTTTGAATCCCGGCTTAACGGGCCAGAGTCCTTTTCCTTTTATGAATATATTCAAAGGTATCCCTATTCCAATTCTTAAGTTTTTTTTCGCAAATCAAACAGAGAGGTACTACTAGAATTACCATGAATCCAAGAGATAGCCAAAAATGTTGGTGTACGCCCTAGAGGCAATCTAATTTTGTGCGTACATTGTTTTGGCTAGACTTTTCATTGTATTAGATATGGAGATATTAATATAATGAAGTCCTTATATTACAATTGTTGTTATCTTAAACTATCCCTGGTCAAGTATAATGGTTAGTAGGACGATGACTATGCATATAGACTAGTATGTGGGTAGATTGATATGGAGATATCAAGTCTAACACGTGGGTATGCATTAGAGGTAATGACATACTGGATTGACCCACCACAAGAATACTACATGGAAGTTATGTGAATGTCACAAGAGATTGTCCTAGTGATAATGTTGTTGTGGTCCTTTGACTTGAAGTCACATGATACTATAGTTGTGAATTATCATGTTTTGATATCGTCAAACGTTTCACCGTAATTGGGTAACTAGAAAGACGATAATCAGACATGATATGAAGCAAGATATGAGATGGTAGTTATGTAGAGAGGATTTGTCCCTCCCACTTAACGGGAGTATGTATCCATGGCCACTCGTTGAGTAGGACTTAGCAAATGCCTGGAAAGGCTTAGGTAAATAAATATACGATGTTGATGTTTTCTGTTCAAATAAGTCTACTCCCAAGATCGAGAAACCATGGATTGCACATACGAGTGTGACATCCGTGTCTCGTTTCCAACCCGGATATTGTGACAAAGGGAGTATAAAACACTGTAACATTGGTCACAGAGGTTTTTCATATCACTGACTATTTTAATTGCTTGGGTAGCATTGATGTGTTGCTAGACACCGCTCAATGTTTCTAATTGTTATTTCCAACGTAGTAGGAACCTGCAGGGTCACACACACCAAAGTATTAGACTTGGTGTAGATGTTAACTGTTTGGACTAATTAACAATAAAGAATCAGGGATCAAAGTGAAACAATGTGCATATTAAGTTGGACTAAATAGCAAACTGGACTGAAACGAAAGTTAATCCAACGGTTGGATCTAATTAGTAGTGGGGAATTTTTTTAATTAATAAAGAGTTATTAATTATAAAAGAACGGTTCAGCCCTAATTATTTCATAAGATGCAAAATTAGAGCAAGAAACAAAAGAGAATAGGAGGCCGAACCCCCCTACCCGACTGGAAGAAGAGGCCGAGCCCCCCATCTTCTCCTCCATTGTTGCTGCTGCTTGATTTGATCAAGCTCCTGGTTGTCCCTTCCCTACACCGCTAGCAAGAAAAGTAGAGGAAGTTCCAGTTGTTGATCCTACAGTGTGGATACCAGCAGAGGTGTGGAGACTACTTTCGCACAGTGATCAGTCAAATTAACAAGGTAACCCTTCTCCTTATCATATTATGGTGCTTCACATGTGATCTATGGAGAGTTTTGGGCAGTAAATATTTGTATTTTTGCTGCGTAACCTGATAAAACCCTACAAAAAAGTCATTGAACTGAGGATACTTAAGCCAAAAAAAAAATCAAAACGAAAAGGTCTAGGTTTGTTCGAATATTTCATACCTTACATCGCTATAATAAGAGAAGAATGGTCAGAGTATGTACGCGGGAGGCAATTGGCGAGGTTGTTTGGTACATCAGCTTCCACGCCATGTTGCGTAGAGCTTGATCCAGCCTTTCCCGAGTGTTTGCAATTATTTCTCATCCATCAGTCCAAGTCATTTTCAGACCTAAGCAGTCGAGGTCAATCAGGTTGTAGTCATTGATATTGTTTAGAAAGTTTTGATTATTTGCAATGTTACTCATCCTTGTGAAACTCTTTCGTTCTGATGCTCCTATGAAATCTTTGTAATCCCTGGCGAAGAGCCATGGTTCAACAATATTAGCAGCCTTAAACTTCAACTCGTCCCAACGGACTTGTCTGTTAGCTTCATGGGGCTGGCATAGATAGCTGAGACTGTCATCTCCTCGAAATGATTCTTCGAAACTGAGACATGATTTTCTTGGAAAGACATGGACTTTTTGTAGTAATGGTGAGTAAATTATCATACCCGAGGACCCAAATTCCGCCGGAACGAACTTCCTGGGTCCACGTATTCTGACTTGTTAAAACCCAGTTTGTTGAAAAAGTTTCCTATTTGCTTATTTTCCCCTTTGGCTCAAGCTGAACAGCTAACTCAAACTTGTGGATTATGAGTAAATATATGAAATTCCTTTTAAAGCATTGTTTCTAGCCCCTCAGCAAGTCACGAACGAAAATTGGGAGGACATAATCGTCGGACTACTATTTTGAATAGGACCAATTGTGTTTTTTTACCAAATCAGTCAGTCGATCCATTATCTGTTGTCAGTTCCTTTTTGAATCCACCTCGACGAGCAGGAGAGATTGATCGGAGTCTTTGGCAAACATTCTTGATGCTTCTACCTTGCGACTTCGGTTACCGTCGGCTTATCTTGTTCGATGTCCATCAAAAATGTAGTTTATTCATTTGTAGTGTCATCTCTATTGTTTCTTTTGGGTCTTGTTCTGTTAATTAAAAGAACCTAAGTGAACAACCAACTAGGAGTGAGCGCGGACCGGCTTGGGGGTGTTTTTCGAAAATTTTGTCCCGGCCCAATAAGTATGGGTTCGAGAATTTTCAACCAAATCTAATAAATTGTTTGTGATACCCAAACCAAACATAATTTATTGACTCGACTGGATTCGGATCAGATTGAACGGTTTGTTAAATATGAAAATTTTAATTTAGAATAACTATGAATTTGGCTAAAAATATAAAGATGTGTAAGCATAAATGTTTGGGTTCAAACTTTAAATAATTTGCTAAAATAATGAGTAACTAGAGAAAAATCAACTAAAACTTCAGGACAATCAATTAAACAATTATGCGGGGTGTATCGAACTAAAATATGATACTTTTCGAGGTGCAGTTTGAGTCGGACAAGTTCAGTTCCAAACCAGTTTTGTCAACTCCGAGATCATGATCAATCAAAGTTAGTTCAAGTTTGTGATTCTATAGTCGTAACCAATCAATAGTACGAACGGGTGCTAAGTTCGGAATTTTTTGGTGCGGATCGATTTGGGACGGCTGGTTTGAGCAATTTTTGCTCACCCCTACAACCAACCACCAACGCAAAAGTTTGCTTACAACTACGTATCCTTTATTACCAATAGCTACCATAGGGGTTTTACTGTTACTTTTGATAGTGTTGGCTTCATAATCAACCTTGGATCTGAATGAAATCAAAGGCTGAGAATTCACGAAAGCAATCTGTTTCTTTAAAGAAAATTTAAGGAACTTCTTGATTCGGAGTGGCTTCAGCGATGGGTCCACTCAGGAAAATATCTCAAGATAACTGACTCTAGTCCGTTGTCTTGCTCCTGGAAACTAAACACAGCTCCCTCAAAAAAATAAAAAATAAACAAAATGTTATAAACTAAATAGTAGAGAAGAAAGAACACTGTAGGGACGAATATCAAGTCTGTATTATTCTCCACCAAACTACTTTATATTGGGTGTGGGGTTCAATCATTATCATCTATACATGGTAGTACAATATTCTGTGAATATTCACCATATAAAATATATATTTCATAACACTCTCCCTCGAATATTCACTCATACGATGCCTCGTTAAAATCTTGTCAAGCAAAACCCGTGGGCACAAAAGCTCTCACGAAGGAATACGAGTGCATCTTGTGAGTGGAGATTTGGTGTAGTCTTCAAATCATTCATGGCTGCATGCCTCATCAAAACCTTGCTTGGAAAAACCCTGTGGGATAAAAACCTCCGCTAAGGAAAAAGAATACAACCCCTTGCAATTTAATCTCCCCCTCTTTGCATCATCTTGATGTCACACTTCATACCTGAAAGTCAATTTATGGGAAATACATAATGTCTAACATAATATGAGGCAACATGATCATTCAAGATAATAAAAATTATCAGTTAATAAGTATGCACTCGTATTCCTTCGTCAGAGCTTTTGTGCATATGCACCTAAACTACTCGCGAGTGTGTATCTTCAATTTGCTTCAGCAAAGAAGTATACCTCATGGGAAATAGCTCCATGGATTTCACATATATTGATTCGTATGATAATTTTTTGTAACTAGTTACTTTCGTATTCGTAGTCTTAAGACTAAACGAATTATCAATCACTCTAAACAAAGAGAGGATTTGTGGGTTATTATTATAACCATGAGAAACATATGGTCACTGCTTTCAATATAGCCTATTTCTCTTTCAATAGTCTCACGCATTCAAAAATTATGGTGCTGACATTTGAATATATTGTTCTATATGAACATGGATTCTTGAGGCATCTCAAGTACATCAAAGTACTTCACATATATGCTTGATGCATTAACTGCAGAGCTCGTGTATATATACACACATGAGTGTTGACTTTGATTTTGGCTAATATGTAGTCAAACACGATTCCACTTGTAGTGGTTTAAGGAAATCATATGATTTAAGCGCTTTAAAATTAATATCATCAACGATCATATGAATATACTCAAATGTAGGTATAAGCTTCGACATTATCTTTTTCCACTTGAAGGGCATTGATTTTCCAACGTTGGTTTGATCGTTTATTGATGATTCACTTGTGTTCTGAATTTCTATCGAATTGGAAATATTATGATCATGATCCATATAAATGATCTATATGATTGCATAAACAACCCTTACAATTGGATTTGAAGTTTGAAGTCAAACGTACTAAAGTTTGAATAAGACAAATAAGTCGAAGTTCATGCCACGTAATAGGTTATCTCCTCCCCCTCATGACACGAACCGTGTGATCAATGTCATATATTTATTCTTTCGGCATATTATTTACACACACTCAGCCAAAAAATCTAGGCGAGAATGTATCTCCTTAGCAGATACAATTTGTCACAATTCAAACTTATAGTTCTCAAGAACTCTAAAATACTATCCTCTTGGGATAGGAGTTTCACTTATGAGAATACAATAATCCCACCCATGCTCCTCCTTTAAAAGGCGTTTAAATGAGATAGATAATGAGCATAGAGCATGTAGATATATATAACAAACTCATATAAAAAATTCATCCGAATGGATAATATTGCACGATTTCTAAGAAGTGCATATATAGTCAATCTAAAATAACCTTGAAGACTATTTGAAGTCTTAAATAAATTATTCAAGCAACCAATCACTTTAGTGATGCCAATGGTGATAAACTCAATCTTAAAATTTCTGGAGAGGTCATGTCAAAAACCATTGATCTTCTAGAGACGATATGTCTTCTAGGTGCTCGATATAAGACATGCACATTTTCCAAATGTGAGATTGACAACATTAAAGCCACTTCAGGGTCGTATAATAAATTTTGGATGTTATATGATATTTCATATGGAATCACAACGCATCAACTAGGCGTCGGTTGGGCGATGAAATGCATCAAGCCATGACAAAACTCTCTACGTTGTATGGGGGATGTAATGAATGAAGCCAAAATTCTCTACGGAGAATGTCTAATTTTATTACATTTAATCTCAATATTCTAGGGAAATTTTCATGTCAAAGCGGACACAAATGTGCTAAAAAGCTACAATTTAGAGCCTTAAAAGGTCTCATGTACATCCTTGAATAGAGTTTTTTTTTCTTCAATTGTCGAAACTTCTAGTTCAACAAATGTTAGGCTACCTCTTATAGGGTACCTTTTCATAAACTCAAATATTTCATAAAATGAGTCAAGAAGCACACTAGGGGCTTATGCATTTTTTGCTATTGTCTTTTTTCTTGTGCGATCCACCAAAGAAATAGGGGCTTCATAACAATCAAGAAAAAAAAATAAGATTTAGAGATAAAATAAATAAAAGTAGCTAACCTTGATAGTAATGAACCCATGAACCACATATTTTGTAGGATATTTATCAAAGAACTCCTTTAAGAATCTTTGAATGAGAAACTAATAATCTCTAATCTAATTGTGTTGCGCCAAAAAAATGACATGGCTAGTTCATTGTTAGTCTTGTAATTTCCAAGGAGTTGGAATGATCATGGATCACTCAACAAAAAATTAGCATAGATGTGAGCAAAATCGCATCGGCGTATGACAAGTACGATATCATGACAACTTAAGGGGTGGCTTACTTGCAACATTTTTTTTGTCTCCCTGTTTTTATGTACTCTTTTACTACATAGGGTATTATAGGGGATCAATCCTATAAATTATGTACTCTTTCCCCCTGTTTTTATGTACTGTTTTTATGACTTAATAGATAGTGCTTTCTGGAAAAGAAGATCATAGCCACATGGCAATCATCCAGCACACCATAATGTGCTCCACACAAACAAGATCACCAGCCGCGCTGATCCACGAGGGGGCTGCGAGAAAGGGCCCTCGCATACCACCGCACGGGACTTGTAGGGACTTAGTGGTTTGGAGGCTAGAGTAAATCCTTTCGCGTGCGAGCGACAACCAAGCCTGCACGCGACCCCTAGTTCCTGCTTTTGGTAGATTTATGGCACGAGCTTCATAGACCCGGTCAAAACGGTCAAACCCGGTCAACCCCATAACGGTTTCGGTATACGCGGATAACGTCCTGTAACGGTCCCTATATACGCGGACTAACGTGCCGTTGTGGTTAAGCTAATTAAGCCGCCATTGATGGGCGCATTAACCACACTGCAACGGTCACATTCTCCGTTATATATAGGATCATTAACCCTTCCATACAAGGAGAACGACCCGAGATACGCGAAAAAGCTCTGCCAAAATCCTGTCTCTCTCTCTCTCACACAGTACTATTGCCTTACTCTCTCCCTACACACAACCCAACACTTCCTGTGCCATTTCTATTCTCTGCCCTTGGTGTACACAGAGTTCTCTCTGCAGGATTCTCTTGTACACATTTTCGTGAACCCGACGTGAACTTACCATTGCAAGCAACCATGTCCCATGAAGATGATGTCAGTAACAGATCACCTTCCACGGAGACCACCTCGGGAGAGCAGGCCCGCCGTACTCCTACAACCACCGGTGAAGCTCCGACGATAGAGGCCTTGGATGCCACCATCCAGAACCAGGCAAAGCCTCTTAAAGCTCAATCTGCACAACTGGAACGGATAATGGCTATTATGGGAACTCTCGCCCCAAATCCCGCACCAGCCACCACCGTCTCTCAGGGAGGAGGAGCCTCCACTACTCAAGGATTGGGAGTGTCAACCACACCACCCAATCCTAACCTGCAAACTCCACCGGCAACTACGCAGTTTCCCTCAATTCAGGGGTCAACAGCTCAAATGTTGCCTCTTGCTAATCACACTCCTCAACCTCCAACTTTGGTACCTAATCCGGCCTCACAATACCCCTTGCCTCCTCCATCGGCAACGTGGGGAAACGTGAACTCACAATATGTTCCTAGCCCTCCCGCGACATATGTGTCGCCTCCGCCTGCGGCAACCCCTCCTCCTACTACTGAGGGAAGTACTCCGGAGTGTATGACGTCGCTGCAACGGCGCATAGACACCATTCTGGCTCACCAATCGTTCGCGGACACCATTATCCCGAAGCTTGACAACGATCCACCAATTCCACGAGAGATCTACCTCATGCCTAACCCTGCCGGGTACAAAGCTCCTAAATGGGACAAGTTCGAAGATGTCAATGGAAACGCCCATGAGCATGTCATGCGCTTCATTGATGTAATGGGGCCGTACGGGGCTGATCCTAAGCTGCTGATGCGCGAGTTCCCGAAATCCTTGGGGAACGTGGCCTACAAGTGGTACAGGACGTTGGAAGCCGGATTTGTAAAGACCTGGGACGACATGGTCCAGAAATTTTACACTAAATTCTTCCAGATGGAAGAAAAGGTGACAATGATTCATCTCTCGCGGATGTATCCGAAGCGCGAGGAGGATGGAGTGACGTTCATCAAGAAGTTCAGGGACAAGTCCTTGGAATGCAAAGACGTGATACTCGAGAGCAGACTCGTGGAGATATGCTTGCAATGCATGCGAGACGAGTATAAAGGTATGCTTATCAACCTGCAAACACCTACATTTTCGAAGCTAATCGAATGCACGAAGAATATTGAGCCTATAGTGGAGAAGCAGAAAAAGAGGAACGCCCCTGAGAGATCCCCGAGCGGGACCACTTTCAAAATTGGGAGGTTCAGCTACAAGAGAGGACGTGAGGCGGAAGTGAATACGGTCTCGCCCCAAAAGCAGCCAAAGGTAGTGAACTTCGATGCGTCACCTCTGACATGTTCAGTAGAAGAAGCGAGAGACTTGTGTAGACAATGGCGTCAGGATGGTGTCCTGCCGCCGCTCGAAAGGGCACCCTCCAAGGAGATGGTGAGGGATCCGAAGTGGTGCGAATGTCACGGGAAGTTCATGCACCCCACGGCTGACTGCAAGAAGCTTAGAATCATGGTAAGCCAAAAGATGAAAAATGGCGAATTGATTGTCAGCGATCAAAGGCAGGACGTCCGAAACAATCCACTGCCTGCCCATGCGGAGCAAGAGCCGAAAGGCAAAGAGGTCGCCACGATCTCAATTGTGGACCTTGAAGAGGTTGCGGAGGATGGTCTACCCATCATTGCCAAGATCCACAATGACGAGGACTACAGCATAGACACTGAGGACGAACGTGCCGATCGGATGAAGGGGTCGCACGGGTTCAACTGGTTCTTCGATGAGATGAACTTCTCAAAGAAATGCCGGAAGGAGATGACAAAGGCGATCCTGAGGATAGCAGAAGATTACGAGGAGGATATTGTAGTCTCCAATGGAAAGGTTGTCAGGGCATCTCGCTCTACAGAAAAGGTCATAACGTTCTCCGCAAGCGACAAGAAGACAGATGCAAGTCATCAGAAGCCTCTGTATGTAACAGCAATTATCAATGGTGTGGAGTTCAAACGAGCGTTCGTCGACAGAGGAGTGGCAGTTAATGTTGTCTCACTCAACACTCTGAAATTAGCAGGAATTCCAGAGCACAAGATCGTAAAGCGTCCGTCCCCGCTGATGGGATTCGGAAGCGACTCCAGAATGAGGATAGGATGGATTCGTCTGGGTGTCCAGATCGGCAAAATCAAGTGTTCAGCAAAATTCTATGTCATTGATGCGAACACTACGTATCATATGATTATAGCTCGAGCCTGGATTCATCGCTTCGACGCGGTCCCTTCCACGACCCACCAAGTGATGAAAGCTATCTGGAATGACAGGATAGTAGAGATACCATCTTCGATAAATCCTTTCAACATGGATGAAGCGCATCTCAGTGAGGCGGTATGGTTCATTGAGATGGCAGATGAGCAAACGCGGGGGCCGTTCAACCCCACTCCTTTGCCCCGATGGGAGGACATCAAAGATCAGTCACCCGCAGGAGTAATGGTGACAAGAGAGGAGGCCAAGGAAAAGTCGTCTACGCGAAAAAACGCGCTGCGGATTGCCTACCAGGGAAATAACGTGTATACTCTGAAAAGGATAGCAAAACATGATCCTGAAGGCAAGGAGATAGAGAGTTTCTACGCCAACGGGAAGAAATGCTATCGCATATGAAGGTTCGCGGGGGTGTCCTCAGGCGAGCATGGGGATATCCCTGAGCAAATCAATCAAATTGAGCAGGTTATGGAACCAGACAAACCTACGCCAAGTGTTTTAGAGGAAAAGCTAAAAGAAGCACCCGAATGCATGGAGGACAAACCCAGGCCGCAAAAGAAGGAGTTGAAGGAGGTATTCCTAAGCCCGAACGAAGAAAAGAAGAGGCCAGTCTTTTTAAGTGCGGACCTCACAGGGGAGGAGGAAGAAAGATTGCTACAACTTCTGACTGAGTACAAAGACGTGTTCGCATGGGAATACGATGAAATGCCTGGTCTGGACACGAGCATCACCATGCACCGGTTAGATGTGATCCCGGGATCCAAACCGGTAAAGCCGAGCACGAGAAGCTTTAGACCGGAGCTTAACGTTAAGATCAAGCAGGAAGTTGTAAAACTTCTGAATGCCAAGTTCATCGAGCCGACTCACCATCCTACATGGTTGGCTAACATTGTACCTGTGGTTAAGAAGAATGGGCAGCTTCGCATTTGCGTGGATTTCCGGGACCTTAATCGTTTCTGCCCAAAAGATGATTTTCCACTTCCCAACATCGACCTGCTTATTGATTCGACCGCGGGTCATCGCATGTTCAGCTTCATCGACGACTTTAGTGGGTACAATCAGATCAAAATGGACCCCGAAGATGCACAGAAAACCGCATTCATCACTCCGGTAGGAGTCTTCAATTACACGGTTATGCCTTTTGGCCTCAAGAACGCAGGCGCAACTTACCAGCGAGCCATGATGGCCCTGTTTCACGACATGATGCACAAGGAAGTAGAATTCTACGTGGACGACTTAGTTGTCAAATCCAAGGAAGAGGCAGACCACCTGGGGGATTTGCGGAAAGTGTTCAACAGATGCAGAAGCTTTCAATTAAAGATGAACCCCATGAAGTGCGCATTCGGAGTAACATCGGGGAAATTCCTGGGATGTGTGGTACATCGTCAAGGAATAGAGCCTGATCCTGCGAAAGTATCGGCAATCACTAGCATGACGGCGCCGCACAACCAAAGTACCTTGAAGACCTTCTTTGGAAGCTATCCTACCTGCGAAGGTTCATCCCAGCGATCGCCGAAATCACCTTCTGTTTCAGCGATCTTCTCAAGAAGGACGCTCTACATAACTGGACTACAGAGCACGAAGCTGCGTTTGGAAGGCTAAAGGACATGTTGACATCTTCAAAGTTAATGATCGCACCTCACCTCGGATAACCACTCTTGTTGTACTTGACGTCAACGAAGAGGTTTATAGGGGCACTCCTGGCTCAGGAGTATGAGGGGCAAGAAAGGCCGATCTACTACATTTCTCGCATAGTGCTGCCAGCAGAATCAAGGTACGCGGACATCGAACGCCATTGCCTCGCCCTATTCTTTGTAATATAAAAGTTAAAGCACTATTTTTCTTCGCACAAAGTGGTAGTGGTCACAAAGAGTGATCCTATACGGTATCTTCTGACTCATACTACTCCTGGGGGAAGATTGGCAAAATGGTATATGACCATTTCTCAATATGACATCACATGTGTTCGACCCCGGGCAATCAAGTCGCAAGCGGTGGCGGATTTGCTAGCACAGTTCCCTGATAAAAGTCATGAGCCTGTGATTGAGGAAGAACTGGAGGGACCTGAAATCTACGCAGTTGAGATGCGCTATTGGACGCTCCATTTCGACGGGTCGTCAACAAGGAAAGGTGGAGGCATTGGGATAGTCTTGACCAAACCCGATGGAGAGGTCATAAAGATGTCAGCAGAGCTTGATTTTCACAGTCACCAACAACGAAGCAGAGTATGAAGCTCTCATCGCAGGTCTTCGCGCAGCGAGGGCACTAGAAGTAAGCAACTTGACGGTTATGGGAGACTCCAAGCTAATCGTCAAACAAGCCTCGGGCGAGTATGGTTTGAAGGAGATAAACTTGTTGCCCTACCGGACCTTGGTACAGAAACTGGTGCAGCAGTTCTGCGATGTCAGGTACGAGCACAAACCCAGAGCGGACAATAGGCATGCTGATGCTTTAGCTACCTTGGGATCCAAGGTTAGTGCGGATAAATGTCCCGCGAAAATCTCGATTGAAGTGCGAGCATCCTCGGCGTTGACAGAGGATGCGTGCGACGATGAATGCATGGATGATGCGGACTGGAGAAAGTCAATATTGCGTGCCATCGCAGAAGGCACGAGCAACGAGAATTGGGCATCCACAAAGGGGTATTGCATACATGACAACACCCTCTACTACAAAGGCCCTGGTGGAATACTCATGTGATTTGTCTCGGAGCAGGAGGGACAAGCGCTGTTAGAGAAGATTCACCAACATGCTTGTGGGGAAAGCGAGGTGTCAATCTATCGGAAGGCCCAGAGGTATGGGATTCACTGGCTGGACATGTCAACTGCCGCAGCATTGATCCAAGGAAATTGCGAGAGTTGCACACTGATCAAGGATTCTTTATCGATTGCTCTGACCGATGATGATGTGAATTGGAGGAAGCCACTCTTTGACTTTCTCACGCAGGGTATTGTGCCCGAGTCGAGAAAAGAAGCCGAGAAACTAAAGAGAAAAGCAGCACGGTATGCGGTGCAAGAAAATATGCTCTGGTGAAGGGGCCATGAGGGTAACCTGCTGCGATGTCTAGACAGCAAAGAGGCACAAGAGGTGATGGACCTCTCTCATGAAGTGGAACACCAGGGAGGTGCGAAGTTATGCAGACAGCTCCTCTCAGTCGGTTACTTCTGGCCCACCATGGAAGCAGATTGCCGCACTAAGGTAAGACGGTGCCAGGAGTGCCAGTTCAAAGGTAACCTAGTACATGCTCCTGCCGTAGATCTACATGCGTTGGGAACACCATGGCTGTTCCATACTTGGGCTTTGGATTTTGTTGGCCCCATCCGACCAAACTCGCAGGGGAATCAGTTCATTCACACCGCGACCGAGTTGTTCACCAAATGGGTAGAAGCAATACCACTAAATACAGCAAATGCGCTAGCCGTGGTCCATTTCATCCAAGAGAACATCATATGCAGGTTCGGAATTCCAAACACCATTCTCTCGGATAATGGCACTCCCTTTGTCAATCGCCAAGTAGCTGCGAAACTAGCAGAGTACAACATAAGGCAGATATGTTCTACTCCTTACTATCGAAAGGGAATGGTCAAGAGGAAGCAACCAACAAGATGTTTTTAAGAATCTTGAGCAAGATGGTGGTGGATGACAACAAGAAATTGGCTGATTCTTTGAACATTGCCTTGTGGGCCTATCGGACTTCTCCAAGGACGCCCACAGGAGTCTCGCCATTTCTTTTGTGCTATGGAGCTGAAGCTGTAGTACCTGCGGAGGTGAAGGTCAACTCCGCGAGACTGGCTTTCCATGCATTATACGACAATCAACGCGATCATGACTTGGTCTTGTTAGAAGAGAAGCGGGAGCAAGCTAAAAAGACTAACAAGCGATACCAAGAAAGGATCGCTCGCGCGTACAACAAAACAGTCCAACGTTGAGATTTCGCAGTTGGAGATTTGGTCTTGCGTGCATCGGATCATTGCATGCGAGAGGCGGCTCATCCAAAAATCGCAGCCAACTGGGAAGGACCCTTCGAAGTCACAGAAGTCTTTGATAGTGGCTACTGCAACATACAAAGGCTACATGGGACGACCTCAACCCCAAGCTCAGTCAACATGCGCTGGATTAAGAAGTATTATCCTTAACTCCTCTCATTATATGCGTTAGATTACAACGTCTACTTTATGCTCTGTATTGCTAAAATTCGTGCATCTTCTCTCCCATACAAGGGAATTGTAATCTCACCTCTCCCATATGAGAGTATTCTATAATAAAAAGACTTCTCCCAAATGGGAAGAACTTTATGATTTCAGCTGTCTTTATTGCTTTATTTATTTCATCATTTCTCAATAGCGAAAGCCCATCCGCCGCGATGGCAGCATTATGAAAGTATGATCTTAAATGATCTTCTAAGCCTATCTGCCATGATAGCAGCATTATGATCTTAAGTGATCTCTAAGCCTATCCGCCATGATAGCAGCACTATGATCTTAAGTGATCTTTAAGCCTATCTGCCATGATAGCAGCATTATGATCTTAAGTGATCTCTAAGCCTATCTGCCATGATAGCAGCACTATGATCTTAAGTGATCTTTTAAGCCTATGTGCCATGATAGCAGCATTATGATCTTAA
Organism: Linanthus parryae; assembly: GCA_023055425.1. Classification (NCBI taxonomy): domain Eukaryota; kingdom Viridiplantae; phylum Streptophyta; class Magnoliopsida; order Ericales; family Polemoniaceae; genus Linanthus; species Linanthus parryae. Next base: position 78,109,956 of record JALGPY010000005.1, read on the forward strand.
GTGATCTCTAAGCATATCTGCCATGATAGCAGCACTATTATCTTAAGTGATCTTTTAAGCCTATCTGCCATGATAGCAGCACTATGATCTTAAGTGATCTTTTAAGCCTATCTGCCATGATAGCAGCACTATGCAAGTATGATCTTAAGTGATCTCCAAAGCCTATCTGCCAAGATAGCGACCGTACTAGAGTTCTATCTTAAGCGATTCTCAAGCCTATCTGCCAAGATAGCAAAGCAATGCAAATGCGATCTCAAAAGTTCTGAAAACTCGCCTGTTAAAGCAGCAGTTCTCATAAATGATTCTTAACCTGCGAATCTATCTGCTGGATAGCAAATCGTAGCGATAGCACAATGCGAATTTAACATTACAGAAAAAAGTAAAGCTTGCCAATATGCATGCGAAAATTGCAATTTGTTGTAACAAGAACAGCAAATCAAACAAAGCGATTTATTATTATGAGTCAAAATGACTTACAAATTATCTGTCTAGATAGCAGCTTACAAGAGGAAAAGCTCAAGACTGAGCTAGTTACACAGCCAACATGGCTTACAATGCATCTAAATAGCAGCCTACAAGCGGAAGTTACACATCAGGGGAATCCTTACTAAAAAAGGATCGACCTACTGGTCCTAACAGAAGCTATGCGATACAACGATCTGTGACCAAAGATCTGTTGCAAGTAGGGTGTTCCTATAAAACGAACGGCCTACTAACGCTACAAGACCTATGCGACGCTATGTTCAAGATCCCAGGATCTGACAAGGCCTCTGTCTGATCAACACCCCAAGAGATGTGTCTGAGGAACCACCTGTTCCGGCGAAGGACAGGCAAGTGGCAACTCCTAGGGCAAGAGGCTCCTTGTCCACTGAGACGAGCACAATGGCTCGCCACCCCGAGTTCATGAACATGGTGGCGAATGGTCATCCTCCGGGAAAGCTAGAGGAGAAATCCGCCGTTCATTACGAACTGGTAAGAAGGCCAGTACGGCGCTGCACCTCGCCGGGAGGCGGCCGGAAGCATGACCTGCAAACATAATAGACGAAGAAAATTCTTCGACCAAACATGAGGTATCATATGCATCTTCTTTATGATAGTTATAAAGATCAATAAGCCTTGTGAAGAAGATCTTGGAAGCTATTTCTATGGCACAAAGCACAAACTCAGGTTTCACAACTTGAAGTTGCCCTGAATCAACGACAGACAAGCATTGAAGCCAGCAGTTGTAGGGACTAATGGCAAGCCACATTATGGGATGAACAACCCAAGCAGTACAAGGCAGGGTTTATATAGACCCAGTTGAGACTCTTCAGTTGCTTAGCTGAGTCAGCAAAACTTGGAAAAGGGGTAAGAGAATCAATCACTTACGCCTTGAAAAGAGATAACAATCAATTACCCTACTAAAGGCTACGACGATTCGGTTGCGTATCCTAATTAATGACGGAAGGTCATGATACGGATGGACTTCCAAAGGAAAGCGTGCTTATCTGATAAGCAATTAGCGTTAAAATTAAGGCAGAATATCGCTAAGCTGACGTCATAATTGATATGCACAGAGATATTCGAGCAAATCCCGCAAAGGGCAAAACAGGCATTCAAATTCTTTTTGAAAAAGAAGCCCTACCAACATTACAATAATGTTTTAACATTTTGTTCAAAACAAATTTGTCTTTGTTTAAAATAAGCCTTTGAACGGGGAGTCATCAGGAGTAAACTGACGTGACAAATTTGCCACTTGCTCCACTTCTTGCTTGAATCGCTCGTAGTTGGCGCTCATTTCATGTAAGAGCTTCACAGCCTCTTCAGCTTTCTGCTTTTGCTGCTCCACCTTCTGCTCCTCAGCTGCGAGGTTATGGAAGCCGCGCTTCAATTTCACAGCCGCACGAATCTGGGTGACGCTTCAAATTCACGCGTGAAGGTTTTGACACATGCCGAAAAGCAACTCCGCGCTCTGAAGAGAGATGGTCGCAGGTGTGGCCGCAGATAGCTGCTCCAAAATCCAGATGGCTTCGGTCAAAAACAGTCTTCTGTCGAGGGGCCCTATCTCCAAAGACCTCACAAATGATTGGGGATAGGAGAGACGCATCCGAACCAGCCAGTCCACGTCATCTTGCTTCAACCCTAAGCAATGTTAAACCAAGTTAGATTATCGAACTTGTAAATGAAGAATGCGAGATGCGAACAACAATCACAACATACCAGTTCCTTCAAGGATCTCGCGCAAAGAAGGAATGCGCATTGCCGGGGCAGTTGAAAACTGTCCTCGCTCTATTGCTCTCCTGTCAGGTGCGAGCTCTAGCTCCTCATAGTTGGCAGGAAGGGTATAAGCCGCACCAGGTGCGATTGCAGCTCCGACCTGCGAACTCCAAAAGTTCCACGCAGGAAGAATCACTGCAGGCTCAGTCCTCGCCGGAGGCATGGAAGCGGTAGAAGTTGCAGCTCGATTAGGGATGCCTTCAGATGCGAGAGCATCAGCAGCAGCATTGGCATCTTCCTCCATTAACACGGTGTCAGCTTCGGCATCATCAGAAACTTCAATGATGTCCTCGAAGGGCTCTCCCGCATACTCAGCAGCTGCGACGGGCTTCTCAGTGTGAGAACTTGGCACAGGGACATAAGATGCAGAAGGATGATTCCTCTGTCCCAGCATGGCTTCATCAGCATTACCTGCGACACAATACAGGATGATGTGAGGTAACTTGTGTTAAATAATATTTTATTATTATTTTAATAAGCCAAGAGTTCGCACCTCCACGCGAGGGTGGGATTGCAGCATATGCGTCGTAGGCTAAGGACGCGGAACCATGGCCTATTAATGTATCTTCATTAAGTATATCTTTAAGCTGAGCATGACCTGGGGCGCGAAGGAACCAGTCAGGGTAATGTTTGGGTTATTAAGCCTAATTCGCAAATGTCGTTCAAATGATTACCTAAAGGCTCGCCGCACTTGCTTACTAGCCAGCGGCGAATGTCAGCTTTTGATAAGCCATGCTTTAACGCACCAACAATCACATCTCGGTAAGTTACTGCGAGATTAAAAATCTCACCTTCGTTACCGCCTGCAATCTCTTCGAATTCCGCTTGGACTTGCTCTAGAGCTGCCGCGTCTTCTTCTGGAGCCGCATCCTCCTCGTCAAGTTCAGGAGCTGCTTCTTCTGGAACTGCACTTCCCTCGTCGGTTGGACGCACTAAGTCGTCCACATGTTGCTCTTCTAGGCTCCTTTGCTTTACGCGTTCAAGCTCCTCTTCTTCTCGCTTCCTTCTTCTCTCAGTAGCCTCCGCAGCTGTTCTCCTGGACTCGGCAAGGATGTCCTCGTCTATGGTTTCGTTGGAAACACCAGAGTGAAAACTCTTCTTCTGCCTCTTGGCTAACAGGCCGCTGATGGTCTCATCATCATCATCTGCAAAGGAACGAATTGGTCAATCAGGACTGCGAAAGTTAAGATAATGAGAAGAGAAGTACGATGGGATACCTTCTGATTCTTCATCTTGTATCCATCCTTTTCTCTCGCCTCCATTCTCTCCTCCTCCTCTTCTTGATCAAACGGAACAAAAGTCTCCACTGCGAGCTCTTTCCTTGCCTTGCTTGGCATGCGACCTTTACCTTTGTCCCTAGAAGTATGGGACCTCGCAGGAGGAGAAGTTGGAGCACTCTAGGGGAAGAGATGGTGATTCCCCTCTGCCTTGGCCTCTTTGCCCGTGGTGCAACAGTTGCTGGGGGAGACGAATCATCCCTGGGGGGAGGCAAAGCTGGAGCATTGTCTATCAACGAATCAGCAAAAACATCCATGACTTGGCGAATTCGGGTTTCAATCGCGGGAGCCATTTTCATTGCTAGCCGCACTGGTTCACCCTGTCTTCTCGCAGTAACAATGGTGGTGATCAGCGATTTGGAACGCTCACCAGATGCGAATCTCCTCACATAGCACTGCGACAGAAAATGAAGAATAAGTTTCAACGTATCGAAATAAGGAAACTTAGCACATGCAAGAGAGATTGTTTACCTTGGCAAAAGTTTCGTTGTATCTGATGACATGCGAATCACCTTTCTTAACTGCGGACATCTTCTCGTAAAGGATGGTGGAGGCACACAAGTGGTTCTCATGATCCAGCAACGAATAGCAGCCATATTCGGACTCGTCCAGGCTAAATTTGGGACGGAAAGGGAAAGAATTGCTCTTGGTCACAGGAGATTTGCTTGGCCGAGGGGTTGACTGCGTCTCAAACCTTGTCTGCTGGGTATTCCAATAAGTGACCCAGTTCCTGGAGCCACCTTCGCGGTTACATGGGGGTTGCTCGAAGGGAAGATTGCTCCTTAAGATTGTCCTACACTCCCCAGACAGTAATCGCTTGTAGCAGCCTCTTATGATAGACTGTGGCCAGATTGATGGTTCCACCGCATCGAAGCCAAACTGGGAAGAAACGCGAGTAGGATCAACATCCACGGTGATTCTCTCGTACCTAGGGGTGAGCTCGCGAACATGCTCCGCAAGAGCAGGAAGAGAGCCTCTTAGACACCAGCAGAAGAATTCGCGATAGCGCTCGTGGAAATGCTCCCCGCCCTCGAAAAGGAGCTCTTCCGAGAAAGAAACAGCCTTGGAAGGATACAGTTTTGGGAACCATCGCACATTCTCAATGCGCGTGGCATAAGGCCTGGCTATAAACTCTTCCCGATTGTCGCATATCAGGCTCCAAACGCACTTAGGAAAGTTAGTTCCAAACCACCTCGCAGGCCTGCCGCTATTTCGCTCTTCCTCCGCACCTGGGGGACACCATTTACTGGGCCTAGAAGGAATAGGGGCATAAGAAGGCCATCGCTCGAAGACCCACATAGTCAAGAAGGCAATGTTGACATAGGTCAGCACGTCGAGGCGACCACGCGATTCCTTAATTGCTACGACCAGTTGATCTAATCTGTGGTACAGGGTGCCCAAGACTAAGGGCCCAAGTGCAACCTTCTGACCAAAGGTTAGTTTCACAGCAAGAGGAAGAACATGATAGAAGACCCCATCATGCGGATGGCCATCGATTAAATACCTTGACAACCAGGCGCAGAGGAAAGCGCATAGGGTCAAATGATAACCCTTGCCATTCACATAGTTTTTAGCTTTCGGGTTTCGGCTCAAAAGCTTCTTGGTGATACTACTGTTCGCATAATCGCGAAAGAAGTATTGCACCCACTTGTTCCAAGTGTTCTTTGCAGATGTGTGAACCAACTGCCAGTCGGGAAGAAGTTCTGTAGGTGTCCACCGGGTGGAAATTTTCATCACCTCTGACAAGCACTCCTCCATCTGCTTGTACAAAGCAACCTCTGCATCAGTCCTCAAGGGACTCAAAGGATCCAGCTCACCCACAGGAGACAGATCATACAGCATGTGTACATCTTCAAGAGTGGGGGCAGCCTCGAACTCAGCAAAGTGAAATGTGTGAGTCGCAGGCGAGTAACGCGAGAGAAGGTTTAGAAGCATGGACTCGTCCAGCTTCACGGCAGCACCCTTCATAGCACGGACTGCGAAATATATGCCAGCATCGTTTAAAGCAATGGCATGATTGGTCAGTACATGGTCAATCCACTCATCCATGAAGTCCAATTTCTGATCAAACGCTTGAGTGGAAATCGCAGTGTACGGGAAAAACCCATTTTCGACCCCCAATTCAACTACGTCCTTGGAATCAATCAATTCGAGCATGGCCGCGTTAACTGGAGGGGTCAACGTTTGCAATTCGTCAGCAGAGACTGGGATTGGCCGGTTCTTCACCTTAACCCTAGCATGGAAAAAGTCTTTGCCACCCAGATAGGGGGCTTTTCGCCATAAGGTCTGGGGGAGATCAGGTATTTCTTCGACCTCCTTAACAGGTTTGGTTCCTTTTGTCTTTGCCATTCCTGCGGAAAAGCAAGAAAAAGGGCGGGAGAAATACACACACTTTAGTTTGAATTTCAATATTCAGTTCAAGGCATACGAGGATTTATTGGAAGAAAGATGAACAGTCCATTGTCAATTTTGGGGTTTGAAGTTCAGAATATTGGGGATTTCAGAAACCCTACATTCAAAACCCTTACAATCTGGGGATTAAATCAAGGTTAGATTCAAAGAGCAAGGTCTCCTTCATAGTTTTCAGTGGATAATATGTTTCAGAGAGTCATGGGTTTGCAGATCCAACACAGTTCAGAGCATATATCGGTACATTAAACAAAATTGAACAAGGCCAACCTTGTTTTGGTAAAGCTTCCTTGGATGCGCACAGTTGAAGAAGACGATTGACAAGAGAGAATTGATGATTGATTATCTGAATCTGCTCTTGAAGGCTTCCGGGTATCATTCACTTTAAGAGAAAGAAATGATACTTTGCAACAATGGAGAGCACAGAGTATTTATCCAAAAACAATGAAAGGTTGCGTCCTTTCAGTAGTCGAATCGCAACCGTCACCGTCGAATCGCGCAATCACAGGACAAGCTGACGTCACGCCTAAAACCCTAAAAGACCAGACGGCACGACTCTAGGGGTTTAGGTCATAATGGCACGCACGGGGTCTGAATTTGCGTGTATTTGAATTGGTGCGTGGCGGCGACGCGTACGTTGGTTCCTGCGCATGGAAGCCTATCCGATTGTGAGTCTTCACGCGCAGAAAGGGGGCTAATGTAGATAGTGCTTTCTGGATAAGAAGATCTTAGCCACGTGGCAATCATCCAGCACACCATAATGTGCTCCACACACACTGGATCACCAGCCGCGCTGATCCACGTGGGGGCTGCGAGACAGGGCCCTCGCATACCATCGCACGGGACTTGTAGGGACTTAGTGGTTTGGAGGCTAGAGTAAGTCCTGTCACGTGCGAGCGACAACCAAGCCCGCACGCGACCCCTAGTAACTGCTTTTGAGAGATTTATGGCACGAGCTTCATAGACCCGGTCAAACCCGGTCAACCCCATAACGGTTCCGGTATACGCGGATAACGTGCTGTAACCGTCCCTATATACGCGGACGAACGTGCCGTTGTGGTTAAGCTAGTTAAGCCACCATTGATGGGCGCATTAACCACACTGCAACGGTCACGTTCTCCGTTATATATAGGATCGTTAACCCTTCCATACAAGGAGAACGACCTGAGATACGCGAAAGCTCTGCCAAAATCCTGTCTCTCTCTCTCTCACACAGTACTATTGCCTTACTCTCTCCCTACACACAACCCAACACTTCCTGTGCCATTTCTATTCTCTGCCCTTGGTGTACACAGAGTTCTCTCTGCAGGATTCTCTTGTACACAAGGAGCATATCATTTTTTATTTATCTAACACAACGCAATAACAGTCTAACCTTGTTAAGCGGTATTAAGCTCTAAAATCTGCATCTCTTTATCTATTCGAGTTGTTTCATTCGGGCAAGCGCCTCGAGGTCACGAGTTCAAAACTCTAGTGACATTCTTTACAAATAACAAAAAATAACAGTAAAGTTGAAAAAATGAAATAAAATAGAACAAGTCGTAATTCTCAGTCACGAGTTTGAAACTCTAGTGATATATTTTTTTCTTTCACAGAGGTTTCTTAAAGGACATCAAGAAACTCGTCCACCTTAGCGATAATGTCACGAGTTAGAAACTCTAGTGACATCTTGCTTTTGTTTTCAGAAAAAATAAATGATAAAATAATCGCGCTTTATGTAGCAAGCAATATTATGTATATGAGATGGCAAATGATAGGGCTCTATACGGTGCGCCAAATAAATTCACTTGCTCAAGCGTATTTGCTCACATTGCGCGTCGTCAAGTTCACGAGTTGACAACACTCAAGTGACTTATTTAATTTGTTTTTACGCGTCTTTGAAGTCATGAGTTAAGAACTCTAGTGACACACGATAAAATCTCTTGCTACGCAATTGCTTCAATTGAGCGTCCTCAACGTCACGAGTTTAAAACACTCCAGTGACTTTTTTTTTAAATAATAAAATGATCACAAGAACATTAATATGTTTCATCCATATGCAGTACTTTGACCGTTGTGGTCACGAGTAAAACCTTCTAGGGACTTCGTATTTTTTAGAAAGAGTATCAAAACGCGTGGTTTTGCATTGCATAGCACCTGCGAGATTTCAATTCAAATCTCTGAATAACGCTTATTGTTTTTGAGACAATAATGAATTAATAAGTATATAAATAAATGAGCACATCGATATTGGTCTATTGGTAATGAAATCATGTGTGTTGTGGGGTCACGAGTACAAACATCGGACTCTCCATTTTTTTTCTTTATTTTCACGTATTGTAATCGAACAAAAAACAAAACTAAATGAATTCCAGTTGAATTGGGTCTTTCAACCAAAGGAGGGTCGCTGCGCGCTATAGTCGCAGCTTCAAACTTTCAACCGAGCCGCTATATTTAGTCTATATACATTTTACAGTGACCAACATCATAAATTAGTAAAAGTAGTACAAAATAAAATACTGCATCGACTAGCTTATTATGCACAGCAACCTAAGGCGTGCAGCCCAGACCAAATTTCTAAGGTTCGAATCTCATGCTAGCTGTTTTTTTTTCGACTGCAATTATAATGTAAATTCTAATAAAAATGATACAAAAACAACAAAGCTGCGCTAGGTGGTGGCTGGCAGCAGCGCATAGGCGCTAAGGCCGCACTCTTGCTTGGGTTCGAGACCAAGGAGAGACAAAAATAAAGTGCCTGTTGCTTTTTTTCTTTCTTGAGCTCATAGCAAAACATAGATAATAAAAGTTTGCTTAGCTCATGCCAACCGACGATGTTGGTTCCAATGGCAATAGTGCAGCATGTAGGAACTTGCCAGTAAAGTTGCTTGCCTAGGTTTCATCGATTCGTGGCAGCATCAAGTCTTTTTTTTCTTCATAATTTACACAGATTAGACATTTCACAAGTTCCTTTGCGAGCTTGTGAGGAGCTCCAGCGGTTGATTGAACACCATAGGAATTACGAGAATTGTCATTATTAGCAATTGGATTATTTAGCTCGGTGAATGGTGTATATAGCAGCTGATGTATTTCGCGAGCTAGTGAGGTCCAGCGGTTGATTGAACATCATGGAAATCATGAGTTTTGTTGGCTGCATGGCCGCCTTGTTTGAAACTCAGGACCGGTGTATCTCTTCTTCTTTTTTTTTCGTTAGTAGGTAGAGTACAGAAGCCGCATCACATGGATGTATACACCATTCATAATTGGTGTTAAGCATATGATTTTTTTCATAAAGCAATATCAAAATTTGCACCCAACAGCAAATTCAATTATGTCCTGAGTTAATTCAAAACTCCAATGACTTTTTTTTTCTTTCATTCATAATCGTGCTATACGATAAAACAGTGGCAAAAATTCAGCCAAACATGAGGCAAAATACCGCCTTGCCCTCTTAGTAAAACAGGGATCAAAACTAGAGCAGAACTTGTGGCGTCTCCTCGCCAGTATACAATATAATGGTAACGCATATTGGCGGTTCTTGCACCGCTTATTGCTTGCTGCTCTCAGTGACCTGGAGTGGGTTTGAAACCCTAGCAGCCGCAAAAAAAAAAAAAATAAATAAATAAAAAAAAAAAAAAAAAAAAAAAAAAAAAAAAAAATCGGCTGAACCCAACAAAATAAAAATTAAATTCATCACAAACGCACAAGGCGGAGCACGTAATTGCTCTAGATCATATGGTCATCTCTAGATTCAAATAGATCGATGTCTAGGGTTCTAAAAAAACTTTTTTTTTCCGAAAAACACATAGCAAAGACCAGTTTTATTTTTCCATATTAATAAGTAATCGAAAAGAAAAACTATTGATATGATGTACAATTGATTTTAATCAACTTTAAATCAAACAAGAAATTAGACAATGAAGATCGAAATTAACTTTTTTCGTTTGATCATCTTGTTCTTGACAACATTCATAATAAACAATAATCGTACCTTTTTTTTTTTGATAAATCTTCTATTCCGGTAGAGCGTGCTGATAACGTGTTATGAACTAAATAGTAGAGAAGAAAGAACAGTGTAGGGAGGAATATCAAGTTTGTATTACTCTCCATCAAACCACCATTTATTAAAAGGTGTGGAGTTCAATCAGTATCATCTATACATGGTAGTACAATATTCTGTTAATATTCACTATATCAAATATACATTTCATAACACAAAATAAACACATCAAAAAACAGAACATTTAAGCTTCACTGTAAACATGTTCACAACAAATTATCTATCAAATCCCCTAACTACATGTGCTAACATAAACTAATATTTCCCCATACAATCTATAACCAATAAAGTCCTCCGCGACATGGCACTGGGCCGATTTGTCCCACCAACTAAACCCCTCCAAACTGAGACAACAATATTAATCAAAGATAAGGTGACTTAAGGAGGAAAACTTAATAGCCAACACAGTCACATTACAACCATCTTTGTCAGCAAAACTAGGCCTGTCAAAAGGGCGGGTTGCCCCCATTTAAAAACGGGTTCAGGCATAAATAAACCCAGCCCGGCAGCCAGTTTAACATGCCTGGGTAAATAGGTGTTTACAAACTCATGTCAGCCCATTTAGCCCGTCTAGCCAAACACTCCTATTAAGGTAACTACAATCAGTTCACCACTAACTTTATCTACCAACCAGTTCACAACAACAACACTGCCACCGCCACACAACAACAGTAACCGTTAAAGTTTACAAACAATAGTATACAAACAAACTAACTGACTACAAAATACCCCCAGCTTTCTGAAGTTACAAGACCCCCTCCCTCCCCCATCCTTTTCACCATTAATGTTTGAGACATTAATATTTGGATTTTAAACCACAAACTAGCTTAAATAGGCGCAACAACAGTAACCGTTGATCACCTAAGTTAAACAATGATACTTAGGCACTTTTTAATTGTCTCGTTAAAGGAAACCCCCAAGACCCAAACTAATGAAGATATTGTGTTAGTCAACTGGAACAACTGCAAGAAATTTTCAAATGGAAACGTACATGTAATAAGGTAAATGTCAAGGGTCGATACAACATATGAAATATGTGCCAATAGTCTAGAACCGCAGCTTACCTGAATAATAGCTGAACCCGAGTTAGAACCGCTCGCTCCATGGACCTTTGGTGGCGCCTAAAATAGATTCGACATGACAAAAAAAGAAAATAGAACAAAAAATCAGTTAGGAATACAGACACATGGGCTCTTGCAAGAAAATTATTCAGGAACTGTCAACATTGTCTAGAATTCTATATTCTCCTCATCTCATTTGCAAAACTTTTTATATCAATCTAATCTAAATAATAATTGTGACAATGGCCGCTAGTACCTTCATCTTTCATCAGGAAACATGGTCTTATTCAGTTAATGCATATTCCTTTCAAAAAGCCAGTTAGCCAACACATACTATAATTCTTCTCTTGCTTCAATCTTGGTTTATTTTACCTTAACTACTTGATGTACTTCTGTTCTTATCCTATCGCACTGTTACTTCTGTACCAAGTGAAACATTTTGAACCGGTACATTAAGATGTTTGGGACACTTGCAAACTGATATATCTCATTAATATAAACAATAAATCATCTTACGAGATAATGTTATGATGTTTTAGATTTTTCCCCTTAAAAACCAAATGACACTCACCAGATGGGCAAAAAAGGGATCCACTATCATACATTCCTTAGAAGATGTGTGAATAAACCTTGGTGTAGCCCATAAATCCGAAAGCTGGCGCGCCTGGGGTTCAGCAAGTTTTTTTACTTTTCCGATCATTGTATCCTCAGCCATTTCAGCACGCTCTTCACATGGAGATCCTTTTGGATTTTTATGTGTAAACCGGTTGTCAGTACAGACTAACTTCCGACAAATCAGTACAGATTAACTTCCCTCTATTATCCATCTGGGCTTTCACCATAACCTTGGCCTTTTCAGCAATGGCAACACCTTCGTATTTTGGAATCCGTTTGGTTGCTTTTCCCTTTTCTTCTCACTCCTTCGAAGGAGATTATTTTGGATCCTCGTGTGTAAACCGGTCCGCAGCACGGATTATGTATCGTCCATTATCTTTCTTAGTACGGATTAAGTTCCGTCTATTATCCATCTGGGCTTCCACCATAACCTCGGCCTTTTCATCAATGGCAACTTCTTCATGTTTTGGTGTCAGTTTGGTTGCTTTTCCCTTTTGCTTCTGGCTCGTTCGATGGAGATCGTTTTGGATTTAAGTTTCGTCTATTATCTTTTCCACTATCACCATGCCCTTCTGGCAATGGCAACCTCAAAGGCAACACAGAATTCCGAACAAGTTTTTTGGTACCGGGCATCTTCACTCCAAGCTGACTCTACACAAATACCCACACACCAGTGGCAATTCAAAAGTTTAAGCAATGAATGAATTACATTTAAGTAAAATGGAGTTTTCTTGCCTGCCTATATGGATTCAGTGCAACCATGTACAGATTTAACCTCAGGTTAACTTGGTTATGTCATCTGGAACATGCGGCTACTTAACTAAAATTAAACTACTAGGAAATTGGGAGTGAAACTAATAATGCTAAAATGTAGCACAAAATCTTACGGAAGCATTAGGGGCAGAACAAGGGCTACGACTGCTCAATCCGTGAACTTTTTGACCTGTATGTTTAAGAATTGGCCTCTAAAATAAATGCCAAGAGAAAAAGCCAAAACAAAATGTTAGAAAAAGGTTAGAAAAATGGAATGGAACTCGTTGAAGTTGATTATTTACGAACAACCAAATTGTTCATCATCAAGATCTTGGAGTTACTACCTTCGAACAGAAATATGAGGTTCTTAAGCATCCAAAGATGGTACTACTTGCTATGTTTATTAGCCAGCCGTTGTGTGACTCCATTATTTTTGAAAAGCTCTCCCTACCATGAAAATAACAGTACTAGGTCCCCCAAAATTTCTATCCTAGGAATATCCGAAGTAACTGTGTCTGTGTGTGATGCAGTAATAATGAAATAAGTAGAGAACTATCTGTCTTCACTAGTCAAGTAAAGTAATGCCAACGAAAATTCAATTTAGTAGTCATTGATCCAGGTAATAACTGTGGTTGGGTGATGCAGTAATAATGAAATACACCTCCTAAGTCACTAGGCATAGCAGCAGAGACAACAGTTTGCGAAAGAATCTTACTTGAGTCGAAAGGGAGTCCGCTGCCTGTGAATTCTTGTTTCGAGACATGTCCAATCCCCTACTTGGCCGGGGAAGATTAAGGTTTTCTAAAGCCATATCGTTAGCCCTAACCGTAACACCTTTCTTCACCGTCTCATCCTCGAATACAAACCTGTCGACGAGGTTACATAAATCGACTTCCGTAGTGGTATGCGATGAAGAATGCTTCTTCTTGGTAAGGCTGGGATGCAGCTTCTCTATGTTTGTTGGTTGCGTGTGTTGTGAATTGTTTGTGAGCAGGCTTTAACGACAATACTCATTACTCAGTGTCGCTTTTATACAGGAGTAATTATTGCTTGGTCCAAGAACAAATGTGACGTGGTGCTCTGATCAATACATCACATGACACGTCAAAAACAAGTATGAATCCACTTTCTTTTGTCTGCCACTCATTCTCTTTCTTCCTGACGTGTGCTGTGATGTATGGTTAGAGCAAATCCACATCATTTGCTCTAAGAGCAAACAAAAATTTCTCCGGGTATTTGCCGTAAGTTACACAAAGTCACAAACTTACTAATCCGGGCGTTATATTTCCTGCATATTTTATATCGTTTTGCGTGATTCCCGGGTTGAAATATGAGTTTTACACTATGAATGTTGAGAAAACGTAGAAAGTTGAGTTTTTAGCACTTTATTGTTAATCCGGACGTTTCGATGCATATTTTGATGTTATTTGTCAAATATAATCGCTTGTTATGGTTGTTCATGTTGTCTTGACAGGAAAGGATGCTATACGATGGCTAGGAGGCATGAAACGAACTTCGGAAACAAAGCAAACTCAAGAGGAAGCAAGAGAAGCAAAGTCGGAGGAGAAAAAGTGACCAATCTCCACCATTTTGATTGTATCTAGAGTTCTACAATGAATTTTGGAGTTAGACTAGCTGCAAATGAAAGTAGACTCAAAGAGCTTTCCAACGATAGGTCACGGAGCTAAAACGGAGATCGGACGAGAAAGATATGGTCCGTCAAAGATGGCAAAAAGGGTGAAAAAGGGACTGCTGGAAAATAAGAACACTAAACCTGTTCGCACGAACACTGTTCGCACGAACAGTCGGGTGTTCGTGCGAACAGAAGGCCAGAATCGCAATTTTTTGGGGTATTTTGCTATTTTTTGAAAGTTTGAAGACTCCATACCTATTCTAATGTAGAGGGACGATCTTGTGGGAGTATTGACGCATATTTGGAGCAAGAAACAAGGGGAGACGACGATTGAAGACGGAGATCATCAATTCTTGAAGATTACTCGTTTGATTTCTCTTCTCTCTCCCTTATTGATTGATTATGGAGATTTATGTATTGCTAAACAATTATATGTCTAGCTAAACACTTTAAGCTAGGTGATTGATGGAAAACTAGGGTGTGTTGGATATTTTCCGGATTTTGGACTTGATGCATGCTTTTGCTTAAATTCTATGAACGTTATTGTTAGCTTATCTATTCTTGTACTTATTTATTAATGTTCTTTGCTTGATCACCCGTAGAATATTACTTGTTGATAGGGTTGCACGAAAGTGAGCTCATAGAGACGTGTTAAAGAATAGTTTAGGTGATCTTGTAGTTTCTTGAGACCGAGAGGAGATAGAAACTTGATTAATCGTGTGAGGGTAGTTTCGGTTAATTTTGTTAGAACTTAGTGAATCCGGTGGACCGATAGGACCCGGTGAGCGAGCCTAACAAATCAACTAGAGTGTAATTGTAGATGGAGGTGGACCGAGATGACCCGAAGGCTATTTATTGCACAAATTCACGTGAGATTGAGAGAATATCGTGATGAGTATTACCTGGTATAATTAGAACGTGCGTAGAGTGTTTCAAGCACAACCCGGAAATCGTTAACAACCCTAGGGACCATCAATTTCCTAGTTCTTCCTTATTAATCGTATTCAATCACAAGTTATCTTCGTTTAAAAGTGAAAATTCCACAAAAATATTTAGATTAGTTGTTATTTAGTTTAAGTCACTTGTTTGTGGGTGACGAACCTTCAAATCAAACACTTTTTACCGGTTACTTAGGTATCATAATTTTAATTCTTAATTAGCTAATAAGTGTCTATTTCCCTTGGGTTCGATACTCGGAGTTGTAAAATACTCCACTTACTACTTGACCGTATACTTGCGTTTAAGCGCGTTAAGAATTCGCGTCAAGTTTTTGGCGCCGTTGCCGGGAACTTAAACGGTTTATTAGTTTAGTTAAAAATTAATTTAGGGTACTACTTTTAATTTCTTTTTGTTACTATCTGGTTACCTGAGGGTGTGCTAGTGTTGCTTTTTCAGGTAGCTATGGCGGAAGGTCAAGGGCAGATTAGCCTCACCACAGAGCAGTTACAAGCTTTGGTGGCTGAAGCTGTAGAGAAAGCATTGGCACCAACATCTATACCGCGCCCGACCTCATGCCATATAATCGTTCAGGAAAAGCAATAATTCAGGCATTTGAGGCGGATCTTAAGGGAAGGGAGCCAGCGATTGTGGTGCCACCAATTCAGGCAGAAACCTTCTGTCTCAAGCTGGGCACAATTCAATTTTCTCAGGACCATTGCACTTTTGCTGGGACAGACGAGGAAGACCCACATGCATTCATTGGGAGATTTCAGAGCCACTGTGGGCTAATCCGATATAGTGGGGTCACATCTGAAGCGCTCAAACTGATGCTCTTTCCTCATTGTCTCCGGGGGAGCTGCTATGAATTGGCTGGACTCTATGCCATCTTGTTCAATCAAATCGTGGGAAGAGTGTGTCACACTGTTCATGAGTAAGTTTTATCCTATCTCAGGTGTTATTCAGCTTCAGAATGAGATTTGGATGTTCAGGCAAAAGCAGGATGAATCACTTGTCAAAGCATGGGAGCGCTTCAATAATTTGCTATGTAAATGTCCCAACCATGGTATTGACATGCGACAGTTAATCCAGGTCTTATATGATTCACTTGGACAGCCCAATAGAGACAAGATGGATATAGAAGCTGGGGGAAACTTCTTATTTAACTGTGATCATGAAGGGGCATATGCATTGATGAGATGCTTGGTTCAGCAAGAAGAGAGCATGGATTACCATTACAGGCACATGGAACTGGTAAGAGATTAAAAGATGGCTTATAACACTGTTCAAGTGAATGCAATGGAGGTAGTGCACGATATAAATGGTCCAGAGATGCATCAGCAGCAGCCAGTACAACCTTCAGAGTTGACCGAGATGACAGGGATAAAAAAGACGATGGCTCAGCACATGACAGACATGTCCACACAGTTCAACTCTGTAGCAATTGCACTTCAAGTAGCTCACGAAGAAATAAAATATCTAAAGGAACAACTTGAACAAAGAGCACTGGGTAGCATTGTTGACACATCAGAGGGACAGGCTCAAGCCATCACCACTCGAAGTGGTATTGCATTTACAGATCCTCCATATCCGAGTCATGCCAGAGCGGAAGTCTCAAAGGCGAAGGAACATGAAGTCTTCGATTCTGAGAAGACACCTATCATGATCCCCCAATCAAAGGACATGATTCACCAGGATGCAAAGAAATCTAACGAGGTACCACTTCCATCTTCTCCTTCTTCTTCAGAACTACCATTTTCATTACGTACTAGGAAGAAGAAGGACGATTCTGAGGAATACAAGCGCTTTTTGAACGTAATTTCTAAATTGCATATTAATATCCCATTGATTGAGGCACTTCAAAAGATGCCTAAGTATGCTCGATTTATTAAAGATGTAGTTCTTGGAAAGAAAGGGGTGGATGAATTTCAGAGAGTAAACTTAAATGAACAGGTTAGTTCATGTGTTTTGCATGGGTTACCTAGGAAAAATAAGGATCCATGTAGCTTTGTCATTGAGGCTACATTGGGTGATTCCTACACTGGAAGAGCTCTCTGTGATCTGGGAGCGAGCGTGAATTTGATGTCGTTGTCAGTATTCAAAAAGTTAGGTGTGGGGGAGCCCCCGAAAACCTTGATAACTCTTCAATTTGCAGATAAATCGTCCAAGAGAGCATGTGGGATGATAAAAGATGTGCTTGTGAGAGTTGGGGGCCTGATAATTCCAGCTGACTTCGTAATATAGACATGCCAGCGGGAAATGTGCCTATAATTCTAGGTAGGCCGTTCTTGGCGACTGGTCTTACTCTCATTGATGTAGAGAATGGAGAACTGATTATGAGGGTACTTGATGACATGGAGACTTTTCGGGTCTTTAAGCCGTCAGCCCAGTGCTCATGTGAGTATCAGCTAGGGGTGCCATTTGCTGTACAAGTGAAGCGCCAAATCCCAGAGTTTGCTCAAGGGGATCCACCTGATTATTGGGATAGGAACAAGCCATCAGCGGTGCACGCACATGAAGCAGTACTTCAGATTCAGAATAGAAAAGCTAAGCTGGAAGCGGCACAATGTGCCAGACCACCCTCGTGAGGTGGCAGAGGTAACTGGGTCGGGCTGTCGACCTTAAATTACAAGCGCTTCTTGGGAGGCAACCCAATGTAGAGTAGGATGTTATTTACTTTATTTATGTTTTAGTTCTGCATACATGATTTTGAGAGGTGAGAGAGAGGGACTGATGAGTTGTCTAATTTTGCAGGTAATGTTACAAAGAATCTACCCCAGTGTGCCATGGCACATTTGACCCACATGGGGACTCTTGAGGGAGTTGGGGATTTTTTGTGCATTATTTTCAGGATGGAGCAATCTACCCCGGTGTGCGAGGCACACATGACCTTAGGGGAGTTACATTATAGCATGGTGTAGCTTGGGGATTGCTTAGATGATCGTCATCAGCGGGAAACTGTCAACGGTCCAATGGACCCCTTCTTCTTGCCGTTTCGCGGACACGGTGCCCATGTAGGTCCGGGCACCTCAGGTATCTCTTACTCTCTCAGTGTCTATGTTTTGAGCTATACTTGTAAAAATCCACCGCCTACACATTTAAGCGAGGAGACCTCCAACGTTATCTCTAAATTCGTTGAGGACAACGAAACGCTTAAGTGTGGGGGTGGGTTGTTCGTGTATAATTTTGCTAGCCATGTCTGTTTTGCATCACCAGTTACATGTAGCTTGTGTAGTATTGTGAGTCAGTGTCGTTCTAATATATTGTCGTATTGTGTTAGGTTTATTTTCTTTCATTGTTAGAACTTTTACATTATTGATTCACCTTACCCAATGTTATGTGATTAGTAGAGTTGGCTATTGCATATAGAGTTTAGGAAAATATGAAAAAATTGAAAATATTGGAAAAAATATAAGAAAAGTAAAAATTAGAAAAATAGGAAGCACCGTAGTAGGGATGTGTTTAATTTTTAGTATCTTGCGCACCTGTTTCACGAAAGGATGTCCCGGGTATTCAGGGAAAAGTGGAATGTAGACGAGGGCATACCTTTAAATCCTTTATTGTGCTAGGAGGATTTAGTCCTAAGGAGTTGAATAGTCTGTTTTCGAGTGGAAACTTGTGGCCTCTTGTAAATCTGGGGTGGACCTTCGTGTTGAGTCGGTTCCATGAGGTACGCTTGCCTCGGCCTAAGTGAAGTCGGGGAGCGTACACCACCATCCCTTAAGGTGGTTCAAGAGCTAACCGAAAAAGCCCACGCTTAGTTGCTCTAAATGCACGGTTAAAAAAATGAGAAGAGAATGCAAAACTTAAATGAATCAAAATCTTCTCTTGGATTAGATACGGTGAACAACCTAATGTGCCTCCGTTCGCGCGGGGAATTTGGATTCAATCCAATTAGAGCAGATAGGGAAAATTCAAAGTCAAGCCGTATTACACAAGAGTTGTGTCTTCCATCACTGGAACAAATTGCATTCAAATGCAATAACGGCTAAGAGGGTTTGAAAACCTCATGTGACTTGGTGACGAAAGACGATCTTAGTACTTAAGATGCCTAGACCCTCTGAGCTAAAGGACGTGCCCAAGTCTTGGATTGTTTATGGTGGATGTTTGGAGACCCCTTAGTGAACTTGTGCGTATGATCATCTCATCTAAATTTCTTGCTATTGGTTGTGAAATTTTGAAAAGACTTGTGAGAGCTTGATGATTTTGGTTAGTGATAACGAGATTGCCAAATCTCTAAAGAAAAAGAAAAAAAATCGCGTTATTTTATTACTTGCATTGTGTAAAATTGAGTTGCATTGTCTATAGTCATGTAGATTGCATTGCGTGTGTGGGTTGTTTGTGTCACATGGCTAGTAAAGTTTTATGCAATTCGGTGGATTAAAACGTAATGTAAGGTTTGATTTTTCTCGGGACGCGCAAAAAGGTAGTGTGGGGGAATTTGATAACTCTCTATTAGAGTTATATTTCTTGCATATTTTATATCGTTTTGCGTGATTCCCGGGTTGAAATATGAGTTTTACACTATGAATGTTGAGAAAACGTGGAAAGTTGAGTTTTTAGCAATTTATTGTTAATCCGGGCGTTTCGATGCATATTTCGACGTTATTTGTCAAATATAATCACTTGGTATGATTGTTCATGTTGTCTTGACAGGAACGGATGCTAAACGATGGCTAGGAGGCATGAAACAAACTTCGGAAACAAAGCAAACTCAAGAGGAAGCAAGAGAAGCAAAGTCGGAGGAGAAAAAGTGACCAATCTCCACTATTTTGATTGTATCTCGAGTTCTACAATGAATTTTGGAGTTAGACAAGCGGAAAATGAAAGTATACTCAAAGAGCTTTCCAACGATAGGTCACGGAGCTAAAAAGGAGATCGGACGAGAAAGATATGGTCCGTTAAAGATGGCAAAAATGGTGAAAAAGGGACTGCTGGAAAATAAGAACGCTAAACCTGTTCGCACGAACACTGTTCGCACGAACAGTCGGGTGTTCGTGCGAACTGAAGGTCAGAATCGCAATTTTTGGGGCTATTTTGCTATTTTTTTAAAGTTTGAAGACTCCAGACCTATTCTAATGTAGAGGGACGATCATGTGGGAGTATTGACGCATATATGGAGCAAGAAACAAGGGGAGACGACGATTGAAGGCGGAGATCATCAATTCTTGAAGATTACTCGTTTGATTTCTCTTCTCTCTCCCTTATTGATTGATTATGGAGATTTATGTATTGCTAAACAATTATGTGTGTAGCTAAACATTTTAAGCTAGGTGATTGATGGAAAACTAGGGTTTGTTGGATGATTTTCCGGATTTTGGACTTGATGCATGCTTTTGCTTAAATTCTATGAACGTTCTTGTTAACTTATCTATTCTTGTACTTATTTATTAATGTTCTTGGCTTGATCACCCGTAGAATATTACTTGTTGATAGGGTTGCACGAAAGTGAGCTCATTGAGACGTGTTAAAGAATAGTTTATGTGATATTGTAGTTTCTCGAGACCGAGAGGAGATAGAAACTTGATTAATCGTGCGAGGGTAGTTTCGGTTGATTTTGTTAGAACTTAGTGAATTCGGTGGACCGATAGGACCCGGTGAGCGAGCCTAACAAATCAACTAGAGTGTAATTGTAGACGGAGGTGGACCGAGAGGACCCGAAGGCTATTTATTGCACAAATTCACGTGAGATTGAGAGAAGATCGTGATGAGTATTACCCGGTATAATTAGAACGTGCGTAGAGTGTTTCAAGCACAACCCGAAAATCGTTAACAACCCTAGGGACCATCAATTGCCTAGTTCTTCCTTATTAATCGTATTCAATCACAAGTTATCTTCGTTTAAAAGTGAAAATTCCACAAAAATATTTAGCTTAGTTGTTATTTAGTTTAAGTCACTTGTTTGTGGGTGACGAACCTTCAAATCAAACACTTTTTACCGGTTACTTAGGTATCATAAAATTAATTATTAATTAGCTAATAAGCGTCTATTTCCCTTTGGTTCGGTACTCGGAGTCGTAAAATACTCCACTTATTACTTGACCGTATACTTGCGTTTGAGCGCGTTAAGAATTCGGGTCAGAGTTATTACTTAATTTTAGTGGGGGCTAAAATGTATTTGATGAACAAAATATGGGTAAAAATTGTACTTTGTAAGAGTTGAGTGGGGGGCTATAGCCCCCTCATTTCCCTACTTGCGTCCGCCACTGGAACTCCGTCTCTTCTATTTCAAGTGGATTTGACTTTTGAACCCGTACGTAAGTCACTTTGAACAGATGATTTTGATACCAAAAACGATGTACTTATTTCACAATTTTTCAGTTGTGTTGTAGATACTCTACAAAATCATGCAAATGCTACTAAATTCTTATATCATTTCACTAATCAAATCATCGTGTCAAATAGACCCAGTGACAAAAAGTGAAATAAACTGAAATAGAAGAAACATATGTAATATGCAATATTCATCCCTATCAAATATTGCAATTTACCAAACTACTCTCGCACACTTGCAGCCTATTTCAATCATGCTCCTTGAAGAACAACCATACAGCAGATCCCTTGAAGAACAACAATAGAAAGGTTATCAGCATAGGCTAAATAAATTAGAGATTTTTCAATAAATGGTCTTCCACTATAAAAAAAAATTCAACGACGGCAACTGTTGAAATTGATTCCTCGTGTGAAGCACTAAACTCATTTTCCATTTCCCAGGACATTAAATATATTTTGTGATAAAATTCACAATTATCCTTAAACACCATGTTATTGACCAAGAATTCTTCATTTTTGTGGTGTCTTTCTACCTCCTTTAACCTCTCCCGACTACAATTTTTGGTTTTTTTAAATTTTGCTAACGAACTTTTCGACTATATTGTTTCATCATTTAACATATGCCGACGATTTTACATGTCGTTTCTACAACTTTTTGTTGTCACAATTTGGTTTACGCCGACTATATTGTAGTCGTTCTTTTTGTCTTAGCATAGCATTTTCTTGTAATGTTCATAAAACAACTAACATGCTCGTTGTGATCACACTTTTGCTGACTAACATGCTCGCAGTGTGTTTATTGGATCTTCTTCATAGAAGACTGTTTATGTAGTCATATATCTCAAACATATTTATGCCTGCACAAATAACCTGCTAGTGATCCATTTTTCATAACCCACAGAAATCAAAAATGCAGGTTCATACACAGATGAACCTGGTTGTGATCCTTTTGATCACCCATACATAATACAAATAAGCTACTTAGGCAAACTTGCAAAATCCGCAAACTTACAATCCACAGTTGTTACACTACTTAGCTAAACTTGGCAAAACCTTGAACAACACAATAGTGTTTCATGGATCGTTCAAGTACAAAAAATACATAAATAGCAGGATAACCTGGAAACTTTCAATATTCCACAAAACCCATAATAACTTTTCAAACAATGTTATGAGATTGTTCTAACATTGTATTTACCAATAATACCTCAAAATATGGCTAAGAATTGCACATTGTCGATATTGGATTAAAAAGGAACGTTCGTGGATGACCTGCTGCTGCAGGTGCTGGATTTTGTCGTCAACTCCAAAATTTGATTATGTAATTAAAAAAGAAAAAGAATATAAAATATTAAACTGTCTCATAAAAATTTCTACGCGGCGAGGGAATTATGAAACTAACATTCTTCGGGACACATGTAGATACCCTTTCTTTGTGTGTAGGCCACATGGCACGTTAGAGTGAGAACACGTGTACTCACTTTATGCTCCATGGGGCATCATAGCAGCCCCTCTGACTACGCACATGCGTGGACACGTGTACTCACTTAGGTGGATGGGATCAACCACAATACCAGGTTTATGGTTACATGGTGGATTATTTGGTAAAGAAGAAACAACGGGATTTTTTACAGTAATTTTGATATTGAGTTGACTTCTATGCAAAAGATCCTGCATTATTCCTAGCTCATCCAGGGAGCATTCCCATCCATTACTAATCCTTTTAATTTTAACCAGGCCAATGCTTGTTCTAAGTGGTTTCTCCCATATGCAGATTGTATCAAGTTAAATGTGGATGGTTGTGTGCATTTGGATAACACTAAAGCTAGCATTGGAGGTGTGTTTAGAGACATCAAAGGAGACTGGAAGTTGGGATTCTATGGGAGAGCTAGGAACTGCACAAGTCTGGAGTGTGAGATATGGAGCATTTACAGAGGGCAGCCATTGCCTACAGCAAGAACAGGTGCAACCTTCATGTGGAAGGTGATTGTATGGAGGCTCTGGACATCTTCAATGGAATTAAAGATGGGCATGTTGCTATGAATGCTCTGATTAATAATGGCATGATCCTCAAATATATAATTGTTGCTACTATCAGATTTATTCCTAGGGATGCAAAAGAGGTTGCTAATGCTCTTGCAAATTTGGGAGCTGAGCAAGTGGACAGATGCAAGATGCTGCTAGAGACCCCAGATGCCGTAACGGGGTTGATGATCACCGATAAGTTGGGGGTTGGAATGTTCTTTTTCCTTTTGTTTGTTGTTGTCTTTATTTCCGTTGTAACCCAAAAAAACTACGCACATGCGAAGGATTGTAAGACAGGGCCCTTCCCATATGCGCTTCATGTTTTCGGAACTTAGTGTGCGAGTTGCTTCGAGACTAGAGAAGGTATTATCGCACGCGAAGCACAATACCAAGAGAAGAGTTGGTTTAATCCTAATTGAACAGCAATTGTCAAGCAATTGCCCACGAAAACTTTAGAAACTTCAAACTTCATATTTTAAGAGTAAGCTTCACATCACAAATGGAGCTGGAAAAGCAATTTTTTCGAGAAATCATCATCGACCCACATGAAATGTTATATGAATTCGAATTCAATTTCTAATTCACAATGGCAACATGGATTGCAACGAACACATGTAGTAAATGCGTAGAAGAATCAGAGTTCGAGAGAAATATTTTGAATTTATGTGGGATGTGAGCACTCCACAGTATATGGAAATCCCCAACGCACTCCATCAAATTGCAATTCCAACCCGTGAATCAATTGGGTCTGTGTTTCTCTCACGTAATTTCACCTGAAATTGAAATCCCTAACGAATTTATGATGAATTGGAGAAATAGAGGTGGAAGGTGATTCCTGTAGGGACGGAGTCCGATCCTCAGGTTTTCGAAGTATTGGAGGTAGAAAGATCGGAGGTCAGATCGCAACGTTGAGGAGAGAGAGAGAGAAAAATTGGGTAAATTCCACTTACACCCCCTCATATAAGGATATCTTAACTTGCACCCTCGTAGTTTTAGCATCTTCACTTACACCCCTTAGGCAAACACTTCTACCGCAGGGTCTAATTCGTTAGTGGGTAGGTAGGTACTCTCCCAACCTAACATTTCGGGAGAACTTTGCCCTCAAAAAGTGTATTATCCCTTGAAGCCCTTTGATCATCTTTACACCCATTACCTCGACACCACCACCATCTCGGTTTGTCCCCAACTCTCGGTTTCTCTCTCTCGTAATTGGTGGACAGTTAATGGAATTAGACCCATTTCTCAGGAATACTTCGATTAGGAGCAATGAAAGCTTCTATGAGAGACACCTTCTATCATGAGCATGTCAAGGAACAAAAGTATGAGGAGTTCATCGCACTGAAGCAGGGCAACGACTCTGTGACAGACTACAATGACAAGTTCGTGGAGTTAGTCCAGTTTGTGGATGACACAATGCCAACTGAAGGCGCATGGTCACTCGCTTCATAGCAGGTATGAGAGCGATCTTGGAAGAGTGGTGGCACCAATCCAATATATATCGAATATAACTGAGGATTCGTTAGGGCCAATGTTTTAAAATTTGCTGAGACCGCAATCCCCTTCATCTTGAAAATGTCTCCCCTAATCAACATGTTCTCTTTACCTACCGATAAAATCAACCATGGTCTTTACAAGATCCAAGTTCTATCATTGTTTGGGTATTCCTCACAACTTTTATTCGGGTTCTAAGCCCAGTTGAAAGCCAGTTTCTTAATGCTTGATCAAATATGTGTTACTTGTTTCTAGAGTTTCATTTCCACAATCGAATACCTAGAGATACAAATATGGGTTGTCATCTATGTGAGTTTCCAAAGTTTTAAGCCAATCCCCAGCCCTTACAGTTAGTCCTCTTGAGCTATATGGCAATATCATAAGCATCATGATATTGCAATTGGTATGGGTTACCACACTATCATGCCATGTGGCCAGGCTTTAATCAGTGAGTACTTTTCTTAGTGGGGGCTTATATGTAATAATGATTTCCATAAGTACCAACTAAACAAGGGTGTTCTAGTCGAAATAGAAATAAAGGGTTCCTTTGATGATTTGCGAAGAACGAGAGTATTCAACGCAATTTGCCAAATTTTGAGGGTAGTTTGTAAATTACCCAGATACAACACGCCGACTTCTTAACTCTATTATACATGCATACATACACGCACTAGGGTTTTGGGATACAGAACCAATCTGTCCGGTCGGTCATGGCAGAGAATCATAGCAGTTTACCGCACAAATATTCGTCTTCCACTTGATCAACGATGAAGTCGTCGTCGAGGAAGAGCGTGTTGGGTGTGGTCAAAGAAGAAGCAGAAGGAGCAGCTGGTCATCTGTTCATGTTGATCAACTACTTCCGCGGTCCGGTTTCGACCAGATTATACAAGATCAAGGTACATCATTCTTTCCTCTCTCCGTCTCCTGAAGTCAAACCCACCATTATCCCACTCTCCAAATTTCTTCATGACAACTTCAATGAAAGAATAGAACCCTCCAGCTTTCCTGACACACCCTCAAAGAGGATGCAAGTGATAGTATTATCGAACCCTCCGACCCCACCTGCATCATTCGTGACACAGGTACCAGTGATAGTGTCGAACCCTCCCTCCCTTCCACTCCCTATCTCCCTCTCTTTCCTCCTCCCACCGTCGAAGAAAGCGATTATGACATGCCCATCGCCAGCCCTCCCCCTTCCACTCCCTCTCATCCTCCCACCGTCGAAGAAAGCAATTATGATGACATCATCAATGACATCGTTATTGTCAAAGAGTTCAACTTTCAGGACACGCTCAAAGAACCTAGCGATAGTATCAAACCCTTTTTCGAATTTCCTGCAAATCAATACCCAAGATATATGGCTTTTGTTGAACTGAATTCCAAATTGTACTTTCTCGGTGGTCACTTTGCCCGTATTGATTTCGCTGCTGCTGGTAAGGATAAGGAGGTTCTTCCTACGGAGGTATATGTTGTCGATACCAAAAGAAAGCGCTGCAAAGTATTGAAAAATGCTGTGCCTAATATGATTTTTGGCAAGAAAATCCCTTATGCATTTGTGGCTCACGGTGACATCTATGTGTATGACAATTACATGTCCATGTATACAAGTTGGGGAGGGAAGAAAACTTCACCACGGTTCGAGGTCTTGCAGCCTAAACTTAGAAGCAAATGGCTGGCCCTTCCAGATCCACCGGTTGAGATGTCAACTGTGTATGGTCATGCTGTCGTCGAAAGAAAAATCTTTCTAAGCTGTGATGGGCCGAGGATCGGAGACTATGGTTATGTCTTGTGTTTCGACCTTGACACTTTAAACTGGATCCAACACTTTGCACAAGGGTTTTCTGAAGACCACATGTTTCATAGGGAGGCTCAGTTGCTACATAATACCCTCTATGCCCTCTGTGGGGACAGTGAAAATGGTAGCGAACCTGGGGCATACAGACTTACAAAGAGGCACGTGCGAGAAAATCTGCGCAAGCCTTTTGACTATGATAATACAGATCTATTTGACCATCACGCTGTTGTCTCCTCCAAAAGCTTGAAAGGCGTCTCATTTTATTGCAACCGCAACTGGCTAACTGCCGGATTGGTTTACTTGGGTGACGGAAAATTTTGCTATGTCCGCTGTGGTCCATTTCCTTGTAATACTAATTTCAAATATAGTGGGATTATCCTCTCATTTTTTCAGCCTAGCCCTGAGTTGTTCTTTGAAAAATATGACAATGGTAGTCAAGATTATTGCTTCGGGGGAAAATTCTTGGACTCATCCCACTTGAAGATCGAAGCTGGTGACGGTAGCGTAGTTGGCAAGCTAAATGGCTGTTTTTTTGTCCCCACCGAGAATCAGCATGCCTGAGTCTGGTCGTCACTGGAAGCAGTCAGGTCATACATACAATGTCCAGAATTACGAGGTTAAGGAGTGCATCTAAATTCCGCAAAGCAGAGGCACACTTTTCTCCTTGAAGAAATTACCAACCTTTCTTGGTCTCTAATCTTGGTCACTTGTGGAATTCATAGTCTCACGTTTGCTTTTCTCGGATTAGCAGTTTTAGCTGGGATTGGACTAAATATAGTCGAGGTATTAGTTAATACTGTGTTTAGTTGTTATTGACTAATTTTAATTTTCATACCGATAGTGTTTAATACCCCAAATTAATCCCCTCTCACATGAGGGTTTTTCGTTAGATTTGACTATTTGTAGGTTAATACTAAATTAATATTGCATGAAACCAAACACATTATTAATTATAGTTCAGCTAATCTAATTCA
Organism: Linanthus parryae; assembly: GCA_023055425.1. Lineage (NCBI taxonomy): Eukaryota > Viridiplantae > Streptophyta > Magnoliopsida > Ericales > Polemoniaceae > Linanthus > Linanthus parryae. The sequence goes on from JALGPY010000005.1 coordinate 78,137,490, forward strand.
ATCATATGCAGAAAATTTAATCTAGTCCAATCAAATCCAGACAGCCCGGAAAAATTGGTGGCAGTTATGTTTAACAATTATGTCAGTGGAAGGTGAAGAAGTCCAGAATTCAAACTTGTTCAGGATATATCTACTATTGTACTGTTCCATATGAAGTTGGTATTTTGCACAGAAGATAGTTTGCCACCTCATCACTGGGTTGGACTATTTAGACATCACGTTAGAGGATGAAAGTAAATACAACCTTAGAACTCCAAGTTTTGCAATCTAATTTTATCAGAACGGTCAGCACCTGATTACACATTTCAGCATTATTCCTCTAAATCTGTTGTCGTGGTTTATTAAGTCTGGCTACATGTGGGCCATCAATCTTTTTCTGGTCCGCAGTATTTTTTAGAAGTCTTTGCCCTCAAAAAGTCATATCCACAATAGGAGGCTGGTAATAGGCCACTGGCATTGTTACAGGAATGGATGCTTTAATATTCTTTTTTTGGCTGTCTCTTTTCTGAGTGTGACACGGGGAGAAAGATCCCACAAACACATTGCTTATATTCGTTTTAATGCTAGCCAATGCTTCAAGAATACAGCTGAGTTTGTCTTTGGTTCATTTGTGGAATCAAAAGGATATAACCATTATGCACTCTTCATATTGCCACTCTGAATGAATGTTTCAACACAATTCCTGCACCTCCACCTGTCCTCGTAGAGGACCCGTCGAAATTTCATTTCCATTGTTTGTTCTGTCAGATTTATTCCAGGTGCTTCTTCTGTCGCGGGTTCATAACATTCCTCACGAAACTGAGCAAGCAAGTCAACAACAGCTTGTGATTTAACAGATTTTGGCCTTGCCAAGTGATATCATGAACAGACAAGACCATCAATCATTTCGCTAATCTTCCACTGGGAGTCGGGTGAGCCAAAAGGTATCGTACGGGATCGCTTTTGGTAATCACCACCACTTTGTATGCGGAAAAGTAATGCTTCATCTTTTTGGGACAACGAATATTAAAGCCACAATGTCTCTCGATAGAAGAATATCTCGATTCAGCCGTTTGAACAACTCTCGAAACATAACAAAACGGGCCGATATTGTCCTTCTACCTCTTGAGCGGATAAAGCTCCCGGGGATCGAGTTGTAGATGTAAGATACAAGTGGAGAGGACTTCCCAACTACGGGGCCATCATGACACGAGGGGTAGTAGCAACTCCTTCAGTTTTTGAAAGACACGTTGATGATTCGCTGACCATTTAAACACCAGATTCTTTTTAGGCTTAATTACTTAATGCATACCTCCAGTTTGCCAAAACTATCACATTGCAACCCCCAATTCTAGGACTAGCTGATTGCAACCCCCATTTGCAAAAAAACGTCAATGTGAAAATGGGAACTAAATTTCGTCGCAAAATTAACGTACTCGAAGGGTATTATCTCACACAATGTGATGCGGATGAATCATAGACAATGTGCATTTATGGAAATACCTTCCTCGGGTATGAATTTGATGATTGAAATTCATTTCTAGTTTGACATTGACATATTTTTACAAATGGGGGATGCAATCAGCAACTTCTAAAATTGGGGGTTGCAATGTGATAGTATGCATTAAGTACGCCTTCTTTTTAAGTAGGAAGTTGAAGGGATGAGTATGTTTGGCGACATCAGGAATGAATCTTCTCAAGTAAGACATTTTGCCTAGGAAAGTCTTGAGATCACCGCAGAGACTTTGGACAGATCTTGTTCAATGCCTTGTCGATGTATGATGCAACCCAGAAATTTACCAGAAGTAACCACAAAAGCATACTTCATGGATTCATCTTCAGTTGGAATTTCCTGCATCGCTCAAATACCCTTCGGAGATCTGTCAAGTGTTCGTCTTTTTTGTACTGACTTGACTACCAAGTCATCAACAAATAACTCTACTTCTGTATGCATCATATCGTGAAAAAGGGCCAGCATCGCCCTTTGATATGTGGTACCCACGTTCTTCAAACCAAATGGCATAACCGTATAGTGGGACACCCTAACTAGAGTGATGAATGCGGTCTTCTCAAAGTCTTGGGGCTGTCTTGATTTGATTATATCCACTTAATCAGCCGATAAAGCTAAACATTTGATGCCCCGAGGTGGAATCTACAAGAGATCAATGTTGGGCTATGGAAAATCATCTTTTGGACAGAAGCGATTGAGATCTTTGAAGTCAACGCACAGGCGTAGTTGTCCATCTTCTTCATCACATGCACAATGTACACTAACCATGTTGGATGGTGGAGTGGTTTAATGAACTTGTCTTTGAGTAATTTCTCGATTCTACTTTGATCTTCATTCAATTTTGGGCATGGATATCCGCGTGTTCACTGATCTCGCATTTGGTAGCACGTTCAACCGATACATGTTGACTTCAATATCTAGCCCGACATCTCTTCATATTCCCATGGGAAGACATATTTATACTCTTCCAAAGAGTGCTAGCAATTCATCTTTCTTTCAGTGTCTAAGTCTGCAGATATAAATATCGGCCTTTTGCTTCTTCATACGGTGTTATTGTTAGAAAGGTTTTCTAAAGTTCTTGTTTATGTGGCCTGGGATTTCATTTGTGGTTGCATCTGTAAAATAATTGGATCTAAGAGAAATTATAAATGTAACCTTAATGCATGCGACACATCACATAATAGAGTGAATATAGTTTCAAGGAGCTTTACAAGGACGCCAAAGAAGCTGTTATATCCTGAATTTCTACATACCTTGAACTTCATAATCTTGCATATAAGAGAACCCGAGATTATGGAATTCACAGTATGTAGAAATCAAGGATATGTGGACTTCTTTCACATGCTTGTACAGCTCGCTGAAACTGATTACTCCTTTATGTGATGTGGTGCAGGTATTAAGGGTGCCTACATAATTTCTCTTGCAGCCAATTATCTTATAGATGCAACCAGAAAAGGAAACATTGTCAGATTCATAAACCATTCATGGTAACTGACCTGACCTAGAAATATAAGATGATCAATTATCACCGCTGTCACTATGGTCATTTGCAGCTGGCACTGATGCATTATCTTTTCTTTCGCAGCCAACAATATTGTGAAACGAGGAAGTGGTCAGTTGTGGGGAAAACAAGGGTTGGTATATTTGTCGTGAAAAATATTTGTGATGGAACTGAGCTAGTTTATAACTAAAATTTTAATGGTATGGTGGTACCAATGTTCGTTGTCTGTGTGAAGCACCTAGCTGTTGTATATACGTTGGTGAAAAATCTCCACCTTTTACATATATATACATGTGTGTGTGCGCGTATATATCCACAGTTAAGATTAAACAAAATATTCTTTGATTTGAGTATCATTCAAATTAATTACATATATAATTTCTTAATCAATGAAATATTTTCAGAGCACTTTATTTAGTCCTGCCTGTTAGAGGAGTTGTTGAAAACAGACTTATGTTTTGTACAGGAACACGGACAATAGAGAAGCTCTAAGTGACTAATACAGGGTGTTAAGAAAATTTGAAAACTCCGACGAACCTTTTTCTTCCTATTGTGGCTGTTACAACTTGCTTCTCCCATTTCTCAAGCATGCATTAGATTCAGAACAGAAGAATATTCAATCAAATACTATATGTTTTCAATCTAGCAAAAGGTAATCATTTTTTAAGAGTTTGGACTACAAAAATTCTATTTAGAAAAATGGATGTTGAACCAGCATTTGAATGTGTGTATAGATACATATAGTTTTATGCCGAATCTCATTTTACAGTCGCCAATAAAGCTGGTGATTTTTGCCAAAGTCTTTACAACAGCTAGGTAACCCAACCAGACAACGAACATTAGCACCCTCATACCATTCCAAATTATTGTAACAAACCAACTCAGTTTTAGCACATATATTTTCCGTTGCAAACATACCAACCCTTGTTTCTCCCAAACTGACCACTTCCTCGTTTCACAATTTGATTGGTTTCTGAAGGAAAGATAATGCTTCAATGCCAGCTATAAATAAACAAAGTGACAGCAATGGTCAGTGATAATCTTGTCTTACTATGTCTTTTAAGTCAAAAACCACGAGTGGTTTATAAAGCTGGCAAGGATTCCATTTGTGGTTGCATCTGTAAAATAATTGGATCTAAGAGAAATTATAAATGTAACCTTAATGCCTGCGGCACATCACATAATAGAGTGAATATAGTTTCAAGGAGCTTTACAAGGACGCCAAAGAAGCTGTTATATCCTGAATTTCTACATACCTTGAACTTCATAATCTTGCATATAAGAGAACCCGAGATTATGGAATTCACAGTATGTAGAAATCAAGGGTATGTGGACTTCTTTCACATGCTTGTACAGCTCGCTGAAACTGATTACTCCTTTATGTGATGTGGTGCAGGTATTAAGGGTGCCTACATAATTTCTCTTGCAGCCAATTATCTTATAGATGCAACCAGAAAAGGAAACATTGCCAGATTCATAAACCATTCATGGTAATTGACCTGACCTAGAAATATAAGATGATCAATTATCACTGCTGTCACTATGGTCATTTGCAGCTGGCACTGATGCATTATCTTTTCTTTCGCAGCCAACAATATTGTGAAACGAGGAAGTGGTCAGTTGTGGGGGAAACAAGGGTTGGTATATTTGCCGTGAAAAATATTTGTGATGGAACTGAGCTAGTTTATAACTATAATTTTGAATGGTATGGTGGTACCAATGTTCGTTGTCTGTGTGAAGCACCTAGCTGTTGTATATATGTTGGTGAAAAATCTCCACCTTTTACAAATATATACATGTGTGTGTCCGCGTATATATCCACAGTTAAGATTAAACAAAATTTCTTTGATTTGAGTATCATTCAAATTAATTACATATATAATTTCTTAATCAATGAAATATTTTCAGAGCACTTTATTTAGTCCTGCCTGTTAGAGCAGTTGTGGAAAACAAACTTATGTTTGGTACAGGAACACGGACAATAGAGAAGCTCTAAGTGACTAATACAGGATGTTAAGAAGATTTGAAAACTCCGACGAACCTTTTTCTTCCTATTGTGGACTGTGAAAATGATTTTACCACGAGACCACATTAGGGTTTTTCACTAAAACGCCACATCTGTCTTATCCCACGGTACTGTGCTGCAGAATAAATTCAATTTCCATCAAAACATGTGTAAGATTACAAAATTTAATAATTTTCCTCGGCTCTTTTATTCAAAATAAAAATTGCTGAACCCATACTGGTTAGTAATGATCCTTATCCACAAACTTCACTAGAGTAGATTATAATAATAAGAACAAACCCTTTCAAATGCCAAATTCTTTTCACCTCAAATCAAAATTTAAAAAGTAAAAAATAAACATGTCACAAGTCGTAAGAGTTATCCACAAATCAGTATATTCCTCTTTTTCCTTAATCGGGCCTCATATTTGGGGAGAAATAGCAGGTTTCGCCAATAGGAAAATAAGATATGGATAGGAAGGTGCAATGCTGAATATAGTGTCTTGAGCAAGTTTAATTGACCAACTACGATAAAGATGTCTCCTGGACATGGTTATATTTCGAACATGGTAATAGTTAACTTAGTACATGCCCATGTCAGAATATTACATTTACGAATGCTGCCTGTATTTGCGTACGAAAGGTTTAATACTGACTATAATCTGACATTAATAGTGGTAAAAGCTACAGTTATATCCTCGTATTCAAGAAAAATCATATCATTTGGAGAAGAGGTGGTATCGAGACAGACATGTACGGATGTAATGTACCGCAAACAATATATTAATTACAACTGAATACTAAGTTTTTACATTGAAGTGAAGACATACCAATTATACTCCAACCTGCTTTGAGCAAACTTGCCAACCACAAGCTGAACAGAATGCAGAAGGTTGATCTGAGAATCAACCATGGTTCTGATACCTGAAAATTTTACGTTTAGAGGGGGTAAAAAACAAAGTTCATTTACAAACATAAAATCTGCCCCGGGTAATTAAAAACATGAAAGAAAAACGGTTATATAACCAAATGGAACTTGAGCTATTCTTCTACTATGGAGATGCAAGAAAGTTTCAGGCGTATACTTATTCATGCAATAAATCCATGATCTTTAAATCAATGTAATATCAAATCAAGCATGGTTATTGCAAATATAAGTATTAACCAACATATAAACATTCTTCGAATATATGTACATATATACATACATATATACATATGTGTGTGTACAACAGTAATGTTAAGAGATGCCAAGTTCGATTCATGACTATTAATGAGGTAAGAAGCATAATTGTGCTTTGTAATTCATATTCACATGTATTGGCGTCCCTACTATACATACAAGATTGCCATAAGTATGTTAGGATATATTGTTATATGGAGATAACTCAAAATAGCTTATGTTGGAAAGATAATTAAAGATAGATTTATTGATGTTGATTTTCGGATTTGCCTTTTACAAAGTGGACGCCTGAAATTATATATTATCTTATCTTCTCTTCCTAAGTTAAGAGATCAAAATTGTTGCACTATACTAGGTATTAGTTTATCGTTGTTGGTGATAGCTGTTGTGATGGTGCTAATGAGGTAGTTTGTATATATGGTTATTTGGTTTTATTGTTTTTGCGAATGAGTGGTAGATGTGAGGAGAGAGAATAAATTGTATACTATCTCTCCTTATCTTAGCCACTTATTCTTAAGAAAGTAAAAACCAACAATCGAAACTACCCCAATATGAGATTTGTTTATATGTTAGTGGAAAACTGATGACAAATTATCGTTACAATATATACATAAACTTCTTTTTTTCCCGTTTGCTGATATGCTTCTGAATTTAGTATCTCGTGTAATAATCATAGTTGTCGAATTTAAATATGTATCGTTAACCGAGTGAGATTCTAGGTATAGTGTACTGTAACAGTACAGACACCCTTCTTAAAATAGCTTAGAGACATATACCGAACCCTATAGTGAAGAATTTATGGATTATAACACAAATAAATTATTATGTCTTATACACAGGTGTTGATCAGGTAGTGTGACCAGCATGTAATAACATGTTTTGTATTTTACTTTACACTGCTCAAATTTTTCATGTAGCTAATGTTTGTAGTTGGATGATAAAAACAGCAATAATAACCAACATTACTAATATTACAAAATTAGAGAATGTTACTAACACTAGAGAATTTCACTTAAGCCTGGTAAATAGAACAACTAAATAGGAAGTCTTCAAATCTGCAGTCTTTCTCTTCTCAAAGGACAAATCAACCATCAAGATTTCAAGACATTTGAGTTTTTGAAGTAGGGAGGTTGAGGCAAATCTTGAAGGTAGGACAATCTAACAAAAGCTTCATAGAATATGAAGTTCTCTTATCAAACACGTCCGGCAAATCCGACCCAGTTTCAAGTCCCAAACGTATTGTGCGATACGCAATAGGTATCATATCGGATATGTGTCACTTGATACTCTTCGATAAACTTCCATTTGGTATACACAACTGATATGTAACAGTGATGGCCTATATCGTATCGTACAAAGTATCGGACAATACCAACAATAGAGCTTCTTAAGTAAATATGCTGCGCTAAAAACTGTTTCCATATCCTAACGTAGTTATAGTTACATACTTTGGGGTGAAAGTACAATTGCCCTACAGTTGGTGGAAGTGGCGGAGCCACATAGAGGCACGGGTGTGCAGTTGCACCCCAAAACTTTTGAGTAACTACTACTATACACCCCAAATCCATTAATAATTTCAATTGTGCCCTTCATTAAATAGCAGTGCACCCCAAGACTATTTACACTGTGCAGTTGTGCCTCCCCTCCTACGGATTCGTGGCTCCGCCACTGGTTTGTGGTGTGTCTATGTTTTTGGCAACCAGTGTGGTGGAATGTAAGTAACCAAATCTACCTCTTTGAGAAGTAGTTTGGTTGGGTGACACAAACTTGGAAAAAAAAAAAATCCAAGGCAATGACATGAAATGTGGTAGCTCATTGCCGAGCTAGCCACGCATAGAAAGGCCAAACCACTCAGTCAAGCCGTAAGGGTTTGCATTATTGAATCAACAACATTGGAACTTAAACCTAGAAGCTGCTGGAGGCTACATGAATGCAATAAAAAGTTATTTAAATTCACGGGTTGAGACCCAACAGCTACATCTTTGACAGGCTTAGCTACATTCAAACACCCAGAAAGAAACAATGAAATGAGAGAGACCCACCTCTATAACTATGACCTGTGGCTGTAATCCATTGAATCAACCTCTATGCATCATCGTGGGTTTGCTTGCAGAAAATAGAAGAGGGCTTGTAGCGGCGGGAGTTGTTGTTGTTGGAGGATATCGTGGTGGTCTGATTGTGGAGTGTGTATACGACGGTGGAGGAGAAATCCGAGTAGAAGACAAAGTGGTCCGGTTTCTTGTCTTCCGTAAATCTACAACTGCTTCTTGTGTGACTGCATATGCAGGAGATGAGACTTAACGCCGCATTATTCTTATCTCACTTGAGATGATCTTCTGACGATATTTACGTATATATACATTGAAATGTTATATCCAACCCTAAAATTTGACTTTAAAAAAAAAAATTGACATGTCATACAGGAATGACAATTGAATCTGATGAGAATTTTGTATAAATAATGAAAAGTATTTTTTTATCGGAAATTGTAACTTTCATTACAGAGGCTATCACCGCAAAAAAAAAAAAAAAAAAAAGAAATCAGATAACATCTGGAAATACATAGTAGTACATACCACCAACTTTGAAAAACAAAGCTCTAGAAAAGAGCAAAAGAAAAACATTTAGAAAACAAAAGTGGTCCTTTCTAACAATAAGAAATAGTCCTTTCACACTTCCACATTTTGACATTGTGAGTTCCTAGGACATAAATGAAGATCACCGGAAAAATGAAGATTGCTCCGACCATGGAAGAACAACCACCGAAAAAGCTCAATACAGCCATTAAAGTGCAGATATGGCCTCAAAACATCCTCAAACTTGGCCGGCAACAAATCCGAAGAACCCCAGCACCTTCATCCTCAGCAACATTGAAGCTTTTCCACATAGATGAAGGATGGGCAATTGATGCTCAACATCAACCGGAGAAAACCATAAAAACACCATAAGACAGTAGATATGAGCCTTGATGAGGACAACCGACCTCAAGGATGAGCAGACAAAGAAAATTGGGGCCATGGCAGCCGTCGAAAAAATGCACCCAAATCCATTTAAGCCATGGCTTCAACATCACCCGAGAGACACTGTCGCTGCTATCCGAGAGAGGCAGGTGACCCAACCACGACCTTAACGCCTAGATATGTAAAAATAAAGAGAGAAAGAAAAGACGCAACTAACACAAAGAAATAGAAGGCTCGCCACCGCAAAGAGAAGCGGCGACGGCGAGCCCGACGGAGGCCTCTAGTGGCGACCAAGGGCAGAAAAGTGGAGGAAAACTGTTAAGAAGAGAAGGAGGAGGAGGAGGAGGAGGAGAAGGAACTTGTGATGAAGCAACACTAGAAAAACTCCGACGAGAAGTACTTCTCTCTCTAGCTCTCTCTAGAATTGCAGACTCTTGTATTTTGCATGTTCTTGAATTCATATTTCCAACTCGATGAGTGTTATCTAAAAGATAGTCATTATTAGTTATATTTTAAATTTTCCACAATATAATATCATCAATCCAGTTGGTAAATATTTAAGATTATTCTATATTGTAAATAACTCACCATCATCCCAACAAACCAAAAAATAAGAACAACCTAGAAAATAGAAAAAACAAGATGGCGGCAAGTTTGACCATCAAATTTGGCAAGGCAAATCCTAAACAATGCACGACATTTATTTCACATGAGGGGATGCATGTTATGTTGGATCATAATTTTCGTCCAATCCATCATATTTTGCATGAAAAACCAATTTGCACTACCTGCAGGAGATGCCTTGGCATGATGCGTTCCTAATCAAGAAGATCTGATACGGTCTGTTTACAAATGGATCGGATATGGAACACAGATGTTGTAATCCGTGAAACTTTCTTATCGGATTGAGTAATTATGCTTTATAAGTTCAAATTGTACATGTATTAATATAACTATAACTATATTACTATTTTTACTTAATAGTGTAAGTTTTGTGTGTGGGTGTAGGTGTCTGTTTTTGTTATGATAAATTGATGAACTTATATGTATAGAGTAAAAATAAATATAATTATAAAAGTAATTCATTATTATCTTAAGTTACAATAACTAAAATACGCACCCACCGAGGGTGTTCTGCAATAAAACCAATCAATTTTCAATCATGTAGCGATTGAGTATGAGTTTGAATGAGGAGTTTGTATGAGTGAGTATGAGTTTGAATGAGTTTGTAATTTACAAGTTTGTAGTTAATGGTCTTCCAAAAAAAATAACTAAAATACTGTACGCTATGATCCGATAGATAATTCAATTCGAATCTGGTGAAATCCAGATCGAGATCTAATTTGACACGAACCCATGTGGACATGGTGGACTTTTAAGTTTTTGTTTTTCTAAGCAAGGATGATGTACGTGCATGTTCTAATCCCATCAAACGGATAATTAAATTAAGTTTTTTCAATCAGATTTTTTCTTCTTAGATGTCATTTCTTGTCGACGTTTTTTTTTCTTGGTCATTTCAGCATGCATCTTTCATAATTACGATAATACTTTCAGCTTAATTAAACAAATAAAATAACTTTTATAAAATGTCAAAAAATTAAAACAATATAGAGTAATTTATGCCTTAATCAACCGAGATAAACCAATGCAAAAAACTATCATAATACAATAGAGATTTGTTTAGTGATAGACCGACTTACAAAAATTAACATACAAAAGATGCTGAGTATGTTAGTTAATCGACGTCACATGCTCTTGTATTTCAACTGCTCGATGCACTCTTTTGTTTTTCTATTTTTTTGAGAACCTATGTGCTCTTTTGAATGTAGTTCTTGACGTTTATTTAAAACAAACAACACTATAGCAGAGGAACACATAAACATAGCGCATGATTATAGCTTAACTGAACCCTAAACCAACAGAGCTAAAACAATGTAATTGTAAGACCGCGCTGTAACAGCCCGAGAACGTACGGTTCCTTGCTAATACAACTTAATGATATCCAAAAAAAATTATTACAAAAGTAAAGGAGAAACACTCCTTACATTATTTAACGTAGAGATGAAATATTGTCTAAAATTCAAATGAAATTAATAAAAATGAAAGTGTTGCTAGCCATGATCCTAAACTTTTATTTGTGCACACGTTTCTGCCCCCGCTAGCTTATTCTTGACCTATGGTTTTAAAATAGCAAAAGCCGACGCAGAAAAATATTTTATCAGTAAAAACTGAGTAAGAATATACCACAACATGTAAAATCAAAATTTTGGCTAGCACGAGGATATAAGCAGTAAGATAAGCACTAACCACATTTTATTCATTTATTTGGTTGAGGCGTAGCCCACGAGTCCGGACAGGTACGATGTGAACAGAGAGGTGGCGATGGAATAATAATAAAGTCGGGTGCTTCTTGGAATATTACAGATTCTAATTATCCCTAAAATAACTTATGAGACCTTAAGTGTCGACTCCCCTATACAGTTGTGACATAAACATGCATAGGTAGTACTCATAGTTTTCACGATAAATAAGATAATATGTACCCTAGGGGAATCATCGCACGTGTGTCCCCGACCGTAGCCTTCACGCGCATCCTTTGCACATCATTCCCTATTCCATTATCGTACATTTATTCTTCATCATTTCATGAGAGTAATAATTCACAAGTTTGAATAATAATCACATGCTTCTCAAATCCATTTCATTATAAATTGCTAGAAAACTTCAAGTATTGTAAAGCGGAATCGAATTCGCAGTTTGAGATAACTCACACAAAAACAACACATTTTTATAGTTAAGAGTGTTGTGCATATAAACTTACATGGAAATGGTGAGAGCTTTACACACAAGCAAGCACAAAAACTAGTAGTAGGGATCCTCAACGATTCGCCTCCTACAAATTCTGAATCTACAATAACCACATAATCCTATATGAACAAATTATCATCCACACAACAATTTCAATTAAGAGGTCCTATATGATGGCAAGTGCAACCCCAACAATTCCCAAAATCAATTATATTATATTAGCTATAGAATTGAAAGTTTAGAAATTACATTTAGTAAGTTAGTGGCGGGTTATAATAAAACAAGGATTGGAATAAGGAAAGCTTTATTTAATTAGAAAAAAGGTAGTTATTTTAATTTAACGTTTAATTTATAAAGAAAATGTAAACTTTTATCAAGAGCTAAACCCAATTATTTTTATGATACAAGTTATATTATTGAAAATGTTATAAAATGATAAATCTCGTTTTCTGATATACATCAGCATCTATTTAGGTATAATAAATATTATACTTACTTGTATTCTAGAATACAAATTTCACAATAATAAAATATACATATATATATTCAGAAAATATACTACTAATTAGTTCTAAGTAAAGTATAAAGAAATATTACTTTGAATGTTATTATAAAACAAAAACTTATAACCCATGTAAATTAAAATAAACACATTATGTTAAAGATAGTAACTTCCCCCTTCAAATTCATAACATACACATGCCACCCTTACAGAATCATAAACTACAATAGTGACCCCCTCTACATAAAAGCCATCAGCTTCTTCCTCTTCATACGCAGATACTTCAACCCACAAACATAAACACATACACACCCTCAGTTATGCATTTCACAATTAAACAAGCAACAATCTGAATACTACTTGGAATTAACGGAAGAGGGCTACAATTAACAGAGGCTTTCGAATTACCGATCGAAGTGGACGAACGGCGTAAAGGGGCGGAAGCGATTTGGAGTCTTCGGGTGCTACCGTTGATGCTGCTCGGTTTGCCGGATAAGGGAGAAAGACAGGAGAGAGGCGGTGGTGGCGACGGCGAACGGGCGACGGAACAGAGCCGCACCTGGGTCGGTCGGCGTTGGGTTTGGCAGACCTGGGTTTGGCGGCTGGGTTGGCTTCGGCACCACAACACAGATAGAGAGAGAGAGAGGGCGAGAGAGAGAGCTTGGGTGAGAGAGAGAAACTGAGATTAGCAGGGGTGTACTTCGGTGAAACCGGATCGGGAAAATCAAATACGACGAGAGCATTTTAGGTTCAAAGTGGAATGTCAAATTCGCGAAATTGATGAAGAGATTTGTCTTTGACTTGCTTGGGAAGAGGGTGTCAATTTTTGGGTCTTGCCGTGGGGGGAATCGCGGGAAGAGTCGCTGCTCAAAATGGAAGTGTGGAAAAAGATGAAATGAGGAAGCTCTACGACGTGGCGGGTGTACAGAGTAGCGTGGTGGTTGACTACGTAACATTAATTAAAACACTACCTTTTGGTCAGGTTACAAACGTTAAACGACACCCCACACTTCACCCACTATTACACATGTAACTAACTATTAAAATAAGGTATTCCTAAAAAAAACTTTTTGATTAAAAATAAAATAATAATAATAATAATAATGTATATAAAACCTATTTAATAAAGAGAAAACTACTTTTAAAATTCTAAATAATGGCCCAAAATATTCACTAAACTTCTAAAAATACCCCCAAAAATACCGGAGTATTACACCCGCAATTTAAGCCTAACCTCTAATTGCAAAGATGTCCCCACGAGGAGATTTACCTTATTATAAATGGAGTAGACCGTCGACTTCGTACCAGATCATAAATAACAAAACTTCAATTTAATTCATAATAACTATATTACAATAAAGGAAATATGTAGACGTGTCTTTAAAATGAAATACTCAAAATGAATTGTTTGTAATGAATTGTTTGTAAATGATGATGTTAGGGTTTACCTAACGTGTAGCAGTTCGAGAAGCTACGATCTCCACACACACACGATTTCAATACTTTTTTTCTTTTTTGATTGCCAAAAACTCTGAGAACTACAATGCTTAAATAAGAAATACTGACCTAACCCTAATACGGTTCTACTGAATGAGCGGCCCATAGGTAAAGAACCGTTAAAGAAACCCGGTCCATAGCTCGACAATAAAAATAAATTAAATGACTAACTAAATAAAATAAATAAACTACACATGTGTGATGTAGTGCTTGAGATACATAGGCTTTTGGCGTTCTCGTGTACTCCGTCGTAGTGCTGGTCCTGTTGACGGATAAGTATCCGTATCAGATGAAGCCACGATTATTCAATGGCAGATAATGTGATTCCTCATTACAAGCTAGGGATTCGTTCCCAAAAAACCACAATTCTACTAACATGTGGTGTTTTAAAATAGAGGACTATCGTTTTGGGGGTGGCTTGATCTAAGCTTATATTAGATCCTCTTCTTCTCCGCCATACTCATCTTCCGAATACACTGTGGGATCAAACTCATCTCCATTACGGTCTTCATGGTCATCTGCACATAGAGGACTATCGGTAACAAGCTCCATTTTTGTTTCTCCAATGAGAGTTCCCAGATTAAATGAAGACATCTCGAGCGACGAATACGGAAATGTAGCATTATCCAATGGTAATTTGACTCGAGATGGGAAGGACTCACCGAGAACTATTGTGGTGCCACGCATCAGAGAGATCCTTACATACCCAATGTTCTCATGCACGCTCGGGCCATATTCACAATGATGTATATTACCGCTCCCCCCAATTCACTATAGGTTTCAAATTGAACCTCGACGTCTCCATCATCAGTTATGCCACACTGAGGCCACAAGTCATTACCTATTGGTCTGTGATTTAGAACTACTTCATTGGGATGGCACCCCCTCCCAAATTAGACTATCGTATCTTAAACCGCGTTGATACTGAAACCCTTTCTCTTAGTTTGTTCGACATTAGTGTGCACACTCCCTCCCAAGACCCAAGCTCCATATTAGGTTACAATAGCTTGTATTATAGAAATATCAAAAAAAAACAATTTAGGGTTTGAATACTAATCTAGCAAGACCAGGGCTCGTTCTAGCTTGATCGAGACCCGAATTGCATATCGGGGAATGACCTAGCTTGATCGGGATTCGATTAAGCTTGATCGTTACTAGATCTAGCTAGATGGAGAACAAGCCTCGATCAAATAATTCGGGTCCCGATCAAACTAGATTGAGCGTCCGTCTTGCAAAACTGGTGTTCTTGTTCCAGTTTCAGGGCTCTCGGATTTGAAATTTCAAATTCACAATTTTTCAAGATCTCTATGTTTAAAGATGATAAAACATGGAAATGAACCCAGCAAACAATATACCTTAGCTCTACAGTGTATTCCTCGAAGCAAAATGCACTCAAGCACAAACCAATAATGGAGGACGATGAGAGAGAAAGGGGAAAAGAGAGTGTTTTGTGGGAGAGTTAAGAGTGCACTTGGCTGAAATGAGGTAGAAGGAGAAGGTTGAAAAGATGGTAGAAGAGCTGGTTGTGGGAGGGTTAAAAGTGAAAAGAAATTCAAGAGAAAAGGTGTAGGTTGGTGAGGGTGAGTAACAGACTTGCATGAGAAGAATGTGGCAGGGTTTTTTCTGGAAAAAAAGGAGTGGGACCCACTACATATTAAGACAAAATTAAGTAAAACTTTTGAAAGTGAGAGTGGATTGGCAAGGCTTTCAAATTATAAGTGAATTGGCAACCACTAATGTCACTTATGGTGGTTGAGAAAATCTACCCCAATAACCTCACTCAAGTTTGGGTAAAAATACACTTTGGTCCCTTGTGTTTCGGATAGTTCCACTTTGCTCCCTCGTAACTGACAAATCCTAACACTTAAATTGAAAACAGAATATTACGCCTGAAATGTTACAAATTTACTCCACTGTATATTTACCCTAATCTCTCTCTTCCCCTCACAGCCGCCCTCCTTCTCTTCCTCTTCCCCACTCACTTAAATCTCTATAAACCGAAAACCCTCCCTTCCAAAGATCCAACACTTCCATCCTCTCAACAAGAATCCCAAACCCAAATCAAATCAACTCTCAATCACAAACTCCCGCCCCTTACTCTCCTCTTCGTAACCACCAAAAAACCATATCCAAATTGAATCCCCACTTTACCTACCCAAT
Organism: Linanthus parryae; assembly: GCA_023055425.1. Taxonomy (NCBI): domain Eukaryota; kingdom Viridiplantae; phylum Streptophyta; class Magnoliopsida; order Ericales; family Polemoniaceae; genus Linanthus; species Linanthus parryae. The sequence continues at coordinate 78,153,594 of JALGPY010000005.1, forward strand.
CTTCTCCCACTTCACCGGCCTCGTGGAAGAAATGAGCAAAATCTGACACCTGGGTTTCGCCGCTGACGAAGAATTTACCAAGAAGGTTCACGCCACAATCGTCTTGGAAGACGTCAGTCTCGACAAAATCATTATTGTCAAAGACGCATACCTCACTTTTACCCACTTCAACACCAAATTGGTGGAATCCTCTATCGGATTAGCGCCAGAGAAGCTCAGGAAGACATCCATGGTTGAGCTCAAGTCCGGGTTGTTTGTCAATTTGGATATATCTGTGAAACCATCGACCCAAATGGGTGGGTATTTTGTGCAAGGGAATGTCGACGGGACCAGCTATATTGTTTCTTTAGGCCTGGAAGGCGATTCTATGTGGGTAAAGGTTAAAACTTCCCTGGAGGTGCTGAAAGGGTACATAGCCATTGATGAGACTAGTTTGAATTTAGTTGAGGTATTTGACGAAGATTAGTGCTTTAATTTCACGTAAATGGCTTATACCTAACAAAATATTGTGATGGTGTCTACAAAGTTGGGTTGATTTGTTAGAATATGTGGGTTACAACTTAAAATAGATGTGATGGTGGTTTGTTGGAGCTGGATAGATAGTGGTAGGGGATTGGTGGTAGGGGATTGGTGAGTCTAGTGCGTGGGTCCAATTCAGAGATTTGAATTTTCCGTTGTGGGTAAAGGCAGAAAGACATTGGGTGTGTATGTGTTGTGATTTTAGGTATGTTGAGGCTCGATTTGTTGGTTTCAATTTTGATATGTTCATAAAGTGAATCCGTGTTAGTCTTCTTTGGTTCATGGACTTCAAGTGTTCCCTTTGAATTTTACTCGTTCTAAGTAACTTGGATGTTGGATTGAAGTTGTGGAAATTTGTTGATGAGAGATGTTTCCGTAATTGTTATGTTTGTCGTATTTAATGTTGCTATTTTGGATTGTGTTCTTCACTTGTTCTTGTTGTTCATAGATTCAAGAGGGATAGAAAGATTTAGTATGTGTGAAAAGTGTAATTTTGTTAGTTGGCTAAAGGTATAATGTACTTTTAATCAAAATAGTGGCAAAATAGTCAAAAAATTACTAAAAATAGACTTTATGGATAGAACATGACATAAGGTGTGCTATGTGTCCACCTACTGTACGTGGACCCGTCAGTTTTTCCGGAGTAACCGGGTCGATAAGATACGACCCGGTGTGGGTATGAAGTCCTTGCCAATCTGTCAGCTTCAAGATGGACGCGGATCTTGACAATCGGCATCTCAAACAACCACCGTCCATCCTCGTCTTTCAATCGCCTCTCGCCCAGCCCTGTCGAACTTGCTCTCACGGGCGACCGATATATTTTTGTCTGTTCCAAGTCATCTTCTTCTTCATCAAGACGTACCACTTGTACGAAACCCTGAAGTAACTTTTGGGTTATATTATATCATATTAATTTCGGATGGGGCTGATCTATTTTCTTACTTATGCAGCATGACTTAGGCTGGGATTCCTATGTTAATAGTATCCCAAATGTAAAATATATTACCAGGCCACTATTATTCACACCGCTAAAGTCCAAAAAATTGTATTTATTCATGGAAAGCTCCTTATACAGATCTTTTATTACTTAATGTTCCTTGACAAGATTAACAATGTCACTGGACTCTGTATCCCACAAACATGTATGCACAACTTACAAAATAAGAGGCACATAAAGTATGAGAACATATGTATCCCCGCACCTGTGTCTAAAAGTTTTGTGCGTCTAAATCAAGTTCCTGAATTTCATCAAATAGGCAAATCCGATCTTACACACCTGGGATGATACCTGCACCCGATTCCAGGTAACGTAGGTGTCAACATTTTTTCCGTTATGAAGAGAGCCAAGTGAAATTATTCAAAAGACACGGACCAAAGTGTATTTTTATCTAAACTTGAGGGAGATTTTTGTCTTTTACCCTATTATATTTTGTGTTTACCTTAAAAAAATTGGGGGACATAAATTAGAGAAGATAAGCCATGGTGATGAATTAGATTTTTCTTAAACATTAAATTGTGTATCTTAAATTTCATGGATCTGCTTGGTTTAGTGGTGGACACTGTCAGAGGGAGAGTTGGATTTGGCGAAAGAGTTGGGCTATAGTAGGGAAAACTTAAACTTCTCGATCTTGAACACCCATTGGAAGGGTTGGGTCAGAATTTTGATCGATTTTTGGGTTTTGAAGTCTCAATTGTGGCTTGTGTTTAATTTTGCGGGTCTGCATTATTGATGAAGGAAGCGGTGGTGTTTTCATAGAAATTGATGGAGGCTGGTGTTGTTTGTGTTGGTGTTTGAAGAGAAGAATAAGACATAATATACTAGACTTTCTGCATGATATGACGCAAACTTGTCGCAAAATCTTATTTTCAATAATCTACCCCTCCCCAAACTAACAGCATCATACTCGAGGGCTACAAGTGTCCTTAATTGGCACTCAATCGGTGCAATTGGCTTTATTGAAACAAAAAATGGGCGAGAGTTAGTTTGTGTTAAACCTAAGGGGGTGAAAGTTTCTTTACCTAGAGAACAAATATATGAAGTGTGTCTCTCAATTGTTAATCAGATTAGTAAACCTTTTGACATTGGGTTTGATAGGTTGATGCTACTAGAAAATTACTTATAGACCCATACCCATCCCTGTATAGTGAAGTTTCTTTGACATGACTCATTTGTTCTTCAGTGCATAGTCGACGTCGTGACTTTTACACAAGCCTATTTGTCTTTTCCATTTTTTTACAAAAATGAGCATGATTAACAAGTGAGAGGTCGTGGTTTTTTTTTCCTCTTGAGAAGTTAGATAGATAGTAATCCATTGAGTAATAAGATTTTCCTTTGAAAATAGTTACATTTGTTGAATCCAGGCTATGTCAATAATAAAATAAGAATATGTTGTACCTACAAGTAAAACCCCCATTTTTCTCATTGATTCTTTCGTTGGGCATCACCAGCAAGTAGTTGCAATTACAAGTAAAACCCGGCTCTCGCGAGCGATGGTAAGAGGATGGTAAATACCATTTCCATGTACTTTCATTTCAAATATTTCTTGTCAGTGGCATCTTCTTTATTTTTGTTCTTTTAGACAATGTGTCCATAGACAATTCTTCCATATAGGAGATGACCAAACAAAGTGGACTCAAAACTTTTCTCTGACACACTTGTCGCGGAAGTTCCGTTGTTATTGAACACTCTTCTCAAAGGTCCGAATTCGGGGATGGAAGCCTGCCATTCTTCCTTGTTTGGCATAGTATTGATTGCATCTTCCATTTCCTTTTTAGTTGGATAATTGCCTTCGAGGTTGTTTTAGTATAGCCATATTGTTTCACACTATTTCACAATATGTGTACCTCCTGTATGGTGTCGACAAAATAAGGCGGGTACGGACTACCCATTTCACTTCGTCATCCCGATTCTCCAATGCTTGTACCAACCGAAACCAGACACTCATGAAGGGTGTTCTACCCTTATAATTTTAAGTGACCCCAAATATACCCCGGAGCAAGGCAAACTTTTTCCCGTCTAGCCTTATCTAGTAAGGTAACAACGAACATGCTATGAGAGCTGCACTTTTTTCCATCGAGGACTGTCTTAACTGAGTAATTCACCATTAAATTTAAGGACCTTTCCAGTCAAAAGTTCCTACCTCTTTGAAAACTTAACCAACATATCTTGGGTTTAATAGTACAATAGATAAGAGCTGATGCAACTTATTTTAGGCTTCATAATTGAGAAGATCAGAGTTTGTTACGCTGGAGCAGACTGCAAAAGAAAAGAGTTGTCACTATTGAACATTCCTAATCGATATATAAAACGGAGACTGTGGTTTAAAGAATTTATAAGACTATTAGGTGAATGAGGAAGGTATATTCCAATCATCTTTCCTTTCACAAACTTCTTCCATCAAAGTATCCATGACTTACTCTACAACATTCTACATAAGTTCATCTTTAGAATTCTCCTACAAGATAACGTGATCTTGGAAAATAACAAACTCGGGCTACTTCTAATAGAATAGAACCACTAGTTAATTAAACAATTTAGGGTAGGAATAGATTTTCAATTAAGTCTTTTAGTAAGTCTCTTAATGTAATACCACATATTTTGATTGGGGTAATTTTTTAAATTTCAAAACTTGAGTTATATTATATAAAATTTATTTGTATAATTGGGAGATACTTGTAGTTTTCTAAAAGTGAGTTTGGACATTTATATGCAAAGTGGTTTATTTGAAATTATTTAGAAATTTTATAAATTATGAAAGTTAACTTTTAAGTGTTAGCTATTAATTGGAAATTGTATTTTCACCCCTCAATTTTGGCATTTTCTATTTTTACCCCAACTAACTAGTTCGGAGATTTATAAATGCTCTCAAATCCTTCCTCACTCACTTAGTCAACTCTCATTACAATATACATTTTTTGCATCCTCATTACACTCGATATACCACTAACACTCCCATCTCCATCAACTCCATCACTGTCCATCTCTATCACTTCATGTTTTTACATATTTTCTCTTCATGAACATCCATACAAGATCTCTCATCTCTTCAAATTTCTTGTTTGAACTCTTGTTATGTTTTAAAATATGTGTATTTAAGCATACGAACATGTTTCTCAAGTTGCATGCATCATGAAGTGAATTCATCAAGTTTTGAAGGTTTTAGGAAAACATGTACGTTGGTGAACAACTTGGTCTATCTCCAACTTTGTTCTTTGTTAAAATTTTAAACTGATTTTTTATGAAAACAGACTCAGAGATGGTCACTTGAGAAAAAAATCATCTTCATGGCATTCTTAGTTAAGGAGATATCGTCATTTGAACTACATGTTTTCTGAAACTCTATTTCTGCACCAGTCTTGGAATTTCTATTAAAGATCCAATTTTCAGAAACATTTGGCATCTCATCTTTCTTTTGATGAAACTAGACACATAGGGGGTTAATTCTAGAGAATATGGGTATTTTCCCCCATTCTAAATAGGAGTAATTGTCCTTCAAAGTTAAAATTTTCACCAAACTTGTCTCTGCACAATGCCATTTGTTTATTATCTATCTTTAATTCGATAATAAATGTGGATAAGATTCTTGAAAGTAGACACATTTATCTATCTTCAGAATGAGTTTCATAATTTTATGAAGTGATTTGATATGATAGATAGGGATCTAAAGTTGGGTCTATGTGTCTTGTAGGGTTGCATTGGATTAGTCATGTCTAAATTGGTTGTAATGAATAAGTTATTCGTGTGATTGTAGACATCAGCCTCGTAGGGGAAATTGATTGTCGTTGCAGTGCTAGACTTACCTTCTTGCTTTTGGTTGTGCTTTATTCAGTAGTAAGTACATAAGTGCGACCCTCAATTATCAAAACGTGAGTATTTGGTGTGATGTCTCGAATGAATGTTTTATTGATTGAATAAGTATGCAAAGCATGATTTATTTTCACAATTTGTTTGGATGTATATATTTAAATCATATTTATAACTCTTGAAAATTTACTTGTGATAAGGTGTTATTCAGGATTGTTATGGAAAAGAGAAGAATTAAAACAATTCTAATAGATTTAAGACGATGTACATAGTTGCGTTTATTTATGGCTTTGGCCATAGACGCCAAGCGATCCTCCAATTACTTATGGATACGGCAATTTAATCAATGCTTCGTATTATAGGATAGAATTTTAATGGTCACAAATTCGCCCCCGACGAGCAAAAATGTACCAAGGTATTGCGGTCAAGGGGTTTGTGGAGCCATAAAGTGATACTTATACTTGTAAGGGTCACTACGGTATATGGTGTCGACCCTTAAGGCTTTTTAGCTGTGAATTCTGAACAGGGATTGACGTATGGGCTCGCTTCATGCTCGGGTGAAATAGAGTTTTGTAGACCCTAAAAGGAGCCATTTATGTTTACTTCGTGATCTATTTGTCTACATAGATCATTTTGGTGGCTTTGGACATGCCTCAGCTAAACTTAACTGTTAATTTAAGTTGATCGAAAGTTGATAACTCAATCGATTCCGTTGGTGGTTCTGGATATGCCTCAGCCAAAATAAATAAATTGGAAGATATTTGGTACCTGTCAATTAATAAGTTTCTCAGTGAAACATGATTTGTGTTGGAATAGGTGCCCTAGAGGAAATCTAAATTTAGTACGAATACTGTATGGCTAGAATATTCATTTATTAATTATTGAGATCTTTAATATAATGAAGTCCTTAGATACAACGTGTTGTTTAGCTTATATATCCCTAGTCCATTATATTGGTTAACAGGACAATCAACTAAAGACTAGTATGTGGGTATATTGATATGGAGATATCAAGTCTAACACATGGGCATGCATTAGCAGTAATGTCATACTGTATCAACCCACAAGCTACATTAGATTATGTTAAAGTCACAAGTGCTTCTCGTAGTGCTAATGGTATTGTAATCCTTAGACTTGAAGTCACTAGACACTCTAGCTGTGAAATATCATGCTTTGATGTTAATAAACGTTGCGCCTTAACTGGGTAACTATAAAGGTAGTTATCGGGCATGATAGGAATCAAGCTTAGAGATCGTAGTGATGTTGGCAGGATTTTTCCATCCCACATAATGGGAGTAAATATCCATGGGCCACTCGAGGGATGGTGCTTATAGAATGTCTGGTCAGACTCAGATAAATCAATATGGAGATATTGATGTTATCTGCATAGATAAGCATATTCCCAGGATCGAGAAACTATGGATTGGATATAGGAGTGTGACTAATTTTTCTCGTGTCCAATTTGGATATGGAGACAAAGGGATAACGCAATACATGAACATTGGGCACAAGGTTTGTCGGGATCACTGACTATTTATATCAGTTGGGTGGCATGGATGTGTTGCTAGACACCGCTCCATGTTAGTAAAGAGTTACTACCAATTAAGTAGAAACCTATGGGGTCACACACCGAATGGATTAAATTGGATGTTGGCATTAAATAGTATGAATAATTAAACAAAAGGATCTAAACACAACCACATCCAAAGTTAGTAGGACTAGTTTGTAAGGTTGACTAATCCATGTAATGACATGATTAGTATTGGGGCAATTATATAGTTAAGGAGTATTAACTATATAAAGGAACTCTAGCTTGTTATTTTCTCAAGACAAGTCATTATTGAGAGAACATAACATAGCAAGGAGTGAGAAACGAAGAGAGGCCGAAGCCCCTCCTTGTCCGTCCGCCCCATTGCCGTTGGTCACCCCTTGTGGCTCGCGGCTTGCTCCGTTTTGTGTGATCTCTTGCATCCTTCTTCCGTTGCTAGCACATTGCGGTGAGAAGGAATTCAATCGAAGATCCAAGGTGTTGATACTCGTAGAGTCGAAGTATTCTTTGTGTGATCTCTCAAACTAAGGTACACACCTATTCTACCCTTATCATGTTATGATTGCTTGCCTGTGATCCTTGGAGGGATTTGAGCATGATTATTTTTGTTATTCCGCTGTTTTACATGCATCAAAACCCTACAGTGGTATCAGAGCCACAGGTCGTAGCGCATAACATGATCTTATGTGTTACTGTTTTTCAGCTTTTACATCGTATATGTTGTTTTACGTGAAAACTGAAATTAATTAGCATATTAGATGAAAATTGAATATGGTTCAACCAAGCAAGAACTAATTTTACATGGACTGTAGGAATTAGTGAGTTTGGATCACATAGGATGTGATGAATTTTGGATCTAGGATCTAGGGTTTGGGCACAAGTTGAGAAAAGAAATTTTTCAAACTTGGAAATAACTAGACTTGGGCAACAAGGCAATGAATTATTTTGGAAACAATTCCATGGAAGGGTTCGACCCCCTTAGGGACCGCCTCCCTTGCCTTACCGCCCAAGCTAGGGCACAACCAAGTGCTTGGGCCGGCCTAGCGTGCGGCCTGGCCGCGCATGGGGCTTGACCGACCGGCCCAATGTCGTGCCTTGGTCCTTGGGTGGTTCGTCCATGGCTATGGTGGACCCCTTGGACTGTTTTTGACCCTAGTTGCCTATTTTTAACTAAAATTGAACAAGCTCTTTAAAATTGGTTTCAACTGTATTATGTGCTTTGTTGCATGGTGGATTGATATGGCCTAGGTTGAGGATGTTTATTTTGTGGTTTTTTTTCGACCTGCAAGCTGATCAAATTAATGTAATAGTAGTTAATTTTACGGCCTGTGAGATGATCATCTTCTCTACGTGTGAGGTTTTATTTATTTATTTATTTATTCTAGATGCTAGGCTAGAATTAGATTAATTAGATAATAGCCAAGAGCATGGAGAAGAAGATCGGAGGACCAAGAAGCCACAAAGACGATGAGGACTCCCATCCTAGGCGTGCGGCTATGGTGGAGCACATGGAGATGTGCTTGTCACTTTAGGGCATATAGATATTATCATTGGCTTGGTAATATCTTAGTCTAGGGGCCATATCCATGCCACGTTAATTTTTATTTTGTGGATGTTTATTATTCATGTCTTGTCATTTATTTTTGTGTGTATAGATATACAAGCAAAACGTTAACAAGATACTAATACACAAGTGTGATCTTTTATTGTGGATTGCCAAATCCAAATAAGTAGATAAAGTTGATGGGATCAACCAAACAATAAGATAATGACAATTAAATCCCTCAATGGAAATATTGCGTTTTGTCTTCTCTTACCTAAACACCCTTCATGATCGAGGTCCATTAAAATTCAGGCTTGCCAAAGCAAGGCGGTTTTAATTCACCTTGGTGTGTTGCGGCGACACAAGCAAGTAATGTGTGATTGTTGAAGTAAGAGGTTAAACGCAACTAGACAAGATCAATTGGATTGACGACCCCAGAGGCATGACAATTAGGTGTTAGCTAGGGATTAGATAATGAATAAAGGGTTATTCACCTAATTGGACCAAGAGCTGCATTGGATGCAATTGGAAGGGTTCCTACCTAAATAACCTATTCTTGGGTGACTTGCCAAAGCAAGCTCAAGAAGAAGTGAAAAGGGATCTTGGACTCACTAGGAAATATATGATATTTTCCGCATTAATAGTGAGGGCTATTAACCTGAGAAAAATAGTGGGAGCTATATTTGATTATCTAGCCATTGTTGAATATAGTTAAATTGTTCAAAGTACTAAAATTGCATATTTCTCGTTTTTGTAGAATTCCAATGGAAAACAATCGTGCATCGACTTCATCCATGCGATCTGTACTTGAGAAGGATAAGTTGTCTGAAAAAAATTTCATTGACTGGTATAGAAACTTAAGGATCGTCCTTAAGCAAGAAAAGAAATTGTACGTCCTAGACAACCCTTTTCCAGAACTACCCCAGGATGACACTATTCTTGCTGCCGTGAGAGCACATCAGAAACATGTGGATGATTCTAATGATGTGAATTGACTCATGCTTTGCACCATGACCTCTAATCTCCAGAAGCAAAATGAGAACATGGAAGCCTACAATATGATCGAACACTTGAAACCGTTCTTTCAAAAACAGGTAAGGCATTAGCGGTATGAGGTGTCAAAGCACTATTTAAGAGAAATCTCACAGAAGGGAACCCATTCAGTCCTCATGTACTCCGTATGATCGAATACATAGAGAACCTCGAGAGGTTAGGATTCCCATTTGGCCAAGAGTTAGCAACAGATCTCATCTTGAAATCGTTTCCATATAGTTATAATCAGTTCATCATGAACTATAACATGAATGAGATCAACAAAGCTCTGCCAGACTTGGTGAACATGCTAAGGACAGCTGAACAAAGCATCAATAAAGGCAAGGCCATACTGATGGTCAATAAAAGGCAGGTCAAGGGAGTTTCCTCTACTTCCAAAGGAAAGAGCAAGAAAGTTGCAAAATCCAAGGAATCCGTAAAGCCTATTGGGGGCGTGGCTAAAGGTGAGTGTCACTACTGTAGCCAGCCGGGTCACTGGAGGAGGAATTGCCCTAATCATCTAGAGGATAAAAGTTTGGAATAGTTATTCCACCGCCACCAGGTATTTTTTTTATAAATATCAATCTTTCTATCTCTTTATCTTGGGTATTGGATACTGGATGTGGATCTCACATTCTTCAAATGTGCAGGATTTGAAAAGAAGTAGAAGATTGGCTAAAGGGGAGATAGACTTGCGCGTCGGGAATGGAGCAAGAGTTTCTGCATTAGCTATAGGCGTGTATGAGTTATCTCTGCCTCCAGGGCTTATTTTAGAATTAGACAATTGCTATAATGTGCTGGCTATGAGCAGACATATTATTTCTATTTCTTGTTTGGACGAGAAAGGTTTTCCTATTTCAATAAAGGAGAAGTGTGCTCCATTTATTTTGATAGTATGCACTATTGTAGTGCACATTTGTCTAATGGATTGTATATCCTTGATCTAACTAATGCTGTCTATAACATAAATACCAAGAGGATTAAAACTAATGATTTAAATCCTACTTATCTATGGCACTATTTTTTAGGCCATATAAATGAGAAACGAATATCCAGATTCCATAATGATGGATTCCTAGACTCATTTGATTTGGAATCATATGAGACATGTGAGTCTTGTTTATTGGGAAAAATGACAAATTCCCCTTTTAATAAGAAAGGTGAGAGGACTAGTGAGTTACTGGCACATACTGACGTATGTGGACTATTTCCCACGCCAGCCATGGGCGGTTACACCTACTTCATCACGTTTACTGATGACTTCAGTAGATATGGATTTGTGTACCTTATGAAGGCCAAATCCGAGTCCTTTAAATTATTCAAGGAATTCAAGAATGAAGTAGAGAAGCAACTTGGCAAAAGTATTAAGCCTCTACGATCAGATCGTGGAGGAGAATACTTGAGCCAAGAATTTGACGAGTATCTTAGAGAGTGTGGTATAGTATCCCAACTCACTCCACCTGGAACGCCACAATGGAATGGCGTGTCCGAGAGGAGGAATCGAACCCTACTGGATATGGTTCGATATATGATGTGTGTTGATGAATTAAAATTGCATATTTTATTATGTTAACGAACTCTTCTTAACTTGCTAATATGTGTAATTTATCTATTTTATCTCTCTTTCTAGACTTATGCTTGTTTTCGTAGTTTTGGTTGTTTTCTCTCATTTTGTAGGCAAAGAAGTGAGTTAGAACGCAAGGGGCTAGTTGTGAAAGCTTGAATGAGGAATTTGAAGGCTTAATTTGAAGAAGTCAAGTGATAAAGAGGCTAAAGTTGAAGACAAAGCAACTAATTTGCAAGTTAAAGCGAAGATTTGAAGACCTAATTGAGAAGACAAGAGAAGAATATGGGGTCTTTATTGAAGATTTAGAAGAAAAGATGTCAAAATTAGAGTCAAAGGTTGAAGTGGAGGGCAAATTAGAGAAGAAATTAACGGAAGTGGGGCTAAAGTGTGGATTTCTAAAACGTTTTAAGGGCTGTTATGAAGGGTCTTAACGTAGTTGGGGTGTTATTTGCTATTTCACAAATGTTTTTAAGAAGAGATGGGGGTATTTTAAAAGGATTCAGCAACTAGGGGGGAGCCGAGTGGATTTTCGGCGAAACATGTCTCTCTCACGCGGTTCATCCGCTTGTCTCTCTCCCCGACGCATTACACAGCCAGAACAGAGAGCTTCCTCCATGGAAGCTCTTCGAAGCTTTTTCAGCCGCCCCGTTGGATCCCCAAATCGTCACCAAATCGCACAAGATCAAGACCAAAACGCTCCCCAGCCCAAGATCTATCTACCCATGCCCTCAAATCGGCCCAAGAACAAAGCAATCAAAAAGCCCTAATTTCTAGGGTTCATGAAGACACGACGGAAATCAACGATTGAGGATGAAAGGGTTCAATTGGAGGGCTGTGATGATTCCTTGGAGACTACTCAACTCATTCTCATCGTCTATATAAAGAAAGCTTGAAGAAATGGAACATCTCTCTCGGACCCCTGTTTTGGACGGCTGAAACTCTGTCTCTCTCTCTTCTCTCTCGGTACCAGCCGACTTCTGAGTTCGTTCTGGTGTTTCCGAGCTCATCCTGAGCTACTACGGAGCCAGTAACGACCAGGGAGGAGAGGGCTAGGTGTGGTTAATCCTGGGTTTCGAATTGCTCTGTTTTGAGCACTGTTTTGAGCACTGTTTTGGACTGTGTTGTTTGCAGCAACAGTTAGCTAATGTTTTAGCTGCTGTTAGCTTTGAATTGTTGGGTTGTTAGCTGGTTTAGATTGATTAAAGTGTAGTTCGAACCATACACTAGTAGTTTGTTCATCATTTGGTAGCAAGTTAGTGTTATTTGGTGGAATTGAAGAGTATTTGAGCTTGAATATAATGACTATTTTCATGAATACTCTTGATTCTTGTGTCTTGCTCTTGAATATGAACAACTAAGCTACTTGTTGGGTTTGATTGATGAAGATAGATGACTTGTGTGTGAGAAATTCAATTGTTCTTCTAGTCTTATATGTTGGATGTCGAATTTGTAGTATTCAAGTGTTGAATATCAAATCCGAATTGTGGCTTGATCTTTCATATGGAAACGCTCTCGTTTACATATGAAAGATGCTTGACATAACTCGATTTTGCATTTCACTCTTGAATACAAGAGCTAGACAAATCCTCTTGCTATATAATCCGTGCTTTTCTTTGACATAAACTTTGGGTGTTGATGCTCACACACAAGGCATCTATTGGAATCAATTGACCCAACTTACTCTCTTCTTGACAAACTCGTTTTAATCGTATTAGTAATAGTGTTAGTAGTTGTTTTCTTTCTTAGTTATTTGCTCTAGCAATATCAACAACTCTTGCTCCATCACTTGAGTGGTGGATTCAAAGCTTGGCTAGCTCTAAAGCCTTTGGGAAACTTGTTTTGTTAACTTAGTTAGTTGCTTAGTAAGTTTACTAGTTAGCTTAGAGTGTTTAATCTCCTTCCCAATCCTTGTGGAAATCGACCCCGTTCTCACTCGGGTACTACTTAGAACGATATTCCTATACTTGGGAATTATCGCGAACAATGTGTCAAATGGATCTCCCGATATCGTTTTGGGGACATGCTCTATTGACTGCAGCTTTCACCATTAACCGTGTTCCGTCCAAGTCGGTCATAAAGACACCATATGAGATATGGACTGGGAAGCGTTCCATGGTGTTGTTTATGAAGATTTGGGGTTGCAATGTCTATACAAAACGTTTACAAATAGACAAACATGGACCCAAAGAGGATAAGTGTACGTTTGTGGGATATCCTAAGGAAACGAAATGATATTATTTCTATAATCCAACCGAGAACAAAGTGTTTGTAGCTCGGACCGGCGTGTTTCTAGAAAGAGAGTTTGTCTCTAAAGAAGAAAGTGGGAGGACTGTAGAACTGGCGCGTGTAAACTACGCGTTGCTGCACAAGTATACAATCAAGTAATATAATTGAGTATTATAGACTCCGAGTTATCGAACCCAAGGGAAGGTGTCTACTATGTGTCTAGTTTAGCAATAAAATTCAATTCGCACAAGTAACCGGTAAAAAGGTTTGTAGTTTGAAGTGTTGTCACCCTCAAACAAGTGACTAGCAATGGTACTGAAATAACGCGAATAAAATGATTTGATGTAAATCAGAGGAGAGAAAGCTAGGCAATCCATAGATCACCTAGGGTAGTTTTGACAATTCCGGATTTCATGTTCTAACACGACAATTCATAGTTAGTTAAGCTGGGTAATGGCGTTGACAATTACTTATCGGTCTCATGTCGTTCTACACAATAGTAATGATTTGTCCCTCTCAGGCCAAGTATCCTACCTATGTGTTCTAGCTGGTTAACACTATTGTAAGGGATAATGTCCTATCAGACCACTATTCACGAGCAATTCACTACATCCTACTGAATTTACCCTCATCTAGCCATTCCTATTCAACTCACTTCTCAATATAATTGATTACGAATGTCCTTGTTTATTCATCCCAACGAGGGTAGAGTTGCTTTCGCACACTCACTAGTTATGTAGTAATTTCGGGTCATGACTCCTACGTTACTAAGGATTAAGCACAATAAACAATTAATTAACTACTACGAATTATCTTTAATCCTAGTTCATGATTACGTGGAGACATAGATAATCAACATTACACATCCTAGTTCTAGATTGTCAATGGAAGAACTCAACATGAAATAGAACATAACAATCTCCATAAAATCATAAACCTAATGTGAAAGTTCATCCAAAACCCGGAAAACATCCACAAAACATAAACCCTAGGCTCTCTACTGATGCCTAGGTATGAGTTTAGCTACTCATAGCAAAATATAACATAGTGTTCAAATATTTCACACAAGAATAAGGGGAAAGAGAATCAAACGCTAAAATCGAAGATATGGCTATGATCCGGGCTCGTCTCCCTGCTTGATGATGATCCAAACGAAGTCTTCTAGCTCTCCTTAGTGTTCTTGACGAACAATGATGGTCTCCTTTCGTCCCTTGGTGAATAGGTCGAAGTAGTGAAGTCAAACTATCAAGAAATTGAATTTTAGCCCCAAAATTCCGCACATTGGTCAGTGCATTTCGGCTGGCATTTCGGCCCGATATGCTCTGACACTCAACTTCTTGAAAATTCAATTTTGCCCCTGAAGTTCTTTAAGACTCTTTCCTTGCCCTTCCTTGCTTCCAAAGTTCATTTCCTTGATTCCAAATCACTACAATAGCTATATATCCTGTCAAAGAAAAAAACAACAACTATACCAAGCGATTAAATCCGCAAACAAAGCTCAAATCAAAGTAAAGAACATGCCTGGACTAACATTAAGCACATGAAAGAACAAGTGATAAATCATTCTAATCCCAACTCAAGTAGGCTCAAAACTATCCAAAAACCTATCAATAAAGTGGTAAATGCTCAAGAAATATAGCTCCTAAAAGGTGCTATCAAATTCCACCACACTTACTCTTTGCTCGTCCCGAGCAACAATGACGCTCAAAACCCCACACTTGAGACATTGCATACATATACCAATACAAAACCGATGCATACAACACCGCCTTGCATACTTCACTTTCCGATACCAACACGACTCACGACTCAATACACAAAGACACGACGATGAAAACTACATGATATATGCAATGAAACTCAAGTATGTACAATGCAAGGAATTAAAGAACATATTTTTTTTCTTTTTAGTTAGAGATTGGGCAACCTCTCTAACACTAACGGAAAATCATCAAATCCTCACTAGCTCATTTTGAAATTTCACAACACATAGCAAGAAATAAGATATGATGATCCTATGCACAAACTCACTAAGGCATCCCCAAACATCCACCAAATCATACCAAGATACGGCACGTCTTTTGATTCAAAGCGTCTAGGCATTTCAAGTTTCTAAGTGATCTTCCTTCGCCAAGTCATTTGAGGTTTTCAGACCCTCTTAGCCGTTATTGCTTTGAATGCAAATTGTCCCATTGCTGGGAGACACAACTCCTATGTAATACGGCTTCACTTTAGTTTCTCTCTTAAGCTCTACGTTGGATTGAATCCAAATTTTCTGTGCACACGAAAGCAAATTAGGTTGTTTCACCTTTAAGCACAAAAAAGTTATTTTATTTTCCATTTTCTTTTTATTTTCACCTCTGTTTTTACAACCGTGCAATAGAGCTTATGAGTGTGTGCTTTTTTGGATTTTCTCTTAGAACCACCTTAAGGGATGGTGGTGTACGCTCCCCGGCTTCACTTAGACCGAAGACTCGTACCACATGAAACCAACTCAACACGAAGGTCCACCCCAGATTCTAAGAGTCCACAAGTTTCCACCAGAAACGGAATAATCAACCAGTCAAACACTCGATCCTCCTAGCACAATAAAGGAATCAAAAGTATGTCCGTAATCTACCTTCACCTTTCCGTAGATACCCGAGAAATCCTCGTGAGACTTGTGCACAAAATTCTAGAATTACAGTCTCCCTACTACGGTGATTCCTACTCTCATGAGCTCTTTCATTGGATTCTCTTCGATTTCTAGGTCCTAAGTTGCCCTTTCTCAAAAATTTCAATTTTTAGGATTTTTTCTTTGTCAACAATTTTTAGGATTTTTTCAATTTTCAATTTTTTGTATTTTTAATATTAGTCTTAACTCTACATGCGTGGGCCAACTCTATTAACCAACAAAGTATGGGTAGGTGGACTCAATAATAAAAGTGAAACAATAATAGATACAATGCAAATATTTAAACGTGCACATGCAAATGCAATCCTATGGACTAACTCTATATGCATAACAGACTCACTAATCTACATGTAACAAGGCTATGCAATGGCCAACTAGAGAATAGCTAAAATCCCCCCACCCCCCACACTTAAGCGCTTCGTTGTCCTCAACGAAAGATGAAATAAAATAAAGAGGACTTGGCTGCTCAAATTCAGGGCCGGTGGGTCTAGTCAAAGTGGGCCGCCTCGTCCTCAGCGACTGGGGGGTCTGGACTCCACTCTGGGTACACATCGGACATGTAATGGTATAGTCCTTCGTAGGTGTCAGGATGCTGCAAGGTGACATTAGCCGCGAGGGCCATGTCCTGAATCCATCCTCTCTACTCAGCACTATCCACGACTAGCCGCTCTAAGCCTCGGCCAAGCTGACGCTGACTACTCTGGACGTGCTCAAGTTGCCTCCTAGACCTAGCTCTGTCAGCATCTGCTTGCAGTCCCTACTGCTCTAGCAAGTGGGTGATATGGGTCAGCTAACTCTCAATCCTAGAGCTAGAACTATTTGCCTCGCTAGGATGTGTGGGATCAAAAGGTTCTTGGGCTCTGAGGGGGTTGGGTACTCTCTCCCACTTACGCTCTCCATTGTTCTTTTTAGATAGGTCATAAACTAGACCCTTCAAATCTGAGCCAGCATCTTTTGCTAGATTTAGGAGAAGGAAAATGTGGCCGGGAGATAGGTTATTACCCGATGCGCTGTCCATGTGCCCCCACATAGCTCATATCCTCATTAGCAGCTTGAGTCAAAGCTGCATCAAACTCCGGTTCCTCAAATGCAGTCGCAGTCTTCTTATCCTGGTAGACATGTTTTGCCATGTCAGAAACCATCTTTGTAATCCCATCTTTCCACTCATCGTTCTTCGATCAGGCAGCTTGGACAACCTCCTAGATTCATGGAATTGAGCATCCTATTTCTCTATTTTCTTCATCAATGCAGATGCTCCATCCTTGTCAACCCTATAAAAAAGTTACCTCCTGCTTCCCTGTTCAGCAAATACTGGTTGGGACGATCCAGGCCATGATAGAAAACCTGGAGAATCTTGTAGTCGTTGAAATTATGATTAGGACACCTGCGTATCGTCCTCACCAACCAGTCCCATGCATCAACAACCGTCTCATCAGCATGCTTCTGAAAACGAAGGAACTCTCCCTGTAAACCTATGACACGTTGCGGGGGGGGGGGGGGGTGGGGGGGTATAACTTGCTCATAAATTCATCAACATACTGCTCCCATGTGGTGATCGATGGCTCCCTAGACACTAGCCACTTCTCTGCCGCACCCTTCAGATAATAAGGAAAAAGAATCAGCTTCAGGGTCTCATCATTGACGTTCTTGTACTTCACTGTGTGGATGTAGGCATCAAACTTCCCAATGAAGTAATTTGGGTCTTCATACCTGTTTCCATAGTACTAGAACTTATTCCGCACTGTCATGATGGTGGCAGGCTTCAAATCAAAGTGCTCAGCCTGAATGGTTGGCACTACAATAGCTGGCTTGTGTCCTCTCTTTGTTGGCTGAAACTTCTCCACCAAAGATTGGCCCGAATTATTGTAGGGCATCTGGTTCTTTTGCTCATCAAGCTTATCCTGAAGTTCAGTCAACTTCTGATTCAGTTGAGCGTTAGTCAATTGCTCATCCATTGCGATTTTTCATGGACCTCTTCTCGGAGTTCTGAATAGCTGTTCCGGGTCTTCAAATGGAGGCACAAGGTCTCTAGAGATCCAGTGCATACACTGAGACCTGAAACAAAATTCTGAAAACAAATCAGAAATCACAGAAATAGTAAAAAAAAAGAAAAAGGTAAATTAAAATAATCGCTAAACTATAATTGTAACCAATGCCTTCCCCGACAACGGTGCCAAAAACTTGACGCGTGTAAACTACGTGATGCTGCGCAAGTATACGGTCAAGTAATATAATGGAGCATTATAGATTCCGAGTTATCGAACCCAAGGGAAGGTGTCTACTATGTATCTAGTTTAGCAATTAAATTCAATTCACACAAGTAACCGGTAAAAAGGTTTGTAGTTTGAAATGTTGTCACCCTCAAACAAGTGACGAGCAATGGTAGTGAAATAATGTGAATAAAATGATTTGATGTAAATTAGAGGATAGAAAGTTAGAAATCTATAGATCACCTAGGGTAGTTTTGACGATTCCGGATTTCATGTTCTAACACGACAATTCATATTTATTTAAGCCGGGTAATGGCGTTGACAATAACTTATCAGTCTCATGTCGTTCTACACAATAGTAATGATTTGTCCCTCTCAGGCCAAGTATCATACCTATGTGTTCTAGCCGCTTAACGATATTTTAAGGGATAGTGTCCTATTAGACCACTATTCACGAGCAATTCACTACATCCTACTGAATTTACCCTCATCTAGCCATTCCTATTCAACTCACTTCTCAGTCTAATTGATTACGAATGTCCTTTTTTATTCATCCCAACTGGGGTAGAGTTGCTTTCAACACTCACTAGTTATGTAGTAATTTCGGGTCATGACTCCTACGTTACTAAGGATTAAGCATACTAAACAAGTAATTAACTATTACAAATTATCTTTAATCCTATTTCATGATTACATGGAGAAATAGATAATCGACATCACACATCCTAGTTCTAGCTTGTCAATGGAAGAACTCAACATGAAATATAACATAACAATCTCCATAAAATCATAAACCTAACATGAATGTTCATCCAAAATCCGGAAAACATCCTCAAAACATAAACCCTAGGCTCTCCATAGATGCCTAGGTATGAGTTTAGCTACTCATAGCAAAAGATAACATAGTGTTCAAATATTTCATACAAGAATAAGGAGAGAGTGAATCAAACGCTAAAATCGAAGATATGGCGAGATCCGGGCTCGTCACCTTGCTTGATGATGATCCAACGAAGTCTTACATCTCTCCTTAGTGTTCTTGACTCACAATGATGGTCTCCTTTCGTCCCTTGGTGATTAGGTTGAAGTAGTGAAGTCAAACTATCAAGAAATTTCATTTTAGCCCCAAAATGGACATTGGTCAGTGCATTTCGGCTGGCATTTCGACCCAAAATGCTAGCCGAAATGCTTTGACACTCAACTTCTTGAAACTTCACTTTTGCCCCTCTAGTTCTTTAAGCCTCTTTCCTTGCCATTCCTTGCTTCCAAAGTTCATGTCCTCGATTCCAAATCACTACAATAGCTATATATCCTTTCAAAGACAAAAAAAAAACTATACCAAGCGATTAAATCCGCAAATAAAGCTCAAATCGAATTAAAGAACATGCCTCGACTAACATTAAACACATGAAGGAACAAGTGATAAATCATGCTAATCCCAACTCAAGTAGGCTCAAAACCATCCAAAAACCTATTAATCAAGTGGTAAATGCTAAAGAAATATAGATCCTAAAAGGTGCTATCAAGAACTTGAAGAAATGCAAGAACCACAAAACACTAATCTGTTGATGGAACATGAACAGGAACCGCAAACGGTTGTGGAGGAACCTGTTCAGGTAACACTGGAACTCCGTAGGTCGGGTAGTGTGCGTCATGAGCCAGAGACGTACGGACTTCTAGTGACAGAGCCCAATGACGTGCCACTCATGGATGATGAGCCTACTACCTACGGGGAGGTCGTGAAAGGGCCGGACTCAAAGAAGTGGCTTGAGGCCATGAGATCCGAAATGGAATCCATGTATACCAACCAAGTATGGACTTTGGTGGAACCACCCCGATGGGGTTCGGCCCATAGGGTGGAAGTGGGTCTTCAAGAAGAAGACCAACATGGACGACAAAGTAGTTGCATATATGGGAAATTGGTGGCTAAAGGGTACACACAGATTCATGGTATTGACTATGATGAGACCTTTTCACCAGTCGTTGCGACTAAATCCATTCGAATCCTGCTTTCTATTGAATCTTACTATGTCTATGAGATTTGGCAGATGGATGTCAAAACAGCGTTTATGTATGGAAACCTCCTGGAGGATGTGTACATGAAACAACCGGAGGGTTTTGAGGATCCAGAGCATGCTAATAAAGTCTGTAAGCTACAACGATCCATCTATGGATTAAAGCAAGCTTCTAGGAGTTGGAATCGACGTTTTGATGACGCGGTCAAAGAGTTTGGCTTCATCAAGAATGAAGATGAGACATGTGTGTACAAGAAGGTTAGTGGGAGCTCTGTAGTGTTTCTGGTCTTGTATGTGGATTACATACTACTCATTGGAAACAACATTCCTACCTTGAAATCTGTTAAATATCGGTAAGGGAAGTGTTTCGCCATGAAGGACTTAGGGGATGCAGCTTCTATACTTCGTATCAAGATCTATAGAGATAGATCTAGGGAGTTGCTCGGACTAAGCCTCGAACACCCTGCAATTTTAGGCCTAGCCCAAACCGCTAAGATGTCCCCCGCACGAGGATTTTTACCTCATTGTGAACGGAGTAGAACGTCAGCCTCATACCAAACCATAAAGAACAAAACTTCAAATTTAATTCAAAATCAACTTTATTACAATAAAGGAAATGGCCAATTGTGTTCCTTAACGTGGATACTTGGAAACAAACCGAATCGTTTGAAAATAAAAATATGAAACTGATAATTTATTCCGTGGGAGCTAAAGTGATTCCTCGATCCAAGCTAGTGATTCGTTCCCCCAGAGCCTGCAGCGGTGCTAACGTGTGGGTTTTCAAAATGGCAAAAGCCGACCACAGTTTTTCGAAACGTCAGCTTAAGCTGAGTAAGAAATACCTCAATATGTAAACAGATGGTTGGGCACATGTAATCAAACAAGTAAAAAAAAGAGAAGTAAAGCTTTAAATTAGTAACATAAATGTAAAGAAAAAGGTAAAGATATAAATTTAGATTTGAGATCCAACTGAAAGTTTATTTATTAATTTCCTCCATTGAAACTATTCTGGCGGCCATCTGGCCACGTGCCACGGGAGCAACTAGCTCTACTGCCCCATGAGCCCCAGAAATTAAACATTGTACGAGCGAATGCAGAGTTCCTGCCTCAATACTGACCTACAAGACCTTAAGTGTCGACACCCCCTAGAGGTTAGCAACTCCGCTAGAGTAGTACAAGTAAGAACCCCCAAGTCCTCATGGTAGTGTTGAACTATGGGTACCAAGGGTAAGCCAGAGTTTGGCCCCCAAAATCTCTTGACCATAACGTCCTAAACAATATAATCACTGTAGTGAACTAAAGAACAACTCGTACAATGTATCGTTCACTTTACGTTACTTAGTGTCTTATGAGTATTTCTTGAAAGAAGGTGATTCTCGATCCAAACCAGGTATTCAAAACCAATAAGGAAAGCAAGGATTAAAGTGCTAAACGGTTCCAAGATGAACATAACTCATATTCTTAAGAGAGAGATCCCAGTTTCACAATTTGTGCCAAAGTAAACATGATTTTCAGAGTTTAATCAGATAGATAGTACGATAATCAAAACAGTAAAATAATTCGGCACATATCACATTTGGAAACTCATTTTGATAGTAGAAGAGTCGAGCATATAACTTACTTGGATTGAAGAGAGCTCTACACACACAAGCAAGCATGAAAACTAGTACTCGTAGTACGGGTCCTCAATGAACTGATCGTCTACGAGCCCGTAATATGCAATAGTCGAATAATCCTAACATTAATACACGACCAATCTCATACAACTTATGCCCTATATGCAAATGGAAAGAATATTTCCCCGACAAGTTCCAAATTTAATTGTTACCCCAACTCCATTTACGCGACTCAATAATATTGGCAAAAGTATAACTTATAAATAATTATAATAATAAGGAAAAAAATTATTTAAAATTAAAAAAATTAGAAAACAACCTTTAAAATATAAAATAATATACATAAACTTTATCGATAACTGGTTATTTAGAAAAGATTATAATATTTAGAATAGATATCAGTACTAAAGAAAACTATATGTAATTATTGAAAGAGTAAATGAACAACATATTTATATGTGTATATTATAAGGAAAATATTGAAATCAAAGGCTCAAATGTCAAGTTAACTAACTTCTTAAGAATACTACTTTTATTCAATATTAACTAATCACTTTTGTTCACAAAACTCTTCTTATATAATTAGATTATAAAGCTTATATTTATTTTCATGATTAAAGAAACTAGTTAATTAGAATTAATATTTAATAAACAAAATGAAATTTTGTAATGTAGACTAAATACAGGACCAAAATACTCTAGAAGGAGGGGTTGAATAGAGTATGGAAACTTTTTGCTAAAACATAGATTTTAACTAAGTGAACAAGTGAAAGTATCAAATCTCAAGGCCTTGAGATTTTACAGAACTAGTAAGAAACTTTCTAAGGAAAACAAAAAGCTTCAAGAACTATCACCAGTTCTAAACAGTTTATAGACCCTAGTTTTATTTGAGTTACTTGCAGAAGTAAATAGCAAAACTGTAAAGTAAAGAACACAAGGCAATTTACAGAGTTCAGTCCCAATGGACCTAATCTCTGCCTGAGGGATCTAATCCCACCAGGATTGGGCAAAAACTTCTTATTACTCATACAGAAACAGCCCTAGATCTCCAAGCCTAAGTGAACTCCCTTACACCTATACAGCTTGTGGTTCCAAACCTATCTAGTATCAGCTACTTACTGTTGAGCTAACAAGAACCTCTTGTTGTTCACTTGAACAACCAACCACTAGGTTTAGTGACGTTTTATATATACAAAAGATAAGCAAATTACAATACAATTAGAAGAACACTGTAGAAGAATATGCTTGTGAAGGCCTAGATGTGTGCTTCAGGAAACTGGAATGATTGATCTTCTGAAAGCTGTAATTGAAGCCTGAATTTGTGAGGGATTGAATATCTGATCTTCCACGAATGTACCACACCTCTCTCAGTTTTCTGTAAGTGTGGGATCCCATCTTCCTGTACTAAGATTAATACTCGTTTCTTATATATAAGAAATTTATTTAATCAAATAAATTACCATAAAGGTAATCACCAACCAGAAAATATAGTAAACAACTTGTATATGTTAAAAATATATGCATAGCTTCATAGACTGTCACAAAACTCATACAATTTTTGGCTAGACTTTCGAGTTCAGTAAAGAAAAAACAAGTTTATTTACATCAAAAATAGACACTCAGAACTCATCTACATAGTAGGTAAGATGAAAACACAAAAAAAAAAAATGCAGACGTCGACACTTAGCTCCGGACGGCGGTGGACACTACTACATCTTTTAAGTATCCAGCAACAACAACAAAAAGATCTATGGGGGTATGAGTGATCGAAACACTCAGTGGGTAAAGCAATATGAAAATAAGTGTAATTAGTAGCATAAGTGCTCAAGAGGAATCTAATGCACTGTATGTAATACAAAATAGGTAGATACAACAATAACAACCCCGAATTATCACCAGTATAAAGCGGAAATCACATCGCTTAACACTGCTTAAAATCAACCCTTGCTACCGCAAAAGTATACTTCGCCTATAGCATCACATCTTGTAGCTTCACGCCACAATAAAATCAACCATAAGTTTCTTTTTATTTAGTATACATATACCATGTATGAGATAGTAAATTTTTTCATAAAACTCAGGTTTTTAGATTCAGGACCTGAATTGCAAAAGCATTTACCTAGCTATCATCACCTGATAGCTATACATGAAAAGTACATGGGGGTGTAAATCAACACAAGGTGTTAACTCTAATGAGCAACCAACCTATATTATGTACACCTGAGTAATTAGATTACCCACCTTGCCCTCGAGCGGTATCTTCCACGTATCCGCTAGGCCTCTCTTGTTGGCTCGGTACGTTTGTCAAATCCCTTACCTGAACCGTATGATAGCAAGTCAGAGATAACAGTTGTAAATGTAATAAATTTGATTACACTGTGTACTACCTTAAGGAATTCAAGAAATTCAACTTATTCTACTCTTGTATTCATAACTTTTAGTAAATAGACACACATACATATGCATCAGTAAACTAAAATGAATATGCATATGATGTTCTTCATGTAAGCCATTCAATAAGCAATTCTGCCATCATATCATTTTGGTTGAGAAGTTTTCCAGAAACCAGTTAAGTGATTGACTGGTTTATAGGGAAAATAATGCTTTCCCTTATCCTCTTCTGGCCTTGTCCAGGGAATGAGGTAAGGTAGCGATTTCTTACTTACATCTCATATCATTTATTCACAAAGAATGTTTAACAAGACTGATATATATTTCTCTCAAAAGTTTGTGAACAACAATATAAGTCAAGGAAATTAAATTGAAGTACTGTAAGATTTAGAAAATCATCAACTGAATTCGTTCAGCGTCTAGTACAAAACGACCCACAATTTCAGCATAAGAGAAACAACTTCTCTATTCAGCGGGGGTAGCGTACATTCTCACTACAGTTAGCCTTCACTTGAAGTAACAAGTATGAGAAAAACAATTCACATAAAAATAATTTAAAGAACACCTACCAAGTTCATATTCCCTTTGCAACCCAAGTCTACAATTAAACAAAAGGATATATATATATATATATATATATATATATATATTTTGAATCAAACTTGATCCAGCTCATGAAGAGGAAATTATACTTCTTCTGTTCTCCTTGTTTTATTTCCCTTTGTTAGTCTCTGTATAACTAGCTACTATAATTATCAAAATCACCCAAGTAACAACATATGACAACCAAACTGGTTTCTTAGAGTCAGTTCTTGTCGAAGAATCAACAAAATATCAATCGGTACACAAAAGACAATCTCAGACGAGAACAATATCAATTCTAAAAATTAAGAAAAATAAATCTTGCCATGCCACAATTTGGAGTCAATTTAGAACAAATTGTACAGTAACATGGGAGAATTATATTAATCAATTGACTCACTTTATCCCCAAACAGGTTTGACAATTCAATTTCACAATTTGAAATTGGATAGAAGTGACATCCAGGTTTATGTGAACTGTTCTAAAGTACTCAACCTGATAACCCGATCATAAGTATCTTCTCTTCTTTCCTTTATATCCTCAGAACCATTCAAGTACTACAAGTTCAAAAACCTAATCTAATTCATGAGAATTGACCAGGAATCAACAAAGAAATTACCAAATAAAGAAGAAGAAGGCCATATAAGAAACATATGTGTAAAGCACAAATATCCTGGACGCACCTGTACTGAATTTATAGACCTAGGGTCAGAGAAGTTTGTCGACCCTCGTCTGAAGTTAGACAAAATACAAACTCTTCAGTTCTTCTTCTCTTTCTTTTTTTTAAACGATGCTAAGAGTGAAAATCCTCTTCAATTTTGTTTTGGCAAAACCCCCCTTTCTATCCAATGAAGGACACAGAGTATATCAACTAGTCAGGCGGTGGGGGAAAAGGTAAAAATTGCATTCCTATCTTCAAATTATTATATTGTGTACTAGTTGTACCACTTAGTCATTAGTTTTTTTTATATATATTTCTACCCCTCTAGTTAAGGATAAGAACACCGTAGCCCTCACAAATATCTTATAGTACTATTCATCCCCAATTATAAATGAATCAGGATGTTACAACTCTCCCCTCCTCAAAGAAATTTCGTCTCGAAATTCTTACCTGGTTCGAATAGGTATGGATATTGTCTCCTCATGAGATCCTCACTTTCCCATGTAGCTTCTTCAGTTGAGTGGCTCCTCCATAAAACTTTAACCAGGGGTATTGCTTTATTACGCAAGACTTGTTCTCTTCGACCAAGAATCTTAACTGGCTGCTCTGTATATGTCAAATCTTCTCTTAGTTCAATCGTTTCTTGGTTCAGGATATGACTGGAATCTGCTACGTATTTGCGGAGCATAGACACATGAAATACATCGTGCAACTTAGAAAGTTCTGGTGGTAGTGACAAGCGATAAGCAGATGAACCAATTCTCTCAACAATTTCATAAGGCCCTACATACCTTGGGCTCAGTTTTCCCTTTTTCCCAAAGCGCATCACTCTTTTCCAGGGAGATACTCGCAGGAATACCTTGTCACCAATCTCGAATTCCAAATCTCGTCTTCTGTTATCAGCATAACTTTTTTGCCGACTGTGAGAAATCTTTAGTCGTTCCTGGATAATTCTAATTTTGTCAGCTGTTTCTTGAACCAATTCTGGGCCTAAGAGTTTCCTTTCACCCACGTCGCTCCAACATATAGGAGTCCTGCATCTCCGTCCATACAAAGCTTCATAGGGCGCCATGCCTATACTAGCTTGGTAGCTATTACTATAAGAGAACTCAATCAATGCAAGGTATTGATCCCAACTACATTGGAATTCTAAGACACACGTACGCAACATATCCTCTAAGGTTTCAATAGTACGCTCTGATTGTCCATCAGTTTGCGGGTGAAAAGCTGTGCTAAAAGCAAGTTTAGTACCTAAAGCCTGTTGCAAGCTGGTCCAAAACCTGGAGGTGAACTTGGGGTCTCTATCAGCCACAATGGATGCGGGTATACCATGTAAGCGGATGATCTCATCTACATATAATTTAGCATACTTGTCAACCGAATATTTGTTATTAACTGCCAAAAAGTGAGCAGACTTTGTTAACCTGTCAACTATCACCCATATTGAGTTAAATCCTTTCCGAGAGTTCGGTAATCCAACAACGAAGTCCATTGTGATGTGTTCCCATTTCCACTCCGGTATGGGAAGGGGCTGCAACAAACCACCCGGACGTTGGTGTTCCGCTTTTACTTGTTGGCAAACCAAACACTTAGCAACAAATTCAGCAATCTCTCTTTTCATGCCAACCCACCAGTAATACTGTTTCAAATCTTGGTACATTTTTGTACTTCCAGGATGTAGGGAATAGATTGAACAGTGAGCTTCTTCTAGGATATCCCTTTTTAAGTTTAAGTCCCTTGGCACACATATTCGGTTATTAAAACATAGAACACCATCATCATGGATTTGGAAATCCTTACAAATATTTTTCTTAACATCATCTCTTATTTTCTCCAAGTGGGGGTCTTGAGGTTGATGTTCACGGATGCGTTCACGTAATATGGGTCGTACCTCAAGCCTTGCTAGTAAAACACTGTCATTACCCAGAGATAACTCAACTCTCATTCTAGTCAATTGATTCTTGATGTCAACTCCATTACAGAATAAACAAGACAATCTACTTGATGATTTTCTGCTCAGGGCATCAGCAACTACATTGGCTTTCCCCGGAAGATAATGGATAGTGCAGTCGTAGTCCTTTAACAATTCCATGCCCCGTCTCTGTCTTGAATTCAACTCTTTCTGTGTAAACAAGTACTTCAGATGGTCAGTAAAAATCTCAAATGTTTCACCATACAGGTAATGCCTCCATAGCTTAAGGGCGAATACAATGGCTGTTAATTCTAGGTCATGAGTTGGATAATTCCGTTCATGTGTCTTCAGTTGTCTTGAAGCATATGCAACTACTTTTCCATTTTGCATCAGAACACATCCTAATCCTTGATAAGAGGCATCGCTATATATCACATATCCTCCGCTTCATGTGGGAATACACAAAATTGGAGCAGTCACTAGTTTAGTCTTTAGTTCCTGAAAGCTCTTTTCACATTTATCATCCCATTCAAATCTCACATTCTTTTGTGTTAATTGAGTCAGTGGCCTTGCAATAGAAGAAAATGCTTTAACAAATCTGCGATAATATCCAGCTAATCCTAAGAAACTCCGGATCTCGTGTATGTTGGTGGGGCGTTCCCATTTAACTACAGCTTCCACTTTCTTAGGATCAACACAAATCCCTTTACCAGATACAACATGCCCTAAGAAGACAACTTCACGTAGCCAAAATTCACATTTGCTTAGTTTCGCATATAATTGCTTTTCTCGCAACATTTGTAAGACAGCTTGCAAATGTTTGCTATGCTCTTCCTTATTTCGAGAGTAGACTAATATGTCATCTATAAACACAATCACGAATGCATCCAAATAGGGCTGGAATATACGATTCATCAAATCCATAAAAACGGCTGGAGCATTTGTCAATCTGAATGGCATGACCCGAAACTCATAATGGCCATATCGAGTACGAAAAGCTGTCTTAGGGATGTCAGATTCGTTCACTTTCAGCTGGTGATACCCTGATCTTAGATCAATTTTCGAGAATGTTGTTGCTCCTTTGAGTTGATCAAATAAATCATCAATACGAGGCAAGGGGTACTTGTTTTTCACTGTCACTTTGTTTAACTGCCTGTAATCAATGCAAAGCCTAAAGCTCCCATCCTTCTTTTTAACAAATAATACAGGGGCTCCCCATGGTGATACACTTGGCCGGATAAAGCCCTCGTCTAGCAAGTCGTGGAGTTGTATTTTTCAGTTCCTTTAATTCACTTGGAGCCATACGGTAAGGTGGAATGGATATAGGGCTAGTTCCAGGCAGTAACTCAATTGAAAATTCCAGTTCCCTATTAATTACACCTCCAGGCAATTCATCTGGAAACACATCTGGAAATTCAGCAACAACAGGGATGTCTTCAAGCTTAATTTCTTTTTTTTCAGTGTCCACCACATAGGCCAGAAAACCATGACAACCTTGTCGAAGTAGCTTTCTCGTTTCCATGACAGAAATCAAACTATTTGAGACTACATTTCGATCACCACAAAATCTAAATTCTTCTTCACCCGGTATTCGGAATATCACTTCCTTTGTGAAGCAGTCCACACAAGCATGATACAGAGATAGGAAATTCATTCCAAGTATAAGGTCAAAATCATGCATAGGAAGGGGTAAAAGATCAATTAACAGATCTCTTTCGCTAATATTTAAGATGCAATTTCTAAATATCTTCCCCACGAGTAAGGCCTTACCTATGGGGGTGTGAACAGTTAAAACATTCTCCATAGGTGTATCCGGATAATTAAAATGCATAGAAATTGATGTTGATACGAATTAATGAGTAGAACCCGGATCTATAAGTATAAAAGCTTCTTTACCATCAATAAAAATCTTACCAGTCACCACATTCGGAGTTGACTGTGCATCTTGACGGTTCATGGCAAAAATTCTGGCTTGTGGGCGTGATCCGCTTATAACTCCCCCACCTTTTTCTTGGCTTGTACGAGCATATCTTCCTGTCCCAGCTACACTGCCAACGGATGTTACTGGATTCACTTGTGCTGGTTTCAATGGGCAATCGCGAGCTAGATGTCCTGGTTGATGACAGCGAAAACAATTGTTGGCTCTTGGAGAAGTGCAGTCCCATGAAATATGCCCTCGCTTCCCACATTGATAACAAATTGCATCTTTTTCCCTGTTACTAGATAAGTACCCACTTTGAGTCGTTTTCTGACGAGATAAACCTTGTACAACTGAATTTCTCATTCCTCTACTAGCATTGGATACTGTCTGGCCTTTATTTGTGTGAAATCCTTGGCTCCTATGCCTATCAATGTCAAAATACGGACGATGTGATGGTGCTGATTCAAACTTGCTCTTTTTGGCTTGTTCTCTTCGCCCCGTGAGTTCGTGTACGTCTTTTTCCACTATCTTTGATTTATTTACCAGCTCAGCATACTTGTTAATCTCTAGCGCTGAAATCCTGCTACGAATAGGCAACTCTAAACCTTGCTGAAATCTTCTGCATTTCGCTGCCTCATCCTTCACTAAATCAGGTGCAAACCGTGTTAATGCTGTAAAGCGTGCTTCGTACTCAGACACAAGCAGGATATTCTGTTTCAGCTGGATGAACTCTTGTTCTTTTTCATAGCGATAAGAAAGGGGGAAATATTTGTCATTAAAGCTTCTCTTAAACCTTTCCCATGTAAGTGAAGTAGGTATACCATCTTGTAGAGCTCCCAAAAGTCTTTTCTCAGCATCCCACCAAAATCTTGCTTCACCCTTTAACACAAAAGCAGCCAGTGTAACCTTCATTTGATCAGACACAGTCATGACCTCAAAGATATCATCCATTTGTTTCAGCCAATTTTCTGCTTTGGTGGGATCAGTTTCCCCATAAAAGTGCTTTGGTAAAACTTTCATGTAGCGCTCATAATCAGAACGACCTTGTCCAGCTCCTTGCATCTCAAAGTAACTAACCATTGCTTGAACTATTTTCTCAGCACAATCGGTAGGTCGATCAACCCTTACTTGTGGTCCATGAACCTCAGAGTCAGCTCTGGGTTGGTTTTCACCTTCAGGTATGTGTGAAGCCTCATCCTCAACTTGAGTGTACTGTCTCAACAGATCCATCCTTACCTACTGACACAATATAATAAGTAACAAAATAACAAAATCCAATCATGAGATAATTTATTATCCTAACACCCTATCTAGAACCCTACTGTCCACTGCCAGAACAACACTAGGTGCGTGAAAGACGTCTATAAGCTCTGATACCAAGATGTGGGAACCCATCTTCCTGTACTAAGATTAATACTCGTTTCTTATATATAAGAAATTTATTTAATCAAATAAATTACCATAAAGGTAATCACCAACCAGAAAATATAGTAAACAACTTGTATATGTTAAAAATATATGCATAGCTTCATAGACTGTCACAAAACTCATACAATTTTTGGCTAGACTTTCGAGTTCAGTAAAGAAAAAACAAGTTTATTTACATCAAAAATAGACACTCAGAACTCATCTACATAGTAGGTAAGATGAAAACACAAAAACAAAATGCAGACGTCGACACTTAGCTCCGGACGGCGGTGGACACTACTACATCTTTTAAGTATCCTGCAACAACAACAAAAAGATCTATGGGGGTATGAGTGATCGAAACACTCAGTGGGTAAAGCAATATGAAAATAAGTGTAATCAGTAGCATAAGTGCTCAAGAGGAATCTAATGCACTGTATGTAATACAAAATAGGTAGATACAACTATAACAACCCCGAATTATCACCAGTATAAAGCGGAAATCACATCGCTTAACACTGCTTAAAATCAACCCTTGCTACCGCGAATGTATACTTCGCCTATAGCATCACATCTTGTAGCTTCACGCCACAATAAAATCAACCATAAGTTTCTTTTTATTTAGTATACATATACCATGTATGAGATAGTAAATTTTCTCATAAAACTCAGGTTTTTGGATTCAGGACCTGAATTGCAAAAGCATTTACCTAGCTATCATCACCTGATAGCTATACATGAAAAGTACATGGGGGTGTAAATCAACACAAGGTGTTAATTCTAATGAGCAACCAACCTATATTATGTATACCTGAGTAATTAGATTACCCACCTTGCCCTCGAGCGGTATCTTCCACGTATCCGCTAGGCCTCTCTTGTTGGCTCGGTACGTTTCTCAAATCCCTCACCTGAACCGTATGACAGCAAGTCAGAGATAACAGTTGTAAATGTAATAAATTTGATTACACTGTGTACTACCTTAAGGAATTCAAGAAATTCAACTTATTCTACTCTTGTATTCATAACTTTTAGTAAATAGACACACATACATATGCATCAGTAAACTAAAATGAATATGCATATGATGTTCTTCATGTAAGCCATTCAATAAGCAATTCTGCCATCATATCATTTTGGTTGAGAAGTTTTCCAGAAACCAGTTAAGTGATTGACTGGTTTATAGG
Source organism: Linanthus parryae (assembly GCA_023055425.1). Taxonomy (NCBI): domain Eukaryota; kingdom Viridiplantae; phylum Streptophyta; class Magnoliopsida; order Ericales; family Polemoniaceae; genus Linanthus; species Linanthus parryae. Next base: position 78,185,404 of record JALGPY010000005.1, read on the forward strand.
GAAAATAATGCTTTCCCTTATCCTCTTCTGGCCTAGTCCAGGGAATGTGGTAAGGTAGCGATTTCTTACTTACATCTCATATCATTTATTCACCAAGCATGTTTAACAAGACTGATATATATTTCTCTCAAAAGTTGGTGAACAACAATATAAGTCAAGGAAATTAGATTGAAGTACTGTAAGATTTTAGAAAATCATCAACTGAATTCGTTCAGCGTCTAGTACAAAACGACCCACAATTTCAGCATAAGAGAAACAACTTCTCTATTCAGCGGGGGTAGCGTACATTCTCACTACAGTTAGCCTTCACTTGAAGTAACAAGTATGAGAAAAACAATTCACATAAAAATAATTTAAAGAACACCTACCAAGTTCATATTCCCTTTGCAACCCAAGTCTACAATTAAACAAAAGGATATATATATATATATATATATATATATATATTTTGAATCAAACTTGATCCAGCTCATGAAGAGGAAATTATACTTCTTCTGTTCTCCTTCTTTTATTTCCCTTTGTTAGTCTCTGTATAACTAGCTACTATAATTATCAAAATCACCCAAGTAACAACATATGACAACCAAACTGGTTTCTTAGAGTCAGTTCTTGTCGAAGAATCAACAAAATATCAATCGGTACACAAAAGACAATCTCAGACGAGAACAATATCAATTCTGAAAATTAAGAAAAATAAATCTTGCCACGCCACAATTCGGAGTCAATTTAGAACAAATTGTACAGTAACATGGGAGAATTATATTAATCAATGGACTCACTTTATCCCCAAACAGGTTTGACAATTCAATTTCACAATTTGAAATTGGATAGAAGTGACATCCAGGTTTATGTGAACTGTTCTAAAGTACTCCTTCCTGATAACCCGATCATAAGTATCTTCTCTTCTTTCCTTTATATCCTCAGAACCATTCAAGTACTACAAGTTCAAAAACCTAATCTAATTCATGAGAATTGACCAGGAATCAACAAAGAAATTACCAAATAAAGAAGAAGAAGGCCATATAAGAAACATATGTGTAAAGCACAAATATCGTGGACGCACCTGTACTGAATTTATAGACCTAGGGTCAGAGAAGTTTGTCGACCCTCGTCTGAAGTTAGACAAAATACAAACTCTTCAGTTCTTCTTCTCTTTCTTTTTTTTAAACGATGCTAACAGTGAAAATCCTCTTCAATTTTGTTTTGGCAAAACCCCCCTTTCTATCCAATGAAGGCAACAGAGTATATCAACTAGTCAGGCGGTGGGGGAAAAGGTAAAAATTGCATTCCTATCTTCAAATTATTAAATTGTGTACTAGTTGTACCACTTAGTCATTAGTTTTTTTTTATATATATATTTCTACCCCTCTAGTTAAGGATAAGAACACCGTAGCCCTCACAAAGATCTTATAGTACTATTCATCCCCAATTATAAATGAATCAGGATGTTACAGTAAGCTTCTCTTGTCTTTCAAATTTCAAGCCATTCTTGTATCCACTCTCTGCAACTGAATGAGAGATTTTAGGATCTCAGTTCCTGCAAATCCTCATCCTTTTTAACTGCAATTCAGAACAGCTTTGAGTAGATATCCGTTGGAGTTTGATGAGATTGCATTTGCACGTTTGAACAACCTGCAACAACATTAAACACAACAACAAACAAAATCCAGAAATATAACAACACTAAGTCTGTTTGGATTTCTAGTTTCTGAATAAAAACTGGATCACATGAATAAGTACATAACCTGATTAACTTCTGAAACAAATTACTCATGATAAGACAGTTTAAGACTTGTACAAGTCATTAAACAATCATAATAACAAAGATCAAATCCTGCAAGAGAGAATCAAGTTAATTTTGTAAAACTGTCAGCAGCTTAAGGTACATCTCAAGGCCTTGAAGCTCTGAACATGCTTCACAATCTTTCAATAGTAAGACCAGAAACCTTTGATTCACTCTGATTATGACATTTGCAATTGTGTTAGATATATAAAGAATGTATGACAAATATATTTGCAGCAAATCCCTAATCTTAAACATTAGATATACTACCTGCACCACAAGATTATTAGATCACATAGTATAATAAACTACTCTCAAAGCTTTGAAGCTCTGATCAGTATCTCAAGGACTTGGAGCCATAGAATTACTTTATCTTTCTCTTTCATCACTCTAAACAGAAGTCTTTGAGTCAACAATTCCCCCCTTGATGAAAGACAAAACCCATAATCTTGTATAAGTATCCTTGCAACTTCTTGAAAGAATTAGATATCATCATTTTTAGCAATAATAAACAGTAACAACTGATTAAACCAAATTTAACACAGATAGCCATGTAGCAAAAACTACTGATTTTATTATCTAAACACTGAAGAGTAATCAAAATAACACATATTTACTTATCCCCCTTTTTGAATTTCATCAAATAAAGGTGAAGAAATATTGGATCATTACTCAGAGTCTTAAAAAAAACATAACAAAATAAATTCCTACTGAATGTCAAGACCTTGAGAACAGAAGAAAGAAAGAAAGGATCAAGGCTTTGGCTTTCACTGAGTCTTCACTTCTTCTTTGATGATTGGCCTTTCTCTGAGCCTTATCCAACCTCTTCGTCACTTTCAGCTTCATCTGCAGACTGATTCTCTTCTTGTTCAGCATCTACCTCAGCTACAACTTCCTCAATGATTTCATCCACTTTCTTGTTCTTAACCTGCAATGAATCACCCTCTGTAGCTGCATCAACACCTGTGTATTCTCCAGCTTCTTCTTCATCAGTTTGCTCAATATAGATCCTTTGAAGTGAGCACAACTAGAATAGGCTTCTTCTTCTTCTTCTTCTTCTTCTTCTTCTTCTTCTTCTTCTTCTTCTTCTTCTTCTTCAAGAATTCACCTAGCTTTTCATCTGAGTCAACACTAGTGTCATGACTAGTAGCAGAAGGGATCTTCTCCAAATTTAAACCCTTGATGACAATATCCAGCTTTCCATTCATCACACCCATCAAGGCTTTGAACTGATTAAACTCAGAAGATAGATCAAACAACCTTTGTCTATGATCTTCAATCTCAACCTGCTATTCTTCAAACTTCTCAACCAACTGAGAGTAATCATCATTTGCTTGTCCCCTTGATGTTGTAGCGCCCTTAGGTTTGGTAAACTCTTTCTCCTCAAGCTCAGCGTTGGACAACTCTGAATAGAACTTCCAATGACCCTTTCCTGTCTGAACTACTCCAATCCTCTGTAAAGTAGTCTCATCAATTAACCAAACCACCAGTTAGCTTCTCCTCTCCTTTCACAGGTACCTCAAAATGCTCAAAGAAAAGAGATAATAGGTTAGCATGGGGAAGAGGATGGTTTCTAGTTCTAGTAGCACAGTAGATCATATGCTCCATGATCACAGTTGGCAAGTCAATCTCAACCCTTGACATATCAAGTACATCAGGATAAGAACCTTATCTGTAACCAACTCTCTTGAGTTTTCCCTAGGAACAACACTTCTCATCAGAATTGTAAACAAAATTTTAGCTTCACAATTGAGCACAAAGTGTGTCAATTGTTTAGGACCAGTGGGAACACCATCAATGAAGAACATAGCTTTGGCTTTTTCTAGACACTCCTTCCTATCAGATTGATCAGCAACATTATAACTCTTAGGAATGTCCAAGACCTTGGCAAAAGCCCTATGGTCTAGCCTTAAATTTATCCCAGTCACCTTAGAGGTTAACACCATTTTATCTTCCCCTTCTTGATCCAAATTCAGATAAAACAACCTAGTTAATCAAGGATAAGCTTTAGAACTAGGATTTAAAACCATTCAAACTGCAGAATCCCTTAACTTCCTCACACAGTCAATATCCAGTTTATCTAATAACTCCTTAGAAATCAAACTACAAAAAGAAACCTTAGATGAGGCATACCCTTGCATCCAAACTGTCATAACTTATGAACTAACAAACCAATCATAAGGAAGTACATTTTTACCTTGATAACCCTTTTTGGTTGAAGCAGCAACTTGCTTAACCCTTGATTTCTTCTCAGCAGGTTTCTCCTTCTCTGGTTCTCCTTCAGCAGACTTCTTCTTGCTTTCCTTAGAAGATTTCCCTTTTTCTTCTTCAACAGCCTTTTTATTTTCTCCCCCTTTCTTCTTGTCTGAACTAGGTTGATCATCACCCTGAACCTCTTTTTCCTTCTGTGGATCAACACTTTAACCTTCATCCCCTTTCTCTGTTCTGATCTTCTTTGCAGGAGGTGTGTCCTCATGCAAACTCTGTGTGTTTTCTGAATCTGAACTAGAGATCACAGTCTTCTCCTTCTTGTTTGCCCTCTTCTTAGATCTACCAGAAGGCTTTCCCTCTTGTTGAATCCTTGTTGATTTGCGCTCCATTGAGGGATTAGGGTTTAGAGAGAAGAATGAGATTGGGAGAGATAGAGAGAGAGCAGAGAGACGTAGAGAATTGAGAGAGAATGAAGAAGAAAAGCCCTGACTTCCAGCTTAAGTAGGTTGAAAGATTGAGTTTAAATAGGACTCTACTGAAATCAACATGCAAAGCAATTCTACAAGATATTTTCGGATATTTTAGAATATTCTCTGAGTAATTCAAATATTATACGATTATCTAAAAAGATAACATATAATATTTGGTGTTCCATTTTTAAAAAAAATATTGATGTTTCAATACCTTGGAGAACAATCTCAAGGCCATGAGATTTTCTGCAGTTTTAGAAATTTCAAAGCTTTGAACTATACTTTCAAGGCTTTGGAAAGTATAATCTCAAGGCTTTGAGATTTCAATACATAAACACATGTAAGTAACAATACTCCCCCTAAACTAATGCATCCTTGTTTAACATACCCAGTTCAAGCCTTAGGGATGAAAACCTATCATCTGGCAAAGGTTTAGTGAAAATATCAGCAATCTGCATAGAAGTAGAAATAAAAGATAGAACAACATCACCTTTTTCTGCATGATCTCTAAGAAAGTTATGCCTTACATCTGTATGCTTGATTCTTGAGTGTTGTACCAGATTTTTAAAGATTTAAATGGCACTTGTGTTGTCACAATGAATAGGCACATTTCTGAAATTATAACCAAGATCTCTAAGTTGTTGAGCAATCCACAACACTTGTGAACAGCAAGCTCCAGCTGCAATGTATTCAGCTTCTGCAGTTGATAATGCTACATAATTTTGCTTCTTGGAATGCCAACTGATTAGTGAGGATCCAACAAACTGACAACATCCAAAAGTACTCTTCCTATCCACTTTATATCCTGCAAAATCTGCATCTGAATAGCCAATCAACATAAAATTAGATCTCCTTGGATACAAAAGCCCCAAGTCTTTGGTTCCATTCAAGTATCTAAATATTCTCTTGACAGCAGTTAAATGGCTTTCCTTAGGATCTGCCTGAAATCTTGCACACATGCAAACACTTAACATAATATCAGGTGTACTAGCAGTTAAATACAAAAGTGATTCAATCAGAACTCTATATTCCTTTTGATTTACACTCTTACCATTTGAATCCTTGTCTAATGATAGTGATGAACTCATAGGAGTTTTGAGTACCTTGGACTGTGTCACATTGTATTTGTTCAACAAGTCCTTGGTATACTTTCCTTGATGTACAAAAATTCCTTTCTTCATTTTTAAAATATGAAGTCCAAGAAAGAAATTCAGTTCTCCCATTAAGCTCATCTCAAATTCCCTGCACAACAGACTAGAGAAATCTTTTGAAAGAGCATCATTAGTAGCACCAAACAAAATAACATCCACATAGATCTGAACTACTAACTTGTCTGTTTCATGATGTTTAATAAAAAGAGTTTTAGCTACTAGACCTCTCTTGAAATTATTGTCAAGTAAAAACTTTGAATGTCTATCATACCAAGCCCTTGGAGCTTGTTTTAAACCATAAAGAGCTTTGGCTAATTTGTAAACATGATCAGGGAAGTTTTCATCTTCAAAACCAGGAGGTTGTGCTACAAAAACATCTTCTTGTAAATAGCCATTCAGAAAAGCACATTTGACATCCATTTGATAAAGTTTTATGTGATTGTGAGATGCAAATGCAAGAAGTATTCTAATAGCTTCTAACCTAGAAACAGGAGCAAATGTCTCCTCATAGTCTATACCTTCTTCCTGATTGTATCCCTGTGCCACAAGTCTGGCTTTGTTCCTTACCACTTTTCCATTCTCATCAAGCTTATTTCTGAACACCCATATGGTTCCTATAACTGATTTCTCTTTTGGTCTGGAAACCAGATTCCATACCTTGTTTCTTTCAAATTCATTCAGCTCACTTTGCATTGCAATGATCCAGTCTGCATCTTCCAGTGCTTCCTTTGTATTCTTAGGCTGAATCAATGATACAAAAGCACTAAAAGCACACAAGTTCTTCAACTGTCCTCTTGTATGAGTTCCAGTTGTTGGATCAGATATGATTTTGTCAGCTGGATGATCTGCAAGATACTTAAACTTCTTCCTTGGTATCCAGGAATATGTTCCTTAAGGCTTTGAGTTCTTGAAACATTAGAGGGAGCATCATAGAAGGTTTCAGTTTCAGCCTCAAGGCTTTGAGATTTTGGCTGTGCAAGAGGTTCAACACCTTGAGATTCTACTGATTGATTCTGCACTTTAGTTTTGCCTTTTTCCTCTTTCACAGCATCATCATCAGACTCATGCTTGTTCAAATTTAGATCTACAAAACTTTCACTCAGAGAATCCTTAGTACTTCCATCAAAAATCACATGAACACTCTCTTCCACAATCTTGGTTTTTCTATTGTACATTCTATAATCTTTGCTAGTTTGAGAATATCCAAGAAATACACCTTCATCACTTCTTGCATCAAACTTACCAAGATTGTCTCTACCATTATTATGCACAAAAAAAATACAACCAAAAGGTTTAAAATAAGAAACACTAGGCTTCCTGCCTTTAACAGTTCATAAGGAGTCTTTTTCAAAATAGGCCTAATCAAACATCTATTCAACGCATAATTGGCAGTATTAACAGCTTCTGCCCACAAGAGCTTTGGCAAATTACTTTCAAGTAGCATGGTTCTAGACATATCCTCAAGTGTCCTATTTTTCTTCTCAACTACTCCATTTTGTTGTGGAGTTCTAGGTGCAGAAAAGTTGTGTGAAATGCCATGCTTTGCACAAAATAAATCAAAGTCAAGTTTATCAAACTCTCTACCATGATCACTTCAAATAGATGCCACAAGCAAATTTTTCATAGTTTGAAGCTCTTTGCACAGTCTAGATAAATTCAGATATGCTTCAGTCTTGTCTCTAATAAACATCACCCATGTAAACCTAGAATAATCATCTACTATCACAAGCTTATACCTCTTACCTTTTGGAGTTTGAACTCTCATAAGACCACACAAGTCCATATGAAACAGTTCTAAGGGTCTAGAAGTACATACAAAGTTATTTGGCTTGAATGAGCTTCTTGTTTGTTTACCTTGTACACATGCCTTACACACCTCATCATCTGAATTTTTTTGTGATGGTAATTGTGAGAACCCGAATTTAAAAAAAAGGGCTAAACATGATTTTTTTTATGTTTATAAGTGGTAATTCGTTAATTATTTTAGTGCAGCCTCATTGTTAAAAGTTGAATTATTTCACTCTAGTGAAGTTATGGAAAATTGAAAAAAAATAAAATGATAAGTGATGCTTAAAAATTGTTGTGTAGATCATATACTATTTGATATGTAGTCTGGCATTGTCACATTAGACAATTCAACGTGGCTAGTGTACTAAAATTGCATGAATGTTTCATATACGTTTGCACTACTAAATATTAGTTTTGAGGTTAATATTTGTGGCCGTAGCTTTAAAATTGAGTGAGGAAAAAGAAAGAAAGATGGTGAAATGAATACTTTTAACTAAACATTTCTTTGCGGATAGCTATTAAGTTAAACTTTCCACGTAATGAATTTGGCGGCTGAGTCATCACCTATAGTTGGTAGAAGTAGTAGATGTTAAAGAAAACTCGTTCTTCATCATTTTTTCTTTCGGCAGAGAGAGTTTAGAGCAGAGAAAGCTCTACAAACAAAACGGTTGTAGACAATTTAGAACTGGGAATGTCACTCCCTTTTAAGAGAGTAAGCATTGTCAAATGGAGTTTTCCATAGCTATCAAACTTCCGTTCACTGGCTTTCCCAGTAGATCTCTATGTCCAGTTTTAGCTCCAATTTTATGTAAGGTAGGGGAAATCTAACTTCTAAGTTTCCAGCAGTTACAGTCTATTCATGTATATACTGCTGATGTGATTTTACTGCTTTTTAGCAATCTGATAATTGTTTGGGTGATTGATAAATCACGTTACCTGTTTATTTGGTGTCGCATGCTGATGTGTAATAACTGGCTGTAGTGTTAAGTAGATTTTAGATTTCTACGCCAGTGGTTAGGCGGTACCTGCTGGGCTGTTTTGGCTCACCCCTTTGTTTTACAGGTTGAGCCAGAGCGCGACTGCATCGCCAGTGGTTAGGCGGTACCTGCTAGGCTGTTTTGGCTCACCCCTTTGTTTTACAGGTTGAGCCAGAGCGCGACTACATCACGGAGTAGTTACTAAAATTTGCATTTTTAGTTAACAATGACGTTTTTAGCTGTTTTTAGCTGTTTGTTGTAAATTAATATTTTGGGTCAGATATTTATAAAATGACATTTTTGACCAGCTGATGTAACTTTTTAGTAATTTCGGTCACGTACCATTTTATCAGAAATTTGACTAAAAATGTTGTCTGGTGGATTGTGTGTACTTCTGGATTGAGGTTTGGACGTCTGAAAGTAGCAGACGGGTTGACAGTAAATCGTGATTTTTTATCGATAATCGATATTTTTGTATTAAAAGTGTGACCGGGTCGTCACAGTGATATCAAAGCCAAGCCCAACCGGAAGTACATATAGTATATCTGGGACAGGGCATGTGTTTTGGTGGGTGTAGGCATTCGGGCGTCGTACAAGTGATATGCACTTGTGAGTCACCGCACTATCAAGCTTAGGGTACACAATCTAGTACTTCTTCGGAGCGGTATAGGTAATGAGTTGTGTCGGTACGTGACATTTGTTTATTTATTTAAACCAAGTAGTTGTGTTAAACAGACGAGTTATTTCAAGAGAGGAAGCTTGTAGACGTTGTACCTTGTTGTGATCATGAATCTGGCATTATGAAAGAAGCTTGTTTTTAAATATATTTTCTCAAATATACACTCGGCTAGGTATTGTTTTCATAAGTTGCTTAATGAAAATTTTCAATTATGATACAATGTATATGATATGCATGTTTACGTTATAATGTCTTGTCTTGGATAATGTTATACACAAACAAGTGTAGATGTGAGTCATTTGTTTAAAGTGTGTGATGTAGAGTTTCATGTAAATTTTTAGTTTAAGCAATTCATATTCATTTTACTGAACTATGCAAGTGATGAGATTTTCACATAAGTTCCCGTAATGCGTTTTTAAAAGAATAAAAGAAAAATAGTCTAACGTAGACAGTTTAGTACATCACAAAATATTATGGTAGTTTCTGCTATATTGCATGGTTGTTATTTGGATGTATTTATTTTTGAACTTAAATTAAAATTATTATCATGTATATCTCTGAATGAGTTATACTGTGCATGGCTACATGGCTATGAAGATGAGTGCAAGTGCATGGCTGGGGTCTTTTAGTTGTCATGGTTATCTATAGTTGATGACTAATCATTTAGCTTTACCAAGCTAGTGGTGTTCTATTTAGTGATTAAGCATAGTAAAAATTATTAATAGTGGACTTAGGAAAAATGTGAGTTAACAGCTTTCATTATGTGTGGGCTGCCCTAATATTTCCATAGAGAAATGGTTAGCTGATGAGAATTCTGTTAGACAAACCTAAACAGTGATCTTCAAATAGATAGTTGGGGCAACATGAGAAGTTAATTTAGTAGAAAATATAGATGAGACAAGCACAGATGTTACCGAGCAGAGGGGTGATTGGATGCAATATTTTTTCTTTTTTTTTTCTTCTTGAGTTTTTTGGTGTCGGAATCTGATTCAGTTTGGGAAAAATTAATTGTCAAGTCTACTTGGTTTACGACTTATACGTGAATACATGGCATATTATTTCAAGCTTTTTAGCTATTTTGTGATTGATGGGTACAAACTCATTTATTGATGTGATTCGTGTTTTATCATCGTGTATAGAACCACCGCGTAATCAAATGTATTTATTGTGGATCCTCATTAAGCGACGAGTGTTTCCGCTTAAGTGATGTGGTTGTGGATCCTCATTAAGTGACGAGTTTTTCCGCTTAAGTGAGGTGGCAGATAAGTGTGTCACATCTTTTGCTTCATTAAAAAACAAGTGTTTTTGCATAGGCAGAGTTTACCAAACTCGGAGTTTATTGATGGATAGCTGATTCGTTAGCTAAGAATTGTTATTTTGAATTACTTTTGTGATTTGTTGCAAATCACGCCTTTAACAAGATATTTATACACTTGTAGTGAAATTAGTCACGTATCAGAGAATCACTGCTCATACTAAAATAGGTTTGACAGACTAATGCGTCATCCTAGTTCAATTTTGGATGTAATGAATTTCTGGGTATGTGAGATTTAAAATAAATATTTTTTAAGGAAAACAAAAAGTGGAGTAGCTCAAGAAGAGATATGTTCATGTTTGGTAAAAAGAACATACTATGTGTTCCAAAAAAAATGTCAGGTGTGGCCTAATATTGAAATAATATTTTACATTGTGGTTATGATCTTTCTGTATGTCATTATTTTGGCGGCTGCTTCAATATTTTTGATTTTCTGGTTTTATAAAACTAGTTTGTTTTTAATTGAGTATCCATGTGATGTCCATGTATGGTAATATCATGGTTGAGGAACTCGTGAAGTGGAGTTTTTTTCATGCATGACAAAGTTGCATTATAAGATATTCAAATTTAGTTATTGTGAGTTAAAATATTAACAAACTAAGGGTCTTGTTAATAGTTGTTTATCTACTATTTATGAGACACATTTTTGTATGAGACTTATTATTTTTAAGAAAAGATGCAATAAGGGGGTAGATTGTGAGAACCCGAATTTAAACGAAAGGGCTAAACATGAATTTTTTTGATGTTTATAAGCGGTAATTCGTTAATTATTTTAGTGCAGCCTCATTGTTAAAAATTGAAATATTTCACTCTAGTGAAGTTATGGAAAATTGAAAAAAAAATGATAAGTGATGCTTAAAAATTGTTGTTTGGATCATATACTATTTAATTATGTAGTCTGGCATTGTCACATTAGACAATATAACGTGGCCAGTGTACTAAAATTGCATGAATGTTCCATATACATTTGCACTCATAAATATTAGTTTTGAGGTTATTATTTGCGTCCGTAGCTTTGGAATTGAGTGAGGAAAAAAAATATCGTGAAATGAATACTTTGAACTAAACATTTCTTTGCGGATAGCTATTAAGTTAAACTTGCCACGTAATGAATTTGGTGGCTGAGTCATCACCTATAGTTGGTAGAAGTAGTAGATGTTAAAGAAAACTCGTTCTTCATCATTTTTTCTTTCAGTAGAGAGAGTTTAGAGCAGAGAAAGCTCTACAAACAAAACGGTTGCAGACAATTTAGAACTGGGCATGTCACTCCCTTTTAAGAGAGTAAGCATTGTCAAATGGAGTTTTCCATAGCTATCAAACTTGCGTTCACTGGCTTTCTCAGTAGATCTCTATGTCCAGTTTTAGGTCCAATTTTATTTAAGGTAGGGGAAATCTAACTCTTAATTTTCCAGCAGTTACAGTCTATTCATGTATATACTGCTGATGTGATTTTACTGCTTTTTAGCAATCTGATAATTGTTTGGGTGATTTATAAATCACGTTATCTGTGTATTTGGTGCCGCATGCTGATGTGTAATAACTGGTTGTAGTGTTAAGTAGATTTTAGATTTCTATGCCAGTGGTTAGGCGGTACCTGCAGGGCTGTTTTGGCTCACCCCTCTGTTTCACAGGTTGAGCTGGAGCGCGACTGGATCGTGGAGTAGGTACTAAAATTTGCATTTTTAGTTAACAATGATGTTTTTAGCTGTTTTTAGCTGTTTGTTGTAAATTACTATTTTGGGTCAGATATTTATAAAATGTCATTTTTGACCAGCTGGTGTAACTTTTTAGTAATTTCGGTCACGTACCATTTTATCAGAAATTTGACTAAAAATGTTGTCTGGTGGACTGTGTGTCCTTCTGGATTGAGGTTTGGACGTCTGAATGTGGCAGATGGGTTGACAAAAAATCGTGATTTTTATCGATAATCGATATTTTTGTATTAAAAGTGTGACCGGGTCGTCACAGTGGTATCAAAGCCAAGCCCAACCGGAAGTACAAATAGTGTATCTGGGACAGGGCATGTGTTTTGGTGGGTGTAGGTAGGGGCGTGTCGTACAAGTGATATGCACTTGTGAGTCACCGCACTATCAAGCTAAGGGTACACATTCTAGTACTGCTTAGGAGCGGTATAGGTAATAAGTCGTGTCGGTACGTGACATCTGTTTATTTATTTAAACCAAGTAGTTCTGTTAAACAGAGGAGTTATTTCAAGAGAGGAAGCTTGTAGACGTTGAACCTTGTTGTGATCATGAATCTGGTATTATGAACGAAACATGTTCTTAAATATATTTTCTCAAATATACACTCGGCTAGGTATTGTTTTCATAAGTGGCTTAATGACAATTTTTAATTATGATATCATGTATAAGATATGCATGTGTACAATATAATGTCTTGTCTTGGATAATGTTATACACAAACAAGTGTAGATGTGAGTCATTTGCTTAAAGTGTGTGATGTAGAGATTCATGTATTTTTTTTAGTTTAAGCAATTCATATTCATTTTACTGAACAATGCAAGTGATGAGAACTTTTCACATAAGTTCCCTTAATGCAATTTTAAAAGAAGAAAATAAAAATAGTCTAACGTAGACAGTTTAGTACATCACAAAATATTATGGTAGTTTCTGCTATATTGCATGGTTGTTATTTGGATGTATTTATTTGTGAACTTAAATTAAAATTATTATCATGTATATCTTTGAATGAGTTATACTGTGCATGGCTACATGACTATCAAGATGAGTGCAAGTGCATGGCTGGGGTCTTTTAGTTGTCATGGTTATCTATAGTTGTTGACTAATCATTTAGCTTTACCAAGCTAGTGGTGTTCTGTTTAGTGATTAAGCATAGTATAAATTATTAATAGTGGACTTAGGAAAAATGTGAGTTAACAGTTTTAATAATGTTTGGGCTGCCCTAATATTTCCATAGAGAAATGGTTAGCTGATGAGAATTATGCTAGACAAGCCTAAACAGTGATCTTCAAATAGATAGTCGGGGCAACATGAGAAATTAATTTAGTATAAAATATAGATGAGACAAGCACAGATGTTACCGAGCAGAGGGGTGATTGGATGCAATATTTTTTTCTTTTTTTTTCTTCTTGAGCTTGTTGGTGTCGGAATCTGATTCAGTTTGGGAAAATTTAATTTTCAAGTCTACTTGGTTTACTACGTATACGTGAATACATGGCATATTATTCCAAGCTTTTTAGCTATTTTGTGTTTGATGGGTACAAACTCGTTTATTGATGTGATTCGTGTTCTATCGTCGTGTATAGAACCAATTTCGCGTAATCAAATGTCTTTATTGTGGATCCTCATTAAGCGACGAGTGTTTCCGCTTAATTGAGGTGGTTGTGGATCCTCATTAAGCGACGAGTGTTTCCGCTTAAGTGAGGTGGTTGTGAATATTCTTTAAGCGACGTGTGTTTCCGCTTAAGTGAGGTGGCAGATAAGTTTGTCACATTTTTTGCTTCATTAAAAAACAAGTGTTTTTGCATTGGCAGAGTTTACCAAACTCGGCGTTTATTGATGGATAGCCGATTCGTTAGCTAAGAATTGTTATTTTGAATTACTTTTGTGATTTGTTGAAATCCACGCCTTTAACAAGATATTTATACACTCATAGTGAAATTAGTCACGTATCAGAGAATCACTGCTCATACTAAAAATGGTTTGACGGACTAATGTGTCATCCTAGTTCAATTTTGGATGTAATGAATTTGTGGGTATGTGAGATTTAAAATAAATATTTTTTAAAGAAAACAAAAACTGGAGTAGCTCAAGAAGAGATATGTTCATGTTCGGAAAAAAGAACATACTATGTGTTAAAATAAAAATGTAAGGTGTGGCCTGATATTGAAATAATATTTTACATTGTGGTTATGATCTTTCTGTATGTCATTATTTTGGCGGTTGTTTTCAATATTTCTGATTTTCTAGTTTAATAAAACTAGTTTGTTTTGAATTGAGTATGCATGAGATGGCCATGTATGGTAATATCATGGTCGAGAAACTCATGAAGTGGAGTTTTTTTCATGCATGACAAAGTTGCATTATAAGATATTCAAATTTAGTTATTGTGAGTTAAAATATTAACAAACTTAGGATCTTGTAAATAGTTGTTTATCTACTATTTAAGTGGCACATTTTTTGTATGAGATTTATTGTTTTTAATAAAAGAGGCAATAAATATAAATTTCGGGACGAAATTTCTGTAAGGGGGGTAGATTGTGAGAACCCGAATTTAAACGAAAGTGCTAAACACGAATTTTTTTATGTTTATAAGTGGTAATTCGTGAATTATATTAGTGCAACCTCATTGTTAAAAGTTGAATTATTTCACTCTAGTGAAGTTATGGAAAATTGAAAAAAAAAATGATAAGTGATGCTTAAAAATTGTTGTGTAGTTCATATACTATTTGAATATGTAGTCTGGCATTGTTACATTAGACAATTCAACATGTCTAGTGTACTAAAATTGCATGAATGTTCCATATACATTTGCACTCCTAAATATTAGTTTTGAGGTTATTATTTTTGGCCGTAGCTTTGGAATTGAGTAAGGAAAAAAAAAGATGGTGAAATGAATACTTTTAACTAAACATTTCTTTGCGGATAACTATTAAGTTAAACTTGCCACGTAAAGAATTTGGTGGCTGAGTCATCACCTATAGTTGGTGGAAGTGGTAGATGTTAAAGAAAACTTGTTCCTCGTCATTTTTTCTTTCGGCAAAGAGAGTTTAGAGCAGATAAAGCTCTACAAATA
This sequence comes from Linanthus parryae, assembly GCA_023055425.1. Taxonomy (NCBI): domain Eukaryota; kingdom Viridiplantae; phylum Streptophyta; class Magnoliopsida; order Ericales; family Polemoniaceae; genus Linanthus; species Linanthus parryae. Next base: position 78,200,554 of record JALGPY010000005.1, read on the forward strand.
AAACAGTTGTAGACAATTTAGAACTGGGCATGTCACTCCCTTTTAAGAGAGTAAGCATTGTCAAATGGGGTTTTCCATAGCTATAAAACTTGCGTTCACTGGCTTTCTCAGTAGATCTCTATGTCCAGTTTTAGGTCCAATTTTATTTAAGGTAGGGGAAATCTAAATTCTAAGTTTCCATCAGTTAGAGTCTTTTCATGTATATACTGCTGATGTGATTTTACTGCTTTTTAGCAATCTGATAATTGTTTGGGTGATTGATAAATCACGTTATATGTGAATTTGGTGCCGCATGCTGATGTGTAATAACTGGTTGTAGTGTTAAGTAGATTTTAGATTTCTATGCCAGGGGTTAGGCGGTACCTGCTGGGATGTTTTGGCTCACCCCTCTGTTTCACAAGTTGAGCTGGAGCGCGACTGGATCGCGGAGTAGGTACTAAAATTTGCATTTTTAGTTAACAATGATGTTTTTAGCTGTTTTTAGCTGTTTGTTGTAAATTACTATTTTGGGTCAGATATTTATAAAATGTCATTTTTGACCAGCTGGTGTAACTTTTTAGTAATTTCGGTCACGTACCATTTTATCAGAAATTTGACTAAAAATGTTGTCTGGTGGACTGTGTGTCCTTCTGGATTGAGATTTGGACGTTTGAAAGTGGCAGACGGGTTGACAGTAAATCATGATTTTTTATCGATAATAGATATTTTTGTATTAAAAGTGTGACCGGGTCGTCACAGTAATCCTCTTACCAAATCCTTTGAGATGATTTTATTCAAGGTGTGTATGCTAATATGCCCAAGCTTTCTATGCCAAAGATTTGAATCTTCCTTCAAGGCCTTGAGGCATTTCAACTTGTCACCTGCAACACTGTTAGTACTCATAGCATATAGATTATATGATCTAGGAGCAGTGAGTATGCAATCTCCAGATTTCTCATCTTGCACCGCACATTTCTCCTTGTCAAATATAGCTTTTTAACCTTTATCACATAACTGAGAAATACTAAGCATATTATATTTATGTCAATCCACAAGATAAACATCAGAGATAGAGTTGGTAGAACCATTACCAATACTACCTATAACAATAATATTGCATTTTGCTTTGTGAGCAAGTGTAATTGTTCCCCCAGATTTTTCTGTGAGCTCAGTAAAAATAGACTTCTTTCCACTCATATGTCTGGAACAGCCACTGTCTAATATCCATTTCTGATCTTTCAAGGCCTTGGTGACATCCTGCAAAAGTAAATCATTGCCTTAACAGGCTGTTAGACCAAGTGCAAAACTTTGAGTCATACTCAGAATCAGCCATGTTTGGTGGTCTAATTCCTTTTGGAACCCAAATCGGCCAAACCTATCCCTTAAGCTGATAAGGATAAGTGTTCCCCATAATATGAGGTTCTGGTCTTCTGAAGGGACAAGTTAATATAATATGACCAATTTGTCCACAGTAATGACATTTTGGAGAAGGTCTGCTACCAGATTTGACAAAAGTAGTATGGCTTTTCTTTGGAAAATTTGGGTTGTAGCCAATCCCACTTTTATGCATTGATTTCAGACTTCCTCCAAGAATGAGATTCAAATTATGTTCTGAGCCTGTAAAACTGGTTAGGACATTTTTAGACTCTTGAAGTTTCTCAGTCAAAGAATAGATTTGTTGTTCAAAATCCTCTGAATGAGTCTTTAGATCAACATACCTTTCAGTTAAGAGAGTGTTTTGGTCAACAATCTCTTTTATCTGTGCCTTCAAGGCTTTGAATCTGCTGTCCAAGGCCTTGAAGTCCTTTTCAATTTTAGTCTTAGAAACTTCAACAGTTTTGTTGGCAAAAACTAAGTCCAGGTTTTCTTTTACCTGCTCATGAATCTTAATCTTTAAAGATGAAATCTCATTTCTATAACTTTCCTCATTTAAGAACATGCTTTTGAGAATTTCAGGAAGTACATCAGAAGACTAGCAAGAAATTTTTTTACCATTTCCTCAATATGTCTGTCTGAAGACTTTTCTTCATCATGTTTAGCCATGAAGCATAAAATTGCTTGATCTTCTTCTGTGTCTGAATCACTTGATGAATCAGAATCACTCCAAGAGGCCATAATGGCTTTCTTTCTCCTGTTGTCCCTGTCTTTCTTTTGAAAGTTCGTGTTCTTCTTCTTTTGTGGACAATCCCTTACTAAATGATCCGCATTACCACATTCAAAAAAATTCATTACTTTAGTTTTATGTGACTGTGATGAAGACTTACCTTTGTAGTCCTTGCTGCTTGAAGGTCTTGATCTCTCTATGTTGTAGTCTCTGTTACCAAAGTTTCTCTTCTTCTTGAGAATCCTGGCCAAGGCCTTGGAGATCAATGCTAAAGCCTCTTCATCATCATGCTCATCTTCAGTCTCAGGGCTTAGAGATTTTTCATTGTCTTTAGCCTTGAGTGCTAAGTTCTTGATGTTTTCACTCAGATGACCTTCTACATCCTTCATAGACATTTCATGAGTGAGCAGCTTTCCTTGTAGATCATCTAGCTGAAGAAGACTTAAATCCTGAGCTTCCTCAATAGCTATTGTCTTTGGCTCCCACTTGGATTTTGGCAAGCTCCTCAGAATTTTCCTGACCTTTTCCTCATTTGAGAACTTTTCTCCCAATGACTCCAGATTATTCACCACATCAGTGAATCTTTTGAACATCTCCTTGATGGTCTCATCTAAGTTCATCTTGAACAACTCATATTGCCTCAGAAGTATGTTAATCTTGGTCTGTTTAACTTGACTTGTTCCTTCATATGTCACAACCAGTTTGTCCTATACTTCTTTGGCACTTTTGCAATTTGACACTCTGTTGAACTCATCTGCATTAAGAGACAATATAACAGATTCATAGCCTTATAATTTTTTGATACCTTTTCCAGTTCAGCAACTGAGAGATTTTCCTCAAACTTGATGCATCTAACTCCATCTATGGCAGTGTAATACTCCTGAGGACCATTCTGAACTATTTACCACAGTTCCATGTCTTGATCTATGATGAAATCTTCATCAATGCCTTCCAATGCATGAAGTTATCACCACAGAACAATTGAGGTCTGTTTGCTGCCCTTCCTTGTGAGAAACCACCATCTCCTACATTACTCATAGTCACAAGATTGTTAGATCTATAGTAGTGACCCAAGCTCTGATACCAATTGAATTGTTTTAATGTAGACTAAATACAGGACCAAAATACTCTAGAGGGGGGGGTTTGGAATAGTGTATGGAAACTTTTTGCTAAAACACAGATTTTAACTAAGTGAACAAGTGAATGTCTCAAATCTCAAGGCCTTGAGATTTTACAGGACTAGTCAGAAACTTTCTAACGAAAACAGAAAGCTTCAAGGCCTTGAACTATCACTAGTTCTAAATAGTTTATAAACCCTAGTTTCATTTGAGTTACTTGCAGAAGTAAATAGCAAAACTGTAAACTAAAGAACATAAGGAAATTTACATTGTTCAGTCCCAATGGACCTAATCTCTGCCTGAGGGATCTAATCCCACCAGGATTGGGCAAACACTTCTTATTACTCACACAGAAACAGCCCTAGATCTCCAAGCCTAAGTGAACTCCCTTACACCTATACAGCTTGTGGTTCCAAACCTATCTAGTATCAGCTACTAACTGTTGAGCTAACAAGAACCTCTTGTTGCTCATTTGAAAAACCAACCACTAGATTTAGTGAGGCTTTAAATATACAGAAGATAAGCAGATTACAATATCGAAGAAGAACACAGTAGAAGAATAAGCTTGTGAAGGCCTGGATGTGTTCTTTAGGAAACATGAATGATTGATTTTCTGAAAGCTGTAATTTAAGCCTGAATTTGTGAGGGATTGGATATTTGATATTCCACGAATGTACCACACCTCTCTTAGTTCTCAGTAAGCTTCTCTTGTCTTTCAAATTTCAAACCAGTATTTTATCCACTCTCTGCAACTGAATGAGAGATTTTAGGATCTCAGTTCCTACAAATCCTCATCCTTTCTAACTGCAATTCAGAACATCTTTGAGTAGATATCCGTTGGAGTTTGTTGAGATTGCATTTGCACGTTTGAACAACCTGCAACAACATTAAACACAGCAACAAACAAAATCGAGAAATACAACAGCACTAAGTCTGTTGGATTTCCAGTTTCTGAATATAAAGTGGATCACATGAATAAGTACATAACCTGATTAACTTCTGAAACAAATTACTCATGATAATCCAGTTTAAGACTTGTACAAGTAATTAAACAATCATAATAGCAAAGATCAAATCCTGCAAGAGAGAATAAAGTTAATTCTGTAAAACTGCCAGCAGCTTAAGGCACATTTCAAGGCCTTGAAGCTCTGAACATGCTTCACAGTCTTTCAATATTAAGACCATAAACCTTTGATTCACTTTGATTAGGACATCTGCAATTGTGTTAGATATATAAAGAATGTATGACAAATATATTTGCAGCAAATCTCTGATCTTAAAGATCAGATATACCACCTGCATCACAACATTATTAGATCACATAGTATAATAAAACTACTCTCAAAGCTTTGAAGCTCTGATCAGTATCTCAAGGCCTTGGAGCCTTTGAGTTACTTTATCTTTGTCTTTCATTACTCTAAACAGTTACTTCTCCAAACACACTCAGAAGTCTTTGAGTCAACAAAAAACACTAATTATTAATTTAAGAATAATCAACTAAAAGAAAAACAACTTCTAGCAATACCCAAGACCTCCCCAAGGTTTTTGAAATGACAGCCTCTTACCCCCACAGGTTCACATCGTACGAAAAGACCCCTAAATAAACTAAAACCTTTCAATTACACCTTCTTCTCCAACATACCAATACCCACAGGTTCTTCACCACACACCCAGATTTTCAAACATTCTTAAGTCATTTGATTTACGATTCGAAGAGTTAGAATCATGATCAAACATGAATAATAATTGATGCTTTGGTGTTTACCTAGCAAAAGAGGCGACGAAGAAAAATGGGGCGGCAGCGATTGGGTCAAGACTAGAGCGCGACTGCTCTGCTGCTGCTGCTACTTCGACCTTCAAGATTTGCCGGAGTGAGAGGAAAGAAAGGGCTCAGAGCAGAGATGGACGGCGAACAAAACAGAGGCTGGCGCCGTCTAGTTCTTCTCGGGTAGGAACCGGGTCGGCAAAAAAACAGAGCCGACAAAGGCTCTGTTGTTCTTGTTGGCTCGTCGGAAAGGAGAGGGAGGAGAGGCGACCTGGTTCTGGTGGGTTTCCCCAGAAAATAACAGGGGAAGAGGTGATGGTGTTTGGCGGTGAAGGCTATCGGAAAACAGAGCAGAAGCGTGGGTTTGTTTCTTCGGCAAAAACAGAGAGTGGGGTGAGACTGAGGGAGGCGAGGAGGATCAGGGTGTTGATATATGTTGATGTGGGTTGAAGTTGAGGAGGTCGTGGCGTGGTGGAAAAGATGGTTTTGTTGATTTGGGGAGGATGGATAAGAAGATGGGTTGTCCCGTCTGTTAGAGAGAGAGAGAGAGAGAGAGAGAGAGAGAGAGAGAGAGAGAGAGAGAGAGAGAGAGAGAGAGAGGGAGAGAGTGGTGCAGGTGGGTTTACACCCAAGTTTTAAGAGAAGAAACTTTTACACCCCCAACTAAGTTTAGGAAACCACAAATACACACTCCCCAGCTAGAAAAGAATACTAAAAACCCACCATTTAAAAAAATAATGCAAATACCCTATTAAAATAAATAGGGGTATTACATCACCTTACCATTAAAATAACACTTCCTCCTTGAAGCATAAAACAGTAACTCCCAACGAGAACATTTTGCTTACCTGCACAATGCAAGGATGAAATTTCTAATGCACAAGAAAACGCAAAGATCATACTGGAAGCGAACAACATATAAGGTCTGTCATCACTTTCTCCTTAAAAGGGAGTGACGTCCCCGTCACTCAAGTTTCACTCAATATCATGGTTTCCTAAATCGCTAAACCAGGTATGATGGTAGTCTTACTTCAAGTTACACTTCTAGAATGGTCCAGGGTACATGGTGTCACACAACAATAAAAATACGGATCACATAGGATAAGGTCGATTGGAAACTTACAACCCATAATTTCTAAACTTAATCTCTCAAACATGGTATCACACTCCACGATTTGACCACTTGGGGTAGAGATTGGTACATAAATTTTGGAAGGTGAAGGAAAATCTAACTTTATAACAAAAGATGATGACACAAAAGAATAGGATGCTCCTGAATCGAATAGAATGAAAGTAGGAGTATTATGGATTAGGAATGTACCCGTCATCGCGTTAGCATTTTCTGCCTCTGTAGGATTCATCACAGTAATGATACCCTTCGCCTGACCAGTTGTAGCTATGGTCGCTATAATTGTGCCTGATGGATGGCTGTTGTTGCTGCTGGGGAATTCCGGAAGTTGCGATTTCCCTGGTTGTTCCCAACTTGTGGCCGGTTGTAGTTGTTGTTATACCCCCGGTTGTATCCTCCCTGATTGTTACCATTGTTGTTGTTGGATCGATATCCACCACCTTGGTTGTTGTTGGATCCGTATCCTCCGCCTTGGTTGTTATTCTGTTTGTGGCACTCATACATCATGTGCCCTATAATTCCACAATTACGGCACTGCACTTTGTTATCCTGGAAATCTGTTCCCGGATGATTCCTTGGGAAAAACTTGCACTTGTGAGTGCGAGGGGCCGTTCCATTTCGGTTTCCAAATCCACCAAAGGTTACCCCGTTCCCATATTGGTTGTTAGGGTTTGCCTAAAGCGCTTATCCTCATAGCCAAATTGGTTCTTGAGCTGAACTCCTGCTGGTTGTGATTCCGCCTTACGCTTCTTGTTATTCTCATTGTTGAGTTCAGCATATCGAGCCATGTTGATCGCCTTTCCAAATGCATCCTGGAGAGTGGCAAATTGTATCGCCCCCACAGACCTCAGGACACTGTAGGTCAAACCTTCAATGAAACGATCAATCTTCTCTTCCTCGGTTGGGGCTAAGGCCCAAGCAAACCTTCATAAATCCGAGAACTTCTCATAGTATTCCTCCACGGTGTCACTATCTTGTTTGAATTCCAAAAATTCACGGAATTTATTCTTCTGAAAGGGATAAAATTGCTCACGCAAACCTTTCACTAAATCCTCCCATCCAAAGTTCTCTTGTACTTGGAGCACAGCCTTGTTAGCGGTCAACCAATTGTCTGCCTCTCCCTTAAAGTAGTATGCCGCGCAAGGGACACACTGATTAGCTGGGCGGTTAACCGACTCAAAGATCTTATCGAAATCTCTAATCCAGTCTTCAAGCAGAGGTTGATGATCCTTGCCCCCGAAGAAGTCAAGCTTCATGTAGGAAATCTTACGCGCTACATCATTTCCATGATTGTTATTATTCTCAGAAATATGAGCTAAGATCAAGGTTATTTTCTCCAGTTGGGCGAATCGTGCTTCATGATCCATGGTTGCTTATTGGTTTCTAGAACGTGTGCGGTTCCTGGTGTAATAGTGGTAAATCTGACCGCTCATTCACGTATTTCCAAATGACTACTACTTAGTAATGGAACATACGCACACCAAAGAAGTGTTAATTAAATAAGTCAAATAAGCATGGTATCGAAATATAAACCGATTCTCACGAGGATAGAATGGTAGTGGGAGGGTGGGAAACCGTAGGAAGATAGAGGACGTAAAGCTAATATTCATTGGCGGATACTGCAAACCTGCATCAACGATCACCTCCAATTCCTGCTCATCGAGAAGCTTCCACGAGGAAAGAAGGTCGTAGAGTCATCTAAGTCGAAATATCGCTACTCTCTTGTCAATAAAATAATAAAATGAGCCTAAAGCAACTTATTCATGTATAGCATGATATCCACAATCATGAAACTATAACAAAGCATACTCCCATCTTACAAGTAGGTAAACAACTTTCACATGGACAAATGTACCAATTAGCAATTAACATCTTAATCGACAAGTAAGGACATGAATTGTAAAAAACACATAAGTTACCCACAACCCGCGGCTTGTTTACATATTAACTTTCCAAGTTTTAGTCTTTCCTAGTTCAGTTAAAAATTTTGAAAAGATTTTCCATTTGTGATTAACTAGTTAATTAATCCTAGTTCTTTAGGTAAGGTTATGAAGCCGGAATCTGATACCACCTGGAACACCCCGCGATTTCAGTCCTAGCCCAAACCGCTAAGATGTTCCCCGCACTAGGAGTTTTACCTCATTGTGAATGGAGTAGAACGTCGGACTCGTACCAAATCATAAAGAACAACACTTCAAATTTAATTCAAAATCAACTTTATTACAATAAAGGAAATGACCAAACGTGGTCCTTAACGTGGAAACTTGGAAACAAACCGAATCGTTTGAAAATAAAAACATGAAACTGATAATTCATTCCGTGGGAGCTAAAGTGATTCCTCGATCAAAGGTAGTGATTCGTTCCCCCAGAGCCTGCAGCGGTGCTAACCTGTGGGTTTTCAAAATGGCAAAAGCTGGCCATAGTTTTTCGAAACGTCAGCTTAAGCTGAGTAAGAAATACCTCAACATGTAAACAGATGATTGGGCACATGTAATCAAACAATTGAAAAAAGAGAAGTAAAGCTTTAAATTAATAACATAAATGTAAAGAGAAAGGTAAAGAGATAAATTTAGCTTTGAGATTCCAACTGAAAGTTTATCTATTAATTTCCTCCATTGAAACTATGCTGGCGGCCATCCGGCCATGTGCCATGGGAGCAGCTAGCTCTACTGACCCATGAGCCCCATAAATTAAACATTGTACGAGCGAATGCAGAGTTCCCGCCTGCCTCAGAAATATATAACTCAGGGTTACCTCGTGGGTCTATCAAACCCTACTTCAACCCGGCAGTTGTGAAAGCCCCTCTACTGGTTCGAGACTAGAGTGAGACTGCTCTGCTGCTACTTCGACCTTCTGGATTCCCCGGAGAGAGAGGAAAGAACGGGCTCGGAGAAGAGATGGATGACGAACAAATCAGAGGCTGGCACCGTCGGGTTCTTCTCGGGTCGGAACTGGGTTGGCAAAAAACAGAGCCGACGAAGGCTCTATTGTTCTTGCTGCTTCGTTGGAAAGGAGAGGGAGAAGAGGCGACCTGGTTCTGGTGGGTTTCACCGGAAAATAACAGGGGCATAGGAGATGGTGTTTGGCAGTGATGGCTATCGGAAAATAGAGAAGAAGCGTGGGTTTGTTTCTTCGCCAAAAATAAGAGTGGGGTGATATGGAGGGAGGCGAGGAGGAGCAGGGTGTTGATATATGTTGATGTGGGTTGACGTTGAGGAGGTCGTGGCGTGGTGGAAAAGGTGGTTCCGTTTATTTGGGGAGGATGGAGAAGAAGATGGAATGTCCCGTCTGTTAGAAAGAGAGAGAGAGAGAGAGAGAGAGAGAGAGAGAGGTGCAGGTGGGTTTACACCCAAGTTTTAAGAAAAGACACTTTTACACCCCCAACTAAGTTTAGGAAACGACACCCCCAGCTGCAAAAGAATACTATCAACCCCAAAATTTAAAAAAAAAAAATGCAAATACCCTATTCAAAGAAATAGGTGTATTAAAAAGATAAAGTACATATATAGACAAGTTGTTGAAATGGTTCAACATGCAAGATTCCAAGAAGGGATACTTGCCCATGTCGCATGGAGTCACCCTCTCGAAGGATGACTGTCCCTCTAATCAGATTGAGAAGGATTGCATGAGCAGGATTCCCTATGCATCGGCTATAGGGTCCATCATGTACGCCATGTTGTGTACTAGACCAGATGTATCATATGCATTGAGTATGGAAACCATATATCAGTCTAATCCAGGTGAGAGTAACTGGATTGTTGTCAAGAACATCCTCAAGTACTTGAGAAGAACTAAGGATGCATTCTTGATATTTGGAGGAGAGGAAGAGCTAAGTGTAATTGGTTACACTGATGCAAGCTTGCAAACCGAAAAAGATGACTACAGATCGCAATCCGGGTATGTGTTTTGCCTGAATGGAGGAGCTGTGAGCTGGAAGAGTTCCAAGCAAGAGACAGTTGCTGATTCTACAACTGAAGCTGAGTACATTGCTGCTGCAGACGCAACAAAGGAGGCTGTTAGGATAAAGAAGTTTATCACTGAGCTTGGTGTGGTCCATAGCATTGTGGATCCCATAGCGTTGTACTGTGACAACTCTGGGGTGATCTCACAAGCCAAGGAACCTAGATAACACCAGAAATCAAAGCATGTACTTACGAGATTCCATCTCATTCGTGAAATGATCGATAGAGGAGATGTGAAGATATGCAAGATTTCAACAGATGACAATCTTTCAGATCAACTAACGAAACCGCTCATTTAGCGAAAGCATGAAGGGCACACTAGATCTATAGGCATAATAGATGCACCATATTGGCTCTAGTGCAAGTGGGAGACTGTTGGAATTGGTTCCCTAGACGCAATATATATTTAGTACGAACACTGTTTGGCTAGAATATTCCTTTATTATTTATTGAGACATTTAATATAATGAAGTCGTTAGATACAATGTGTAGTTTATCGTAAATATCCCTAGTCCATTATATTGGTTAACAGGACAATCAGCTATAGACTAGTATGTGGAAGTCTAACACATGGGTATGCATTAGGAGTAATGTCATTCTGGATTGACCCACAACGAGAAGGCTACATTAGATTATGTTAAAGTCACGAGCGCTTCTCGTAGTGGTAATGGTATTGTAATCCTTAGACTTGAAGTCACTAGACACTCTAGCTGTAAAATATCATGCTTTGATGTTATCAACGTTACGCCTTAACCGGGTAACTATTAAGGTAGTTATCGGGCATGATAGGAAGCAAGCTTAGAGATCGTAGTGATGTAAACATGATTTGTCCCTCCTACATAATGGGAGTAAATATCCATGGGCAACTCGAGGGATGGTGCTTATAGAATGTCTTGCCAGACTCAAATAAATCAATATAGAGACATTGATGTTATCTGCATAGATAAGCATATTCCCAGGATCGAGGAACTATGGATTGTATATACGAGGGTTACTAATATGTCTCGCGTCCAATCCGGATATGGAGACAAAGGGATAACACAATACATGAACATAAGGCACAAGGTTTGTCGGGATCACTGACTATTTCTATTAGTTGGGTGGCATGGATGTGTTGCTAGAAACTGCTCCATGTTAGTAAATAGTTACTACCAACTAAGTATAAACCTATGGGGTCACACACCGAATGGATTAAATTGGATGTTGGCATTAATTAGTAGGACTAATTAAACAAAAGGATCTAAACGCAACCACATGCAAAGTTAGTAGGACTAGTTTTCAAGGTGGATTAATCCATGTAATGACATGATTTGTATTGGGGCAACTATGTAGTTAATAAGGAGTATTAACTATACAAAGGAACTCTAGCTTGTTATTTTCTCAAGAAAAGTCATTATTGAGAGAACATAACATATCAAGGATAGAGAAACAAAGAGAGGTCGAAGCCCCTCCTTGTCCGTCGGGCCCATTGCCGTCGGCCACCCCTTGTGGCTCGCGTCTTGCTTCGTTTTGCGTGATCTCTTGCCTCCTTCTTCCGTTGCTAACACATGGCGGTGAGAAATAATTCAATCAAAGATCCAAGGTGCGGATACTTGTAGAGTCAAAGACACTATTATTCGTGTGATCTCTCAAACTAAGGTGCACACCTATTCTACCCTTATCATGTTATGATTCCTAGCCTGTGATCCTTGGAGGGATTTGAGCATGATTAATTTTGTTATTCCGCTGCGTTACCTGTATCAAAACCCTACAATTTGCTCTCGTGAAACTCTACTTGTTTAAGAATATCTTGAATGCTCATGGTTTATTAGCATTTTAAACTTTAGGTTTTTTGGTTACTCAATTACTTACTACTATTCCAAAATTTAAGTCTTGAGTACATTCTAATTATTCAATTATCTTGATTTATTTCAACTTATGCTTGTATGTCACTCGTTGCTTTACATGTTATATTGTGTATTTACTCAGTTTTTACTGACTGTTTTGGAACGGTGGTGTTCACGTTTGTTATTTGAAAACCGCCACATGTTAGTAAAAATCGAGATAGGAACGTGGATCGAGACCAGAACGCGAGCTTAAGTTAGATCACTTAGTAGATCACAATCATCTTTTTTTAAATTGTACTTATTGTCAAAATAATTGTTCTGTACTCCAACCAAAATGTAATCTTAATTGTAGTAATATGCTTTTGGATATTACAGTTGGTATCATAGAATCGGTTTCTTCGATTAATGAGACTTTCTGATTTTCTTAAGTAGATAATTAGGAAATTTAAAATGATTTTAGAACTTAAAATTGATGAGGATATCCTAATTTGGTAATAACAAAAAAAAAATAAGTAGTGGGATAGTTTTGTACTTACGTATTGTTAAATTATGTTTTTACCATACTTGTTGATTAACTATTAACAATTATTGAGATGTGATCCATGCAAGTTTTACTTGCCTACTTACATGCGCAGTACTTAAGTGACATGCTTAAATATATCGAAATGCTTTTTGTAGTTGTGTGATGCGTATCTATGACTCTTTATGTTTCTATGTTGTTTTTTTTTCAATGAGGGAGTAACTTCGCTTTGATGTAGAGACCCTAAGACCATTCATTTCTTACTTATATTTTGTTTCATTATGAGTTAATTTGACATGGTCATTTCCAAAATTTGAAAGTATTGACAATAAAGTAATTGAAAAAATAGGTTTCTGAAAATTGTTGGAGTGTCGGGCTACCAATATCAAGCGATATGGACCATATTGTTTACCAGTCTGCTGGCGCGACTCTTTGTACGACGCTACTATGAGATGTACCTGCTGTGTAAACTAAGTAGGAAAATTTAAAACACATGCGAGTTGTGATGGAGAGGCACTTTGTGTGACGACACATCGTGTCCTCTTCCCCTCATATGCGTGGAACACTTGAGGTGATTGGTTTATCTAATCCTATACAGGTAAGACCAGTCAAAGAAAAAAGACATATTAGTCTAAATGATCTAACTTAAGAAAAAAGTTCTGATATTTGTTTAAAAGCTAGAAAATTTTCGATTCGCTTCTAAAATTGAGAACTTGTAGGTTGGTATTGAGATTTCAAAATCATTTTTTCAAAATTTTACTTGTACTAATTGTATATGAATCCCTAATGTGGTACGAGTGAGAAGGTACGTAACTGAATTTGAGCGTTCTCCCATTAATTTAAGCGTCGTATGTGCATTAGCATTTCATACAACTCTCACGTGCATTAGTGGCATTCTCGTGAAGCATGAAATAGTTTTACGCAAAATTGTTTTTGAAGCTTCAGGGACGAAGCTTTGTTTTAAGGGGGAGATAATGTAATACCTCGTGTTTTGATAGGGGTCATTTTGTATATTTGAAAACTTGAGTTATACTATTTGAAATTTATTTGTATACTTGGGAGATACTTGTAATTTTTTAAAATTAAAATTTGGAAATTATATAGAAAGTGGTTTATTTGATATTATTTGAAATTTTATAATTTATGAAAGTTAACTTTTAAATGTTAGCTATTAATTGGAAATTTTATTTTCACCCCTCAATTTTGGCATTTTCCATTTCTACCCCAACTAACTAGTTGGTAGATTTATAATTGCTCTCTAATCCTTGCTCACCCGCTTAGTCAACTATCGTTCAACTTTTTTTTTTATCCTCATTACACTCAATATACCACTAACACTCCCATTTTCATCAACTCCGTCACTCCATATCTCGATCACTTCATGTGTTTACACCTTTTCTCCTCATGAACATCCATACAAGCTCCGTCATCTCTTTTCAATTTTATTTTTTGATTTCATTTTATGTGTTAAGATAGATATATTTAAGTATAAGAACATGTTTCTCAAGTTTCATGCATCATGGAAGTGAATTGATCAAGTTTTGAAGGTTTTAAGGAAACATGCATGTTGATACAAAATGTATAGTTTCTGAACAACGTGGTCTATCTTCATTTTTTGTCTATGTCAAATTTTCAAATCTTATATTTTATGAAACTAGACTCAAATAGGGTCACTTTTAGAAAAAAATAATATTCATAACATTCTTAATTAAGGAGATATGGTCCTTTGAACTTGCATGTCTAAAGATCTAATTTTCATAAACTTATGTAATCTCATATTTCTTTTGATGAAACTAGACACACATGGGATTAATTTTGGAGAAGATGTGTATTTTTCCTCGTTTCCTAGAGTAGTAATTGTCCTTCAAAGTTGAAACTTTCTTCCAAACTTGTCTCTGCACAATACATTTTGTTTAGTTTCTATCTATAATTCTATAATAGTTATGGATAAGATTCTTGGTGTTTAATAAAGTAAACACATTTTTCTATCTTCTAAATGAGTTTCATAAATATATGAAGTGATTTGATATGATAAATATGGATCTAAAGGTAGATCTACAATTCTGTCCAGAATTGTAGTTTCACATGTTTTAGAAAACTCGAGTTTTTGAATCTCTAAGTGTTATGTTGAATTTATTTGGAGAAGTGAACATAATTATATGTGAATTTGTTACATGTGGGTGTATGTTTCATGTGGGATTGCATTGGATTATGGATGTGTAAATTGGGTGTAATCCATAAGTTATATGTGTGATTGTAGGCATCGACCTCGTAGGAGAGAGTGGGTGTCGTTGGAGTGCTACAATTACCTTATTGGTTTTGGTTGTGCTTTATTTCAAAGGTAAGTACATATGTGCGACCCTTAATTATAAAAATATGAGTATTTGGTGTGATGTATCGAATGGATATTCTATTGATTCAAAAAGTATGAAAAGCATGATACATACTCGAAATTCATTTGGATGTATATATTGAATCATATTATAACTCTTGAAAATTTACTTGTGATAAGTTGATATTCTAGATTTTTTATGGAAAGGGGAGGAAGAATTAAAACACTTCTAATAGGTCTTTGACGATGTACCGAGTTGTGTTTATTCATGGCTCTGGCCGGAGGCACCAAACGATCCTCGAATTACTTATGGATGCGGCCATTAAAGCAATGCTTCGTATTATAAGGTAGAACTTTAAAGTTCACAAATTCGGCACAACAAGCCAAAATGTACCAAGGTATTGTGGCCAAGGGGTTTGTAGAGTCATGGAGTGCTACTTATACTTGTAAGGGTCACTATGGTATAGGGGTGACGCGATTTCTCAACGCGTATCCGCAAGTGCACTATCAAGTAATATAGGGTGGTATTTCAACCCCTAGTTTATCGATCCCACGAGGACAGATTTGAGATTATCTAGCTAGACGATTAACTTAGAGTACGGTACAAGGAGGAAGAATTGAGATTTAAATAGGTCGTCACCCTCAAACGAGTGACTGAAAATGAAATAACAAACTAAACTAATGTTGTTGTATTTTTTATGTATTTAGAAAACAAAGATGAAAAAACTAGGTGATCTCTAGATCACCTAGGAATGTAGACAAATTCTGGTTTAGCTATGTAACACGTCAAGTCTATTCTAGTTCAGCCGGGTAACTGCACTGACAATCTCCTGTCTTTCTCATTTCATGCTACGTCTCGATTGACTACAATCTCCTGTTGGTTTCATGAGTTTACCAGTCCGTTCTAGTAGGCTAATTACGTGCACGACAACGGGTCTTGTCGGTCCACCGTTGCACGGAACAGTCGCATAACCTACAGAATCTGCCCACTAAGGCCAATCGTAACACTTCTCATTTTCGGTCTTAGTGATTCGGGATTGTGTCCATAAACTCTTCACAACTAGGTTAAGTCACTATCGTGCACTCTTTAGTTAATTAACAAGTACTGGTCGCGAATCAATTCTTGTTAAGGATTAAGAACAACGCATGAACATGTAACGAGAACAGAAAATAACATTAAGCAAGAAAATGACTCGAGAACAAACCCTAGCCTCAATGACTATCAAATCCTACACAAGTCATGTCACTAGACTAGAATTATCAATTACATCATGAAACTAACAAATATTCATTGAATCAAAGACTAACGCATGAAACAAAGACTTAAATCCGGCAAATCATTCGTCTACGTAAACCCTAGGCTCTCATAGAGATGCCTAGAAAAACGTGTAGCTAATAATATTAACCAAATAAGGCTCAATAGTTTCTCCATAACAAGATTGAGAGAGAGAAGAAGAAGATAGATAGAACCTAGTTCTTCAATGGAGGAGATTTCCGTTCTTTTTCTTTGTCCTCGTCCTCCTCCTCTTTTTCTCCTAACGTGTATATTCTCCAAAAATATGATATTTTATTGTTCTTACATGTTTATGACACATTCCCATTGATAACTATGCAAAAATTGCATTAAAAGCCTAAAATCTCGTCACTTGTAACAGCCCAATCGTACGAGTGCAATCCCAGTCGTACGAGTGCGCTGATCCCACTCGTACGATCGCAGGTCCAGTTGTACGAGTGAACTGATCCCACACGTACGAGTGTCTAAGAGGTGTCATACGGTTGCATCTATTCAAAAGTTGGATTTTGGCTCTTTCTACACTCGTACGATTGCACAGTGCACTCATACAAGTGGCTGAATATGTCCTAGGTATTTTTCTTTATTCTTCTTGCTCTTTCCTCTTTCGTCTTCAATTCAAAGCATCATCTTGAGTCTTGCAATGTTCCGAAGCTCATTTTCTCTTGTCAATGCATGTCTCTGAGCTCCCGGTTCCTGAAAAGCACAACACAAAACATACCGGAAGATCAAACGTGACAAAAATATCAAATCCCCCACACTACCTTTTTGCGCGTCCCGAGCAAAATCAAGCCAATCCTCACACTACGATTCTCAATCCACCGAATTTCATACAAAGTCACTAGCCATGTGACACAAAAAACATACACACACGACTATGTAAATATACATGAACAATACAATGCAACTCGATATCAAACAATGCAAGAACTAAACAACGCAGACTTTTTATTCGTTTCTTTCGAGATCGGGCAATCTCGCTATTACAAACCAAAGTCATCAAATTCTCACTAGTATATTTTGCAATTCACCCAACCGCAACAAGAAATTTAAAATATAATGACCCTACACACAGGCTCACTAAGGGGTCCCCAAACATCCACCAAAATCAACCAAGATCCGGGCACGTCCTTTAGCTCAGAGGGCCTAGGCATCCTCAGTCTTACGGTAGTCTTTCGCGGCCAAGTCATTTGAGGTATCCAGACCCTCTTAGACATTATTGCATTGAATGCAAATTGTACCTGTTAAGGGAGACACAACTCCGTGTAATACATATTGACTTTAATTTTCTTTCATTCACTTCTAATTTTATTTTTCAACCCTGAATTTAAAGCGACTAAGTGTGGGCTTTTTCGGTTAGCTCTTGAAAACGCCATAAGAGATGGTGGTGTACACTCCCTAACTTCACTTAGGCTAGAGAAGCATAACACATAGAACCAACTCTACAAAAAGGTCCACTCCATATTTCAAGAGGCCGCGAGTTTTCACTGAAAACAGACTATTGGACTACCCCAAAGACCAAATCCTCCTAGCACAATATAGGAACTAAAGGTATGACCTCGTCTACTTTTCACTTTTCCCTGAATACCCGGGACTGCCTTTTGTGAAACATGTGCGCAGGATAATAAAAATTAAGTTATTCTCTATTACGATGCTTCCTATTCATAGAGACTATTTTACTGAACTCTCTGTGATTTCAAACTTCATCAAGTGCCCCTAACTCAAAATTTTCAATTTTTATGGATTTTTTGTTTTTTTTATTCTGTTTTTTTGTCATATTTTCCTGGAATCTATAAGTAACTGGCCAACTCGACTAAACACAAGTTTGGGTAGGGGGAATCAATAATGTAAAATTGTAAAACAATGCAAAAATTTAAAACTAGCACATTACGACACTAACACACCATTCTAGAACAATACTACAGAAGCTACATGTGACAGGGCTATGCAAGACAAGACATGGCTAGTGACAGTAGACACAACCCCCACCCCCCACTTAAGCGTTTCGTTATCCTCAACCAATTTAGAGATAACGAGGGAGGACTCATCGCTTAATTGTGTAGGCTGTGGATTTGAACATTTAATGCTCAAAACACAGAAACTAAAAGAGTGAGAGATACAGGGGTGCCCGGACAGACATGGTCACTGTGTCCGCGAAACTTCAACAAGAAGAGGTCTTGTGGACCATTGACAGTTTCCAGAAAAGTCTCACCTCACGTCTAGATTCTTATGCGCCTATTAAACATTCTCTATCACACACATCAAGAAGGCGAACCCGGAGCATCTTCTGTACCTGGGTCCTCGCACACTGATTGGAAGAATTAAAGAAACTCTCTCCCACCCTGAAAATCAGATATGGAGAACTAAAAAATTAAAAATAAAATAGCATCCTATTCTACATTGGGTTGCCTCCCAAGCAGCGCTTGTAATTTAAGGTCGACAGCCTGACCCGGTTACCTCAACCGAAAAGGATGGTGGAGGATGCTTTATTCCTCCACTTATTTTTCTTCCACCATCTCTTTTCCATAACTTCTATTGCACCCATGTGCTGTGCAGATGGTGGATATTTTTATAAGTTGACTCTTTTCATCTTGCAATTTATCTTCTTAATCAACTTCCACAAAGTACCACTGGCTCACATGCATCATTCTCCATAAATTCATCCCAGTAGTACCTCATTGGTGCTAGATGCTCTTTAGTCAACCCATGCACTTCATCCACACCCCGACACTTGTTGATTTACAACTCCTTGAATATGGCATAGGGATCATTAATAGAATCTGAAAGTGTGTAATGTAGACTAAATACAGGACCTAAATACTTTAGAAGGGGGGGTTGAATAGAGTATGGAAACTTTTTGCAAAACACAGTTTTTAACAAATTAAATTAAGTGAGGAACTCATATATCAAGGCCTTGAGATTTTAGAAAACAGTCAGAAAATTTCAAAGACAAATAGAAAGCTTCAAGGCCTTGAACTTCAACCAGTTCTGAACAGCTTATAAACCCTAGTTTGATTTGAGTTGTGTGCAACAGAAAATAACAAAACTGTAAAGTAAAGAAAACAAAGCAATTTACAGAGTTCAAACCCAATGGACCTAATCTCTGCCTGAGGGATCTAATCCCACCAAGATTGGGCAAACACTTCTTATTACTCACACAGAAACAACCCTAGATCTTCAAGCCCAAGTGCTTTCCCTTACACCTATACAGCTTGTGGTTCCTAACCTATCTAGTATCAGCTACTAACTGTTGAGCTAACAAGAACCTCTTGTTGTTCACTTGAACAACCAACCACTAGGTTTATTGAGGTTTTAGATATACAAAAGATAAGCAGATTACAAAACAGATGAAGAACACAGTAGAAGAATAAGCTTGTGAAGGCCTGGATGTGTTCTTCTGGAAATTGGAATGATTGATCTTCTGAAATCTGGAATTGAAGCTTGAATGTCTGTGTGTTTGAATGATTGATCTCCCACGAATATTTCACACCTATCTCATTTTTCTGCAAGCCTCTATGTCTTTCAAAATTCAAACAAGTATTTTATCTACTCACTGCAATTGAATGAGAGATTTTAGGAACTCAGTTCCTATAAATCCTCTTCCTGTTTCAACTGCAATTCAAACAGCTCTAAGTAGATATCCGTTGGAGTTTGTTGAGATTGCATTTGCACGTTTAACAAACCTACAACACCATTAAAACATAGCAACAACAAAATCCAAAAATATAACAACATTAAGTCTGTTTGAATTTCTAGTTTCTGGAAAAAAAAAATGGATAAAAGGATAAAACAATAATCTGATTAACTTCTGAAACATATAACTCATGATAAACTAGTTTAAGACTCTCAGTAATCATTAAACAATCACAATAAGAAAGATCAAACCTTTCAAGAAAGAATCGAATTAGTTCTGTAAAACTGTCAGCAGCTCTAGGCACATCTCAAGGCCTTGAAGCTCTGAACATGCGTCACAGTCTTTCAAAGTTGAAACCAGAAATCTATGATTCTCTCTGATCAGGACATCAGCGATTGTGTTAGATACATAGAGAATACAAAACACAAATATTTGCAGCAAATCTCTGATCTATATAATCAGATAGCTAATCTGCAACATAAGATTGTTAGAACATTCAGCATAATAAAAACTATTCTCAAGGCTTTGAAGCTCAGTCAGTATCTCAAGGCCTTGGAGTATCAAAAATGCTTTGCCTTTGTCTTTCCTCACTCAAAACAGTTACTTATCAAAACACACTCAAGGGTCTTTGAGTCAACAATCTCCCCCCTTGATGAAAGACAAAACCCATAATCTTGTGTAAATATCCCTGCAACTCCTTGTAAAAATTAGATAACAACATATTGCAGATACAATAGACAATAATACCAGTCAAACTATCTAAATACAGATAATCAGTAATTCTTCAGATAAACACAGTAATACTACCAGAGCACAACTGATTAACAAAAACATCTAAATATTATTATTCAAGTAACTGAAAGTAACCACAAAACCACATAATGTCTCCTCCTTTTTGACTTTCATCAAATAAAGATGAAGAAATGTTGGATCATTACTCAGAGTCTTAAAAAAAAAACCTTAAACAAAAAAAAATATTTCTAAAAAATCAAGGCCTTGAGAACAAAAAAAAGAAGAAAAGAAAGAGATAGAAGGAAAGGATCAAGGCCTTGGTCTTCTTTGATCTTTATTTCTTCTTTGATGTCTGGCCTTTCTCTGAGCCTTCTTTAACTTCTTCATCACTTTCAGCATCATCAGCAGACTGATTTTCATCTTTTTCAGCTTCCACCTCTGCAACAACTTCTTCAATGATCTCATCCACCTTCTTGTTCTTAACCTACACTGAATCACCCTCTGTAGCTGCATTAACACCTGTGTCTTCACCAGCATCTTGTTCATCAGTTTGCTCATACAGATCTTTTGAAGTGAGCACCACTGGAATTGGCTTCTTTTTCTTCTTCAAGAAATCACCTAGCCTTTCATCTGAGTCAATACTGGTTTCATGACTAGTAGCAGAAGCTATCTTCTCCAAGTTCAAGCCTTTGATGACAACATCCAGTTTTCCATTCATCACATTCATCAAACCCTTGAACTAGTTAGATTCAGAAGACATATCAAATAACCTCTGTCTGAGATCTTCAATCTCAACATGCTGATCTTCAAATTTCTCAACCAACAAAGATTAATCCTCATTTGCCTGTCCTTTTGCTGATGTAGCCCCCTTTGGTTTAACAAACTCTTTCTCCTCAAGCTCAGCCTTTGACAAATCTGAATAAAACTTCCAATGACCATTCCCAGTCTGAACTACGCCAATCCTATGTAAGGCAGTTTCATCAATCAACCCAAAACCTCCAGTAATCTTTTCCTCTCCTTTCACAGGTACCTCAAAATTATCAAAGAAAAGAGGTAAAAGGTTGGCATAGGGAAGAGGATTGTTTCTAGTTCTAGTAGCACAATAGATCATATGCTCCATAAACACTGTTGGCAAGTCTATCTCAAACCCTTGACATATCAGATACATATAAATGAGAACTTTATCAGTAACCAACTCCCTTGAGTTTTCCCTAGGAACAACACTCCTCATCAGAATTGTAAACAAAATCTTAGCTTCACAGTTGAGCACAAAGTGTGTCAACTGCTTCGGACCAGAGGGAACACCATCAATGAAAAACATTTCTTTTGCCTTTTCCAGACACTCATTCCTATCAGGATAATCTCCAACATTATACTTCCTAAGAATTCCCAAGACTTTGGCAAAAGTCCTATGATCTAGCCTCAAGTTTATCCCAGCCACCTTAGAAGTTAACAC
This sequence comes from Linanthus parryae, assembly GCA_023055425.1. NCBI lineage: Eukaryota > Viridiplantae > Streptophyta > Magnoliopsida > Ericales > Polemoniaceae > Linanthus > Linanthus parryae. The sequence goes on from JALGPY010000005.1 coordinate 78,222,402, forward strand.
CATCTTATCATCTCTTTCTTGAACCAGATTCAGATAAAATAATCCAGTTAACCTAGGATAAGCTTTTGAACAAGGATTTAACACCTTCCAAACTGCAGTTTCTCTTAACTTCCTCATAAAATCAATATCCAGTTTATCCAATAATTCTTCAAAAACCATACTAAAAAAAGCAACCTTAGCAGATGTAGGGTTTTGATCATGGATACGTAGCGGAAAAACAAATATAATCCATGCAATACCCTCCAAGGATCACAGGACAAGATACATAACGATGGTAAGGGAAGAAATCAAGTTACACACCTTAGGGTTTCTCCTGTGATGACTTGTAACGCGAATTGTGTCACGTTCTCCATAGTTGATCCACGCCTAGAGTTTAGTTCTAGATTTTCCTTCTCCTTTGTGCTAGCCAGGAATGGAGGAAGAGGAAGAATAAATCACACAATGCGAAGAAACAAGGAGGATTGGCCTCCTTGTTTGGGCCGACGGGATGGGGCGGCGGCAAGGGGGACGTGCGCCTCTCTTGCTTGCTTGCTCTCTCTCCTTTTGTTCTCTCCCACTCAAGTTATGAACTAAAGGCTCATAAGTGTGGGAAGGAAGGAAGGAGCATCCTTTATATAGTCCAACAAATCCTTGCCAACTACCTAAAGGTCCCACTCTAGTCCTACTAGAATTCGGTTTAGTCCCTTCCTTGCAAATTAGTCCTACTAAGTTTGCAAGGTGTTGCAAAGTGATCCTTCTAATTAATTAATCCTATTACTTAATTCCAAAATCTAGTTCAACTCAATATAGCTTGTGACCCCATAGGTTCAATCTAGTTGGTAGCAACAATTTGCTAATATGGAGCGGTTTCTAGCAAAACATCCATTCTAGCCAACTAATAGAATAGTCATCCGACAAACCTTGTACAAGTACTTGTCTCATCCCTTTGTCTCTATATCCGGATCGGACACGAGACATACAAGTCACACTCGTATATCCAATCCATAGTTTCTCGATCCATGTGAATAGCCTTATTCGTGCAAATAACATCAATATCCCATATTGATTTATTTGAGTCTGGTAAGACATTCTATAAGCACTATCCCTCGAGTGGCCTAGGATATTTGCTCCCGTTATGTGGGAGGGACAAATTCTATCTACGTCCACTACGATCTCTAAGCTTGCTTCTTATTGTATCTGGTACACGCCTTTATAACTACCCAGTTACGGTGTAGCGTTTAATACTACCAAAATCACAATAACCCACAAATAGTATATCTAGTGACTTCAAGTCTAAGGATGACAATACAATTGCACCACGAGAAGCACTTGTGACTTAACATAACGTTTATATAGCCTTTTCGGAGATGGGTCAATCCGGTACGCCCTTACCCTTAATGCACACCCATGTGTTGGATCATGATATCTCCATATCAATCCAACCCCATACTAGTCTATAGATGGTTGTCCTATTAATCATTATAGTGGAATAGGGATATTTAAGATAAACAACACAATTGTAAATCTAAGGTCTTCATTATATTAAATATCCAATAAATAATACAATGAATGTTCTAGCAATAATAAATTCATACTAAAGTAGATTGCCTCTAGGGCATCTATTCCAACAAAAGAAGCATATCCTTGCATCCACACAGTCCTAACTTCAGAACTAACAAACCAATCTGAAGGAAGTGCATTCTTACCTTGATAACCCTATTTGGTTGCAGCAGCAACCTGCTTAACCCTTGTTTTCTTCTCAGTGCGTTTGCTCTTCTCTTGTTCTCCTTCAGTTGGCTTCTTTTTGTTTTCTTGAGCAGATTTTCCCGTTTCTTCTTCTCCAGCCTTTTTCTTCTCTCCCCCTTTCTTCTTGTCTGACCTAGGTTGATCACCACCCTGAGTCTCTGTCTCCTTCTGTGGATCAATGCTTGAGCCTTCATCTCACTTTTCTGTTCTGATCTTCTTTGCAGGAGGAGTGTCCTCATGCAAACTCTGAGTATTCTCTGAATCAGAATTAGAGATTACAATCTTCTCCTTCTTGTTTGCCCTCTTCTTGGATCTGCCAGAAGGCTTCCTGTGATGTTGAATCCTGGCTGATTTGCATTCCATTGTGGGTTTAGGGTTTTGAGAAGGGAATGAGATTGAGAGAAATAGAGAGAGAGTAGAGAGACGTAGAGAATTGAGAGAGAATGAAGAAGAATAAGCCCCGACTTTCAGCTTAAGTATGCTGAAAAAATGAGTCATAAAAAGACTCTACTGAAATCAACATGCGAAAAGAATCTTGGAAAATATTTTTGGATATTTTAGAAAATTCTATGAGTAATTCAAATATTATACAGTTATCTAAAAAGATAAGATATAATATTTGATGATCCATTTTTTTAATAAAATAAAAACAGAAGTTTCAAGACCTGGAGAACAATCTCAAGGCCTTGAGATTTTCTGCAGTTTGAGAAACTTCAAAGCTTTGAGCTATACTTTCAAGGCTTTGGAAACTATAATCTCAAGGCCGTGAGGTTGCAAAACATAAACACAAGTAAGTACCAATACTCCCCCTAAACCAATGCATCATTGTTTAACATACCCAGTTCAAGCCTTAGGGATGAAAACCTATCATCTGGCAAAGGATTAGTGAAAATATCAGCAATCTGCATTGAAGTAGAAATAGAAGATAGAACAACATCACCTTGTTCTGCATGATCTCTAAGGAAGTGATGTCTCACATCTATGTGCTTGGTTCTTGAGTGCCGGACTGGATTCTTAGAGATTGAAATAGCACTTGTGTTGTCACAATGAATAGGCATATTTTTGAAATTATAGCCAATATCACTAAGTTGCTGAGCAATCCATAACACTTGTGAACAGCAAGCTCCAGCTGCAACGTATTCAACTTCTGCAGTTGATAATGCTACAAAATTTTGCTTTTTAGAGTGCCAACTGATCAGTGAAGATCCAAGAAACTGGCAACATCCAGAAGTACTCTTCCTATCTACTTTATATCCTGCAAAATCTGCATCTGAATAGCCACTCAACATAAAATTAGATCTCCTTGGATACCAAAGCCCCATGTCTCTGTTTCCATTCAAATATCTAAAAACTCTTTTGAACATAATATTAGATCTCCTTGCAGTTAAATGACTCTCCTTAGGATATGCTTGAAATCTAGAAAACATACAGACACTGAACATAATATTAGGTCTACTAGCAGTTAAATAAATCAGTGATCCAATCATACCTCTGTATTCTTTTTGATTCACACTCTTACCATTTGAATCCTTGTCTAATGAGAGTGATGAACTCATAGGAGTTTTAAGCAAATTGGACTGTGACATATTGTAATTGTTCAATAAGTCCTTGGTATACTTTCCTTGATGTACAAAAATTCCTTTCTTCATTTGTAAGATATGAAGTCCAAGAAAGAAATTCAGTTCTCCCATTAAGCTCATCTCAAACTCCCTGCACATCAGACTAGAGAACTCTTTTGAAAGAGCATCATTAGTAGCACTAAATAAAATATCATCCACATAGATCTGAACTACTAACAAGTCACTTTCATGATGTTTAATAAAAAGAGTTTTATCAACTAGAACTCTCTTGAAATTGTTGTCAAGTTAAAATTTTGAAACTCAATCATACCAAGCCCTTGGAGCTTGTTTTAACCCATAAAGAGCTTTTTCTAGTTTGTAAACATGATCAGGAAAGTTTTCATCTTCAAAACCATGAGGTTGTGCTACAAAAATATATTCTTGTAAATAGCCATTCAGAAAACCAGCAATGTACTCAGCCTCTGTTGTAGAATCAGCTACCGTCTCTTGCTTGGAACTCTTCCAGCTCACCGCAGCTCCATTCATGAAAAACACATATCCCGACTGTGATCTAAAGTCATCTCTGTCGGTTTGGAAGCTTGCATCAGTGTAACCCATTACACGCAACTCTTCCTCACCGCCAAATATCAAGAAAGCATCCTTAGTTCTTCTCAAGTACTTCAAGATGTTCTTGACTGCAATCCAGTGACTCTCACCCGGACTGGATTGGTATCTGCTTGTCATACTCAAGGCATATGACACAAATGGTCTAGTACATAACATGGCGTACATGATAGATCCTATGGCCGAGGCATAGGGAATTCTATTCATGTGTTCCTTCTCAATCTCATTGGAAGAACAACCACTCTTCGAAAGAATGATTCCATGTGACATGGGCAAGAATCCCTTCTTGGAGTCTTGCATGTTTAACCGCTTCAACACCTTGTCAATATATGTACTCTGACTTAGGCCTCGCAATCTCTTAGATCTATCTCTATAGATCTTTATACCGAGTATATAGGCTGCTTCCCCTAAGTCTTTCATTGAGAAACACTTCCTTAGCCAATCTTTAACAGATTGCAGCATGGGAACGTCGTTTCCAATGAGTAGTATGTCATCCACATACAAGACCAGAAAAGCTACAGAGCTCCCACTAACCTTCTTGTAGACACAAGACTCATCTTCTTTTCTGATGAAGCCAAACTGTTTGACTACTTCATCAAAACGTCGATTCCAACTCCTAGAAGCTTGCTTCAATCCATAAATTGATCGTTGCAGCTTACAGACATTGTTGGCTTGCTTTGCATCTTCAAAACCCTCCGGATGTATCATATACACATCCTCGAGGAGATTCCCATAAAGGAATGTTGTTTTGACATCCATCTGCCAAATCTCATAGTCGTAGTATGCTGCAATTGCAAGTAGGATTCGGATGGATTTGGTCATAGTGACTGGTGAAAAGGTTTCATCATAGTCAATACCATGAATTTTTCTGAATCCTTTAGCCACTAATCGGCCCTTATAGGTAATCACATTACCATCCATGTCTATCTTCTTCTTGAAGACCCATTTGCACCCTATGGGCCGCGCCCCTTTGGGTGGTTCCACCAAAGTCCATACTTTGTTGGTATACATGGATTCCATATTGGATCTCCCTGAGAGTCTGGGCCTTTCATGGCCTCTTCATAGGTATTAGTCTCATCATTTATGAGCATCGTGTCACCGGAATTGGTCACGAGAAGTCCATACCTCTTGTGGTCCATGTTCTTGTTCCATAATCGGTTTAGTGATGTGTGGTTCTTGAATCTCTTCAAGTTCTACAGTCCTCCCACTTGCTTCTTTAGAGACAAACTCTCTTTCTAGAAACACGCCGGACCGAGCAACAAACACTTTGTTCTCGGTTGGATTGTAGAAGTAGTAACCCTTAGTTTCCTTAGGGTACCCCACAAATTTACACTTATCCGAATTTGGCCCTAGCTAGTCTGACTGTAAACGTTTTACATAGACATCGCAGCCCCAAATCTTCATGAACGTCAGTGTGGGACGCCTCCCACTCCACATCTCATGTGGTGTCTTCATGGCTGACTTAGATGGAACACGGTTAATGGTGAAAGCTGCACTTAATAGAGCATAGCCCCAAAACGATAATCGAAGATCGGTTTGACACATCATAGATCGAACCATATCCAATAGGGTTCGATTCCTCCTCTCAGACACGCCATTCCATTGTGGCTTTCCGGGTGGAGTGAGTTGGGACTCGATCCCACACTCTCTAAGATAGTCGTCAAACTCTTGGCTCAAGTATTCTCCTCCACGATCTGATCGTAGAGCCTTGATAATTTTGCCAAGTTGCTTCTCTACTTCACTTTTGAATTCTTTGAACATTTCAAAGGATTCGGATTTGGCCTTCATAAGGTACACAAATCCATATCTACTGTAATCATCAGTGAATGTAATGAAGTAGACATAACCACTCATGGCTGGCGTGGCAAATGGCATACACACATCAGTATGTATGAGTGCCAATTTCTCACTAGTCCTCTCTCCTTTCTTATTGAAAGGGGACTTTGTCATTTTTTCCAATAAACAAGCCTCACATGTCTCATATGATTCAAAATTAAATGAGTCTAGTAGTCCATCCTTATGGAGTCTAGATACACGTTTCTCATTTATATGGCCTAAACGACAGTGCCGTAAGTAAGCAGGATTTAAATCATTTATTTTAATCCTCTTGGTATTAATGTTGTAGAAAGGATTGCTTAGATCAAGGACATATAGTCCATTAAATAATTGCGCACTAAAATAGTGAATATTATTAAAATAAAAGGAACAACAATTGTTCTTTATTGAAATAATAAAACATTCCTTGTCCAAACAAGAAATAGAAATAATGTTTCTGCTCATAGCAGGAACATAATAGCAATTATTTAATTCTAAAACTAATCCTGAAGGCAGAGATAGCTCGTACACGCCCACGGCCAACGCAGCAACTTTTGCTCCATTCCCAACGCGCAGATCTATCTCCCCTTTAGCCATTCTTCTAATTCTCTTTAGATTCTGCACATTTCGACAAATGTGATATCCACATCCAGTATCTAATACCCATGATGTAGAGACAGTTAAATTGACATCTACAACAAAAATACCTGGCGGTGGTGGAATCACTATTCCAAGCCTCTTGTCCTCCAAATATTTTGGGCAGTTCCTCCTCGAGTGTCCAAGCTGACTGCATTAGTGACACTCACCTTTAGTCACACCTTTGGCAATGCCATCAACAGGCTTAAGGGCAGGTTCCTTGGACTTGGAAACTGACTTTCCTTTGCCCTTGGAGGATGAGGCAAACCTTTTTCCCCTTCCTTTCTGCACCATCATAATGGCCTTACCCTTACCCTTGTTGATGCTTTGTTCAGATGTCCTCAACATATTGAGAAAATCTGGCAGTGGTTTCACGATCTCGTTCATGTTACAGCTCATGATGAACTGTCCATAACTCTCGGGCAACGATTGCAACACGAGATCGGTTGCCAACTCTTGCCGACCGGGAACCCTAGTCGGGCGATTTCTCCAGGTACCCGATCATACGGAGTACATGGGTTCCCACCGGGTTCCCTTCTGCCAGATGACACTTGAACAATGCCTTAGAGATCTCATACCTCTCAACCCTTGCCTGCTCTTGGAAGAGCTGCTTCAGATGCTCGATCATATCGACAACATTCATGTTTTCGTGATGCTTCTGAAGCTCAGAAGTCATGGTGCATAGCATAAGGCAGGCCGCATCATTAGCTTCATCAACATGCTTTTGATACGCCTTTAGGGTTGCAGGGGTATTGTTCTATGAACCTGCTGGAACTTGCTCCTCTATTGCGTACAGTTTCTTTTCTTGCTTGAGAACAATTCTCAAGTTTCTGTACCAATCAAGGAAGTTGGTTCCAGAGAGCTTGTCCTTCTCAAGGACAGATCGTAGGGAATGTTGTGAACTCGATGAGTTGTTTGTCATTTGGAATTCTACAAAAAGGAAAATACACAAGTTTTAGTATTCGTGAATTTTTGACTATATTCAATAATGGCTAGTTTATCAAATATAGCTCCCACTATTTTTCTACGGATTAATAACCCTCAAGATGTTAATGCGGAAAATATCCTTATATTTTCTAGTGGGCCATCCATGTTTCATCTCCTTCCGAGCTTGCTTTGGCAAGTCACCCATAATTTGACTACTTTAGGTAGGAACAAGTCCAATTGCATCCCTTATGCAACTTGGTTCAATTCGGCAAATAACTCCTTATTTATCCATCCACATGGATAATCCCAATTGATTGTCTCTAGGTTTTAATCATATTAAACACCTATTTGCGTCCAACCTCTTACTTAAACAATCTGCACAGGAGGTGTGCCATCGCACCACATCATTATTAACCAAGTCGCCATGCTTTGGCACGCACGATCTTGGGAAAACATGATGATGATGAGTGTTTAAATAATGAGAAGACAAAAACTAAACATTTTGTTTTGAGGGATTCTTAGATTCAATTTTAATTGTTTTTGTTGATCCATATTAACAAATCTATCTATTTGAGTTTGGGAACAACTCCAAATAATAGATCCGGGTTGTCTAATTATCTTATTATCCTAATTGCATGCATCAACCATACACCAACCACAAAATAATAAGACAATAATATAAACAACCACAAAACAAAATAAAACGTGATATGAATATGGCCTTTTCTAGACTAAGATAATTCCAAGCCAATGGAATTATCTATGAACCCTAAAAGCAAACACATCTCCATGCGTCTTCATCTTTTGGTCCATCCTTCATAGTCATGTGGAATGCTCCATGTGTTGGAATAGATGCCCTAGAGGCAATCGTAGATTTAGTATGAACAATGTTTTGGCTAGAATATTCATTTATTATTTATGGCGATATTTAATATAATGAAGTCCTTAGATAAAATGTGTTATTTATCTTAAATATCCCTAGTCCATTATATTGATTAATAGGACAATCAAGTATAGACTAGTATGTGGGTAGATTGATATGGAGATATCAAGTCTGACACATGGGTATGCATTAGGAGTAATGGCATACTGGATTGACCCACGGCGAAAAGGATACATTAAGATTATGTGAAGTCACAATCGCTTTTCGTAGTGCTAATATTATTGCAATCCTTGGACTTGAAGTCACTAGATACTCTAGTTGTGAAATATTGCGCTTTGATGTTATCAAACGTTACACCGTAACTGGGTAATCATAAAGGTGGCTATCGGGCGTGATAGGAAGCAAGCTTAGAGATCGTAGTGATGTAGATAGGATTTGCCCCTCCCACATAATGGGGGTAAATATCCACGGCCACTCGAGGGATGAGGCCTATTGAATGTCTGGCCAGACTCAGATAAATTAATATAGAGATATTAATGTTATCTGCAAGTATAAGCATATTCCCAGGATCGAGGAACTATGGATTCTATATACGAGTGTGACTATTTATGTCTCGTGTCCAATCCGGATATGGAGACAAAGGGATAATGCAATATGACATATTGGGCACCAAGGTTTGTCGGGATCACTGACTATTTCTATTGGTTGGGTGGCATGGATGTGTTGCTAGACACCGCTCCATGTTAGTAATAGTTACTACCAACCATATAGAAACCTATGGGGTCACACGTCAAATAGAGTAGAGCTAGATTTGGGATTAATTAATATGGATTAATTAATAGAAGGATCATTGTGCAACACCTTGCAAACTTAGTAGGACTAATTTGCAAGGAAGGGAATAGTTCTAGTCCTACTAGAACAAGAAAACTCTAATATGAAAACAACAAGGAGTTGTTGGAGTATATATATAAGAGGCTCTAGCTTCCTTCCCACATGAGTTATTATTAGACATAACACAAGGAGTGGGAGAGAGCAAAAGAGAGAGCAAGACAAAGAGCTAGGGACGAAACCCTAGCCCCCGTCCGCCCCTCTACCCGACGGCAAAGAGGAGGCCGCCCCTCCCTTGTTCCTTTGTTGCTTTGTTGCTTTGATCTTCATCCCTCTTCCTCCGGGTTCAAGCTAGCACTTGTTGTGAAGGAAGAATCTAGATCTCACCTCTAGACGTGGATCAACCGTAGAGACGAGGACATCATTCTTCGTGTGATCTCACAAATCAAAAGGTACACATCTTCTATGACCTTAATCATGTTATGATGTCTCTTCCTGTGATCCTTGGTGGGCTTTGAGTAGGATTAATTTTTGTTATTCCGCTGCGTTACCTACGTCAAACCCAACACCATGCTCGCTTTGGGCTTCTTTTCTTCAATCTTGGCTAACTATCTACTCTATCTAGCACTAGCTAACAACAATACTAAATAAAATAAATATCACAAGTTGAGAAAAAAATGGCTCGCAGGCCATAAAACCCTAATTAATTATCACAATTAATTGATCAGCTCGCAGGCCGTAAACCAAACCACAAAATTAAACAATCACACCAAACCACATCCTAAGGCCTTATCCAATCACCATGCGATTTGCACATAAACAGTTAAAATCCAATTTTAACGCGCTTTTTCAATTTTAGTTGATTTTAGGATTTTCTAGGGTTAAAACGGTCCATGGTCCCAACAATCAAATTTCCCAGACCCAAAAAGAGGACCGCAAAGGCCTTGGGCCGGCCGGCCCCTAGCCTACGCGGCTAGGCCGCGGGCTAAGGCTGCCCCGGCCCCTAGGTTGTCCCTTCCTTGGGCGGCAATAAAGGAGGGGCGGTCCCCTAGGGGGGGGGGGCGAACCTCCTTTGGGAGTTGTTTCCAAAACAACACCCTTGCTTGGTGCCCAAGTTTGGTTGTTTTCTTGTATGAAAAGAACTCCTTCTTTCCATAGGATGCCCAAACCCTAGATCTAAGATCCTAAAATTTCTCAAACTCACTAATTCATGCATCCAATGCAAAAACTAGGTCTTCTTATGATTGATTATTGAAAAATTGCATCATATGCCTTATTTGTATTGTTTTGCGCAATAAAAAATAAATTTAAAGTGTAAAACTATCAAAACGTAACACATAAACCACGTTTATGCTCTACGACATGTGGCTCTGATACCACTGTAGGGTTTTGATCATGGATACGCAGCGGAAAAACAAATATAATCCATGCAATACCCTCCAAGGATCACAGGACAAGAGACATAACGATGGTAAGGGAAGAAATCAAGTTACACACCTTAGGGTTTCTCCTATGATGAATTGTAACGCGAATTGTGTCACGTTCTCTATAGTTGATCAACGCCTAGAGTTGAATTCTAGATCTTCCTTCTCCTTTGTGCTAGCCCGGAATGGAGGAAGAGGAAGAAGAAATCACACAACGCGAGGAAACAAGGAGGATCGGCCTCCTTGTTTGGGCCCACGGGATGGGGCGGCGGCAAGGGGGCGTGCGCCTCTCTTGCTTGCTTGATCTCTCTCCATTTGTTCTCTTCCAATCAAGTTATGAACTAAAGGCTCATAATTGTGGGAAGGAAGGAAGGAGCATCCTTTATATAGTCCAACAAATCCTTGCCAACTACCTAAAGGTCCCATTCTAGTCCTACTAGAATTCGGTTTAGTCCCTTCCTTGCAAATTAGTCCTACTAAGTTTGCAAGGTGTTGCAAAGTGATCCTTCTAATTAATTAATCCTATTAATTAATTCCAAAATCTAGTTCAGCTCTATATAGCGTGTGACCCCATAGGTTCAATCTAGTTGGTAGCAACAATTTGCCAATATGGAGCGGTTTCTAGCAAAACATCCATTCTAGCCAACTAATAGAATAGTCATCCGACAAACCTTGTACAAGTAATTGTCTCATCCCTTTGTCTCTATATCCGAATTGGACACGAGACATACAAGTCACACTCGTATATCCAATCCATAGTTTCTCGATCCATGGGAATAGACTTATTCGTGCAAATAACATCAATATCCCATATCAAGATATTTGCTCTCGTTATGTAGGAGGGACAAATTCTATCTACGTCCACTACGATCTCTAAGCTTGCTTCTTATTGTATCCGGTACACGCCTTTATAACTACCCAGTTACGGTGTAGCGTTTAACGCTACCAAAATCAAAATAATCCACAACTAGAATATCTAGTGACTTCACTAAGAATGACAATACCATTGCACCACGAGAAGCACTTATGACTTAACATAACGTGTATGTAGCCTTCTCGGAGATGGGTCAATCCGGTGCGTCATTACCCTTAATGCACACCCATGTGTTGGATCATGATATCTCCATATCAATCCAACCCCATACTAGTCTATAGATGATTGTCCTATTAATAATTATACTGGACTAGGGATATTTAAGATAAACAACACAATTGTAAATGTAAGGACTTCCTTATATTAAATATCCAATAAATAATACAATGAATGTTCTAGCCATAATAAATTCAAACTAAACTAGATTGCCTCTAGGGCATCTATTCCAACAGAAGAAGCATATCCTTGCATCCACACAGTCCTAACTTCAGAACTAAGAAACCAATTTGAAGGAAGTGCATTCTTACCTTGATAACCCTTTTTGATTGCAGCAGCAACCTGCTTAACCCTTGTTTTCTTCTCAGTGGGTTTGCTCATCTCTTGTTCTCCTTCAGTTGGCTTCTTTTTGCTTTCTTGAGCAGATTTTCCCTTTTCTTCTCCTCCAGCCTTTTTCTTCTCTCCCCATTTCTTCTTGTCTGACCTAGGTTGATCACCACCCTGAGTCTCTGCCTCCTTCTGTGGATCAATGCTTGAGCCTTCATCTCCCTTTTCTGTTCTGATCTTCTTTGCAGGAGGAGTGTCCTCATACAAACTCTGAGTATTCTCTGAATCCGAATCAGAGATTACAATCTTCTCCTTCTTGTTTGCCATCTTCTTGGATCTGCAAGAAGGCTTCCCCTGTTGTTGAATCCTGGCTGATTTGCGCTCCATTGTGGGTTTAGGGTTTTGAGAAGAGAATGAGATTGAGAGAAATAGATAGAGAGTAGAGAGACGTAGGGAATTGAGAGAGAATGAAGAAGAATAAGCCCTGACTTTAAGCTTAAGTTGGTTGAAAAGATGAGTCATAAAAGGACTCCACCGAAATCAACATGCAAAAAGAATCTTGGAAAATATTTTTGGATATTTTAAAAAATTCTCTGAGTAATTCAAATATTATACAGTTATCTAAAAAGATAAGATATAATATTTGATAATCCATTTTTTTTAATAAAATAAAACAGATGTTTCAAGACCTAGAGAACAATCTCAAGGCCTTGAGATTTTCTGCAGTTTGAGAAACTTCAAAGCTTTGAGCTATACTTTCAATGCTTTGGAAATTATAATCTCAAGTCTTTGAGATTTAAAAACATAAACACAAGTAAGTACCAATACTCCCCCTAAACCAATGCATCCTTGTTTAACATACCCAGTTCAAGCCTTAGGGATGAAAACCTATCATCTGGCAAAGGTTTAGTGAAAATATCAGCAATCTGCATTGAAGTAGAAATAAGAGATAGAACAACATCACCTTGTTCTGCATGATCTCTAAGGAAGTGAGGTCTCACATCTATGTGCTTGGTTCTTGAGTGCTGGATTGGATTCTTAGAGATTGAAATAGCACTTGTGTTGTCACAATGAATAGGAACATTTCTGAAATTATAGCAAAGATCTCTAAGTTGCTGAGCAATCCATAACACTTGTGAACAGCAAGCTCCACCTGCAACGTATTCAGCTTCTGCAGTTGATAATTCTACAGAATTTTGCTTTTTAGAGTGCCAACTGATCAGTGAAGATCCAAGAAACTGGCAACATCCAGAAGTACTCTTCCTATCTACTTTATATCCTGCAAAATCTGCATCTGAATAGTCACTCAACATAAAATTAGATCTCCTTGGACACCAAAGCCCCAAGTCTCTAGTTCCATTCAAATATCTAAAAATTCTTTTGACTGCAGTTAAATGACTCTCCTTAGGATTTGCTTGGAATCTAGCACACATACAGACACTGAACATAATATCAGGTCTACTAGCAGTTAAATACAAAAGTGATTCAATCATACCTCTGTATTCTTTTTGATTCACACTCTTACCATTTGAATCCTTGTCTAATGAGAGTGACGAACTCATAGGAGTTTTAAGCACCTTGGACTGTGACATATTGTACTTGTTCAATAAGTCCTTGGTATACTTTCCTTGATGTACGAAAATTCGTTTCTTCATTTGTAAGATATGAATTCCAAGAAAGAAATTCGGTTCTCCCATTAAGCTAATCTCAAACTCCCTGCACATCAGACTAGAGAACTCTTTTGAAAGAGCATCATTGGTAGCACCAAATAAAATATCATCCACATAGATCTGAACTACTAACAAGTCACTTTCATGATGTTTAATAAAAATAGTTTTATCAACTAGACCTCTCTTGAAATTTTTGTCAAGTAAAATTTTTGAAAGTCTATCATACCAAGCCCTTGGAGCTTGGTTTAACCCATAAAGAGCTTTGTCTAGTTTGTAAACATGATTAGGAAAGTTTTCATCTTCAAAACCTGGAGGTTGTGCTACAAAAACATCTTCTAGTAAATAACCATTCAGAAAAGCACATTTGACCTCCATTTGATAAAGCTTTATGTGATTGGAAGATGCAAATGCAAGAATTATTCTAATAGCTTCTAACCTGGCAACAGGAGCAAAAGTCTCCTCATAGTCTACACCTTCTTCCTGATTATATCCCTGTGCCACCAGTCTGGCTTTGTTCCTTACCACTTTGCCATTCTCATCAAGCTTATTTCTGAACACCCATATGGTTCCTATAACTGATTTCTCTTTTGGTCTGGGAACTAGATTCCATACCTTGTTTCTTTCAAATTCATTCAGCTCACTCTGCATTGCAATGATCCTGTCTGCATCTTCTAGTGCTTCCTTAGTATTTTTAGGCTCAATCAAAGATACAAATGCACTAAAAGCACACAATTTCTTCAACTGTTCTCTTGTCTGAGTTCCAGTTGATTGATCAGATATGATATTGTCAGCTGGATGATCTGCAAGATACTTAAACTTCTTCCTTGGTATCCAGGAATATTCTCCTTCAAGGTTGATTTCTTGAAACAGTAGAGGGAGCATCATAGAAAGTTTCAGCTTATGTCTCAAGGCTTTGAGATTTTGGATCTGCAGGAGATTCAAGGCCATGAGATTTTGCTGATCGATTCTGCACATTAGCTTTTCCTTTGTCCTCTTTCACAGCATCATCAGCAGACTCATGCTTGTTCAAATTTAGATCTGCAAAACTTTCACTCAGAGAATCCTTAGTACTTTCATCAAAAAACACATGAATACTCTCTTCCACAATCTTGGTTTTTCTATTGTAAACTCTATAAGCTTTGCTAGTTTGAGAATATCCAAGAAATACACCTTCATCACTCCTAGCATCAAATTTACCAAGATTGTCTCTACCATTATTATGCACAAAACAGATACAACCAAAAGGTTTGAAATAAGAGACGCTAGGCTTCCTACCTTTAAATAGTTCATAAGGAGTCTTTTTCAAAATAGGTCTAATCAAGCACTATTTAGCACATAATTGGCAGTTTTAACAGCTTCTGCCCACAAGAACTTTGGGAAATTACTTTCAAGAAGCATGGTTCTAGACATATCCTCACGTGTCCTATATTTCCTTTCAACTACTCCATTTTGCTGTGGAGTTCTAGGTGCAGAAAAGTTGTGCGATATGCCATGCTTTGCACAAAACAAATCAAATTCAAGTTGATCAAATTCCCTACCATGATCACTTCTAATGGATGCAACAGGTAACTTTTTAAAGTTTGAAGCTCTTTGCACAGTCTAGAAAATTCAGATAAGGCTTCAGTTTTGTCTCTAATAAACATCGCCCAAGTAAATCTAGAATAATCATCTACTATAACAAGCATATACCTCTTACCTTTTGGGGTTTGAACTCTTACCTTCTGGTTTGCTTACCTTGTACACATGCCTTGCAAACCTCATCATTTGAAAATTTATGTGATGGTTGTAGATACTGCTTTCTGGCATGACAGATCTCGGCCACGTGGCGGCCATCCAGCACACCATATTGTGCTCCACACACACAGGATCACCAGCCGAGCTGATCCATGTGGGGGCTGCGAGACAGAGCCCTCGCATACCACTGCACGGGACTTGTAGGGACTTGTGGTTTGGAGGCTAGAGTAAGCCCTGTCGCGTGCGAGCCAAGCCCGCGCGCGACCTTTAGTAACTGTTTTGAGAGATTTATGGCACGAGCTCCATAAACCCGGTCAATCCGGTCAAACCCGGTCAACCTCGTAACGGTTCCGGTATTCGCGCACCACGTGCTGTAACGGTCCCTATATACTCGGACGAACGTGCCGTTATGGTTAAGCTAATTAAGCCGCCATCAATGGGCGCATTAACCACACTACAACGGTCACGATCTCCAGTATATATAGACCGCCAACCTTTCCATACAAAGGAGAACACACTGCCATACGCGGAAGCTCTGCCAAACCTCTGTCTCTCTCTCAGACATTGCTACTGACTTACTCTCTCCCTACACACACCCCTATTCTTCCTGTGCGATCCTTGATCCACTACACACGGTGCACACGGAGGTCTCCCCGCCGGAATCTCTTGTGCACAATGGTAATCCCCTTACCAAATCCTTTGAGATGAGTTTATTCAAGGTGTGTATGCTAATATGCCCAAGCTTTCTGTGCCAAAGCTTTGAATCTTCCTTCAAGGCCTTGAGGCATTATAACTTGTCACCTGGAACACTGTTAGTACACATAGCATATAGATTATATGATCAAGGAGCAGTGAGTATGCAATCACCATATTTCTCATCTTGCACCACACATTTCTCCTTGTCAAATATAGCTTTATAACCTTTATCACATAACTTGTAGGGTTTTGATTTATGGATGCGCAACGGAAACACAAACAAACATAAACCATGCAAAAACCTCCAAGGATCACAAGTCAAGAGACATAACGATGGTAAGGGAAGAAATCAATAACACACCTTAGGGTTCTCCTTTGATGACTTAAAACGCGAATTGTGTCACACTCTCTATAGTTTATCCACGCCTAGAGTTGAATACTAGATCTTCCAATCCTTGGTGCTAGCCCGGAAAGAGGAAGAGGAAGAAGAATCACGCAACAATGGAGCACCAAAGGTGGGCGGCTCCCTTCATGGCCGACGGGTAGGGGGGCGGTCCAAGGGGGGTTCGGCCCTTGCTTGGGACTTGCTCTCTCTCCTTGCTTTATTCTCTCCTAATCTATCATATAGATGTGTATGTGTGTGTAGAGAAAAATAAGCTAGGAGTGTTCTTTATATAGTCCAACAACTCCATGTCCTACTACATAAGGAACTCCTCTCCTAATCCTACTCAAGTTCGGATTAGTACCTTTTGCAAAATAGTCCTTATCATGTCAATACATGGATTTGTTCTATTTGAAAATTAATCCTAATCATGTCTCTACATAAATTAGGCCACCTTGGCAAATCCTAATCATGTCTATACATGGATTAGTCCATCTTGCATATTAGTCCTTCTAATTAATTAATCATATTAATTAATTAATTCCCAAGTCTAGTTCACCCCTATATGGCGTGTGACCCCATATGTTCTATTTAGTTGGTAGTAACTATTTATTAATATGGAGCGGCCTCTAGCAAGACATCCATTCTAGCCAACAAATAGAATAGTCATCATGACAAACCTTGTGCAAGTAATTTTCTCATCCCTTTGTCCCCATATCCGGATTGGACACGAGACATATATTCACACTCGTATATCCAATCCATATTTTCTCGATCCAGGGAATAGCCTTATTCGTGCAAATAACATCAATATCCTATATTGAATTATTTGAGTCTGGCCAGATATTTTTATAAGCACTATCCCTCGAGTGGCCTAGGATATATACTCCCGTTATGTGGGAGGGAAAATTATATCTACGTCCACTACGATCTCTAAGCTTGCTTCTTATTGTATCCATTACACGCCATTATAGCTAACAAGTTACGGTGTAGCGTTTGACGCTACCAAAATCACACCAATCCACAACTAGAATATCTAGTGACTTCAAGTCTAAGGATGACAATACCATTGCACCGCGAGAAACGCTTGTGACTTTACATAACATGTATGTAGCCTTCTCGGAGATGGGTCAATCCAGAATGCCATTACTCCTAATGCATACCCATGTGTTGGATCATGATATCTCCATATCAATCCAACCACATACTAGTCTATAGATGATTGTCCTATTTAATCATTATAATTGACTAGGAAAATTTAAGAATATAACACTTATATTCTAAGGACTTCATTCATCTTATCATATCTCCATATTGAGAACATAATGAATCGTAAATCCACATATTTGTCACAATTAAATTGATTGCCTCTAGGGAAAAATTCCAACATAACTGAGAGATACTAAGCAGATTATACTTAAGTCCATCCACAAGATAAACATCAGAGATAGAGTTGGTAGAACCATTACCAATACTACCTATACAAATAATATTGCATTTTTCTTTGTCACCAAGTGTGATTGTTCCTCCAGATTTTTCTATAAGCTCAGTAAAGAGAGATTTCTTTCCACTCATATCTCTGGAACATCCACTGTCTAATATCCATTTCTGATCTTTCAAGGCCTTGGTGACATCCTGCAAAAGTAAATCATTGCCTCAACAGGCTGTTAGACCAAGTGCAGAACTTTGAGTCATACTCAGAATCAGCCATGTTTGGTGGTCTAATTCCTTTTGGAACCCAAATATGCCTAACATATCCCTTAAGCTGATAAGGATAAGTATTCCTCATAATGTGAGGTTCTGATCTTCTGAAGGGACATGTTAATCTGATATGACCAATTTTTCCACAGTAATGACACTTTGGAGAATGTCTGCTACCAGATTTGACAAAAGTAGTTTGGCTTTTCTTTGGAAAATTTGGATTATAACCAATCCCACTTTTATGCATTGATTTCAGACTTTCTCCAAGAATGAGATTTAGATTTTGTTCAGAGCCTGTAAAACTGGTTAGGACCTTTTTAGACTCATGAAGTTTCTCAGTCAAATAACAGATTTGTTGTTCTAAATCCTCAGAATGAGTCTTTATATTAGCATATCTTTCAGTCAAAAGAGTGTTTTGATCAACAATCTCTTTTATTTGTGCCTTCAAGGCTTTGAACCTGCTGTCCAAGGCCTTGAAGTCCTTTTCAATTTTTGTCTTAGAAACTTCAACAGTTTTTTTGGTAAAAACTAGGTCCAGGTTTTCTTTTACCTGCTCATGAATCTTAATCTTTAAAGAAGAAATCTCATTTCTATAACTTTCCTCATTTAAAAACATACTCTTGAGAATTTCAGGAAGTACATCAGAAGGACTAGCAAGAATTCTTTTTTACCATTTCTTCAATATGTCTGTCTGATGACTTTTCTTCATCATGTTTGGCCATGAAGCACAAATTTGCTTGATCTTCTTTTGTGTCTGATTCACTTGATGAATCAGAATCACTCCAGGAAGACATCATGGCTTTCTTCCTTCTGTTGTCACCTTCTTTCTTCTGAAAGTTCCTGTTCTTCTTCTTTTGTGGACATTCTCTTACTAAATGATCTGCATCACCACACTCAAAACAATTCATTACTTTATTTTTCTGTAACTGTGATGAAGACTTACCTTTGTAGTCCTTGCTGCTTGAAGGTCTTGATCTCTCTCTGTTGTAGTCCCTGTTACCAGAGTTTCTTTTCTTCTTGAGAATCTTGGCCAAGACCTTGGAGATCAATGCTAAAGCCTCTTCATCATCATGCTCATCTTCAGTCTCAAGGCTTTGAGATTTTTCATTGTCTTTGGCCTTGAGTGCTAAGTTCTTGATGTTTTCACTCAGATGACCTTCTGCATCCTTCATAGACATTTCATGAGTGAGCAGCTTTCCTTGTAGATCATCTAGCTGAAGAAGACTTCAATCCTGAGCTTCCTCAATGGCTGTTGTCTTTGGCTCCCACTTGGCTTTTGGCAAGCTTTTAAGAATTTTCCTGACCTTTTCTTCATTTGAAAACTTCTTTCCCAATGACTCCAGATTATTCACCACATCAGTGAATCTTTTGAACATCTCCTTGATGGTCTCATCTGAGTTCATCTTGAACAGCTCATATTGCCTCAGAAGTATTTTGATTTTGGTCTGCTTAACCTGGCTTGTCCCTTCATATGTCACAACCAGTTTGTCCCATACTTCTTTGGCACTTTTGCAATTTGACACTCTTTTGAACTCATCTGCATTAAGAGCACAGTATAACAGATTCATAGCCTTGTAATTTTTTGATACCTTTTCCTGTTCAGTAACTAAGAGATTTTCCTCAGACTTGATACGTCTGACTCCATCTATGGTAGTATAGTACTCATGAGGACCATTCTGAACTATTGACCACAGTTCCATGTCTTGATATATGATGAACATCTTCATAAATGCCTTCCAGTGCATGAAGTTATCACCACAGAACAATGGAGATCTGTTGGCTGCCCTTCCTTGTGAGAATCCACCATCTCCTACATTACTCATAGTCACAAGATTGTTAGATCTATATCAGTGACCCAAGCTCTGATACTAATTGAAAGTGTGTAATGTAGACTAAATACAGGACCTAAATACTCTAGAAGGGGGGGGGGTTGAATAGAGTATGGAAACTTTTTGCAAAACACAGTTTTTAACAAATTAACTTAAGTGAGGAACTCAAATCTCAAGGCCTTGAGATTTTAGAAAACAGTCAGAAACTTTCAAAGGAAAAATAGAAAGCTTCAAGGCCTTGAACTTCAACCAGTTATGAACAGCTTATAAACCCTAGTTTGATTTGAGTGTGCAATAGAAAATAACAAAACTGTAAAGTAAAGAACACAAAGAAATTTACAGATTTCAGTCCCAATTGACCTAATCTCTGCCTGAGGGATCTAATCCCACCAAGATTGGGCATACACTTCTTATTACTCACACAGAAACAGCCCCAGATCTTCAAGCCTAAGTGATTTCCCTTACACCTGTACAGCTTGTGGTTCCAAACCTATCTAGTATCAGCTACTAACTGTTGAGCTAACAAGGACCTATTTTTGTTCACTTGAACAACCAACCACTAGGTTTAGTGAGGTTTTAGATATACAAAAGATAAGCAGATTACAAAACAGATGAAGAACACAATAGAAGAATAAGCTTGTGAAGGCCTGGATGTGTTCTTCTGAAAAATGGAATGATTGATCTTCTGAAATCTAGAATTGAAGCTTGAATGTCTGTGTGTTTGAATGATTGATCTCCCACGAATATTTCACACCACTCTCATTTTTCTGCAAGCCTCTATGGGTCAGTTTGGAAAAGTGGTTTTTTTTGGTTTTTGGTTTTTAAATCAAATGGTTTGTTTAAAGTTTTTGTTTTGAATGGTTTAAAAACCAGATTTTAAACTAGTTTTTTCCATCTTTTGCCTTGGTGAAAAAAACCAACTTTTGGTGGTTTTTTCTTTGGTTTATTTCTATGACACACAAAGACGATATTATCCTCACACTGTAAACGTATTAGACTGAACATTGTCGAGCATTTTGGTAGTTCTTTGACATTTTAATCATCGAAGTAATTAAATGTGAGTGGTGTGAAATATTCGTGGGAGATGAAAACCAGATGTTTGTTTGTGAGTTTTTTTGTTTTTTGTTCTTTTACTTTTACAAGCAACAACTCTTATATGCACAAGGACAAATATGTCATTTTATCAGTAACATCTAGTTTAAAAACCACTAACAAACACATTTCTTCAGTTTTTAATCTAGATTAAAAACCACCACCAAACACACTAGTTTAAACAGAATCTCTAGAAAAAACCAAAAAAAATCCACCACCATCTATAAACTAGTTTTTCCACCAAAAACCACTCTACCAAACTCACCCTATGTCTTTCAAAATTCAAACCAGTCTTTTATCTACTCACTGCAACTAAATGAGAGATTTTAGGATCTCAGTTCCTATAAATCCTCTTTTTGTTTCAACTGCAATTCAAACGGCTCTGAGTAGATATCCGTTGGAATTTGTTGAGATTACATTTGCACGTTTAACAAACCTGCATCAACATTAAAACATAGCAACAAAAAAATCCAGAAATATAACAACACTAAGTCTGTTTGGATTTCCAGTTTCTGAAAAAACTAGATAAAAGGATAAAACAATAATCTGATTAACTTATGAAACATATAACTCGTGATAAAATAGTTTAAGACTCTTAGGAATAATTAAACAATCACAATAATAAAGGTCAAACCCTGCAAGAAAGAATCAAATTAGTTCTGTAAAACTGTCAGCAGCTCAAGGCACATCTCAAGGCCTTGAAGCTCTGAACATGCTTCACAGTCTTTCAAAGTTGAAACCATAAATCTATGATTCTCTCTGATCAGGACATCTACAATTGTGTTAGATATATAGACAATATAAAACATAAGTATTTGCAGCAAATCTTTGATCTATATAATCAGATAGCTAATCTGCAACACAAGATTGTTAGAACATTCAGCATAATAAAAACTATTCTCAAGGCTTTGAAGCTCTGTCAGTATCGCAAGGCCTTGGAGTACCAGAAATGCTTTGTCTTTGTCTTTCATCACTCAAAAGAGTTAATTCTCAAAACACACTCAAGGGTCTTTGAGTCAACAGAATCACCCATAGAACAAGAGATTGGAAGTTTCTCATCACGTTCTTCACCATAAGAATCTCCATACAGTAATTGTTTCAGCTCGTCGCAGACTTGTGTGACATAGGATATGGAGAATTCAACATTAATAAAGTAAGGGCTTTTACCTCAATGGTGTTGGAATAGATGCCCTACAGGCAATCTAATTTTAGTATGAATTGGCTAGAATAATCGTTGTATTATTTAAGGAGATATTTAATATAATGAAGTCATTAGATTTACAAATTGTGTTGTTTATCTTAAATATCCCTACTCAAATATAATGATTAATAGGACGATCATCTATAGACTAGTATGGGGTTGGATTGATATGGAGATATCATGATCCAACACATGGGTATGTATTAGGGGTAATGACATACTGGATTAACCCAAATCCGAGAAGGCTACATAAAAGTTATGTAAAGTCACAAGCGCTTCTCGCGGTGATAGGATATTATCATCCTTAGACTTGAAGTCACTAGATCCTCTATTTGTGGAATATTGTGTTTTGACAACATCAAACGCTACTCCGTAACTGGGTAATTATAAAAGCGCATGTTGGGCACAATAAGAAGAAAGCTTAGAGATGGTGAGTGATGTAGATAGGATTTGTCCCACCCACATAACGGGAGAAAATATCCGAGGCCACTCGAGGGATGGCGCCTATGGAATGTCTGGCCAGAGTCATATGAATCAATATGGGGATATTGATGTCATATGCATGGATAGGGCTATTCCCAGGATCGAGAAACATGGATTGGATATACGAGTGTGACTTGTATGTCTCATGTCCAATCCGGATATTGAGACAAAGGGATGCGATAATAATATCACAAGGTTTTCTTAAGATGACTATTTTTATTAATTGGGTGGCATGGATGTGTTGCTAGACACCGCTCCATGCATGTAAATAGTTACTACCAATTAAGTAGAAACTTATGGGGTCACACGCTATATGGATATAATTGGACAAGAGATTCAATTAATAGAGATTAATTAAAAGGATCATAATGCAACAACTTGCTAACTTAGTAGGATAATTAGCATATAATACTAGTCCATATATGGATATGATTAGTATTGAGCCCTTTATGGAAACAACTAGGAGTAGTTGGACTATATAAAGGAACTCCTTCCATCCCTCTCAATACATGTTATTCATAACACATATTGAGAGGAGAGAAAATACTTTAGAGCAATCAAGTAAGAGGCCGAACTCCCCTTACCCGCCGCCCCAAACCTGTCGGCCACACAAGGAGGCCGAATCCCTCCTTTGTGGCTTTGTTGCGTGATTTCTTTGTCTCCTTCCTCCGTCATATCTAGAACAAGAAGGTTGGGAGGTCCAATTATTTATCCTAGGCGTGGATCAACCGTAGAGAACGTGACATTATTTGCGTTTGAAGTCATGAAAGGAGAACCCAAAGGTAAACATATATTAATCATTTACTATCGTTTTGTGTTCTTGACTTGTGATCCTTGGAGGGATTTGAACGGAATAATTATCTTCTTTTGCTGCGATTCCATGTTCTAAACCCTACAGTGGTATCAGAGCCACAGGTCGTAGAGCATAACGTAGTTTATGTGTTACGATTTTGTTGTTTTAACACTTTAAATTCATGTTTATCGCGTAAAACGACAAATTAAGCATAGTAGATGCAATTGAATGGAGATTCAATCTAACAAGATCTAATTGTGCGTTGGATGCAAAAAATTAGTGAGTTTCTTGGTTTGAAGATTAGGGTTTGGGCACATGTTTGAAAAAATGGTTTTTCAACATGGAAACAACTTGGATTGGGCAACAAGGAAGGAGTTGTTTTTTGAAACAACTCCCATAGAGGGTTCGGCCCCCCATAGGGGACCGTCCCTATGCCTTTCCTCCCAAGCCACGCACGGCCAAAGTGCCGGCCGGGCCTAGGCGCGACCGGGGGGACCGGCGGCTTGGGCTAGGCCGGGGCCTAGGGCCATGTGTGATCCAATAAGGCTTTGTGAAGTCTTTTTGGATTGTTTTTTGACCCTACTTCTTCCAAAACAATTAAAATTGAACAAGTGCATTAAAATTGGTTTTAATTGTGGTTTGTGTGTGAATGTTTATTTTGTTGTTTGTTTTACGACATGCGAGCTGATCAATTAATATAATAATTAATTAAGGTTTACGGCCTGCGAGTAATCTTTTTCTCAACTTGTGAGATTTATTTTATTTAGTATACGAGTAGCTAGATAAAATAGATTGTTAGCCTAGATTGAAGAAAATAAGCCCAAAGACATTGAAGCCATGGAGATGGAGCATGGAGCATTCCACAAAACTATGAAGGATGGACTAAAAGATGGAGGCGCATGGCGATGTGATCTATTTTAGGGTTCATAGATATTCTCATTGTCTTGGGAATATCTTAGTCTAGAAAGGCCATATCCACATCACACTTATTTTGTTGTGGTTTTTTATTTTATTGTCTTATTATTTTGTGATTGGTGCATGGTTGATGCATGCTTTTAGGATAATAAGATAATTAGACAACCCGAATCTATGATTTGGAGTTTTGCCCAAAACTCAAACATATAGATCATGTTGATATGGATCAACAAAATGCAAATTAAAATTGAAAGGCAAATCCCTCAATCAAAATATTGTGTTTATGCCTTCTCGTTATTTAAACACTCATCATGATCACTATATCCCATGGTTGTGCGTGCCAAAGCATGGCAACATGGTTTATCGTGATTAGATGCGACAGCACGTAACAATGTGCAATTGTTTAAGTAAGAGGTTGGACACAGCTAGGCAGATTTAAAAAGATTAAAAGAACCTAGAGGCATACAATTGGGATTATTCATGGGGATGGATAAATAATGGTTATTTTCCCAATTGAACCAAGAGTTACATATGATGTAATTGGAATGGTTCCTACCTAAATAACCAATTCAGGGTGACTTTCCAAAGCAAGCTAGGAAAAGGCGAAATGTGGATCTTGGCCCACTAGAAAATATAAGGATATTTTCCGCATTAACATGGAGGGTTATTAATCCGAGAAAAATAGTGGGAGCTATATTTAATAATCTAGCCACTATTCAGTATAGTAAAATCATACTAAAATCTTGTATATTTCTCGTTTTTGTAGAATTCAAATGGCAAACAATTCATCGAATTCATCACACTCCCTACGGGCTTTCCTTGAGAATGACAAGCTTTGTGGAACAAAATTTCTGGACTGGTACAGAAATTTAAGAATTTTTCTTAAACAAGAAAAGAAACTGTACACACTAGAAGAAGAAGTTCGAGAGGGTCCAGAGAACAATACCCCATCAGCCCTATAGGCGTATTAGAAACGTGTTGACGATGCTAATGATGTGGCCTGTCTTATGCTTTGCACCATGTCTCCTGAGCTTCAGAAGCAACACGAGAACATGCATGTAGTCGATATGATCGAACACTTGAAGAAGCTCTTCCAAGAGCAGGCAAGGGTTGAATGGTATGAAGTTTCTCGGGCATTGTTCAAGAGTCACTTGGCGGAAGGGAACCCAGTAGGACCGCATGTGTTGCGGATGATCGGGTATCTTGAGAATCTCGATCGCCTAGGGTCCCTGATTGGTCAAGATTTGGCCACAGATCTAATTCTTCAATCGTTGTCGGATAGTTATGGACAGTTCATCATGAACTATAACATGAATGAGATTGCCAAGCCTCTTCCAGAGCTACTCAATATGTTGAGGACAGCTGAATAATCCATCAACAATGGAAAGTGCAAGGCCATAATGATGGTGCAGAAAGGAAAGGGTAAAAGTTTTGCCTCAACTTCCAAGGGTAAAGGCAAGGCAATTGCTAAACCTAAGGACAATGCTCTTAAACCTGCTGGTGTCGTGGCCAAAGGCGTGATCAAGGGTGATGTCACTACTGCAGTCAGCCTGGACACTGGAAGAGGAATTGCCTAAAGTATCTGGAGGATAAAAGGCTTGGGATAGTGATCCCACAACCACCAAGTATTTTTGTTATAGATGTTAATTTAACTACTTCTTCATCTTGGGTATTGGATACTGGATGTTGATCTCATATTTGTCCAAATATGCAGGATCTAAGTAGAAGTAGAAGATTAGCAAAAGGAGAGGTGGACTTGCGTGTTGGCAATGGAGCAAGAGTTGTTGTTTTGGTTATAGGTGTGTATAGGCTGTGTCTGCCTTCTGGATTAGTATTAGAGTTAGATAATTGCTTTTATGTTCCTGCTATGAGTAAGAACATTATTTCCATATCTTGTTTGGACAAGAAAGGTTTTACTATTTCAATAGAGAACAATTATTTTTCCATTTACTTTGATAGTATTCACTATTGTAGTGCGCAATTATTTAATGGATTATATATCCTTGATCTAAGCTATCCAATCTATAACATAAATACTAATAGGATTAAAATAAATGATTTAAATCCTACTTATCTATGGCATTGTCGTCTAGGCCATATAAATGAGAAACGTGTATCTAGACTCCATAAGGATGGATTCCTAGACTCATCTGATTTTGAATCATTTGAGACATGTGAGGCTTGTTTGTTAGGAAAGATGACAAAGTCCCCTTTCAATAAGAAAGGAGGAAGGACTAGTGAGCAATTAGCACTTATACATATTGATGTATGTAGACCATTTGCTACACCTGCCAGAGGTGGTTATGTCTACTTCATTACATTCACTGATGATTTCAGTAGATATGGATTTGTATACCTTATGAAGGATAAATCCCAATCTTTTGAGAAATTCAAGAAATTTAAGAATGAAGTAGATAAGCAACTTGGTAAAAGTATCAAAAATCTACGATCAGATCGAGGAGGTTAGTACTTGAGCCAGGAGTTTGATTATTATCTTAGAGAGTGTGGGATATTATCTCAACTCACTCCACCCGGAATGCCACAATGAAATGGCGTATCCGAGAGGAGGAATCGAACCTTGTTAGACATGGAGAGATCTATGATGTGTCAAACAGATCTTCCGTTATCCTTTTGGGGCTATGCTTTAATGTGTGCAGCTTTCACCATTAACCGTGTTCCATCTAAATCAGTCATGAAGACACCACATGAGATGTGGAGTGGGAGCCGTCCCACAGCATCGTTTAAGAGGATATGGGGCTGATATGTTTATGTAAAACGTTTACAGCCAGACAAACTCAGGCCGAAATCGGATAAATGTAAGTTTGTGGGATACCCTAAGGAAACTAAGGGCTATTACTTCTACAATCCAACCGATAACAAAGTGTTTGTTGCTCGGACCGGTGTGTTTCTAGAAAGAGAATTTGTCTCTAAAGAAGCAAGTGGGAGGACTGTAGAACTTGAAGAAGTTCAAGAACCACAAATTACTGATTCGGTTATGGAACATGAACAGGAACCACAACAGGTTGTGGAAAAACCTGTTCAAGTAACACAAGCGCTTCGTAGGTCGAGTAGAGTGCACGAGGATCCAGAGAGGTATGGACTTCTCGTGACAGAATCTGGTGACACTATGCTCATAGGAGATGAGCCTACTAACTATGGAGAGGCCATGCAAGGGCCAAACTCTCAGAAGTGGCTAAAGCCATGAGATCCGAGATGGAATCCATGTACACAAACCAAGTATGGACTTTCGTGGACCCACCCCAAGGGGCACGCCCCATAGGGTGAAAATGGATCTTCAAGAAGAAGACCGACATGGATTGTAATGTAGTTACCTATAAGGGCCGATTGGTGGCTAAAGGATTCAGACAGATTCATGGTATATACTATGATGAAACCTTTTCCCCAGTCGCTATGACCAAATCCATCCGAATCCTACTTGCGATTGCGGCTTACTATGACTATGCGATTTGGCTGATGGATGTCAAAACATCATTCCTTTATGGGAATCTTCTCGAGGATGTGTACATGACACGACTAGAAGGTTTTGTAGACCCAGAGCATGCAAATAAAGTCTGTAAGCTTCAACGATCCATTTATGGATTGAAGCAAGCTTCTAGGAGTTGGAATCGACGTTTTGATGAAGCTGTCAAAGAGTTTGACTTCATCAAGAACGAAGATGAGTCTTGTGTCTACAAGAAGGTTAGTGGGAGCTCCGTAGCGTTCCTGGTCTTGTATGTGGATGACATACTACTCATTGGAAACGACATTCCTATGCTGCAATCAGTTAAGGATTGGCTAGGAAAGTGTTTCTCAATGAAAGACTTAGGGGAAGCAGCTTATATACTCGGTATAAAGATCTATAGGGATATATCTAAGAGGTTGCTAGGCCTAAGTCAACGTAGATATATAGATAAGGTGTTGAAACGGTTCAACACGCAATATTCCAAGAAGGGATTGTTGCCCGTGTCACATGGAATTACTCTTTCGAAGAGTGATTGTCCATGCAATACGATTGAGATGGAACGCATGAGTAAGATCCCATATGCCTCAGCCATAGAATCTATCATGTAGGCCATGTTATGTACTAGACCAGATGTATCATACGCGTTGAGGATGGCGAGCAGATATCAGTCTAATCCGGGTGAGAGTCACTGGATTGTAGTCAAGAACATCCTCAAGTACTTGAGAAGAACTAAGGATGCATTCTTGATATATGGAAGTGAGGAAGAGTTGCGTGTAACTGGTTACACGGATGCAAGATTCCAAATCGACAGAGATGATTTCAGATCGCAGTCGGGATTTGTGTATTGCCTGAATGGAGGAGCTGTGAGCTGGAAGAGTTCCAAGCAAGAGACGGTTGCTGATTCTACAACAGAGGCTGAGTATATTGCTGCAAGTGGTGCAGCAAAAGAAGCTGTTTGGATTAGAAAGTTTGTTTCTGATCTTGGTGTAGTTCCTAGCATTGGAGATGCCACAGTGTTGTATTGTGACAACACAGGTGCGATCGCTCAATCCAAGGAACCTAGGTCACACCAGAAATCCAGACACGTTCCCCAGAAGTTCCATCTTATTCGAGAGATTATCGATAGAGGAGATGTGAAGATATGCAAGATTCCTACAGATGATAATCTGGCAGATCCATTCACGAAGTCGCTTGTTCAGCGCAAGCATGAAGAGTACACTAGGGCGATTGCCATACGCGATGCACCAGATTGGCTCTAGTGCAAGTGGGAGACTGTTGGAATAGATGCCCTAGAGGCAATCTAATCTTAGTATGAATTGGATAGAATAATCATTGTATTATTTATGGAGATATTTAATATAATGAAGTCCTTAGATTTACAAATCGTGATGTTTATCTTAAATATCCCTACTCAAATATAATGATTAATAGGACGATCATCTATAGACTAGTATGGGGTTGGATTGATATGGAGATATCATGATCCAACACATGGGTATGTATTAGGGGTAATGACATGCTGGATTGACCCAAATCCGAGAAGGCTACATACAAGTTATGTAAAGTCACAAGTGCTTCTCGCGGTGATAGGATATTATCATCCTTAGACTTGAAGTCACTAGATCCTCTAGTTGTGGAATATTGTGCTTTGACAACGTCAAACACTACTCCGTAACTGGGTAGTTATAAAAGCGCATGTTGGGCACAATAAGAAGCAAGCTTAGAGATGGTGAGTGATGTAGATAGGATTTGTCCCTCCCACATAACGGGAGAAAATATCCGAGGCCACTCGAGGGATGGCGCCTATGGAATGTCTGGCCAGACTCATATGAATCAATATGGGGATATTGATGTCATATGCATGGATAGGGATATTCCCAGGATCGAGAAACATGGATTAGATATACGAGTGTGACTTGTATGTCTCGTGTCCAATCCGGATATTGAGACAAAGGGATGCAATAATCAGATCAGAAGGTTTTGTCAAGATGACTATTTCTATTAATTGGGTGGCATGGATGTGTTGCTAGACACCGCTCCATGCATGTAAATAGTTACTACCAATTAAGTAGAAACCTATGGGGTCACACGCTATATGGATATAATTTGACAAGATATTTAATTAATAGAGATTAATTAAAAGGATCATAATGCAAAAAGTTGCTAACTTAGTAGGACTAATTAGCAAATAATACTAGCCCATATATGGATATGATTAGTATTGGGCCCTTTATGGAAACAACTAGGAGTAGTTGGACTATATAAAGGAACTCCTTCCCTCTCAATACATGTTATTCATAACACATATTGAGAGGATAGAAAAGAGTTGAGAGCAAGCAAGTAAGAGGCTGAACGCCCCTTACCCGCCGACCCAAACCCGTCGGCCACACAAGGAGGCCGAATCCCTTCGTTGTGGCTTTGTTGCGTGATTTCTTTTTCTTCTTCCTCCGTTCTAGTTAGCACAAGAAGGTTGGGAGGTACAATTCTTTATCCTAGGCGTGGATCAACCGTAGAGAACGTGACATTATTCGCGTTTGAAGTCTTCAAAGGAGAACCCAAAGGTAAACACATATTAATCCTTTACTATCGTTATGTGTTCTTGACTTGTGATCCTTGGAGGGATTTGAACGGAATTCTTCCGCTGCGATGCCATGTCAAAACCCTACAAATGGCACTGAGCACAAGTGTTTCAACAGCTTCATCATCGGCACACCACATGCTCCAAATGTTGGTGTCTTCCCATTCATGCCAAGGTTGTGAGGGTGCCTACGGTTTTGGCTCGCAATACGGCAGGTCCTCCCATCTTGGACCCTTATGTCCACCCCAGTCTGAATTAGAGTCTGAGTCCTCATAAATCGTATAGTCCACCAACGGTTCACGGGCACTGCATTCTTCGCACGGCTCAGGTAGCTCTTCTTCCACAACTGTAGCTCGCGATGCATTCTCTAGTTCTTGCTCCATTTCAGCCCAAAATTTCTTCTGCATCTCTTGCAAAGATGGAATCCAATCAGGGACGTCAGAATCATCATCTTGTGATGGTGGTGATGGAGGCTCAATTTGAGGCTTAATGTCATGTGGAAATGATTCCGTTTATGGCTCTTGAGTATCTAATAACCTTGCCACTGACAACGTCAATTCATCTACTTTCTTCGATTTCCTGTCCACCATCTCCCTAAAGTATTATAAACTTGTCCCTGAATCCTCTTGGTGGTGCTGATGAAGTTGCAGTGCATGAACTCAGCACAGGTCTCTATTATCATGCCAACTGCTGCATGGATAGCACCAACTTATGCATGCTTCCTCTTCTTCATTGTTACCCCTACATTAGAAACAGTAGGCGGGGACCCGAATAATAGCTTTGCTCCACATGCCTAGAATATCTCCTGCTTCATGTGTTCCTGAAAAAACAGACTCACAAACACCCGTGAAGCACAAAGATAGAAAATAAAACAAAACTAAATAAAAAATAAAAACTTGACGCAATTTCTCAACGGGTATGCGCAAATGCACGGTCAAGTAATATAGGGGTTGTATTTCAACCCCGAGTTATCGATCCCACGAGGAAAGATTTGAGATTATCTAGCTAGACGATTAACTTAGAGTACAGTATAAGGAGGAAGAAATGAGATTTAAAAAGGTCATCACCTTCAAATGCGTTACTGAAAATGAAATAACAAACTAAACTAATGTTTTTGTATTTTTTATTTATTTAGAAAACAAAGATGGAGAAACTAGGAGATCTCTACATCACCTAGGGTTGTAGACAAATTACAGTTCAGCTATGTAACATGTCAACTCTATTCTAGTTCAGTCGGGTAATTGCAATGACAATCTCTTGTCATTATCATGTCATCCTACGGCTAGTTTGAGTACTCTCTCATGTCAGTCTCATTAGTATACCGGTCAATTCTAGTAGGCTAACTACGTGCACGACAACGGGTCCTGTCAGTCCATCGTTGCACGGAACAGTAGCATAACCTACCAAATATACCCACTCAGGCCAATCTTAACATCCTTTTCATACTTGGTGATTCGGGATTGTGTCCATACACTCGTCACTACTAGGTTAAGTCACTGTCATGCACTCTCTAGTTAATTAACAAGTCTGGGTCACGGATCCATTCTTGTTAAGGATTAGGCACAATGTAAGAACATGTAACGAGAACATGTCACGAGAACAAAAACTAACATTAAGCAAGACAATGATTCAAGAACAAACCCTAGCCTCAATGACTATCAAATCATACACTAGTCGTATCAATAGGCTAGAATCATCAATTAGATCATGAAACTAACAATTATTCATTGAATCAAAGACTAACACATGAAACAAAGACTTGAATCCTTTAAATCATTCGTCTACATAAACCCTAGGCTCTCATATAGATGCCTATAAAATCGTTTAGCTAATAAAGGTTAACCAAACAAGGCTCAATAGTTTCTCCATAACAATAGTTTCTCCATAACAATATTGAGAGGGAAGAAGAAGAAGAAGATAAAACCTAGGTCTTCAACGGAAGAGACTTTCGTTTAGGGTTGGCAATATTCGACACGACACGATAACACGACTCGAACCCGACATGAAGATAGCGGGTTTAGGTCGACACGAACCCGCCTTGGGTCAAAACGGGTTGACACAAAATCGACACGAAATTAAACAGGTTGGGTTCGGGTCAACCCGCGTAACCCACGGGTTGACCCATTTAACCCGTTCAAACATGTTATTTAATTAAATTATTTATAATTTTGTAATGTGAACTAAACTTAAAAGGGTCCTTTCATAAATAAGCATACTTTAATTAAAAAAATAACGAAGTTGCAATTGGCAAGCGCTAAATTAGTAAACCACATCCCCATCTTATCTCTTTCACTATTACCCTTCCCCTGCCGACTTATCTCTCTCACAAACCTCAACCACTTTTCCCCTCTCTCAGCCCTGTCTCTCTCCCTCTCTTTGAATCTCTTGTTTTCGCTGCTCATGGCGACGAACTACTACTGGGAGCCTTGGTTGCAGTAGCCGGTGAAGTTAACTGTCCACATCGTCTTGTTCTTGATTTCGTTGGAAATTTGTGTGAAGTGACCGATCTGGTTCACGATGATGAAACACGAAGATATCATCTCGCGTCTACCTCTAATCCATTTTTTAATTTCCTCTTCGCAAGTTTTTGTTCTTAACCTCGCCAAGTTTGTTGACAGATCAGGGTCATCGTCTTTTGAATTTCCTTAAACGGGTCTCAGGTTGTGTCGGAAACAGGCGACCCGACGCGACCCATTTATTAATTGGGTTACCCCGGTCATGTCAGGTTACCCGTTAAATAAACAGGTCAGGTTCGGTTTGGGTTGGGTGACACGATAAAGGACCCAGGTCAGCAGTGGGTTAACCCGGTAACGACCCGTAACGGGTCAACACAACCCCTAACCCGTCGGTTTGACCCGAATTGCCACCCCTACTTCCGTTCTTCGTCTTCGTCCTCATCCTCGTCCTCCTCCTCTTTTTCTCCTAACGTGTATATTCTCCAAAATATGATATTTGGTTGTTTTTAAATGTATAAGACACATTCCCCTTGATAATTATGCAAAAAAATCATTAAAAGCCTAAAATCCCGTCACTTGTACCAGTCCAATCGTACGAGCACAATCCCAGTCGTACGAGTGCACTGATCCCACTTGTATGATTGCAGCGAGTGCACTGATGCCACTCGTACGAGTATCTGAGAGGTGTCATACCATTGCAATTCTTCAAAACTTTGATTTTGGCTATCTTTCTGCACTCGCACAATTGCACAGTGTACTCGTACGAGTGGTTGAATATGTCCTATCTATTTTTTATTCGTCTTGCTTTTTCCACTTTCGTCTTCGATTCCAAGCATCACCTTGAGTCTAGCAATGTTTCGAAGCTCATTTCCTCTTGTCAATGCACGTCTCCCGGTTCCTGAAAAGCACAAAAAAACATACCGGAAGATCAAACATGACAAAAATAGCTCAAAATTACACAAGAAATGCCTGGATTATCAATTATGCGTCAAAACTCAGCTTTCACCATTTCTTCATGTTCATAGTGTATATCTCACAATATTTACCCAAAAACCATGAAAAACAATATGAAAATGTGTAAGAATTATAACTCTAATACAGAGTTATCAAGGGGTGTCGATACTTAAGGCCTTTTAGCTATGAATTGTGCTCGGAGATTGACGTATGTTCTCTCTTAACGCTCGGGTGAAATAGGGCTTTATAGGCGCTAGAAAAAACCGTTTATTATTACTCCGTGATCCCTCTGCCTACACCGATCCTGCTGGTGGTTAGGGACATGCCTCATCTAAACTTAACTGTTAATTGAAGCTGATCGAAATTTGATTACTCTATCGATTCAGTTGGTGGTTCAGGATACGCCCTAGCTAAAATAAATGAGGTTGAAATAGATTTGGCTTGTCAATAAATATGTTTTTCAGTGAAACGAGATTTGCTCTCGTGAAACTTAGTGGTTTAAGAATATTTGGAATGCTCATGGTTTATTTACCTCTTAAACTTCTGAGCTCTTGGTTACTCGATTACCTAATACCGTTCAAAAAAATTAGTCTTGCGTATATTTCAAGTTTTTAAATCTCTTGATTTATTCAGCTTATTCTTGTATGCCACTCATTACTTTACATGTCGTAGTTTGTATTTTCTCAGTTTTTATTGATTATTTTCAAATTGTTGTGTTCGCGTTTGTTATTTCAAAATCACCACATGTTAGTGTAAGTGGAGATAGGAACGCGGATCGAGACGAGGACGCGAGCTTAAAATGGATCACCTAGTAGATCACACACATTTTCTTCAAATTTTACTTATTATGAAAATAATTCTTGTGTACTTTAATCGAAATGTAATTTGAATAGTAGTGATCTAATTTTGAATAGATTTTCGTATTAACCCTGAACCGAGATTCATGAATGTTACAGTTGGTATTAGAGCATCAGTTCTTCGGTTAATGAGACTTTTCGATTTTCTTAAGTAGATAATTATGAACATAAAATGATTTCAAAATTTAAAATTGATTAGGATAACCTAATATGGTAATTACAGATAAAACAAGCAGTGGGGGGGGGGGGGGTTGGGGTACTTACGTATTGTTAAATAAGGTTTGTACCATACTTGTTTATTAACTGTTAAAGGCTAACTGAGATGTTAGCCATGAAAAATTTACTTGCCTATTTACATGCGCAGTACTGAAGTGACATGCTTAAATATGTTGAAAATGCTTAGTATAGTTGTGTGATGCGTATCGATGACTCTTTATGTTTCTATGTTGTTTTTTTTAATTAGAGTAACTTTGCTTTGACGTTGAAGACCCTAAGACTATTAATTTCTTACCTACGAGCGACGACTTTTAAGATAATACTTTGTATTTTTTTGAACTTTTACTTGTGCTAATTGTATATGAATCCCTAATGTGTTGCAAGTGAGAAGAAATGTAACCGAACGAGAGCGGGCTCTCGTTAATATAAGTGTTGCATGTGCAATAGCATTGCATACAACTCTCATGTGCATTAGTTGCATTCTCGTGAAGCATGGCGTAGTTTTACGAAAAAGTTTTCTTTAAGCTTCAGGGATGAAGCTTCACTTTATGGGGGAAGTAATTTAATACACTGTATTTGAAATTTATTTGTATACTTGGGAGATACTTTTAGTTTTCTAAACGTTTATTTTGACATTTATATATAAAGTGGTTGATTTGAAATTATTTGAAATGTTATAATTTATGAAATTTAACTTTTAAGTGCTAGCTATTAATTGGAAATTTTATTTTCACCCTTCAATTTTAGAATTTTTTATTTCTACCCCATCTAACTAGTTGGGAGATATATAATTGCTATCCAATTTTTCTTCACTCACTTGGTCAACTCTCATTATTTTTTGTTCATCCTCATTACACTCAATATACCACTAACACTCCCATCTCCATCAACTCTATCACTTCATATCTTTACATCTTTTCTCCTCATTAACATCCACACAACCTCTCTCATCTCTCTTCAAAGTTCATTCCCGTTTTTGGAGCTTGCCTCCACAAAACTTCATCAAAAGTCAATTTTCTTGTCTCCAAATTATGAAAAACTTGATTCCAAACTTAGTATGATGATGGAGGGGAGTCCTTTCACAATTATTTTCAAGGATTGAATGCCATTTCTTGTTTTTCCTCACCATCTTCTTGAATATTGGGGTAAAGCTTCTTATAGCCTTGAATTCATGTTTGCATGTCCATGTTTAGCTTTGTTTGGTGATATTTCATCTTAGTTTTCTTCATTTCAATAATTGATTCTTTATTTCCATCGTTAGACCATGTGCTTAACTTCAAAATTTAGACTATTTCATGAAACTGACACTAGAACCCACACGTACTTTGTAAATTTCCTGTTAGTTGCACTTGAATATCAAGAACATTTTGATAATTTGTGAAAAGATCACGAATTTGTGACTTTGAACTTGTGTTTTATTCAAGTTCTCCACTTGATTCCTCAATTTTTTTTATTTGATTTCTTTTTATGTGTTAAAATAGCTGTATTTAAGTGTAAGAACATGTTTCTTAAGTTGCATGAATCATGTAAGTGAATTGGTCAAATTTTGAAGGTTTTAGGAAAACATGCATGTTGATACAATCTGTATAGTTTGTGAAAATATGGTCTATCTTCAATTTTTTTATGCCAAATTTTCAAATCTTATATTTTATGAAACTTGACTCGTAGAGGGTCACTTTGAGAAAAAAACCCATCTTCATAGCATTCTTAGTTGAGGAGATATGGTCCGTTGAACTTGCTTGTTTTCTGAAACTCTGTTTCTGGACCAGTCTTGGAATTTTTATTAAAGATTTCACTTTTAGAAACTATTGGCATTTCATCGTGAAGAAAATGTGCCATATGAATTTCTACTTTCACACGACTTATATGAGTTTTGTTAGAATTGTGCCCTAGAGGCAATTAATTTGTCGTGACATTAATATGGACTTACTATTCATTATGTTATCGCTATGGAGATATGCTAACATGAATGTAGTCCTTAGAATATAAATGTTATATTCTTAAATATCCCTAGTCGAGTAGTACAGTTAATAGGAGCACTGTATTGCATCGAGACTAGTATGTGGATAGATTGATATGGGGATATCAAGTCTAACACATGAGTACGTATTAGGAATAATGGCGTACTGGATTGACCCACAATGAGAAGGCTACATGGGAGTTATGTGAATGTCACAAGCGCCTCTCATAGTGAAAATTGTGTTGTGATCCTTAGGCTTGAAGTCACTAGATACTCTAGTTGTGAATTATCATGTTTTGATATCGTCAAACGTTACACTATAACTCGGTAACTATAAAGGCATTAATCGGATATGATATGAAGCAAGCAGAGAGATGGTAGTGATGTAGAGATGATTTGTCCCTCCCACATAACGAGAGTAAATATCCATGGCCACTCGATGAGTAAGACTTAGGGAAATACATGGACATGCTCGAATAAATCAATATGAGATATTGATGTTATTTATTTATCTAAGTCTACTCACAGATCGAGAAACTATGGATTGGATATACAAGTGTGACACTCCATGTATTGTGTCCAATCCGGATTGATGAGACAAAGAGATTATACAACACGGTAACATTGGTCACAGAGGTTAGTCAGATCACTGACATTCCTATTACTTGGGAGCATTGATTTATTGTTAGATACCGCTCAATGTTTGTAATAAATTGTTATTACTACCAACGTAATTAGGAGCCTACATGGTTACACACAATAATAGATCAAGCTGGGATTATTGCTAATTAGTTGGACTTAATAGCAATAATGAGTTAATTGGGCTATAATGTAAAATCTGCTCATTAG
This sequence comes from Linanthus parryae, assembly GCA_023055425.1. NCBI lineage: Eukaryota > Viridiplantae > Streptophyta > Magnoliopsida > Ericales > Polemoniaceae > Linanthus > Linanthus parryae. The sequence goes on from JALGPY010000005.1 coordinate 78,260,069, forward strand.
TTGGACTAAAGAGAAATTGTGGACTACAATGTAACTAGTCCCACATTGTTGGATTTATGGGCAAAGTTGAATTTCTCTAGCTATAAACAGGATTTATAGGCAATGAGAATTCAGTCTGAACTAATCCTACACGACACAGTTTACTAGAGAGCTAGAGAGAAAAGAAGAAAAGGAGGTTTCTTCCCATAAGGGTTCGGCCAAAATCCTAGCCGCCCCACCATGGAGCCGTGTTGTATAATCAATGTGACCAATGTTACATATCGTGTCCTCTCCTTGTCGTGTCCTCTCCTTGCCGCATTGATGGATGTGATCCAGCCTGTGCACATCCAAGTTCATCCTTCTTCTCAGGCTGCTAGCACAATTGGAAAAGAAGCCCGATTGAGGTCTATTCGTGTGGATACCGTAGAGACAAAGATATTATTCTTTGTATGTGATCGTCCCAGCCTGGTATGGCTGAGGTAACCTTTCTTCCTTCATCATGTTATGATGCTTCACCTGCGATTCATGGAGGGTATTGAGCAGAATATTTTTTATGTATTTTCGCTGAATAACATGCATCAAAATCCTACGGTGGTATCAGAACCACAGGTCGATAGCGCATAACGTGATTTATGTGGTTATCAGTTTTTATTAGTTTTTTACCATATCTGTCAGATTGACCGTCAACTGTAGTAAAACTGATATGCGTATTATGATGCGCCATGAATATGATTCATGTGAAAGTTCAATAATTTTACATATGATGTGAAAATAATGAATTTTCAGGTGAATATTTGATATACATGTTTTATCAGTTTTGACCGTGTCTGTCAGTTTGACCGTAAACACTAATAACTTGATATGCGTATTTTCATGCGCCATGAATATGATTCATGAGGAAATAAGCTAATTTTACATATGATGTGAAAATCGTGAATTTCATGTACATATGATGTAGGAATTAATTGGTGACATAAAGCGAGGGTTTGGGCACAATGTAGGAAGAAAATGTGTTTTGTCGCACATTGGGGTTTGGCCATGAAGGGAAGGAGAAAATTTTGTTTTTAATCAACATGAGGTTCGGCCTAAGAGACCCATCACCTCTCTTTGGTGCGCCGACCAAGCTAACTTGCCACGCCGGTTCGGCCAGCTGACCGGTTTGACCGGACAGGCTGGTCTGACCGGGTGGGCCCGGTTTGGTTGGTCAGCTCGGTTCGGCTAGTTGGACTAGCGCGACCGTTTTGACTACTTTTCCCCTAGTGTCCCAATTTAATTAATTAAAATTGAACAAGCGCATTAAAAATTGTTTTTAACAGTATTATGTGCTTTGTTCATGTTGCATGGTGGATGGATATGGCCTAGGTTGTGGATGTTTACGTTGTGGTTTGGTTTACAGTCTGCGAGCTGATCAAATTAATTTTATAGTTAATGAGGTTTTACGGCCTGCGAGCTGATCATCTTCTCAACATGTGAGGTTTCTTTATTTATTTAATTTAGATGCTAGCTAGAATTATATAATTAGATAATAGGCCAGAGCATGGAGAAGAAGACCAAAGAAACAAGAAGACACAAAGATGATGGAGGAACTCGCTCACCTAGGGCGCGCGGCTATGGTGGAGGCACATGGAGATGAGCTTGTCACTTTAGGGCATATAGATATTATCATTATCTTGGTAATATCTTAATATTAGAAACCATATCCATGCCACGCTAAATTTATATTTTGGATGTTTATTATTTATGTCTTGTTATTTATTTTGGTGTATGGTTGATACAAGGAAAACATAACAACATAATAATAAACAAGATTGGTCTTTTATTGTGGATTGCACAGTCCAAATAAGTAGATCATGTTGATGAGCTCAACGAAACAATTAAGTAATGACACTAAAATCCCTGAAAGGAAATATTACCTTTTGGCATTCTCTTATTTTGACACCCTTCATGATCAAGGTTTATTAATTTCGGGCTTGCCAAATCAAGAAGATTTTAATTTACCATGGTGTGATGCGGCGACACAAGAAAGTAATGTGTGGTTTTTAAAGTAAGAGGTTAAACGTAACTAAGTAGTTTCAATTGGATTGATGACTTAGACGCATGTCAATTGGGATTATCTATGAGATAGATAAATAAGGATTTATTTTACCGGTTGCACAAAGATTTGCTTATAGATGCAATTGGAAGGTGTTCCTACCTAAATAACCAAATCTTGGGTGACATGCCAAACCAGGCTCAAGAAGAGGTGAAATATGGATCTTGGGCCACTAGAAAATATATGAAATTTTCCGCATTAATGGTGAGGGCTATTAATCTGAGAAAAATAGTGGGAGCTATATTTAATAAATTAGGTCCTTATTGAATATATTTCAAACGTCACAATATTTTACATAATCCTTTTGTACTGAATACCTATACCATTAAACCAACAAACTCGACTTTATCGCTATGTCCTTGAGAAGGACAAATTGTCTGGAATCTGTTTTATAAACTGGTATAAAATTGAGAATTGTTCTCAAATAAAATGAAAATGTTGTATATCCTGGAGCATAAAGTTTCCTTTCACCAACTACCAAAAACACAGTAAAACCTAATGGAAGGAATATCAAAGAATGGTTCCTTAAATGTGACATGCCTCATGTTAGCTACCATGAACTCTGAGATTTGTAAGGAAGATGAGAACGTGGAGGCATATGATATGATCATACATTTAAAGAAGTCCTTTTCAAGAGCCGGCTAAACATGAAATGTTTGAAGTGTTGCTTCATTTTCGTTTAACCTTCTCTTACTTAGCACTCGTCATGATCAAGATGTAATGAAGCTCGGGCTTGCCAAAGCAATGCAACTTCATTCATCAAGATGTGACACGACGGCACAAGCTAGTAATGTGTGATTGCTGAATCAAGGAATCAAACGCAACTAAGCTATTTTAATAAGATTGAAAGCTTAGAAGATGGGAGTTATTTATGAGATAGATAAATAATAAGGGGCTATTCTCCCAATTTTACCAATGATTGCATTAAACGAAATTAGAGTTTTGTTCAAAGGCTATTTACTCAATTTGATTGAGAAACGTTGAACAAAGTGCTAGACAAAACGGTGGTGTAGTGGAAGAGGAAATGCCCAACGTACATGGAAGGAAAAGGGAATTATGAATTCCAATTTAAGGCATCTTTGTTATAAAAAGGACAAAGTGTCTATCTCATCATTGTACGTATTTGATACTAGATGAGGCTCTCACATTAATATAAATGTGCAAGATCTCAAGAGATGTAGACAATTGGAAGAGATACACCTACACGTGGACAATGAATCAAGGGTTCCTAGTAACTTTTACACACATAAAGCGGTGTCTAGCAACACATCTATGCCACCCAACTAATAGAAATAGTCAGTGATCCCGACAAACCTTGTGCCCAATGTCACCGTGTTGTGTTAACCCTTTGTATCCATATGCGGATTGGACACAAGACATATTCGTCACACTCGTATATCCTATCCATAGTTTCTCGATCCTAGGAATAGACTTATCCATGAAGATAACATCAATATCTCCATATTGATTTATCTGAGTCTGGCCAGACATTCCATAAGTTCTACCCCTCGAGTGGCCGTGTATATTTACTCCTATTATGTAGGAGGGATAAATCATGTCTACATCACTGCCACCTCTAAGCTTGCTTCCTACCATGCCCGATTGTTATCTTTATAGTTACCCTGTGACGGTGTAACGTTTGATAATATCAAAGCATGATATTTCACAACTGGAGAATCCAGTGACTTCAAGTCTAAGGATTACAACACCATTAGCACAACGAGAAGTGCTTGTGACGTTGACATAATCTAATGTAGCCTTCTCGCGGTGGGTCTATCCAGTATGTCATTACTCCTAATACATACCCATGTGTTAGACTTGATATCGCCATATCAATCTACCCACATACTAGTCTATAGTTGATCGTCCCGTTAATCAATATGATGGACTAGAATATTTAAGATAAACAACACAATTGTAATCTAAGGACTTCATTATATTAAATATCTCCCTAAATAATACAATGATTATTCTAGCAACAAAAGTTCATATTAAACAGATTGCCTCTAGGGCATCCAAAACAAACAATGATTCCCTGGGCTTTGTTCCCCCAATGATTTAAGACTTTTTGTGCCCCGACTCCTTTCGATGTAAGCTAGAGTACTGCTTCTAGATACCACTCCTTTGATTGACTCTCTTAGGGGGGTGTTGCAACACTTAAGGTCTAGAATGTCTGATGTGGTCATTGGTCTACCTGGGTACTATGAAATAAATGATAATTAATTCGATTTCTCTGTTTGAAAAAAGTTCATCGTAAGCCATGTTTTGAATGGATAAGCCACATGTAAATATATTTGAAAAATTTTGACGTAATTTACTGGAACATCTTGGTAAAAGAACAAGTTTCATAGGATACAATCATTATTTGAAACATTGTTGCTTTGTTCTTAAATCTTTGAAATTTGTTGCTCTACTCATAATCTGTTACTCTTGGAACTGCTTTAAACATGTACCTCATTTCATCCTTTACACGCAAAAGTGTATTCTCACTCAATATTCTTGCTGACTTTAGAAAACTACGGCCTTTGTTTAACTCCCCCGCATGTCTAGGTGAAGGGATCTCGGCGTAAGGGGTTGCGAACACATCTTACAATTAGTAGTACCTTTAGGCTAAACTCTTGGTTATATTGCATTATGTATAATAGTATATATCATGTTAGTGACATTTATGAGATATAATATATAGTTGGTGTTTGTACTAGATTACATTGTTCCTTGCATATGGGAGCGATCTTGGGCGCGGAGTTGCATTTCTTTATTTCCCCTCTGATGAGATACGAGCGTGTCACACCCTATGTAGTACTTTCACTAGATTGTGAAACCCTAGCTCTTTAGCTCCGCCTTTATCTACTAGTTTTTTATGACCTCAGAATCAATCGCAAGAACGCTGCAAACACGAAATCAATAACACAAAATTTAATGTGGTTCACTAGTGCAATTGCTACCTACCTCCACGGCGGAAAACACTATTTATCTAGACGACGAACACTCCATGATACAACCAAACATGTTATGACCACACCCATAGCCTATATATAGTGCTAGAAAACCTAAAGAGGAGGATAACAAAGGAAATCACCACCCCACATTTTGTTTCCTGACCAACTACCACCGCATTTGACTGTTTACATGTTGTTAGCAATCTGACCAACATATGAGAGTATCAACATTAGTATGAGTGTGCGCATAAATTTTTAAGTTGTTTTTAAGACTGTTACACATATCGTTATGGTACACGATATGTGAAAACCTATTATCTATACACGATAGGTATTAAACTTTGACAACTATGGCTAGAATTAATGTGATAATGGTGAGGTGGTTTGTTGGAGATGGATAGATAGTGGTCGGCAATGGGTTAATCTCAGTGCGTGGATTGGATTTGGGGATTTTTCGTTGTGGGTGAAGGCAGAAGGACATTGGGTGTGTATGTGTTGTGTTTTTAGGTTTGATGAGGGTTGATTTGTGGGTTTCAATTTCGATATGTTCATAATGTGAACATACATCTGTCTTCTTTGGTTCATAGACTTCAAGCGTTCCCCTTGATTTTTACTCGTATTAGGTAACTTGGATGTTGGATTAGAGTTCTGGATATTTGTTGATGAGACAGATGTTTTCGTAATTGTTATGTTCATCGTATTTTGTTTTGCTATTTTTGGATTTTGTTCTTCTAGTATTCTTGGTGTTTATAAATTCAAAGAAGGAGAGAGAAGATTTGGTATGGGTGAGTGGTGTAATTTTGTTAGTTGGCTAAGGGTATAATAGAATTTTAATCTAACAAGGGGTAAAATAGTCAAAAATTACTAAAAGTGACTTTATGGACGGAACATGACAGAAGGTTGGTATGTGTCCACCTATGTTACCTGGACCCATCCGTTTTGTCGGAGTACCCGGGTCGACACGATACGACTCGGTGCGGCTATATAATCTGTGTCGATCTAGTCAGATTCAACATGGACGCGGCTCTTGACAATCGGCATCTCAAACAACCATCGACCATCCTTGTCTTTCAATCACCTCTCACCTTGCCCTGTCGAACTTCCTCCCACAATCGACAAATCTATTTTTTTTTTCTGTTGCAGGTTGTCTTCATCTTCGTCGTTAAGACGTACGGCTTGTACAAAAACCTAAAGTTTCGTTCGAGTAATATTAGATCATATTAACTTGGGATGGGCCTGATCAATTATCTTACTTATGCAGCATGACTTGGGTTGGGCTTTTTATGTTAATAATAGCCCAAACGTAAAATATATTACCAGTCCACTATTATTCACACCGCTGAGGCCCAAAAAATTCAATGTATTGATAAAAAGCTCCTTATATTGATCTTTTATTTCTTAATGGTCCATGACATGATAAAAATTATGATAACTCCATAATAATAGTTATCATACTTACATATTACATTGTCATTTGTGTGCGTTTCGGTGCAAAGTGACGAAATTTGCGCAAAAATATGAAGAAAATGCACTTTTGGATGTTTTTGAGCTTTAAAGTACAATACGGGCGTTTCTTAATGGTTTTGAGTATGATTTTGATAAGTTATCACATTTTATCTTCGCGTTAGTGTTTTTTTTGTTGCTTGACAGGAATTACGCATGCGGGAATCAAGTGGAGAGGAGAAATGAGCTTCGGAATAGAAGAGAAAGGCGAATTTGGCGCGTTTTGGATGTTTTCGCCAAATTTGGGCAATAATTGAGAAAAAATGAGAAAATGGTCCGGCAACGGAGATTTATCTAAATGGGTGAATTCTAAGTCGCAAAAGGAATTCAAAGGTGCAAACATCACATTCGTCGGAGTTTGGGATCAAAATCCGGGTCCTTATTTTCTTTAAAAAAATTTAGTTGCTTTTCCAGGATGTTTTACAGCGAATTAATGATATTTTGAGGATATTTTGAGTTCTAATGAAGATGGAAGTGAGACTGGTGGCAATTGAAAGTACACTCGAAGAGCTTTCCAATTGCAGGCCACGGAGCTTAAAAAAATGTCGAACGAGAAAGTTATGGCACAGAGAAAGTAAGAAAAAAAAGCCAAGTGTGCACTAGGTCGCACGACCTGGACAAGTAGGTCGCACGACCTAGTATTCAGAGGAAAAAATTCATAAGATTTTGGAAATAGGTCACACGACCTGTTTCATAGGTCGCACAACCTAGTGGAGGGCTGGAAATTTTCTAAGTGTTGGCACTAGGTCGCACGACCTAGTCAAGTAGGTCGCATGACCTAGTCAAGTCGGTCGCATGACCTAGTGCGTGCAGAATATTTTTTTGGAAACTTTTGGTAACTTATTATAATTACTTCTAACTATTCCCAAACACTTGGGAAACCTACTTAGACATTGTTAGGGCTTACATTGGCCAGTTAGACATTACGTAAGGTGTTCTTCGAGCTAAGGATTGTGCTTGGAGCTTGGAGATTCTTTGTTTGATTTATAAGCTCCTTATTTTCTTTAGATTTTGGTTGATGATCATTAAACAATGTATTTTGATCATGTCAACTAGTAGCTAAACTCTTATCGTCGGAATTCTCGTGTGGTAGCTGGGGTTTTGGTATGAACTCGATGTTTTGAGATTGTGATTCACGTTTTGAGCTTACTTAAGCATGTTCTTCTATTATTATGAATAGTTTATGTTAAATCTCCATCTTTATTACGCGTAGCTAACGTAGGGTTGGCCTTATTTGGGATTCACGTGGTAACTCCGTGATTCCTAGTCGGTAAATTGAACTATTCACCTAATTGTATCACTACTTGGTAACTCGGTAGTGTTGGTTAGGATCGTAAAGTAGAATAATGAACGTAATGCATGCTTAAAATTGGTTTAGACTTGGTAACTCCGTTTAAATTTAGACATAGACAACTTGTTTGGTAACTGGGTGAGTTTTATAGTTCTTGATTAATAATAGAAGACATGTAGGTGTTTCACGAATCAAAAAATAATTCAAATCATCGCTAGTGAACCTAGAGAGAATTCCCAGTATTTTGCCCTTTTATTAATATCGTGACTCAATTCACTCGGTTAATTGAGAATATTATTCCTTTCAGTTTAGTAGAATTAGTCAAACAAACAACGTGCTGTGCCCCCATAAGGTTGATAACTATTAACTAAATTACACGAAGTCTCTTGGGTTCGAAAATCCGGGTTACCGGTTTATTACTACACCGACAACTGCACACTTGCAGTTGGAGCGTGTCAAGTTTTTGGCGTCGTTGTCGGGGACTTCGGCTAAATTTGTTATAATTCCTAGCCTTAGGGAATTTTATTTTTCTGTTTATATCTATTACTCACCTGCTTTCTTTGGGTTGGTTGTGATTTCAGGTTGATTGTCACGGTGCATGACCCGATCTAGAGACGGAACTCTGTACCCAGTACTTGAGGACCCGGAATCCTAATCGCGCACAGGACGTAGAGACTCGAGGAGAGCAGACTCAGTTCAAATGGACGAGCAGACTAGAGCGGAGTCTGAGAGGATCCGCAAGGGGATGCAAGATGGGGAGACAGCTGGACTTACAACTGTGGAAGACGAGCTAATCGGGCACGAGAGACTGAGCAACTTAGAGCTCAGATGGTCGAGATGCACGCTGTGATGGATCACTTGACCTCCAAAAAATCCACAACCACTTCCTGGTGTGGGGGCACAAGTGGGAAACAATGGAGGAGCAAATTGAGGTAAAAACGGTGGGAATAATGGAGGAAATAATGGGGGAAATAACGGTGGAAAGAACAAGCATAATGTCGCAGCACAAGTCAACAATTCTGAAGTTGATGAGTGTCCTTTGGTAGACTACTTCAAAACACACCAGATGGATACTTTCCCACGAGCGTTAGGCCACAGATCAATGCATCTCATTTTGAATTGTGTCTATAGTTAATTAATATGGTTCGAGATGAGTGTGTGTTTACTGGGGCTCTGGGTGATCCGAATGCCCATTTACTCAACTTCAACCCAATTACGTCCCCAATTCATGTTCAGAGGGTGCCAGATGACACGGTAAAGCTAATGCTCTTTCCCTTTTGTTTATCAGGGAAATCAAAGACACGGCTCCTGGAGCTTCCGGCGGGTTGTATTACTACATGGGCAGAGTGTTGCCTGGAGTTCCTCAGGAAATTTCTTCCATCGTCCAAGGTTGCACAACGAATGGGTGATATCAAAAATTTTACTCAGCAGGATGATGATTATTTGGGAGACACGTGGAGAAAATTCAATCATCTCCTTCACAAATTTCCTACACACGGAGAGTCATGGTTCAAACTACTGCACTACTTCTATAATGCCCTAGATAGAGAGACAGCAAAGGAACTGGACATGATGGCTCAGGGTAATTTTATGGTATTGGTAGTGCAGAGATGTCAGGACTTGCTTAACAATGTAGCAAAGCGTAAATCTATGAGGTCTGAGACTGGTAGGAACTCAAAATCTGATGGGGGCGTTAGTCAGCAAAGTTGAGTCGATGGTGGAGAAGAAATTTGAACAACAAATGGCAGTCATGACCTTGGCTTTTAACAACATTAATCCATCAGCACGAGTGAAGTCTGTGGGAGAGATGATCCCGGATGAGAATCAAGGATATGGGATTGAAGACGTGAATTACGTGGGTCCACCACGACAACAGCAGTGGCCGAACACTTATCATCCTAACAACTGCAATCACCCCAACTTTAGCTATGCCAATCCAAACAGTGGGTTATATGCACCGGGTCATCAGCCAAATCTGCCATACCAGGCTCAGATACAGGCTCCATGTTTGCGATAATTCTCAAGTATAGGAATATCGTTCTATTTAGTACCCGAGTAAGAACGGGATCGATTTCCACAAGGATTGAGCAAGAGAGATCTCAAACTTGATTAGCAAGAGACAAGCTAAACTAAAGCTAACTAGTGAAATGAAAGTAAATTTCTCAAAGGCTTAAGCTATCCAAGCTTCTAAATCCACCAAGAGAAACTTGATGGAGCAAGGATTTTTGTTGAACAATTTACAGAAACTAAGCAAACACTTAAAGAGAATCTAAAACTTGAGAAGAGGTTTTAGGATTTAGAGAAAAGTTGGTCTTAGTTGAATCATCTAGGTGTGTTGTGCATGAATCCAACACCCAAATGATATTACAAGGAGATGTGAATTCTAATGTCAAATCCAAGTATGATTCATGAAGAAAACTAGTGGAATCCAAAAATAAGTTGTATCAACTATCAAGTATGTGTACTCAAACATGAATCCACATACAAGATGAAGCTACAAATCGGATTTGTATTCCAACACTTGTTCCATCATGAATCACAAGAGGAACTTCTCAACTCATTGATTCAACAATTGAATACACACCCAACACACCTAGATTCATCAACTTCAACCAACAAAAAACTTATCTACTCATGTCTAAGAGAGAAACACAAGAGATATCAAGCATATTCATGAACATTTTCATTCAATTCAAGTTACAACTCAAGAATAAACAAGCTATTCTCCAATTTCAACTCAAAAACTTGCTTCAAATACCCAAAATGATGAACAAATTAACTAATACTTGATTCGAACTACTAAATTTGATTCCAAGCTACAGTAAATCAAATACTAGCGTCCAACCCAAAAATGAAGAACAAACTAAGAACAATGAAGAACAAGAGATGAGAACAAGCTAAATCGTAAATCTCCCTCCTCTATGGTTGTTCTTGGCTCTGTAGTAGCTCAGAACGAGCTCAAAAACACCAAGAGCAACCCATAATTGGCCAAGGCCGAGAGAGAGAGTTTCAGTTCAGCTTTTACGTGGGTGGAGAGCTCATTTCTTCATCTTTGTCTTCAGCTTATATAGGCAGTGGGGAAGGGGTTTCTTGGCCTCCAAGAACACATCTCAACCCTTGAATTCATCTCAAAGATCCTCTTTCGTTGATCTTCATAAGCTTCCTGAACCCTAGGTGAATTGGGGCTTTTTCGTCTCTTCAGTTTTAGGCCGAATTGAGGGCATAAGGCGGTAGAGCTCGGTCTTGGGAGCGATTTGAGCCCGTTATGAGCCAATTTGGTGAAGAATTGAGACTTGGAAGAGGATTTGAAGAAGCTTGGGTAGTGATTTCATGGAGCTTTTGGGTCTTCTTCGTCCGTGTGTTCGACGGGGAGAGAGAAACAGCCGCGTGCTGTGAGCTATTTTGGCGTAAATGCACTCGGCTCCCCCTAGTTCGGTGGTGATTTAAAAAGACCCCCGGTTCCTCTTTACATGTTTGATAAAATGAAATTCCACCCCGATTCCGTTAATACCTATACATATCAGCCCTTAGAAACTTTAGAAACTTGCATTTAACTCCCTGTTCCGTTAAATTATCTTCAAATAAGCCCCTTCGATGTAACTTTGGCCTTCTAACTTGATTTTTCTTCAATCTTTGCCTCTCAAATCTTCACTTCTTCTAATCAAGTGCTCCGAGTACCTTATTGATGTCTCTTGGCCCCTTGAAATCTCTTTTAAATCACCTCTTGAGTTTTGTGGAATATTTCCTTGAGTTCCAAAGCGCAATATTTCCTACAAAATAAGGAAACTCCACACATTTAAAAGAAACAAGCATAAGTCTAGAATTAGGGATAAAATAGACAAATTACACATAATAGCAAGTAAATAAGAGTTCATTAACATGCTAAACATGCAATTTTAAGTACTTAACACGCCACAGCAACCGCCTCGGTAACAAGAAGACTAAGAGACAAAAGTCTTATTGAGAAAACTTTTTGCTAATCAAGATAGAATGGAGAGAAAAATTGTCTACATGGAAGCCACAATGAAGAGTCATGAGATGCAGATTGGGCAAATTGCCAATCCAAAATGTTAAATTTCGACCAGGTATGCTTCCTTCTAATACAATTTTTCCTACTGAGCAGCTTAAAGCTATTACTACTCGCAGTGGTGTGACTACTTAGGATCCTCCATATCCTAGCCATGAGAGAGCTGAAGCTACTATGGCTAGAGAGAAGGATATGGGTGAAGAGTTTCCCAAGGTCATGAGTCCCCTATCAGAGGACACGGTTGAGAAGAAATAAGAGCCCAGGAACACTCTAAATCCGGCTAAATATGTGCCAGATGTGCCATATCCAGCGGCAATAAAGAGGAATGATGAGGAACTCTTTGGGAAATTTCCGAACATATTCAAACAACTCCATATAAAAATTCTTCTTGTGGAATCACTTGCTCAGGTGCCCCAGTACAAGAAATTTTTGAAAGAGATTTTATGGGGCAAGAAGAGTATTGACCTTTATGCCACGGTGAAGCTGACAGAGACATGTAGTAAAGTCATTAAGAGTGACATTCCTAAGATGAGAGATGCAGGTAGTGTCATTCTAGGCTGCACTCTTGGGGGTGGATATCATACACATGGGCTCTACGATTTGGGCGCGAGTATGAATCTCATGCCATTTACCGTATTTCAGAGATTGGGCATCGGTGCACCAACCCCTGTGAAGATGGGTTTGCAATTGGCGGACAATTATATTACTAAACCAAATGGGGTAATCGAACTTGCTTGTCAGATTGGGTGAATTTGTCTTCCCAGCCGACTTTGTGATAGTGGACATAAAGGAAGATCGCGATGTGCCACTCATTTTTGGAAGACCGCTTTTGAAGACAATGCGCGCAAATGTGGATCTAGAAACTGAGGAGTTGAATGTCAAAGATCTAGATTCATCACTTGTGTTCAAGGAATTTGTTCCAGGAAAAGGGAAGAATAAGTTGAACATGATCAAGTTTATAGAAGAGCGTGTGGATCCTTCTCTAGGGTTGCCTACAGTTTTGCAGCCCGATCCACCCGAATCTGAGGAGAAGCCAAATATGGTGTGTGCACATGATGTGGTGCAGAAAATCAAGGGCAAGAAATTTAAGGAGTAGGCACGTCATTCTAGACCTCCTTAACATATCTGAGGTAATTGGGTCGGGTCGTCGACCTTAAAATACCCGGCTCTTGTTGGGAGGCAACCCAGTGTATTTATTTGTTGAATTTAGGGAGTGCATTTTAAATACAGTTGTTTTGTGTTTTTAAATACAGTTTTCTTGCTAACAAGACAATAAGACACACAAAGTCCTACATGTAATGAAAGTGAAACCCCCTCCTTAATTTTCCCCCTTATCTATTAAGGTAAATAGCCGTGTTTGTTTTGAAAAAAAAAAACTATTCATGCAACTAATGCTTAATATTACAACTACATAACTATAGTTATATTAATGTGTATAACTTGCGAGGTAATAAATTCTTATTTTCTTGTAACCAAATAAATCAATTAGATCTAACAAAAATATATTATCTTAGAAAATTTTAATTATAAAACTCCATAACTAATTTTAAGTAATAGATAATAAGATTTTCCCAAGAGTTGGCAACTAAATCTAATAAATTTTCTTCTTCCAAAATACACTATAACCATATAATTTTTGTCCTCAACTCAACAACGGATTTTCAATGTACCCAACAACCCTAGAGAGATAATTAAAATAATATGGGTTGGGATTTATCCGAAAAAGAATGGAAAGAGACGACGACGGAGGCGGCGTCGGTGGGCAGCAACGGCGGCGGATGTGGGCAGCGGCGGCGGCTGGCACGGCGGCGGCGAAGGATGGAACGGCGGCGGCGATTTGGAAGCCCGTCGGGTAGGAGAGAGAGAGCTTTGAGAGCTTCTTGATTTGGTGTGCATTAAAATTGAGACTAAGGTTGGTTTATATAGGCTTGAGGGTAAAAATTTATGGAAGGTTAGGATTTGACCTAGATTCCCAATTGGGACATAATTATGGGTGGAATTAGGTTTATTTTTGCCAAAGTTTAGGTCTTTGTCTAATTAGTAATTAGAATTGAGTTTGATTGAAACAAGGAAACAAAATCATAGAATTGGAGAGAGAGAGGGAGAATTTTGGCAATGGTAGGAAAGAGAGAGAGAGATTCTGCCATGGAAGGAAACAAAGAAGAAGATGATAAAGTTTTGGCCAAAAGACACTTTCCCCCACTATTTTAGGTAAAAGACAACTACTACCCTCTAGTTTTATTAAAAGACACTGAATAGTTTAAGTAAAAGGCATAAAACACCCAAGTTATCAATAAGAATAAAACTAACTTCACAATAATGAAAACTAGCACCCAACACTTCATACTAATATCCTTTTAACACCCAATAATGTTACAAAATAATCATATCTATAAAACGGGGTATTTCATCCTTCCCCTCTTAGAGAAAGATTCGTCCTCGAAGCTCAAACCAGCTTCTCAACACATCCATGAGGTATAAGTTTCCGTTCCAGGGTATAACTACTAAATGTAAACCTTAGGTCATGCATAATGAGAAATGTTCTAAAAGGAGTGCTTAAAATGACGTATTTAAAATCCTAAGTATTACATCCGAACTCAAAATACCTCGTCAAACAGGTGGGGATACTCCTTCCTCATGTCATCCTCCGCTTCTCATGTTGCTTCTTCTGTGAGGTGATTTGCCCATAAGACCTTCACCAGATTAACACTCTTGTTGCAGGTATCCCTTGTCTTGGTGTTTAAAATCTTGACAGGATGCTCTTCATAAATTAATGAAGGATCTAACTCTACCGGTTCGGGATCTAAAGCATATACTTCTTCAGCTGAGATACGTGGAATAAATTGTGAACACGACCCAAATTTGATGGTAGATCCAACCGATAAGCTACTTCTCCAATCTTCTCTATGACTTCTCACGGTCCAATGAACTTCGGGCTCAAATTCCCTTTCTGATTGAACCTCATAACTCCCTTTGTAGGAGAAACGTTAAGAAACTCTTTCTCTCCAATTTGAAACTCCAATGGTCTCCTTTTTTGGTCAGCGCAGGACTTTTGCCTATCCTGAGCTGCCTTCATTCGCTGCTGGATAAGTCTCACCTGATCTGTCATCTCTTCAACCAAATGTGGGCAAATCACAATGGTCTCTCTTATGTCGCTCCAACACAATGGTGTTCGGCACTTTCTTCCATACAACGCTTCATGCGGTGCCATGCCAATGCTGACATGGTAACTGTTATTGTAGGAAAACTCTATCAAAGGTAACCTATCAACCCATGAACCTTGAAAGTCCATAACACAAGACCTTAGCATATCTTCCAATGTCTTAATTGTCCTCTCATTTTGTCCATCGGTAGCAGGGTGAAATTATGTACTGAATTTCAACTGAGTTCCCAATGCCTCCTAGAGTGCTTTCCAGAAGTGAGAGAGAATGTTGGGATCCCTATTGGATACTACAGATCTCGGGACTCCATGGTACCCCACAATGTTCTTCATATACGCATCATCCCTTTGCTCCATATTCCATGCATCCTTCATCCGAATGAACCTTGCTGTCTTAGTCAAGCTGTCGACCACAACCCATATTTGATTTAGTCCATTCTTGGATGTCGTAAGGCAGTCACAAAATCCATCGAAATTGAATCCCACTTCCAAACAGTGACATCCAATGGTTGAACTAAGCCTCCCATTCTTTTATGCTCAAATTTCACCTTCTGACAGGTTAAACATCTTGCCACAAACTCTGCTACTTCCTTTTTCATGTTGGCCACCAAAATGTCTTCTTCAAATCCTTATAGAGTTTGTCACCTCCTGGATGTACTGAATAAGCTTTTGTAAGTTCAATGTAGGATCAAGACTTGAAATAGCTTGTCTATTTCAAGGCTTTGAAACAGCTTTCAAAGCCTTGAAACTGACTGGGCTTCATATGCATGAACTTAGGGGGAGTTTCTGATCTTAATCCAACTCCTAAACTCATGTGCATGATTAGTTGATACTGTTGGAATTTGACGCAGGTTACACAGCGGAATAACAAAAATTAATCCTGCTCAAATCCCGCCAAGGATCACAGGTGAAGCATCGTAACATGATGAAAGAAATAAAGGTTACCTCAGCCGTACCAGGCTGGTGACGATCACATACAAAGAATAGTATCTTTGTCTCTACGGTATCCACACGAATAGACATCAACCGGGCTTCTTCTCCCATGGTGCTAGAAATCTGAGAAAAAGGATGAACTTGGACTTGTGCACACTGGATTACATCCTAGCGGCGGCAAGGAGAGAGCCACGGCATCACCATGTTGTGGGCAAGAAGGTGGGCGACATCCATGGTGGCCTTCGGCTCCTAGACGGGCGGCACCAAGTCCTAGGCCGAACCCTAGGAAGATAAAGCTCCTAATCTCCTTTCTCTATAGCTCTCTAGAAAACTGTGTTGTGTAGGATTTTGTCAAGCATGAATTCTCATAGCCTACAAATCCTATTTATAGCTAGAGAAATTCACCTTTGCCCATAAATCCACCAATGTGGGACTAGTTAAATTCTAGCCCACAATTTCTCTTTAGTCTAAATAATGAGCACAGTTTAAACTTTAGTCCAATTAATTCATTATTGCTATTTAGTCCAACTAATTAGCAATAATCCCAGCTTGATCTATTATTGTGTGTGACCATGTAGGTTCCTAATTACGCTGGCAGTAATAATAATTATTACAAACATTGAGCGGTATCTAGCAATACATCAATGCTCCCAATTAATAGGAATGTCAGTGATCTTACTAACCTCTATGACCAATGTTACTTTGTTGTATAATCCCTATGTCTCATCTATCCGGATTGGACACAAGACATGGAGTGTCACACTTGTATATCCAATCCATAGTTTCTCGATCTGTGAGTAGACTTAGATAAACAAATAACATCAATATCCCATATTGATTTATTTGAGCATGGCCATGAATTTTCTAAGTCTCACTCATCGAGTGGCCATGTATATTTACACCCATTATGTGGGAGGGACAAATCCTTTCTACATCACTACGATCTCTCAGCTTGCTTCATATCATGTCTGATTAAAGCCTTTATAGTTACCCAGTTACGGCGTAACGTCTGACGATATCAAAACATGATAATTCACAACTAGAGTATCTACTGACTTCGAGTCTAAGGACAACACCATTGTCAATATGAGAAGCGCTTGTGACATTCACATAAATTCCATGTAGCCTTCTCATGGTGGGTCAATCCAGTAAGACATTACTCCTAATGTGTACCCATGTGTTAGACTTGATATCCCCATATCAATCTACCTACATACTAGTCTCGATGCAATACAGTCGTCCTATTAACTGTAGTACTCGACTAGGTATATTTAAGAATATAACATTTATATTCTAAGAACTTCATTCATGTCAGCATATCTCCATATCGATAACATAATGAATTGTAAGTCCATTAAATGTCACGACAAATTGATTGCCTCTAGGGCACAATTCCAATAGTCTCCCACTTGCACTAGAGTTAATCTGGTGCATCATATGCCTATTAACCTATTGCGCCCCCTTACGTTTTCGCTGCACAAGAGGTAAGAGAGACATTCCCTGGTACTTTGCAAATATTCACATCTCCTCTATCGACAATCTAATGAGATCGAATATTCTGAGTATTTGCATCTAATGCAACAATACACTCAGTCCTCTCTGATAGAATCGGCAACTGAATCTTGCCAGGAACCTTTCCAGCTCACAGTTCCTCAACTAAGGTAAAACACAAACTTGACTATGATCTGGAATCTTTCTTGTAGGATTGGAAGTTCGCATCAGTGTAACTCCTTATAGTGAAACCTTCCTATCCTCCATATATCAAAAATTCATCCTTAGTTCTTCTCAAGTACATAAGAATTTTCTTGATCAATATCCAATGACTCTCATCTGGATATGACTGGTATCATCATGTCATTCTGAAATGACATGCCTGGCCTTTGCACATGACATGGCGTATCATATGAATCTTATTCATACGGTCCCTCACAATTTTATTGGGAAGGACAATTGGCCTTCAAAAGACTAACTCCATGTGACATAGGTAAGAATCCATATTCTTGCATGTTGAACCGTTTCAACACCTTTGTTATTATATGCACTTTTGAATTAAGTCGAACAACTATCTTGGTCTATCTCCATATATCTTTATAGGTTTCTTCGCCAAAGTCATTTCATTGAAAATCGATTCCCTAGCCAATCTTTACGAGATTGCAAAGTAGGGACATCATTCCTAACGAATAGTATGTCTCTACATGCATGACAGGAAATATAAC
The DNA here is from genome assembly GCA_023055425.1 of Linanthus parryae. Classification (NCBI taxonomy): domain Eukaryota; kingdom Viridiplantae; phylum Streptophyta; class Magnoliopsida; order Ericales; family Polemoniaceae; genus Linanthus; species Linanthus parryae. The sequence goes on from JALGPY010000005.1 coordinate 78,278,209, forward strand.
TATGCTCCCACTAACCTTCTTATAAACACAAGCTTCATATTTATTTTTGATGGAACCAAACCCTTTTGATTTCATGATTGAATCAAAGATTACGACTCCAAGAAGCTTGATTCTCTATCCATAAATAGATTCCTATAAGCAAGATGCGAATGGATTAAGCATCGAAACTGGGTAAAAGATTTCGTCATAGTCCATATTATGAACTCACATGAAACCTTTAGCCACTAATCATCCCTTAAAAGTAATCCTATTACCATCCATGTCAGTTTTCTTTAAAACCAACTTGCACCCTATGGGTCATACCCTGTTAGGTGGTTCTAACAAAGCACATACATTGTTGGTATACATGGATTCCATTTCATATCTCATGGCCTTAAGCCATTCTTGAGAGTCTGGCCCACTCATGGCCACCTCATAGGTTGTGGGCTCATCTTCATGAGCAATATATCACAGGGTTATGTGAAATCCATATTTCAATATCTTCTTGACATATCCATCTTGACCTACAAGGTTCTTGTGCTACTTTGAGTAGGTTTCTCCACAACGCCTTGTGATCCTACTCATGTTCCATCAAAGGATGAATGTTCTATTGTGGTTCTTGAACTCCTTCAAATTCTATTATCCTCCCACTGTTTCCTTTAGAGACAATCTCTTCTTTAAGAAACACAGCGGTTCGAGCAAAAAATACTTTGTTACCGATTGAATTGTAGAAATAATTTTCTTTCGAATATTCCATAAAATACATTTATCCTAAATTGGATCCAAGTTTATCTGTAAACGTTTTACATAAACTTCACAATCCCAAATATTTATGAAATACTATGACACCTCTTAGTCCATATCACATATGATGTATTCATAATTGTTTTTGATGGAAAAAAGTTAATGGGCGAAATTGCTATAAGTAGAGCATAGCCCCAAAAGTATATTGGAAGTCCTATTTGACATATCATAACCGAACCGTGTCCAAAAATGTTCGATTTCTCCCCTCAGACACACCATTCCATAATGGTGTTCTAGGTGAAGTAAGTGTGGATCATATCCAACACTCTTTTAGATGCTCGTCAACTCTTGACTTGAGGATCCCCATCCACGATCTAATCGTAGAGTCTTGATGCTCTTGCCAAGCTAGTTTTTCTACTTCATTCCTGAATTCCTTGAATTTTTCAAAGGATTCTGATTTGTTCTTCATAAGACCCAAATCCATATATAATAGATAAATAGTCATGATGAAGTACCAAAACAATCTCTAGCACTTGTGCTTAGTGGTTCACATAATTCAGTATGTATGAGTCCAAAAGATCATATCTTTGCCCAATAAACAAGTCTCACATGTCTCATATGATTCATTATCAAATGATTCCAGAAATCCATCCATATGGAGTCTGGAATGTGTCCTCATTAACGTGGCCTAAACCATAATGCCAAATTTATATCTTCATGTTATTAATAAAATTATCATGATCAAGGATCTACAATCCATTAGAAAAATTAGCATTACAATAATGCATTTTATTAAAATAAGTGGAACAACATTTGTCCATTATTTTAACAGGAAAATCCTTTCTTGTCCAAACAAAAAATTGTGATAATGTTCCTGCTCATAGCAGGGACATAATCACACTTGTCTAATTCATGGATAATTCCAACAGGTGGAGATAATTTTGTACGGCTAATTCAGCAACCCTTGCTTCATTGCCCCACATGTAGGTGTATCTCTTCCTTATCCAATTGTCTTCTTCTCTTGAGATCCTGCACATTTCTATAAATGTGAGATTCTCATCTAGTATCAAATACCAATGATGAGAAGATAGACACATTGGCCTTATAACAAATATATCTTAAATTGGAATTCATAATTCCCTTTTCCTTCCAGGTACTTTGGGCAGTTCCTCTTCCCCTACACCACCCTTCTAGCACTTTGTTCAGCAGTTCTCAATCATATTGAGATAATCGTCTATGAACAAAACTCTAATTGCATCCAATGCAATTCTTGGTCCGATTGGGAGAATAAATCATTATTCTTTATCTATCTCATAGATAACTCCCATCTTCTTAGCTTTCAATTTTATTGAAATAGCTTAGTTGCGTTTGATCTCTTGCTTCAGCAATCACACATTACTAGCTTGTGTCGTCGCGTCACATCTTGATGAATCAAGTCGCCTTGCTTTGGCAAGCCCGAACTTGATTAAATCTTGATCATGACGAGTGCTAAGCAAGAGAAGGTAAAACGAAAAATGGAGCAATACTTCAAACCTTTCATGTATAGTCGGCTCTTAAAAAGAACTTATTTAAATGTATGATCATATCATACGCCTCTATGTTCTTATCTTGCTTCAAAAGCTCAAAGTTCATGGTAGCTAACATGAGACAATTCACATCCAAAGAACCATTCTTTGATGTTTCATCCATTAGGTTTTAGTGTATTTTGGTAGTTGGTGGAATAAAATTTTATGCTCTATGATATACAACAATTTCATTTTATTTGAGAACAATTCTCAATTTCATACCAGTTTATAAAACAGATTACAAACAATTTGTCATTCTCAAGAACATAGCGACAAAGTCGAGTTTCTTTGTTTAATGACATAGGTATTCAACACAAAAGAATTAAGCAAAATATTTGTGAAATTTTAACTATATTTAACAAGGACTTAAATTATTAAATATAGCTCCCACTATTTTTTTCGGATTAATAGACCTCACCATTAATGCGGAAAATATCACATACTTTCTAGTGGGCCAAGATTCATATTTCTACCTCCTCTTGAGCCTGCTTTGGCACGTCACCCAAGAATTGGTTATTTAGGTAAGAACCATTCCAATTTCATCCCATGCAACTCTTGGTCAAATTAGGTGAATAATTTCTTATTCATTATCCTTTAGATAACACCTAATTGTCATGCCTCTAGGCTCATCAATCCAATTGAAATTACCCAGTTGCGTCCAACCTCTTGCTTCAACAATCACACATTACTTGCTTGTGTCGTCCGCAACACATCATGGTGAATTAAAACGCCCTGCTTTGGCAAGCCCGAATTTGATAGAACCTGATCATGAAGGGTGTTTAGGCAAGAGAAGGCAAAACGCGATATTTTATTTGAGGGATTTAATAGTCATTATTTGTTTGGTTGATCCCATCAACATGATCTACTTATTTGGATTGGGAAATCCACAATAAACTATCAAACTTTTTTTAATATCTTGTTAATGTTTTGCTAGTATCACCATACACACAAAAAATAAATAATAAACATCCACAAAAGAAAAATTAACGTGGCATGGATATGGCCCCTAGACTAAGATATTACCAAGTCAATGATAATATCTATATACCCTAAAGTGACAAGCTCATCTCCATGTGCTCCACCATAGTCGTGCGCCTAGGATGGGTGTCCTCATCGTCTTTGTGGCCTTTTGGTCCTCCGGTCGTCTTTTCCATGCTCTTGGCTATCATCTAAATATTCTAATTCTAGCCTAGCATCTAGAAAAATAAATAAATAAAACCTCACATTTTGAGAAGATGATCAGCTCGCAGGCCGTAAATTAACTAACTATTACATTAATTTGATCAGCTCGCAGGCCGTAAACCAAACCACAAACAAACACAAACATCCACAACCTATGCCATATCCATCCACCATGAAACAATTCACATAATACAGTTAAAACCAATTATAACGCGCTTGTTCAATTTTAATTAATTAAATTGGGAAACTAGGGTTAAAATAGTCAAAACGGTCGCGCTAGTCCAACTGGCCGAACCGAGCTGATCCGCCAAACCGGGCCCACCCAGTCAGACCAGCCCGCCCGGTCAAACCGGTCGGCTGGCCGAACCGGCAAGGCCGGTTGGCATGGTCGGCGCACCAAAGGGAGGGGCGGGTCTCTTAGGCCGAACCCCTATGTGGATTAAAAAACATTTTTTCTCCTTCCCTTCATGCCCAAACCCCAATGTGGGACAAAAACATATTTTCTCCTTACATTGTGCCCAAACCCTACCTTTATGTCACCAATTAGTTTGTACATCATATGTACATTAAAAACACTAATTTTCACATCATATGTAAAATTAGCTGATTTCCTCATGATTCATATTCATGGCGTATCAAAATACGCATATTAATTTTACTACAGTTTACGGTCAAACTGACAAAAACAGTTAAAACTGACTGAAATTAGTATATCAAATATATACCAAAAAAATCATTATTTTCACATCATATGTAAAATGATTGCATTTCTACATGAATCACATTCATGGCGTATCATAATACGCATATCAGTTTTACTACACTTTACGGTCAATCTGACAGAACGGTGTAAAAACTAATAAAACAGATAACCACATAAAGTCATGTTATGGGCTATCAACCAGGCTCTGATACCACTGTTGGGTTTTGACGCATGTTACGCAGCGGAATAATGAAAAATTAATCCTGCTCAAATCCCACCAAGGATCAGAGGTGAAGCATCATAATATGATGAAAGAAAGGTTACCTCAGCCATACCAGGCTGGTGACGATCACATACAAAGAATAGTATCTTTGTCTCTGCGGTATCCACACGAATAGACCTCAATCGGGCTTCTTCTCCAATGGTGCTAGCAATCTGAGAAGAAGGATGAATTTGGACTTGTGCACACTGGATCACATCCTAGCGGCGGCAAGAAGAGAGCCACGGCATGACTATGCCGTGGGAAAGAAGGTGGGCAGCAACCATGGTGGCCGACGGCTCCTAGAGGGGCGGCACCAAGCCCTAGGACGAACCCTAGGAGGAGAAAGCTCATTTTCTCCTTTCTCTCTAGCTCTCCAGTAAACTGTGTTGTTTAGAATTTTATCAAGCATGAACTTCATAGCCTACAAATCCTATTTATAGCTAGAGAAATTCACCTTTGCCCATAAATCCACCAATGTGGGACTAGTTACATTCTATCCCACAATTGCTCTTTAGTCTAACTAATGAGTACAGTTTACACTTTAGTCCAATTAATTCATTATTGCTATTTAGCCTAACTAATTAGCAATAATCCTTGCTTGATCTATTATTGTGTGTGACCATGTAGGTTCCTAATTACGTTGACAGTAATAATAATTATTACAAACATTGAGCGTTATCAAGAAATACATCAATGCTCCCAAGTAATAGGAATGTCAGTGATCTGACTAACCTTTTTGACCAATGTTACCGTGTTGTATAATCCCTTTGTCTCATCTATCCGGATTGGACACAAGACATGCATTGTCACACTTGTATATCCAATTCATAGTTCTCGAAGTGTGAGTAGACTTAGATAAACAAATAACATCAATATCCCATATTGATTTATTCGAGCATGACCATGCATTTTTCTAAGTCTCACTCATCGAGTGGCCATGGATATTTACCCCCATTATGTGGGAGGTACAAATCCTCTCTACATCACTACGATCTCTCAGCTTTCTTCATATCATGTCTAATTAAATCCTTTATAGTTACCTAGTTACGGTGTAAAGTTTGACGACATCAAAACATGATAATTCACAACTAGAGTATCTAGTGACTTCGAGTCTAAGGATCACAACACCATTTTTACTGAAAGGGGAGTATGCAAATAGATATGCAGCATAGATACTCTAGAAGGGGGGTTGAATAGAGTATGCCAAATTTTTACAAAACTTGTGGAGGAGAAGAGTTTCTATGCAGTTCAAGGAGTTGAAAATAATTTCAAGCCTTTGGAATGAAATACATTTTGAAATAAAACAGACAAGTCTTTTTCAAGGCCTTCAAAAGAGTTTCAAACCCTTGAAAACAGACTAGTTTGAATACTGTAAAAATTTAGTATGTAAATGAACTGTAAATGCAAGAGACAAGTGATTTATAGAGTTCGGTCCACTTGGACCCGCGTCTCTACCTCATGGTTCTTCTCCCTGCAGATTTTCAACACATTTCTTATTAATCAAAAGCTAAGCCCTAGATATCAAGCACAGAGAAATGCCTTACTTTGTTACAGCTTGTGGTTCTCTCTCACCTATCTAGTACCTGCTCTGGCTAACTGATTAACTAAGAATTTTCTATTGTTCACCTTGAAAAATCCTTAATAATAAGAGAAAGAAGTAGTATAAGAATGATCTACAAATGAAGTGCAATTCAGAATAACACTAAAGTGTAAAACCGCAGTGACGAATGCAATGATCTTCTGTGAGATGGATTGTGAGAATGATGTGCTTCTTTGATGCTTGTCAATCCTGGAATGTGTCTCTCTTTTTGCCCGTTGAGTGTTGTATGTTTTTGCTTAAAAATGAGCTCTATTTATACCTCTAGAGGCTCTGCAAATCTTCCCAGATTTTCCGCAACAACTTCCTGTTTTGTAGGAAACAAAATTTGACTCTCTGAACAGCCTTCTCCAACGGATATTTGATCATAATATTCAGAGATATTGTTGTAATCTTGTATTTAAACAAATTGAGAAGCTGTCATGAATGTCTGATTGATCACAAAATCATCTTCTATTAATGTTTCCTTTCCTGCAAAAACCACATTAGGAAACTAATCCTGCAAACTTAGGAAATAAAATTTCCCAGCAAAACTGAGTTAAACAGATGGATTAAATGATGTTAGATATATCAAAACAGTTTGTCTTTCATCATAAAATAATAACATATCAAGCATAGGGGTGAGAGAGATAGAACCAAATCAGAAGAGTTTAGAAAAACTCCCCCTTAGAGCATGCATACAGGTCAGACAGTTTCAAGGCTTTGAATCCTGGTTCAAGGCTTTGAAATAGCTCAAGCCTGTGAAACCTGATTCAGGCTTTGAAAACTGTTTCAAGGTCTTGAAATAACTTAGTATTTCAAGTCCATGAAACTTGTGACCTTATAATCACTATGAGAAGCGCTTGTGATATTCACATAACTCCCATGTAGCCTTATCATGGTGGGTCAATCCAGTACGCCATTACTCCTAATGCGTACCCATGTATTAGACTTGATATCCCCATATCAATCTACCCACATACTAGTCTCGATGCAATCCATTCATCCTATTAACTGTAGTGATCGACTAGGGATATTTAAGAATATAATTCTAAGGACTTCATTCATGTCAGCATATCTCCATATCGATAACATAATGAATTGTAAGTCCATTAAATGTCACGACAAATTGATTGCCTCTAGGGAAAAATTCCAACAGATACTTGATGATGAAATACAAAGTATTTTGACACAGTTTACAGGATCTAACATCATCTTTTTGACTCAGTTTTGCAGGGATTTTTTGTTTTTCCTATTTTATAGGAACCTGTTTCCTAACCAACGTTTTAAAGATATGGTAATTTCTTGATGATTGATTCTATGATCAATCTGATGTGTTTAAAAGATTCCCAACATACTTGCAACAAGATCAAATCAGTATCCCTAAAGATATTGATCTACAAGCCGTTGGAAGAAGCTGTTAGAAGAGTCAAGATTTGAAGTAAATTTTCAGGAAAGTTTGTTGAAAAGATTCTGAAGATCTTCCATTCAAACTGGGTGCTTAAAAGGAGAATTTTTGAAGGATTTCGTAGACACAACAACACAGAGCAATTCACAGAGACACTCAAAAACATTCATTGATAAGCAACAGAGAAGCAGATGCATCTCTCAATCCAAGCATCAGAAGAACACTGCATACTCACTACAGTTTCATTTCCTGTGTTCTTCTTTTCTGAACTTCATTTATACATCATTTTGATAATACTTATAGATCTCATTGAACAATAGAGAATTCTTAGTTAATCAGATAGCTAGAGTAGTGACGCGATTTCTTAACGCGTATGCGCAAGTGCACGGTCAAATAATATAGGGGTAGTATTTCAACCCCGAGTTATCGATCCCACGAGGACAAACTTGAGATTATTTAACTAGTTATATAAATTAGAGTATAGTAACAGGAGTAAGAATTGTGATAAAATTTCGTCACCCACAAACAAGTGACTAAAAGCGAAATAACAAACTAATCTAATGTTTTTGTAATTTTTATATTTAATAACAAGAATTGAGAAACTAGGCGATCTCTAGATCACCTAGGGCTGTAGACGATTTACGGATTATCTAAGTAACACGTTAATTCGATCCTAAACAAGCCGGGTAACAGGCTATGACAATCTCCTATCGGTCTAATGTCATTTTACATCTCGGTTAACTACAATATCCTCTCGGTCTCATGTTGTCTACCGGTACGTTCTAGCAGGTCATCTACTGGTACGATAACGGGTCATGTCGGTCAACCGTTTCACGAAACAGCAGAATAATCCTACCGAATCTACCCACACTAGGCCAATCCTAACAATTCTCCTTTTCGGTCTCGGTGATTTAGGATTGTTGTCCACATCTCATCAAGGCTAGTTAAAGTCGCTGTCGCGCACTTGCTAACTACGTAGTATTTCCGGGTCATGACTCCTTCAACACTAAGAATTAAGAACAGCATGTGAACAATTGAAATAGAAAAAAATTAAGCACTAAGCAAGATTCAATTTAAGAAAAAACCCTAGTTTTATTGCATATTGAATCATAATGACGTCGTGTCAATAGACAAGATTCAACAACAAGTTCAAGAAACTAAGTATTCGTTCAATAAATCGAAGCCTAGAGCATGAAACAAAGATTCAAATACGGGAAGATTAATCGTCTACATAACCCTATGCTCTCGTAGAGACGCCTAGCAAAGTATTTAGCTAATTAAAGTCAACCAAACAAAGTGCAATAGTTTCTCCATACAAGATTTGAAAGAAGAAGAAGTAGAAAAACTAGTTCTCCAATGGAGTTCTTGAGCCTTCTTCCCTCGTTTTGTCGTCCTCCTCTTCCTCGTACGTCTTCTTGCGTTCCTCTCTTTCTTTTAGATCTAGAGTTTTTTTAATTAATCACCAAAAGACTCTTAATTAATAACCCCAAGACCCCTCATTAATTACGTGCGCGAAAGTGCTGATGCAGACTACAGATCGCACAACCACAATTTCCTGATCGTGTGATCTGCTCTGGTCTTATCTCTGATCGTGCGATCTGAACAGGTCCTACGATCTCCCACTCTGATCGTGCAAACAGTAAGTTGTTAAATCTTTTCTCCTCCAAATTTTGGCTCAGTATGGGGAGGGGGGTTAAAGTGTCATTACACAAACTTGATTAAATGAAACTTTCCTCCCCTCTCCATGTCTCTACACTATTTTCTTCGCGATTTCTTCTCCATTTTAGCTCCCGAATAATCTCCAACACTCGTTTCTCCTCTCCGCTTCATCTCCCAAGCTCCGTTTCCTATCAAAACAACATGAAACACAACCCGTGCGATCAAACGTGACAAAAATACATAATATCATATGAGAAATGCTATGATTTACGAAATAATGCCGAGAGCTAAACTTCTACATTTTCTCTCTAATCATAGTGTAAAACTAAGATTATCAACCCGGAAAGCACGCAAAACGATATAAAACGTGTAAGAAATATAACCCTAATAGAGAGTTATCAAATAGGTACCAGATAGGTTAGTGAGAACCACAATCTGTAATAGAGTAAGGCATCTCTCTGTGCTTGAGATCTAGGGCTTAGATGTGGATTAATAAGAATTTTTTTGAAAATCCCACACTAGGAAGATCTCTGAGGTAGAGACATAGGTCCAAGTGGACTGAACTCTATATATCTTGTGTCTCCTGCATTTACATTTCAGTTGCATACTTAGAACTTTTGCAGAATTGAAAACAGTTTCACTTAAAGGGTTTGAAACTCATTTCAAGGCCTTGAAATAGACTTATTCTTTCATTACTCTAAATGTTTTCAATCCAAGGGCTTGAAACTCATTTCAAGGCCTTGAATCTCATGACCAACCATAGAAAACACCCTTTGTGATATGCCAACTTGATTACCTTATTCTCTCAACACTTTGAAATTACAACTGATAGGGAAGAGACTGTTACTACTGGGTTTGGTATGCTTAATGATAAGGCATTTGAGAAGATTGGTGTGGTGAAAACCAGTGCTAAGACCTGGAAGCTATACTCAGATTTGACAGAGGAAGAGTTGAGCTCCAAGAAACTTCTCAAACCCAAGGCCTTGACTCCCACTTCAAGCCAAACCTCTCAGCCTCAAGATAACCCCTTGACTCTCCAGTTGCTGAAATAAATTTATATGGATACTGATAAGGTAGAGGAGAATCAATATGGGTTTGACACTGATCTCAGGCAGGTGAAGTACATGTTTGAAAAGATGTTCAGGAGCATGACATTGTTTGATGTGGATGAAGAAGTGTCTCAAGATGCAAAGAGTACCAAAAAGGGTAACTCAGCAAAGGATTTGCTCAGTGAACACTCAACTCAGGAAGAGGCTGCCCAGGTAAAAGATAAGGGAAAACAGGTGGTTGAAGAACCTGCTGCAGATCAAGAAGAAGACAATCCCGATTCAGGAGCACTGCTGATAGACCTCAAGAAGAAGAAACCTAAGAAGACAAATATTCCAGAACATGTGACTACTGCTGATTTGTTTGAGGGAGAAGGTGAAGATGATGTTGTTGTGGCTCAACAGGAAGAAGAACATGATGAGGGAAATAGTCAGGAAGAAGATGCAGAGAAGCAAGGATATAAAGACCCTACCCCTTAACTCTTGCCTAATCTTTCTTCTCCTTTTCAAGGACTTGAAATCCTTGTCAAAGTCTTGAAAATTATGTCTTTAAAAAAGTCTTTTAAAAATCTCTCCAAAAACTTTGATCCAACATTTTTTTCTCATTCTTTTTTGATGAAAATCAAAAAGGGGGAGAAAATGTAGGGTATTATGTTTAATTTTGTGGTTAGAGATCTTGTTTTGGTCAGTAGGATTACTTGAAACTATGCTGCTATTTGATTTTTTCAGTTTGTTTAATAAGTTGGCTCTTTTGGACATTATGTGTTGACATTATATGATTTATTATGCTAGGTGCTAATGAGTATTTGTTGCAGAAGCACAGTATCAAACAGATAGGAAGACTGTGGTTTTGTCTTTCATCAAGGGGGAGATTGTAAGTTCAATGCAGGATCAAGAGTTGAAATAGCTTGTCTATTTCAAGGCCTTGAACAGCTTTCAAAGCCTTGAAACTGGCTGGGCTTCATATGCATAAACTTAGGGGGAGTTTCTGATCTTAATCCAACTCCTAAACCCCTGTGCATGATTAGTTGATACTTGATGATGAAAGACAAAGTATTTTGATACAGTTTACAAGATCTAACATCATCTGTTTGACTTCGTTTTGCATGGAAATTTGTTTCCTCTTTTATAGGAACCTGTTTCCTAACCTATGATTTGCACATTTGGTAACTGCTTGATGATTGATTGTGTGATTAATCTGATGTGTTTAAAATCTTCCCAACATACTTCCAACAAGATCAAATCAGTAATGCTGAAGGATTTTTAGGAAAGTTTGTTGAGAAGATTCTGAAGATCTTCCATTCAAACTGGGTGCTTAAAAGGAGAATTGCTTAAGGATTTCGTAGACACAACAACACAGAGAAATTCATAAATACACTAAAAACATTCAAGAATTGATAAGCAACAAAGAAGCAGATTCATCTCTCAATCCAAGCATCAGAAGAACACTGCTTACGCACTGCAAATTCATTTCATGTTTTCTTCTTTTCTGAACTTCATTTGTATATCATTTTGATAATACTTCTAGTTCTCATTCTCAAGGATTGTTAAAGGTGAAAAATAGATAATTCTTAGTTAATCAGATAGCTAGAGCCGGTGGGAGATAGGTTAGTGAGAACCACAAGCTGTAACAGAGTAAGGCATCTCTCTGTGCTTGAGATTTAGGGATTAGATATGGATTAATAAGAGTCGTGTTTAAAATCCTACAGGGAGAAGATCCCTGAGGTAGATATGTAGGTCCAAGTCTATATATCTTGTGTCTCTTGCATTTACTTTTCAGTCGCATACTTAGAACTTTTTCAGCATTCAAAACAGTTTCATTTCAAGGGTTTCAAACTCATTTGAAGGACTTGAAATAGACTTATTCTTTCCTTACTCTAACTGTTTTCATTCCAAGGGCGTGAAATTCATATCAAGGCCTTGAATCTCTATACAAATCTTTTGAAACCACTATTCTTGCAAAGTTTAGCAAAAGTCTGCATACTATATTCAACCCCCCTCCCTTCTAGAGTATTGATCATGTATTTGTACCTACTGTGCACCCCTTAAGGTGTGTTAAGCACTTCACGCATCAACTTCTCATTGGTTTCCGCACAATTATGTGATACACACCATCTTCCTTTTTAGCGGATGCTTCCATCTTCATGTATCTAAAATACTTTATTTGTCCTTCTTCAATATTCTTATTTATCCTTTCCAGCTTCACATCTCCTGGCTGGTTACTCCTTATCTCTTCTAAGACATCTTGCACAACTTTCATATTCCCCAAAATATTCTTCATTTTTCCTTGTTCCACTACTTCATTTTCGAGCTTTCGAAACTCACGGCATAGCCAGTCTGGAAAAACTAGCATTACATCTAAAGTATGGGTCGATTTCCGGCTTTACGCATCAGCTACCACGTTTTCCTTTCCTTCGTGATACTTGATACGCAAGTCATAATCCTTTATGATCTCTAGACAACGTAGTAAATGTTGTTTGGCTCCTTCTGCGTAAAGATGTACTTGAGACTGTTGTGGTCCGTATACAATCTACACAATGCGCCATATAGGTAATGTCTCCATATCTTCAGTGCGAATACTATTGCTTCAAGCTCTAAATCATGCGTAGCATAGTTATCTTCATGAATTTTCAGCTATCTTGAGGCATAGACAATAACTCTTCTTTCTTGCATAAGCTCACATCCTAGACCCTTCTTCGATGCGTCGCTGTAAACATCAGACTCGCCAGAATCATTGGGTAAGGCTAACAGAGGTGTTGTAGTCAACTTTTCCTTAAATATCTGGAATGCTTCTTCACAATATTTTCTCCACTGATACTTTACCGCCTTCTTGGTTAGCGTAGTCAGCGGTCTAACGATCTTTGAGAATTCTTTCACAAAACACCGGTAATAATCTGCTAATCCCAGGAAACTTCTTATTTCTGACACATTCTTCGAAATTGGCTAGTCTTTAAATGCTGAAATCTTTCCTGGATCCACTGATATTCCTTCCTACGAGATTATGTGACCCAGAAATGGAACATGACTTAGCAAAAACTCACACTTTGAGAGTTTAGCATATAGCTTCTCATGTCTCAAAGCTTCCAATACTTCCCTGATATGTTCTTGATTTTCTTCCTCGCTCTTCGAGTAAACGAGGATTTCATCAATAAAGACGACTACAAACTGGTCCAGAAGCATTCTCATAACACGATTCATTAGATCCATGAACAATGCAGGAGCATTAGTTAAGCCAAAAGGCATGAATGTAAACTCGTAATGGCCAGGAGTATTTGTTCTTGATTTTGGCTCTGTTCAACTCTCTATAGTCGATGCACAGCCACAAACTTCCATTCTTCTTCTTTACAAAAGACTGGTGCTCCCCAAGGTGACACACTTGGTCGTATGTACCCTTTCTCAAGGAGTTCTTACAACTGATCCTTTAGTTCTTTTAATTTTGCTGGAGTCATACGGTACGGCGCCTTTGAAATTGGATATGTTCCAGGTGCTAAGTCCAAAGTGAACTTAACTTCCTCCTAGGTGGCATTCCTGGAATCTCTTTCAGAAAAACATCTGGAAAATCCTTGACTACCGGTATCTCTTCTAGCACATTCTCCTTCTTAGACACGTCTTGAACATAACACAAGTAAGCCTTATTTCCCTTCTTTACTTGGTTGACTATGGTAAAAGCTGATACTAGTCAGATATGTGGTTCCTTAGTGATGCCACGGTAAGAAATCTTTTCTCCCTTTGGACCCTTAAGTCTGATCTTTTAATCGTGACAGTCTATGACTGCTCGATATTTTCTCATCCAATCCATTCCCAATATAAAATCTATTCCCCCAAAGTTAAATTTTATCAGATTTGCTGGCAAGGTACTAGCCAAGATCTTAACTTCTACCCCTTCAAAAATGGTGTCACTTACTGTTACGTGTCCGGTTGGGGTAGTTACAGGGATGGATATTCTAGATAACTTATTGAGACTCAATTTTTCCACCAATGATGATGCAATAAATGAATACGAAGCTCCAGTATCTAATAAAGTAAATATTGGTTGATCATGAACGAGAAATGTACCCGTGACTGTACTACCCCGTAATTTTGGGGGTATTTTTAGGAGATTATGGAATATTTTGGGTCGTTAATAGTATTTATAAAAAAATAGTTTTCATAATTTTTAGGTGTTATATATATTAATTTTTTATACATATATAATTAAGTTAATAAAAATAATATTTTTCTAATTTTTGTTTTTATGTATTGTTTTTAGTAACAGTTATAATATTAGATAAGTTTTTAGTTATTAAAAGTTGTGAGTCGTATAACAGTTTTAACGTGTCCAAAACGTCACGTTTTAGTTGTTTTGTTTACGTGTCAACCACCGCGTGACCGGTGCTCCGAGCCACATCGTATTTTTCTCTAGTCATCTCCTTCATTCACCAAGAGAATTCTCTTCTCCTCGTCCCCGACTCCATCGTCGGCCACCTCTTCTCCGCCTCCAACTACAACCCCACCACTAATACAACCCAAATTTCGTCCCCAATTCAGTCACAATCCACCAAAGACCTAAGATTTCTCTCCAAGAAATCAATTTTGCCAAAATTCATGACTCAATTCGAACCCGAAATCCTTCCCGTCGGTTTCTTCTTCCTGGTCGAACTCTCTTCACGAAGGCTATAAAACCCCACCTGAGAATGCCCTTTATCTCACACCAAACTCACCCTCTCGAGCTCTCACTTCAGCTCTCCCTTCGCTGCCCTGTTTCGCTGAAGAGAACCCAGCCGAGAAAACCCGGTCGAGCCTGACTGCGATGAAGAAACCAAACGCCGCCAGTCTCAGTCCAGCCCGGGGACATCTCTACCACTCCTCCCGACGCCTCTTTGTGCCTCCGAAGAGCTGCAGCAGCAGGTGCCGCCGAGAGTCACCATCGCCGCCGAGCTTTACCGATTGGTAATGCCTTTCTTCGTTTTCTTTCTCTGCATATGTCTGGGTCTCTGTGTGTGTGCCTATTCTAGTGTGTGTGTGTATTGTGCGAGTGTGTGGTGTCGAGGAGGAGTGAAGAAGTAGGAACATATAAGTTTTGTGTCTGATGTGTGTGGTCTGGTGGTAGGAAAATAGATAGTAGTAGTAGTATAGCATACTACAATGATAGTAATAGTAGTATATTAAAATATTATTGTAATAGGAGTAGTACTTATCTAGTGTGTTATTGTAAGGTATAGGAGTATTATTAACTTCTATTTTTTTAATTATTCATTTATTTTGTATTATATATATGTATCATATTTTGGAGTTTCTGATTTCAAAAGTAATATGACGTTTGTCATAAATTATAACTTTTCGGGTCAACCCATTTTAGAGAAGAATACACAAACTTTTATAAATTTTAATATTGGTATTTTGTTTAATTTTAATTTTTGTATAAAATACATCTAGTTTCATAAATTGAGTATTATTTCTAGAGTACTAAACAAAAGTTTCTTTAGCTCAACTTTATTTTTATAAACAACTATTTTTATTAAATCTAACTTTCTAACTTACGGTTATAGCTAATAAATTATATTTCACTTTTGGGGGACTAGTGGGGTTACGCTTGCATTGCATATAGGGCATTCTTAGTATTAGTGCCGTGGTAGCACTATATTGATTAGGAATTACTGTTGTTGTAGACGTCGAGTTCGTAGACGACGAATTTGTGGAGGATCTGTATTATTAGGACCGCGTTGCTTTCGTGTGACGAACTCTCTTTATTCCAGGTAAGTTCAGTCGTGCAACACCTTTAACAGTCAAAATGTGGTTTTCACGTGCGTAATTTCCGAAATTTTTCAACTGCTATATCTTTCAATACTCAAAATATCTTACTGTTGGACCACATGTGAATCGTGATTTGGAGAATGAGTTTATTCAGCCTTTTGAATCAAATATTGCTCTTGTGAAATTGTGAGAGAATAATGAACGATAAATGAATTGGGGCGATGTACAGAGGATGTGCGTGGAGGCTACGGCCGGAGACACACGCGATTGATTCCCCTCGGGTGCTAATCCACACGAGATTACATACCCGGTCCCCGTGATTGACATATACTGCTATGATACGGTCACGGGGTTATATAAAGGCGTGAAAACTATTGAGTACTACTTATGCCTGTGTAGGTCACTACGGTATAGGGGTCTCGACACTTAAGGTCTCAAAGTTGTTTAGGGAGAACTGGGATCTGTGATATCCTAAGAAGTACCCTATTTATTGGATCGTGACCTCTCTGTGGACATACGTTACCCGTTGGGCTATAACATGCCTCAGCTAAACAAATGATTAATGTGTTGAATCGGCTACTGGTTATAGTTCATCTTGGTTATTCAAACGTCTCTTGCTTATACATCTTGTTTATATTTCGTGTTAGGCAAAACTCTTGCTTTACATGTTGTAGTTTGAGCTTACTCAGTTTTACTGATAAACATTTTTTGCGGTCGGCTGTTGCTATTTCAAAACCCGGAGGTTACCAACACACATGAGCTGAAGGCTAGGATTTGTTGTTAGTAGAATTTCACATTTAGTTTGCAATTCATTTTGAAAAGGAACAATTGTCATTTGATTAATTTTAAAACTATTGTTGGAGGATTTCTCTGAATTTTATTAAATAAATGCGCTTTTGGATTATCGTTTGGTTGTGCTAGGAAGGAACCTGGGTTTCTGGTTGTTTCAGTTGGTATCAGAGCCGACGGTTCCAACGCTAGTGCAACCTTTCGATTTTCGTTGATTAAAGATAAACATAAATTGCAAAACTTTTGAAATTTAAAATGAAAATAGGCTATCTAAAATTGGAAATAACTAAACAAGACGGGGTTATGGGGATAGTGTATTCTTTAATCGTTATTGCCTATTTTCCTATCCTATCATGTTGATTGTTCGTAGTTGGATGACGTGTTGGTGCTTGCTATTCTCTTATTGCCTGTTTTGTGAGTATGGTGTTGCTATATGTGTTATAAAGATTGCTATTTTATTTTCGAGTGATGTGTCCGCACCTAAAACCTTTTCTGAGACTTCTCTATCTCTCTTGCCTGCCATTTGGCCTACCCTTCTATCCCCACCATTGCACCAGGCGAGGAGTCCTACTGCTTATGAAGTATCGATAAGGTTAAAGCATCCATAAATTGCTGCGAGCCAACGGCCGATCGTTGTCAAGATTGGAGTTGGATACGAACTTCCAACTGTCGTTTACGAAACTCGTTGAGGTGCTGCCACTACATTCTTAACGATTTGACCGACGTTCTATCATGGTTATTATTGAAGCCGAGTACATGCGTGTTCTTGGTGAGCTGTAGAATGTCAAATACGAGGAGGTCATGACCGAATAAGTTACCCACTTGTTCGAACATTCACTGAATTGGGATCTGGGGACATCACTCTTCTAAGGGGAAGGGGATGTGACAACCGGTCCCGTTTCAGGCCTTCTCTCATTGACTTTAGTTGTTGCGTGCATGTATTGTCATCCCCTTTATTACACTTAGGCACATTGGACGTCACGGTAGTGTCACGTCATCGTGTTAGTTATAGGAAGTCGTTGAGAGTAATGGTGATGGAGGATTAGTTTAAGCTTCGGGGACGAAGCTTTGTTTTAAGGGAGATGTGATGTAATACCCCGTAATTTTGGGGGTATTTTTAGGAGATTATTGAATATTTTGGGTCATTAATAGGATACATAAAAAAATAGTTTTCATAATTTTAGGTGTTACATATATTATTATTTTTATACATATATAATTAAGTTAATAAAAATAATATATTTGTAATTTTTTTTTATATATTGTTTTTAGTAAAAGTTATAAAATTAGATAAGTTTTTAGTTATTAAAAGTTGTGGGTCGTATAACATTTTTAACGTGTCCAAAAACGTCACGTTTTAGTTGTTTTGTTTACGTGTCAACCACCGCGTGACCAGTGCTCCGAGCCACACCGTATTTTTTCTCTAGTCATCTCCTTCATTAAACCGGAGACTTTTCTTATCCTCGTCCCCGAATCCCTCGCCGGCCACCTCTTCTCCGCCTCCAACTACAACACCACCACCAATACAACCAAAATTTCGTCCCCAATTCATTCACAATCCACCAAAGACCTAAGATTTCTCTCCAAGAAATTAATTTTGCCCAAATTCATGACTCAATTCGAACCCGAAATCCTTATTGTCGGTTTCCTCTTCCCGGTCAAACTCTATTCACGAAGGATATAAAAACCCACCTGAGAATGCCCTTTATCTCACACCAAACTCACCCTCTCAAGCTCTCTCTTCAGCTCTCCCTTCGCTGCCCTTTTTCACCGAAGAGAACCCCAGCCGAGAAAACCCGGCCGAGCCTGACTCCGACGAAGGAACCAAGCGCCGGCAGTCTCAGTCCATCCCGGGGACCTCTCTGCCACTCCTCCCGACACCTCTCTGTGCCTCCAAAGAGCTGCAGCAGCAGCAGGTGCCGCCAAGAGTCACCATCGCCGCGAGCTTTCCCGATCGGTAATGCCTTTCTTCGTTTTCTTTATCTACATATGTGTGGGTCTTTTTGTGTGTGCCTAATCTAGTGTGTGTGTGTATTGTGCGAGTGTGTGGTGTCGAGGAGGAGTGATGAAGTAGGAACATATAAGTTTTGGGTCTGATGTGTGTGGTCTGGTGGTAGGAAAATTGATAGTAGTAGTAGTATAGCATACTACAATGATAGTAATAGTAGTATATTAAAATATTATTGTAATAGGAGTAGTACTTATCTAGTGTCTGATTGTAAGGTATAGGAGTATTATTACCTTCTATTTTTTTAATTATTCATTTATTTTGTATTATATATATGTATCATATTTTGGAGTTTCTGATTTCAAAAGTAATATGACGTTTGTCATAAATTATAACTTTTCGGGTCAACCCATTTTAGAGAAGAATACACAAACTTTTATAAATTTTAATATTGGTATTTTGTTTAATTTTAATTTTTTTATAAAATACATCTAGTTTCATAAATTGAGTATTATTTCTAGAGTACTAAACAAAAGTTTCTTTAGCTTAACTTTATTTTTATAAGCAACTATTTTCACTAAATCTAACTTTCTAACTTACGGTTATAGCTAATAAATTATATTTCAGTTTTGGGAGACTAGTGGGGTTACGCTTGCATTGCATATAGGGCATTCTGAGTATTACTTCCGTGGTAGCACTATATTGATTAGGAATAACTGTTGTTGTAGACGTCGAGTTCGTAGACGACGAATTTGTGGAGGATCTGTATTACTAGGACTGTGTTGCTTTCGTGTGACGAACTCTCTTTATTCCAGGTAAGTTCAGTCGTGCAACACCTTTAACAGTCAAAATGTGGTTTTCACGTGCGTAATTTCCGAAATTTTTCAACTGCTATATCTTTCAATACTCAAAATATATTACTGCTGGACCACATACGATTCGTGATTTGGAGAATGAGTTTATTCAGCCTTTTCAATCAAATATTGCTCTTGTGAAATTGTGAAAGAATATTGAACGATAAATGAATTGGGGCGATGAACAGAGGATGTGCGTGGAGGCTACGGCCGGGGACACACGTGAGTGATTCCCCTCGGGTGCTAATCCACACAAGATTACATACCCGGTCCCCGTGATTGACATATACCGCAATGATACGGTCACGGGGTTATATTAAGGCGTGAAAACTATTGAGTACTACTTATGCCTGTGTAGGTCTCTACGGTATAGGGGTGTCGACACTTAAGGTCTCATAGTTGTTTAGGGAGAACTGGGATCTGTGATATCCCAAGAAGTACCCTATTTATTGGATCGTGACCTCTCTGTGGACATATGTTACCCGCTGGGCTATAATATGCCTCAGCTAAACAAATGATTAATGTGTTGAGTCGTAATGGTTATAATTCATCTTGGTTATTCAAACATCTCTTGCTTTTACATCTTGTTTATATTTCGTGTTAGGCAAAACTCTTGCTTTACATGTTGTAGTTTGAGCTTACTCAGTTTTACTGATAAATGTTTTATGCGGTCAATTGTTGCTATTTCAAAACCCGCAGGTTACCAATAAGGTGGCGAACACGCACACATGAGCTGAAGGCTAGGATTTGCTGCTAGTAGAATTTCACATTTAGTTTGTCATTCATTTTGAAAAGGAACAATTGTCATTTGATTACTTTTAAAACTATTGCTGGAGGATTTCTCCGTTTTTTATCAAATAAATGCGATTTTGGATTATCGTTTCGTTGTGCTAGCAAGGAACCGACTACTTCGCTTGCTGCTTCTGCCTCGGTCCTGCTCATCACAACAATCCGCGCAACATTCCACTATGCGTTGTGGTTCCTGTGGTACCAGTTCCATTGTTTTTGTTGGCATTAGCTGGAGTATTGTTGGCATTCCTGTTCTGACCTCCAGTGGTTCCACCATTCCCTTGGTAGTTCTTCTGCTGTCCTTCATAGTTGTTGCCTCCATTTTTGTAATTGTTGCGGTTCCCATAGTTCCTGTTGTTGCCATTGAACTGTCGGTTCCCCTGGTAGTTCCCTCCTTGGTTCACCTGCTAATTTCAATTTGGGCGGGAACGGCACTCAAAAGCATGATGACCCCTCTTGCCACAGTTATTGCAATTGACTATGTTTCTTGCGCAATCCACTCTTGGGTGGTCCCGGCAGCATCTCTTGCAATAATAACGTCAAGGAGGCTCATCTCCATTGTTCTGCTTGTTGTCACGGTACTGACCATGGTTACCTCCTCCATTGTTTGGCTTAATCCTCTTGTACTGACCACCATTGTTATTTCTACTCTAGTTGCTACCATTACCTCCAACATTTTCAATCTTGCGCTTTCCACGATTCTCATTTTGCGCCTCTTGGATGCGCCAATTAGATGCAGCTCTATCATACGCCTCTTGAAGAGTGTCATATGTTCTGCACATTAAGTCTTTCTGCAGATGGAGTTGCATACCTGACATGACCTTTCTAACCGTGGTTGCCTCATCGGGCATAGGGTTTCATGAGAATCGGGCTAACTCCGTTAAATTTATGAAGTACTCGGTTACTGAACCACTTCCTAGCTTCAATTTCACGAACTCTGTGTACTTCTGACCTGGATATGAGATGGATAAAAGCGAGTGCGAAGAGCAGTCTGAAGAGCTCCCCAATTAAAGTTGGGTTGAGCTAAGAAAGCTTGACGCGTGTTCCTCCACCATATGTTTGCATCATTTTTCAGGTAGAACGCCGTGCAAACTACCTTGCGGTTGTCAGGGCACTCAACCAATTCAAGGATTTTGTCCATCTCATCAATCCAGTCTTCAAGTTCCACTGGGTCCTCATTGCCTGTGAAACTTCCAGGCTTCAAGTCAGTCACTTTTTTCGCCATGTTGGCTGTATTATGATCTCCATTGTTCATATTCTGAGCCATTTGAGTAAGTTGGTCAAAGAATTTCTCCATGTTGTTATTGTTGTTGTTGCCATTGGGACTTGACTACTTCTCCTGGTGTAGTATTGGTGTGATCTATTAGCCATAGTCCTACACTATAACCTATTGTATCATTCATATAATACTATGAAGTAAAACTAAAATGAAATTCATGATATATAATGAGAAACTAAGCAAGTAATATAACATTTGGTCATCAAACAATCAGTTATACATGCAATTTTCACATAGGCTCAACGCATCTTATTTCTCGTACTCCTTTGAAAATTAGAAAAGTGGTCGATCAGGCAAGAAAAAATTATGAAATTTTGTATGAAACATGATCTCTGAGTATCCTCTCATAATCAAGAAGAATCAACTCAAAATCAATTATATAACTCAAGTTATGCCAAGAATAGTAGAGCTGCTGTCACAGACTACCAAAACAGAAACTTCAACTTTACCATGTCTTAATCTGACTATATTTTTTTCAAAATGGGCTAGGGTTTCACCCAGATTTATCCCTATGTGTCTACTATTAACCATAAAAATTTGAGGTTCATCCAAAATCTGAAAGATAAGTAAACATCAAAGATATCACAGTAGGTTACTATGAAATTCTGCCATTGTACAATCAACTTTGGAAATTTGTATCTAAGAGCTTGTTTGGTATCCGTTTAAAAACAAGAAAAACAGTGGAAAAAAAACGTACCGAAAAAACATGTTTAAAAACAGAATCAAAAAACTGTTTGGTATCCGTTTAAAAACAGTGTTTAAAATCAAAAACACGTTTGGCAACATTACTAAATTTCAATGTTAATTTTCTTGAAAATCATTTTTACGTACAATACCGACATATATTTGATATTTGTTGCATCTAATCATAGTTGAAATGTCTTTAAACACCATTAGTATGAAAAAAATACCAAAAAAACACCACATTTGCTGTTTTTTTAAACAGCTGTTTTTCAGCATGTTTTTGTTTTTAAACAGGCAGAAAAACATGCATACCAAATGTGTTTAAAAAAACAACCCTGTTTTTAATCAAAATTGATTAAAAACAGGGATGCCAAACATGCACTAAGTCTCTAGGACTCATTTGAGTCTGAATTTTTTAGGGAATATACCTAAACATGTCTAATATATGGGAAATATTAAGAGAAAAATAGTTCGAAACTTAAGCACGTCTGCTACACCAAATAGTCATTGTTGCACATATACGAACATCACAAAACTCCCTGTTATCGCGTTCTAACTTTATGAACACTTTCTATGCACTAAGCAGCAATAACGAACACAATGCAACAAGATTTTTAAAAATAACGCAAATTTGTTAAATTCTAAAATGAATTCTCAAACATGAGTATTATTCTAGAAGCGAATTCATCCTACCAAGTCAAACTAATTAAAAACCATGTTTAAAATAAAACTAACAAAAAATTTAAGGGTTCTTACTTGCGAAAAGAAAAAGATAAGATATCATAATGGTTTCGTGGTGGTGAAGGGGTAAGAGATGAGTATTGTGGTGAGTTGGGATAGTTGGAGTCGGTTGGGTCCATATCATCTTCGCCATCTTCCTTAATTATTTCCCATACTTTGTGCACCTTCCTTGCTATCTCTCTCTTGTCCATCCTCTCGAGTTTCCTCAGCACGTGTCCTGCTTCTTGCTTAACTTCCGCATCCATGGTTGTTATCTTCTCTAAGCGTTCCAAAAGAGTAGGTGGATCTATCATGTAGTCTCCATACATGTGATGTATGTATTTGGAGGTATTAGGCACTTCCTCGCCCCAGGCATTATAGGTTATTAGATCGTTGAAATCGTCCTTTATCTCCTTCCAGGGTGTCAACCTTGGTAATCCATTGAGTATGTAGTGGTATATACTCAACGGGATAGCGAAAGGTCCCCCGTACCTTTTGTTCTAAGTGATGCATAGATTTTCGGTGTAGGCACAATATTTCTTCAAGGTTTCTAGGCCTGGATGGTATATCACGCCATGTGGATGGTAGGCTCCAGTGAGATCTTCAGGGTGAAGGATGGGCGGTCTAAGTCCTATGTGTGCAGTTAAATTGGAATATGTACTTCTTTTACAGGCATGTCTTCTTCTATGGGGTCTTCTTCAGGTTCATATTTTGGGCCTTCTTTCATCATTTGAAACTTTTCCTCGATCGTCTTGAGCTTCCAACGTAGGCGTTCGACTAAATTGTTGTTCTTGTTGTACTTTTCCTCATTGGGTATTCTTTATCCATCTTTGACAATGACTAGATCGGAATATTTTTCCTTCAGTTCCTTCAATTGGAAAGCATTTGGTAGTCCTCCAATTATGATGTCACATATCATCAATGGATTCCGGAAAATTGGGCCTCCATTAGCGTAGCTCCATTGATGGCATCAATCTGTGATACGCTCGCAGTAGTTGGAAATGGTTTCCTATCCTTCCAAGAACTTCAAATGATAGGGAGAGTCTCCAGGGCCAAAATTTGATGAAACATATTTGGGTTGGGCAGCCATCTAAAAAGAAAGGAAGAAGGTCTCGGCATTGTTCTATACCACGTATACTCTCATAATCTTAAAACAATAAAATTTAAGCAATAAAATACATATTGGGGTACAAACATATAACATAGAAATCAAGTAAACTACAAAATGTTAAACTATCCCATGACCCGGCTTGTTCAAATTTTAATTCTTTTCCCTATGTCAATTTTAAAATTTCCTACAGGTTTTAAATTTTCTTTTCGGATAATCTGGCTCTGATACCACCTGTAACACTCCCAAAACGTACAACCTGGAAGACCAGTTGTGCCACTCCGTACCCGAGGTTAAACTCGGAAACAGGGTCGTTTAATAATCAGAAGATCCAACAACATATCCATAAAACCATTAATATAACTTACTGAAAATTTAAGTGGTGTGCCACAAACATGGGCATTATCCAAATCAAGAATTTAAGGCTACTAAAAGAAGTTCTCATAAACTAAACGTGAATCTTGTAATTACTATGATGAGTTGCGTTTCCCCCATAAGCCATGCTTCCATCTAAACCTGTGGTGCAGAAAACAAAAGAAAACATTACTGTTCTAAAAGTCATCGGAAATACTGAGTAAATAAACACCAAGACATGTAAACAGATTATGAGGCAAGTTTTACATCAAACACAGCAGTTTAAAAATAAGGAATTAAAGTATAAGTATAAGTACGAAACCAAGTTTTCCTTTTTGCATTTCATGTGGGGAAACATTCTCAAACTCTTCTTCATTTGTCCAATTGGGACTATCAAATTAAACAATAAAGGTCCAAGTATTTAGAAACCATATTTAATCGTGTTGACACGGGGAAGAACCAACCATCACAAGCTACCAAGACCACAAGTGTCGATACCCCCTAAGACTTCTTGCGTCCAGAGAGGTAAGTACAAGGAGCAACTCGGGGCTGTTGCGGCCGAGTAAAATAAGATAAAATGGGTCGAGAGACTGTATTCAAAATCGACCAAACCCAAAATAAAATGTTCCCCGGCACAACTATTCCACATTACGTTATTACGTCTTATTAATATCTCATGTTCCACGTAATTGCTCAAAAAGAGTGCATCAAGTAAAAACCAACTCCCATCATGTATGCATGAAACACAGTTTGATACGTAATAGTAAAATATCGTGTAGACACGAAATAAGGAATGCGCTAGGCCTGGCATGTTTACTTACCTCAAACAAAAGCAATCACAACAATTCAGTCGTAATATTCTACGTAGCCTTCGTCAGAGAACTCGTTGCCTACAAATTTATAATACCCTAATCAACATATTGCTAACACGACAATAAGAAACACAAAGTTCTACATGTAATGTAATTGAAACCCCTCCTTAATTTCCCCCCTTATATATTAAGGTAAATAGCCACTTTTGTTTTTTAAAAATACTATTCATACAACTAATTCTTTAATATTACAACTACATAACTATAGTTATATTAATGTGTATAGCTTGCGAGGTAATAAATTCTTATTTTCTTGTAACCAAAGAAATTAATTAGATCTAACCCAAAGATATTATCTTACAAGAATTTAATTACAAAACTTCATAACCAATTTTAAGTAAGAGATAATAAGATTTTCCCAAGAGTTGGCAACTTAATCTAATTTATTTTCTTCTTCCAAAATACACTATAACCATATAATTTTTTTCCTCAACTCAACAATGGATTTTCAATGTACCCAACAACCCTCGATAAAGAATTAAAAGAAGATGGGTTGGAATTTACTGGAAAAAGAAAGGAAAGAGACGACGACGGTGGCGGCGTTGGTGGGCAGCTGCGGCGGTGGCTGGCACGGCGACGTTTTGGCAGCCCGTCGGGTAGGAGAGAGAGAGAAACAGAGAGAGAGGGAGAGAGAGAGAGAGAGAGAGAGAGAGAGAGAGAGAGAGAGCTTTGAGAGATTCTTGATTTGGTGTGAATTAAAATTGAGACTAAGTGGGTTTATATAGG
The DNA here is from genome assembly GCA_023055425.1 of Linanthus parryae. Taxonomy (NCBI): domain Eukaryota; kingdom Viridiplantae; phylum Streptophyta; class Magnoliopsida; order Ericales; family Polemoniaceae; genus Linanthus; species Linanthus parryae. The sequence goes on from JALGPY010000005.1 coordinate 78,304,189, forward strand.
CTTGATGGTAAGAATTTGTGGAAGGTTAGGATTTGACCTAGATTCCGTATCGGGACATAATTATGGGTGGAATTAGGTTTCTTGTTGCTAAAGTTTTTATCTTTGTCTAAGTAGTAGCTAATTGGAATTGAGTTTGATTGAAACAAGGAAACAAAATCATAAAATAGGAGAGTGAGAGGGGGAGACTTTCGGCCATGGTAGGAAAGAGAGAGAGAGAGAGAGAGAGAGAGAGAGAGAGAGAGAGAGAGAGAGATTCGGCCATGGAAGGAAACAAGGAAGAAGATGATGAAGTTTTGGCAAAAATATACTTTTCCCCCCACTGTTTTAGGTAAAAGACAACTACTACCCCTAGTTTTATTAAAAGACACTGAATAGTTTAAGTAAAATGCATAACACACCCAAGTTGTCAATAAGAATAAAACTAACTTCATAATAATGAAAACTAGCACCCAATACTTTATACTAATATCCTTTTGACACCCAATAATGTTATAAAATACTCATATCTATAAAATGGGGTATTTTATCCTTCACCTCTTAGAGAAAGCTTCATCCTCGAAGCTCAAACCAGCTTTTCAACACTTCACTAAGGTATAAGTTTCCATTCCATGGTATAACTACTAAATGTAAACCTAAGTTCATGCATAATGAGAAATGTTCTAAAAGGAGTTCTTAAAATGACGTAGTTAAAATCTGAAGTATTACAACTTACATTGGTGAGTTGGGGATTCTTCAGGCACAGATTCAGCAGAGGAAGGCAGTCGACCTCGGTGTGCGAGAACACACTGGCCGGATGGGAGCATAGTGATGCACCTCTGCTTGGGGCTGCTTGGAAATACGTTTTCTTCCCCACCCTTGGGGTGGTTGTAAGTATTTCTTTTCTTTGCTAAATTTTGTGTATCTTTTAATATATATATATATATATATATATATGTTTATCATAGCTCCATATCATCTACTGCCCTACGCATTTGAATCCTGAGTTCTCTTGCAAGACCTCTAAATTCGTTGAGGATAATGAAGCATTCAGTGTAGGGTGGTTTATCTGTCTACTAGCTGATAGTTGTCTTGCATAGCCAGTTACATGTAGGATGTTAGATTGTATTGCGAGTCAGTGTTGTGGTCTATGTTGAGTTTTTACTTATATTGTTGTATTGTCTATAGTTATTTAAATATTGTTTGCACTTTTACATAATTGAGTCTACTCACCAAAGAGTTGAGTTGTGTAGTGTCAAATTTATTTCATGTCGAAGCCTTGCATATAGAGTTAGGATATTATGAAAAATACAAAAAAAAATGAATGAAAAATAGAAAATCCATAAAAATTGCAAAAATTGAAAATTTGAGAAAAGTCATTTGAGAGAAGCATAGACTTGGTTGATTTAGTGAGATGCGAAAACTTCAGGCGTATGGTGTGAATTTTGACCGAGAGTGACATGTTTAGTTCCCCCTAGTATATATAGAGAGAATCTCATTACGGGAATGCCTACCTGTTTTAAAAACTGAACTGAATTTGAAAAGCTAAAGTGTGTGTTGTTTTTCTCTTACAATAGTTGAGATTGGTGTGAGCTAAAAAAGCTAAACGTTCATGTTGTCCGTCTTAGGTAGTCGACAGCCCGCCTTGTAGTGGCACACAGAACAGTTGTGCGAGGACATGTATAAGAGCACTCACTGCTTTTTAGATCTTACATTATAGGACCACTACATAACCCTAATTTATCCTTGGATTCATTGTTAGCCTCTATGAACTAGGGAGACGATTCTTGGCCTTCATCATATATCGTTTAGAATTACTTTTATAGAGCGTTACGAGGGAGCCGTAGTTGAGGGGGTTCGATGAGAGAGTGCTTCATTTCACATCTATGTGAGTCCTATTGTTCGTATGTTCTTCATTAGATATCTTTGAGGGGATGTGAGGGTGAGGGAGTTGGCTTGCGCACTACGGTGTGGCGGAGTTCCATGTCATTACACCTTGGACACAGTAGTGGAGAGCCTGAGTGTGTGACATCTAATCCGCACAAAATGGGGTTGGTTGAGCTTAATTGGTGGAGCGTGTTGGGTACCGAATTTTTATCATCTTGGTGTAGGAGGTTCGGTTGGATTAGGCACGTGACATATATTATCTAACTATTTGAGAGGGGGACATGACTGCATTCTAGTGTAGGGGTGTCGAAATTTGACTACAGACATAGAGATTGTGCTTTGATGACTCCACCCCCATACACGATTCGATTTGACATGTGCTTCATGGCATATTGTACTTCATTGAGTAGGGGGAGATGAATCTTTATTGTGATACTCATTCATCGGATTGGTTAGTTCATCCCCCTTACATATTTCTTTGGCTTGATTCTTGAAGGAGGACCAATATTTATTAGATTGTATTATACTGTATTGAGAGAAAGAAGAAGAAAAAATTGAAAAAAAAAAGAGAGAAAAAAAAAAGGATAGTAGTAGAGAAATAAAGTGTGCTTAATGGAAAACGAGTGGTAAAGTTTCTAGTTCCAGAGTGAAGATTGATTGACTTTCGCACATTATTTGCTTTGATTGCAAGATTGACATGGTACCGGGGTTTGAGGGGATTGAGGGCCGGAGTCGGTGAGATACGGGTTGTGGATTCCTATCATCATGGTGAGGGTGTGTGAGATATCTGGTTTGGTGAGCTTATGTGACGCTTTAGGATTTTTTATTTTTTTGCTTCATACAAGTTATATCCTTTTTGTCCTTAAGCCTCATCATATTTGACCGTTAGCGGAATAGGAGTTCGGACTATGAATGTGGCTTAGCCTTGGTTAGCCTCTTATTTACCGGAACACATGAAGAGGTAGTTTATTCTTGGTAGTAAAGTTAAGCTTTCTCTACTAACTATGGGGAATTAGTTGTTGTCAAATTTAGTTGCAATTCACACCTCTTGTTTAACTTTTTCATTACTCCAGGAGCACCGGTCTTATGTGGATTGAAATTTCCTAATCTTACAAAATGATTGTAAATTTTGATATTTTTTATAAGATCGAGTCTATAATTTCATTTGCATCATCTTGCTGCATTAATAGTGTCTTGAGTCATGTTAGAGTCGTTTGAGTCTGTTTGGCTATTAAACAGTCAGATGCAGTAGATGAGACTTTGCTCGGGACGTGCAAATGGCATGTGTGGGGGTATTTGATAAATTCTTAATAAGAGTTATCCTACTTACATATTACATTGTCATTTGTTTGCGTTTCCATGCAAACTGACGAGATTTGAGCCAAAATATGAAGAAAATGCACTTTTAGATGTTTTTGAGCTTTAAAGTACAATTCGGGTGTTTCTTAATGGTTTTGAGTATGATTTTGCTAATTTAACACATTTGAACTTCGTGGTAGTATTCGTATTGTTTCTTGACACGAATTACGCATGTGGGAATCAAGTGGAAAGGAGAAACAAGCGTCTGAATAAAAGAGAAAGGCGATTTGGCGCGTTTTGGATGTTTTCGCCAAATTTGGACAATAATTGAGAAAAATGAGAATTACCGGATGGGTGAATTCTACGTCACAAAAGGCATCTAAAGGTGCAAAAATCACATTCATCGGAGTTTGGGATCAAAATCCGTGTCCTTATTTGCTTTTCAAAAAGCTTAGTTGCTTTTCCAGGATGTTTTAGAGCGAATTAAGGATGTTTTAGAGGATATTTTGAGTTCTCCAATGAATATGGAAGTGAGACCGGTGGCAATTGAAAGTACACTCGAAGAGCTTTCCAATGGCAGGTCACGGAGCTAAAACGGAAGTCGGACGAGAAAGTTATGGCACGGAGAAAGTTAGAAAAAAAACAAAAAAAAGCCAAGTGTGCACTAGGTTGCATGACCTAGACAAGTAGGTCGCACGACCTAGTGGTCAGAGGACAGAATTCAGAAGATTTTGGAACTAGGTCGCACGACCTGTTTCAGAGGTCGCACAACCTAGTGGAGGGCTGAAAATTTTGTAAGTGTTGGCACTAAGTCGCACGACCTAGTCAAGTAGGTCGCACGACCTAGTGCGTGTAGAATATTTTTTTGGAAACTTTTGGGAAATTATTGTAATTACTTCTAACTATTCTCAAACACTTGGTAAACGTACTTAGACATTGTTAGGACTTATTTTGGCCAGTCAGACATTACGTAAGGTGTTAGCTGAGGATTGTGCTTGGATCTCGGAGATTCTTCGTTTGATTTCTAAACTCCTTCTTTTCTTTAGATTTTGGTGGATGATCATTAAACATTGTATTTTGATCATGTCAACTAGTAGGTAAACTCTTATTGATGGGAATTCTCGTGTGGTAGCTAGGGTTTTGGTATGAACTCGATGTTTTGAGATTGTGATTCACGTTTTGAACTTAATTAAGCATGTTTTTCTATTATTATGAATAGTTTATGTTAAATCTCCGTCTTTCTTACGCGTAGCTAACATAGGATTGACCTTAATTGGGATTCACGCGGTAACTCCGTGATTCCTAGTCGGTAAATTGAACTATTCACCTAATTGTATCACTACTTGGTAACTCGGTAGTGTTGGTTACGATCGTAAAGTAGAATAATGAACGTAATGCATGCTTAAAATTGGCTTAGACTTGGTAACTTGGTTTAAATTGATTTTATCCATAGACAACTTGTTTGGTAACTCGGTGAGTTGTGTAATGCTTGATTAGTAATAGAATACATGTATGTGTTTCATGAATCAAAACATAATTCAAATCATCCCTAGTGAACCTAGAGAGAATTCCCAGTATTTTTCACTTTTATTAATAAGATTATAAAGCATTCTTTGTTTATCGTGACTCAATTCACTCAGTTAATTGAGAATATTGTTCCTTCCAGTTTAGTAGAATTAGTCAAACAAACAACATGTTGTGCCCACATAAGGTTGAGAAAGATTATCTAAATTACACGAAGTCTCTTGGTTTCGACAACCCGGGTTACTGGTTTATTACTACACCGACAAATGTACACTTGCAATCGGAGCGTGTCAAATTGTCACTGGATTCCTTATCTCACTAACATCTATGCACAACTTACATAATAACAAACACATAAAGTAGAAGAATATATGTATCCCTGCACATGTGTTTGAAATTTGTGTACTTTTCCGCTGAGTTCTGCAATGCTGAAATATATCAAATAGGCAAATCTAAGATCCTCGGATACACACCCGACATGACACATGCACCGGAGTCCAAGTAACGTAGGTGTCCATATACATTTCGTTATGAAGGGAGCATAGTTGAATTATTCGACAAAAGAGGGACCAAAGTATATTTTCACCTAAACTTGAGGGAGGTTATTGTCTTTTTCCCAATTAAATTTTGTGTTTACCTTAACAATTCTTGGGGGACATAAAGTTGACAAGATAAGTATGGTGACGAATTAAATTTTTCTTAAATATAAATTGCATATCTTCATCTTCATGGATTTGCTTGGTTTATTGGTGGAGATTGGAATTTAGATGGAAATGATGATTTGGTGAAGGAGTTGGGCTATAGTAGGAAAAACTTAATATTTTTGATCTTGAACACCAATGAGATGGGTTGGGTCAGATTTTTTATCGGTTTTTCGGTTTTGAAGTCTCAATTGTGGCGTTTGTTCGATTATGCGGGTTTGCGTTATTGATGAAGGCAACGGTGGTGTTTTCATTGGAATTAATGGAGGATGGTATTGGTCGTGTTGGTGCTGGAAGAGAAGAAGAAGACACGTACTAGACTTTCTACATGATATGGTTATCGCAAAACTTATTTTCAATAATGGACCCCACCCCAAACTAGCGGTGTCATACTCGAGGGCTGCAAGTGTGCTCAACTTTGGCACTCAGTCGGTTCAAGTTTTTTTATCGAAACAAAAAGGGAGAAAGTGAGTTTGTGTCAAACCTGAGGGGGTGAAAATGTCTTTTACCTACAGAACAAATAAATGAAGTGTGCTCTCAATTGTATTATGAGATTACTACACCATTGGACATTGGGTTTGATAGCCTGATGCTACTAGAAAATTACTTATACATCCATATTTGTAGAGTGAAGTTTCTCTTACATTGCTCATTTTTTCTTCAGTGCATATTCCACACTTTGACTTTTACACAAGGTTATTTGTCTTTTACATTTTTTGTAAAAATGAGTCTGGGAAACAGGAGAAGAGGATGCAGTTTGCCTTCTGAGAAGTTAGATGGATAGTATTATATTGCTTAATAAGACTTTCCTTTGGAAACAGTTACTCTTTTTGAATCCAGACTATGTCAAAAATAAAATAAGAATTCGTAGTACCTACAAGTAAAATCCCATTTGTTTTTCAATGATTCTCTCGTTGGGCATCACCAGCAAGTAGTTATAACTACAAGTAAAACCCGATTTTCGCGAGCGCCATGTGAAGATTCGGGAAGAACGATGAGAAGAGGCTGGTAAATACCATTTTCATGTACTTACATTTTAAATATTTCTTTTCAGTGACATATTCTTTGTTGATATAGCGGTAGCGCCTTGTATTCCCATTCTTGTCAGTGATGTGTCGATAGACAACTCTGCCGTATAGGAGACGGCCAAACGGAGTGGGCTCGAACCTTACCACTCGCGGACGTGTCGTTGTTATTGAACACTCTTCTCAAAGGTCCAAACTCTGGGATGGAAGCTTTCTATGCTTCCTCGTTTGGAATAGTATTTATTGCAAATTCCATCTCCTTTTTAGTTGGATGATTGCCTTTGAGGTTGCTGTAGTATAGCCATAGTGTTTCACAATAGGTATACCTCCTGTAAGGTGATAACAAAACGGGGTTGGTACGGACTAACCATGTCACTTCGTCATCCCGATTCTCCACTTTACCCCATTTATCTAAATTCAGGAGGTTGTGATGCCGACAGTAGTAATTCTCCTCTTGTGTTGCCCTGAACCTCACATATGGAATATCATGATGGGTGAGGTAAATATCTTTCTCCATTTGATATAGTAAATAATATATAAATTTGTCAAATCGTCCAAAGTAAAACCATCATAAACTCTATTATAAGAACATAAGGCAACCTTAGATCAAGGACTAACATTAAGGCTTCTATCTAGAACGTAGGATACTTTCTCATTCACTACAATATTTCGCTCTTTTGATGCCTTGATCTTCACATTGTACTATTCTAGAACATATAATGTTGTTGTTGATTTATGAAAAAATGAGCAATTCATGAGGGTTATATATGGTGTCAATTTTGACTTTTTCAAAGGTTCCGGTTCTTTTCTCAGCGAAGGATATGTAAGCTTGTATGTTGAAAGTTTCTACCGCTTTGTAAGCTTAACCAACATATCTTAGGTTTTATACTACAGAAGATAGAGCCGCGACAACATATTTTAGGCTTTATACTTGAACATTCATAATCGGTATATGAACCGAAGACTGTTGTTTAAATAATTTATAAGAATATTTATAGGTAGATGGGGAATGAATATTCCAAGCATCATTCCTTTCAAAAACTTCTTCCACCAAAGTATCTAGGGCTTTCTGTGCAACATTAAACATAAGTACATCTCTAGAATTCTCCTACTACATACAAAACTTGGAAAAAATAAAAACTTAGGCCACTTATAACATAATAGACCCACTAGTTAATTAAATAATTTGGGTTAGGAATATGTCTTCAAGTAAGTCTCCAAGTCTCCTATAGAGTCTCCAATGGAGTGTCTTAGTGTAGTAAATAGTATCTAGTTGTTGTACCTCTTCTTATTTTTCTCAAGAAAAAACAATTGTGTTCTTCCACATATTGTTTTTATTCTCTTTCTAAGTATTCCACTGAAATAACATGTTGTTTATTATAGGGTTAAAATAGTATTTTTTATCTTTTGAGGGAGTTATTGTTAATTAACTAGAAGTTGAACACTTTTGGAGAAGTATATAAAATTAGTTTAGACTAAATTGAATTAGTTTAGTTTCCAATGAGATTTTTCTAGAAACCCCTAAGTTCTTTTCCTAGTCCTATTCTTTTTCCTTTTCCTTCCATTTTATTTCTTTTCTTTTCCTTCTACATGTGCCCTACTCTCTCTCGCTCGCTCTCTCGTGCTCTCGGGTCCGACGCCACCAAGCCGTCGTCGGCGGCCTCCTCACTCTCTCTTTCTCTTTTCTTTGGTGAGTTCTTTATCTCATGTTCTCTTGATCTTGATCTCAAACCCTCAATCTCTCTAATTCTCTACGATGATCACAATCAAGGGATTCTTACCCAAGTTATTATGTTATGACGTTTGATTTCAGTTACACCGTTAATGTCTTGTTACAGTATGTGAATCAGAATCCTAGTTCAATTCTACATCTTACTATTTCAATTTTCAGGTTAGTATTGTTCGTTTCATCATTCATGGATCCATAGGATCAATATCCAATTGTTAGTACTCATTATGTTCATAGGTTTTGGGCAAAACTCTAGCTTAAGAAGGGGTGTTTAATTAATTGTAATGGATGATTTGGTAACCTTAATATGTGGGTAATAAATTGTGTTAAGAGTGGATAATCTTTGTACTTTGAAGTTGGATGGAAGACCGAATCACTAACTAGATGTTTAAGGTATTAGATTACGTATAAAAGCCGAATTTTGGAATTAACAGCGAGTAAGAGGTGCTGTATTTGGAAAAATTTGTGGCTAATAAGTTTGAAAAGAGCATAACTTGTATTCCGGGATGCGTAATTCGATTCGTTTGATGCTAGACTTATTTTTCAGAATATTTTGGATCTAATGACTCTATTTTTGGGTTGAGATATGTTTGGGAAGTTTGAATAATAAATTAGTGGAGATATAATAGGTTATGTACATATAAAGTTATGGAATTTTTGGAACAAAGTTTGGGTTGTGTTTCAGAGTAAGGATTAAGGGGTGATCTTGAGACTTAAAAACAACTTTGTAGGTCAATATCTTGTTAAGAAATCGTTGTTTAATTTCTTTTATTATTATGTTTTGATTAGTGCATTATTAATTTGTATGAGACGTTTTCGTTGACGAAGGATACGTCGAGTACTACTAGGAAGTAATTTGCTTGTGCTAGTGATTCAATGTGAGTTGATATGCCAAGCGTTGAGCCTTATCTTCTTTCGTGTCTACACGAGTTTTTATTATAATAATTTTCATGTTTTACATGTTTTACTTGAAAGTTGATTTGACTTAAAGTTTTCTTTTGAACAACCACATGGAAAATGTATGAATGCGTAATGACGTAAAGTGGAAAGAGTTATACGGAGATAAATAACAGACATATGTATGTTTTGGCATATGGTCACTCGAATGATTTTTATTGTCGTGCTGGCTACGGTCACTCGACTTTTATAAAATACTCGGTCGTTAATGAGCCCCGAGTCGCTCATAGTACTCACATCTCTGGCAGCAAGTAGTCTTTGGGGGGTGTCGACACTTGAGGTCTAGGTTGCTAGTTTATAGAGATGTTTGTTACTCCTCTTCGTGCAACAAAGTATAACAATGTACAACAAAATATTTTGTTTAAGGATGGATTATTTTCCTGAAAAGGATAAAGTGAGACTTGGAAGAAATTGTTTGGCAAGTATAAAGGAAGAAAAAGAAACGGTTCGTTAACTTGAGAAGTTTATAGAGTTGCTTTATTTTAAATACTCTTACTATTTCTTTTAAATAATGATTTACTTGTCTATTCGTGTTTACATGCTTGGGTATATCTCACTTAGTATTTGTTGTTGATTTTTAAACTGTGGTGTCTTTGTTTTCTTTCTACATCACAGATTTCGGTTATGGAAGCATGATCTAGCTTGTGAACGTTTCACTTCATTTTGTTTAGTAATAATCACACAAACGATTAGATGTTCACTTTATTTTGGTAACGGTTTTATTCCCGTGTTTGTGACACTCATGTTGAATAATTTACATTTAACTATTTCATTAATTGTAGATTGGTAGTTGGTTTGATGTTCGCATTTAAATGTCCTTGCACTGTGGGTGTAATTCTCGAGTGCGAAGTCGCACCTTTCAAATTCCCAGGGGTTGGAATTTGGGGGTGTTACAACTACTCTCATCTTCCACTAAATTAACCTACTAATCTTTTCCTACTTCGAGCAAAGTGGTATCAGAGCCTATTGATCTTAGATCATCATTCGAAATATGACAATGTTATTATTTTACGAGAAGTTAGCCTCTGCTAATTTTCTAAGAGCAAAGTCTTACATCACCGTGTATTCCCTTCAATGTGGAGTCCTGAATTTATTCGTTATTGAGCTGGAATGTATGACCAAGATTGTTTGATAAAAGAAGAAAGCAAGGGCATTGGCAGTTTTGCAAAGAGCCATCTACCTTGAAGTACTACAAGACGTTGGAGATACAAAGTCTCAAAATGAGTTATAGAGGAAACTTAACCCCATTGTGTCAAGTAAGATAAAGAAGGATGTTTCCGCGTGGAGTTTTGATTTCATAGAAATTAACATGCATTTGCAGCCCACTACCTAACTCGTGGAGTTTGTAATTACCTATTATACCGGAGAAATTTACTTATCCTAATCAAATTAGGGTTTTTGGTAGAACAAGAAACTAACGAAACAAATTAACCAATTAGATAAGAAATTTGGATTTTTTTGTTTCGAGGAATCTGAACCGGAGGTAAGAAATCCTGAAAGTAAATTTAGATTTAGAACTTACAAAAATACGAGAAGCAGCCGAAAGGTATATCAGAGACGAGACGAAGTCTCACAAGGCAAAGATGGCGGCGATTGGATGGAAATGGCGGCTGGATTATGCATGCTAGGGTTCATGTACATGCCGTTGTCGTCGTTGTAGGTAGGAAAAAATGTCGAAGTAGCCTATATTTCGGTCGTAAGAGATGGTGAAAATTGTGGAATTTTGACTAGTTAATAGAATTAGCGAAAACTTGGGAGTTTTGGTCTCGTTTAGTATGCCGTTGAAAAATATTCAATTTTTATCAATTTTTTTTTATCAAGTTTGGGACATGTTATAGTAGAATTTTTATTACTATATTATATTAGGTTAATATTTAGTTTAACTAACTAGCTTCTTTTTTTAAAGTAAAATAGTAAAGCTTTAGTGTCAAAATGAGTCGGCTAGGAGTCTCGTCTTGTTGGACTTGCATTAATTTTTCTAAGTATTTAAAGTGAATATTAGGGTCTCCAAATTATTCGTAACTTACTATTTCACATTTTTTACCATTTGTATAAGTTATATTAGAACATTTTTTCTTAAATTTAAATATAATAAATCGTCTAGGCATTGAGAATTTGTTCTGTCTCATGGAAATGAAATAGACCATAAACCCTAGACCGAGCATCACTCGCATGTCATATAGGGTAGTAAATTTACCCTTAGTGGTGTATGGCGATATGAACTAGAAATTTGTAATTTGTAGGAGATGGCTTCATAGACAAGGGTTACATCTATCCTTAGGGCTTCTACTTGTCATTCACTATTTGGTTTGAGGTGAGTAAATATATCAGGCCTAGCGTTCATATGTTTCCTTCGGGGGAAAAATGTGTCACAGGAGCTATACCTTGTCTTTCAATGAATTTCTGCTTTCCCATGCTTTATATGGGATTCAGTTGCTTGTTTCGAAAATTCTTTCTGAAACTCTAACATGAAAATTTAAGAATACATAATAATGTGAAGTGAAATAGTTGTACGGGAGTTGTGATGGATTATTTGTTATGGTTGTGGTCGTCGGTTAGCTGCGGTTAACTCAGACTCTTATTTTGGGTCTGACTGATGGTTGCGGTCACATACACTCAACTCGACCGCAGTTTGTCCCAAGTTGCTTCTATTATTCATCTTTCTGGGCGCAAGAAATCTTAAGAGGGTGTCGATACTTCAAGTCCATGTTGCTAGTGATGGGATGCATTATGGATTGGTATTTCCCCGTATAAACTAAATAATAATGTGAATATTTTGGATGTGATTTCCTATTAATTGAAAATGTATAATATCTTGTTGAAAATCCGTGATTTGGGACATTCTCTATGAATTGGGAATATCCCTTTGTTATAATGGACAAATAATGGAAAAATAAAAGCTTGATGTTCTTCACAAGTGTGCTTGCAAATTTTACTTCTGATGTGAAAAAGTTGGAATTAACTCACGTTAAATTATGTTTTTTTCTTAAAGCATGCCTCATAATCATTTGACATGCTTGGGTGTTTACTCGCTCAGTATTTCTTGGTGGCTTTAGAAACTGTCGCGTTCTTTTATGTTTTTATCCATCACATGTTTAGATGATGAGGCTGGGCTTCACGGGAGAGCGTCATGGGTCTCTTTCTAGTATTATCACATTTGTATAATTAAACTATTGTAGTTTTCTCACTTCTGAATGTTAGTTAAAGCCCATGTTTGAGGCACTGGGATTGGAATTTTGAAGTTGTAATAATTAACTTTGTTAAAAGTTTGGTTTTGTTTGTTTTGATTTCCACCTTTAAATGTCGTTGTATTCGAGGCTATCTCGGGTACGAAGTAACACCGTCACTGGCTTCCGATGTGGAAATTTGATGGTGTTACACTATAGTGTTCATAAAGTCTCAATATATTAAATCCATGACGTCTAGAACTACATTCGAGAAATAGTTAGTATCCATAGAAGTATCAAAGTATAAAATAATCTCAAATCGAATCTTACTTATACAACCTAGTCCAAATCTTTTTTCATGAATTGATACCGCGTAGAAACAGATTTGACGTCTTCAACACTTTCTGCTTCATGACCAAATTCTTCAAGACTGAAAGTACATTCCTCTTACTGGACTTACTGAATGACAAGCAGAAAGAGGAGAAGAAATGGTGGTGGACTTCATTAAAAGGTTCTAGAAGAAGACCATCTACTACGATGGTAACCAATTCGAGAAGGAATTGGTGAATGTGCTGTGAAGAAGGCAGTTTTGGCAGGGTACCTTTTACAACCAATTGAATCTGAATTCAGGAGAATCTACTTTGAACATGTGCTAGAGTAGAAAATAAAATGTCAACTATGCTCAAGGGGACCAACGCCATGAAAGTGAACATACGTAGGCAGTGTGTAAGAAAGGAGCTTGCTTAGCCAGACGTGAAAAGATTCTGAAGATTGCAGAGATTGGAGAGTAGAAATTCCCTGCTAATTATTGAGGAAATATCGGTGCCTAATTACCAAGGAGTTAGTGGCATATTACACTGAGCTCCCACATGATAAGGCTTCGACTGAGCTCCCAAGGTTAGTTGGGTCACGCTGAGCTCTTACAAGATAAGGCCAGCGCTGAGTTCCAAATGGGATAAGGCTGTCGTAAACCTTCGGGTTTGCATGATAGCTACGTTGAGCTCCAAACTATAAGGTTTAGCTGGTGGCACTAGCTAGAGAGACCTAGTTCGGGTTGGGACTTTGGAATGACGAGTCCTAGTTCGATTTACCTTTATACTTTATACAGTAAATTCACTCGAAATCCACATTCAAGCTAAAATGCAACAAGTGTGCCATACGAAGGCTTTTTAGGCTTAAATTCAAACATTTCTAGGCAGTTTCGGCTCTAATCAACTTAACGGAAACTCCTAAATGAAAGTTATCAACAAAAAATTGAATCTGAATTCGGGAGAATATACTTTGAACATGTGCCTAGAGTAGAAAACAAAATGCCATATGCTCTGGCCACACCGGGATAGAGGTGCAAATTCGGTTCGGTTCAACCGAGAACCGAATCGAAACCGAAGGCATTGAACCGGCCCGGTGAGACCGAGAACCGAACCGGCGAACATAGGAACCGAACCGACCCGGACCCGGTAGTATACCGGGTACGGTTCGGTTTGTGCATCGAGCGGAACCGGAACCGGACCCGAAACCGGAACCGGAACCGGTCCGGAACCGAAGCAACGGTAACTTTTTTTAAAATTTCGACCGTTTTGAAGTGTCACATCATGCCCGTGACCGTTTGGCACTAACGGGCTGATTTTTTTTTTTGACTTTTTTTTTTTACAATTACCCCCCCCCCCTTCCTCCCTTCATCACCTATAAAGACCCCATCACTTCCACAATTTTTTTCACACTTCCTCATCAAACACTCATCATATTTCTCACAATTCTTCACTCTCAATTCATCATACTCTCTCAAATTTCTTCATCTTTACTCTCTCAAAATCCTTATACACCCTCAAAGTTACAAAAATCCTCCAACTTCCTTTAGTTCTCGTTCTCGACGGCTAAGTTCTCATCTTCAACATTCGACAAGCAACGTTCTTCAATCTTCGACAAACAACGCATATTCAATCTTCGACGTTTCGCTTCACCTCCAAGAATTATTCTTGGAGTTTGTAAGTTTTATTTTTTGTTGTTTGCTATTTGATTGTGTTATTATTTGTGCTTTATTTGTAAAACTTTATTTTTTTTCATCAAATTTCTATAAGAAAAAAATGGCTTCTTCATCTCATGTAAATGTTGATGACCAAAACAACCAATGCGTACCCATAATCGACGACATGACTATTGATGATCAAATGGACATTTTATTTTGCGATGGTCCCGCTAATGATTTTGACGGTATAGAGGAAAATGATCCGAATTTAGGTCGTAATAAAAGAACACGTAAGGTGGAAAAAAAAAAAAAAAAAAAAAAAAAAAAAAACGTTTGGGAACATATGGATAAAATACCCGATGGCTTAGACGACAAAGGTAAACAAAAAATTATGGCTAAATGCAAACATTGTCAAAAAAGTTTTGTATTGGATGTAACTGGTGGATTAGGATCAATGAGAAAACATTTACAAAATGTACACGGACTTTTGAAAGATACACCCGCCGTAGGCGACACGATGCTCCAAACCTAACTAGGATTCGACGCACACGGCAACGTAGTTACTTTTGTCTACGATGAAAATAGGGAAATAAGAGCATTATCTCATTATATCACCGCCACCGAAAAACCTCTAAATATGACCGACGACGTAGAGTTTGACACATTAGTACAAACCGCTTTTTGCCCGAGTTATAAGCATATTAGTAGACACACTATTAGGAAAAATATAATGGAAATATATAGTGAGAGGAAAGCGGAAATTATGCAAACTTTTTTAAATTCTAATTTCACAGTTGCTTGCACTTCGGATATGTGGTCGGGTAGAAATAACAAATGATATATTTGCGTCACCGCACACTACATTGACACAAATTGGACTTTACAAAAACGTGTTATTGCATTTCAAGAATGTTCATATCCTCACAAAGGTGTAAACATGGGAGAAGCCATAATCGATGTTTTTGAAGAGTGGGTATTGATCAACGAATTACATCAATTACTTTTGACAATGCATCGGCATGTGATAGTGCGATAGATCATATTCAAACTTTGATACAAACACCATTTCGCGAAGAAATTGAACATGTTCGTTGTGTATGTCACATTATCAATTTAATTGTACAAGATGGTTTGAAACAACTAGATGAGCATGTTACTCCTATTCGTGATGCTATTCTCTTTATTGCGTCTTCAAACAAATGAAACAAACTTTTTGAGGATTATTGTGTTCGAATTGGCAAGAAAAAATAAGGTTTGGGGGAGAAGGTAGGACAAGATGGAACTCGACTTATTTGATGTTGAAAAGTGTTAAAGGTTATGAGACCACAATCACACTTAATGATTGGAAGGCCGCCAAGGTCTTAAGATATTTTCTTGAACCATTTTATAACGCAACTAATATTCTTTCGGGTGTTTATTATCCTACTACTAACAACGTTGTTCCACAACTAATGTTTTTAACTATGGCTTTTAAAGAGTATAGGGAGAATGAAATTTTATACGACGCAATTCACGACATGGAAGAAAAATTTCTCAAATATTTTGAAACGATCCCTATGATTTTTTTTTTGTCAAGTATTTTGGACCCAAGACAAAAGGATGCTTCCCTAGGTTTTATGCTAAACCAAATTTCGGAAAACATGACTACCGCGTATAGAGATGTAGTGATATCACCAACTATTGAACAAGTTAAACAAAAACTTAATGTTATGTATGATATATATGTTGCTAAATTTGGTGTTGGTGGTGCTCAAACATCATCGAGCGATCCGAAGGGTAAGGGTAAGGGTAAGAGTAAGAGTAAGTATGATATTGGTTCTTTATTTAAGAGTACACAAACCACACACACCGGGACGAGTTGCGTCTCGGAATTATTGTTTTTTCTCAACCAACATTATTTCTTAAATGTATCGGAGCAAGAAATAGAAAATGTAGATATACTTGATTGGTGGAAAAATTATGAAAGAACTTATCCAATTGTTTCTAAAATGGCACGTGATTTACTAACCCCTCCCGCTTCTACAGTCCCTTCCGAATCTACTTTTAGTGCAGGTAAACGAGTTTTGTCGGAGAAAAGATCGTGCCTGACCTCGGAGATATTGGAGGTACTCATATGCTCGAAGGATTGGAGCGACGACAACAACGCACACAAGACCAACACCCTTTGGACGTGGCCGTGACCGAACTTTACCAGGATTTGGGAATAGACCCGGACACTCCGCTAGATGTAGACGAATTGCCAAAGACAAGGCGTTGAAAAATGAAGACTATTATTGAGTATTTTTGTTCATTTCAATAAGTTTGTATTTAAGTTAGAAAAAATGCAAATGATTGTTAGTTAAGTGGGTGCCAACCTAGTTGGGATGTACTTAAACTATAGTGATGCTATTTTTTCTAACATTTGATGTTTTAATCAATAATACAAGTTTAGTTGTTTTTTTCAATATTTGTCAAATTTAATGTATTATAGATACTACTTAGTACTTACTAATACTACCAAAAATATTTGATGTTTTTTAATATAAAAATTTAATATTTAAGTACATTAAATTTGTACATTAAAAAATCAAATATTAATTAAGAACAATAAAGGAACCCTAACCCTAACCTTAGTTTTATTAATGAACACTAAGCCTAATTTTATTAATTAATACTACAACAATTACTATCACCACAAACAAATCAAAAAAATAAATAAATAAATATATATATATATATATATATACACACGGACCGGTTCATAACCGGAACCGAACCGAAACCGAACCCGTGAACCAACCGGTTCCGGTTCACGGTTCCGGTTCGGTTCCAGCTGAACAAATGTAACCGGTTCCGGTTCAACCGAACCGAAACCTAATGTGTAACCGTGTAACCGAACCGAAACCGACCGGTTTTGGCTACAACCGGTTCGGTTCCGGTTCGGTTGAACCGAAATCGCACCCCTGCACCGGGACTCAAGGGGACCAATGCCATGAGAGTGTACATACGCTGGCCCAATGTGTCAGAAAGCACTTGCTTAGTGATATCTGCTAAGGGCATGAAGATTGCTGAAATTGTAGAGGTGATATTCTTGCCAATTACTAAGGAAAGATCGGCGACTAATAGCCAACGACATACTCCACTGAGCTCCCACAGGATAAGACTTCTGCTGCTCTGCCAAAGCTAGTTGGGCCAAGCTGGGCTCTCACAAGATAAGGCCAAGGCTGAGCTCCAAATGGGATAAGGCTGTCGTAAACCTTGGGATTTACATGATAGCTACCCTGAGCTGCAAAGTATAAGGTTTAACTTGTGGTACTAGCTAGACTGAGCTCCAAAGTTGATCAGGCTATTTGGGGGAACTTTGGACTGACGAGTCCTAGTTCTATTTACCTTTATACTTTGTAGCAAGATTGGGTCGTCCTGTCCTTTCAAACAAGATGGATTTGGGTGTGCTTAACAAGATTGGTTGGTATGGTAATTATTACAAGTTAACGGCAAACTGCTAGCTAAAACTTCGGTTTAAAAAGGGTAAAGGGAGCACACACATATACGGGGTGTGCCCTTCATTTTTGGCTGATACTTTAGCTATATCATCTGCTGCACTCTGAGTACATAGCATGCTTACGGGTGTAATTGTGCATGCTTGCTACATGTGCCTGATTACAATTTCGCAATAGGAATATGATTTCACAACGAGTGAGCAAATTAGTAAATGTTGCTCCTAGACAAGCTATGTTCAACGAAAAGTTCCAATCCCGACTCTGTAGCACAATTTCAAAATTCAGCCATTCAACGGACATTATCAGTTCACATGATCATGTTCAAATTAAATCAATTTATGCTGCCTAATTGACCCAACAAAATATTTTTTACCAAATTCACGACCAGTAACATGCTCAAAATGAATCAAATCTGAACCATAAAGCACTGGAACTGACCCATTTATCTGAAACATAAATGCTCCAGAGTCAACAACCAAGTTCTACGAGTGGCTTCCTATGTTGTCGCCACATTTAGTAATCTTCAATGCATGAATGGACTAGTAATATGTCTGCCCATTCAACAGATATACACGTCAGCGGGTTTTCCTTTGAGGAGAACATGGAGGAATAGTATTCCTAGCTTTCATCTTCTTTTCTGCAGCTCCAACATCCCCGTTTTCTCCATCGTCTTCCTCATGATTTACAACGGTAGTACGAACATCAACAGACAATGGGTTATGCTGGGATAAGGCCAGGTGTTCTTTTTCCTGCAGAGAAAATTTCTCATTAGGGCAAATATATTAACCAGTAAAGTAAAGGGTATTATACAGTTACAATCCCCAAACTATAGTACTACTTATTGAACAATTTCAGACTCTCAACCAACTTGATGGTGTCTGGTTAGATTATACCCCATGTGTCATACTCAATATTACTAACGAAGGTAAAACTTGACGACCAAAATTTTATTTGGCCTATTTAAAATTATGCTCAGCTGGCTCTAAAAATATTGATGCATGTTAAAAAGTTACAAGGGCTTCTAGAGATGTTGGTGAATGAAGTGCGGATATAGCTAGATACCATCTCCTGTGACGACCTCTCTTGGATAAAAGGAACCGAAAAGGGGTGTCCTGAAAATGCCATCAAGATCGGCCATTTCCTGTTATCCACAAGGAATTGTTCATCCTTTACCATACGAGCACATAAAAGTGGCTGAACTCACCTCAGGTCCATGAGAACTTGTACTTTCAAGGGGCAGGGAACGCTCATCGTCTGCCGAATCGTAGAGAGGGATGTCGTCTACTATATACCTGCAATTAAACAAGCATATTGAAATCTATCAACTATATACCAAGTTATATTGTCTGAGAGAGCGAAATTTCAGTAGAGTGAACAAAAGCAATAACAGTCTAATAAGCGTAGTCTGCACAGAACATAACAGAAATGGAACATAGAAATTATACACGGTAGGACTGAACCACAAAGTTGATATATTTTTCAGAGTATATATAATGCAAAAGCATGTCTGGATACATGTAACCTTTTATTTTGAAACAAGCATGTCTGGAGCTTGTCGTACAAACATAATTCAATTAACAACAAACTCCGATTTAAGTAAACAAATCATCGGCATTTCCAGGTCAAAAGTGTCAAACTTCTCAACTTGTTGAGTAGTAACTGAATAAATTTTTACCTGGGATCGCCCTCTATCCACACATGATTGCGTGCCTGTGAAATGATAATACAACATAAGATAAACTTAATAAACCAAACACCAGTACAAATACAAGTAACTACGATAGAGAACAGTAGTTGTGCAAATATAAATGTTACATTGAAATTAAAATTAAATGAAAATTGAAATTCTAGAGAGACAACAATGTAACAAAAGGTGCAAGGTCTAATCTTATAGCAAAGCTTTCCAAAACATAAGAATAAAGTGCATCAAAACTTGCGTTCACAATCCACCAGTTACATTTAAGGTTCGTTTATATACATATGAAACTATCAAGAAAGTTCGCTCAATTGCTGCATTGGAGATGAAGACCCCATCTAGTACTAACACTTCATCCATGAAATGCTTCAGAATAAATGCTCAACATTGATGATTGAGTTATTCTTACAAATACTACAATGCAGCAGTAACAAGACTTATATTCTGAGTCCGCACAATCAACTAACAAGTGAACAAGACATGTTCTTACAACATGGAGAAAACTGATCTGTGCAAAGGTTCAATTTAAAATCTGTACACCTGACAGCAACCTTCAGAGCATTATTAAAAATGTGATAGTTATAGAAATGACAATTTCTAACAAAATTCTCAACGGATATGACACCCAAACCAGACTAGATCTGTTATCTCAACAACCAAGAATATATGTTGTGGTATGGACAGGTAGCTATTCGAAATCCTGTGAATTGGCATGTCTAGAGTTGTAGACAAAACCATAATGTGTGATGCATAATAATTAGAGCATGCAGCGACAGTACTTCACTACATCACTTCATTGAGCTGGGACACTAGATAAATCCTATCAAGACATGCTCTAGCACATCTGAGGAATTGTTGTGTGACAAGGGGGTGGTGAATGGATCTGACATTACACATGCCAAGCAGTTGAGCCCTCTGAGTGCCAAGTCCCTGAAGAGAAGCACAGGGTGGGTCTAGAATGCCTTTATTAGAAAAAACTGGAAGGCACTGCGGTAAACTTCACCTAAATCACATCAAGGGTTAACAGCTAAAACATCTAAGAGCATCTCCAGTAATAGGAGGTGAAAAAATGTAAATTTATTTTTTTAGCATGAATTTGAGTGTTTATTCCCCAATAGTATAATCCATTTAAAATAAATGTATAGTCGCAGGTAGTTAAATTATGCAAATGTGAAATGAAGAAGAGAGTAGACACATAATTTTGACCTAAATTGAATGTTTAGGATGCATGTTTTGTAAAATGCATGGTTGTTTGCATAACCTGTTGAGCTCAACATTTTACTAACTTCTTTATATTTTTTCTCATAATACAATTTTCCTAACCTAATGGAGATGCCATAAATGACTAATAGAAGGAGTTTACAAAAATATAAAAAACCAACAACCCCTTTCTGCCAATAGTATCATTCGCAGACTGTTCCTCCCAGCTGGCTTCTCCAAGTTGTCAAGGGTGCAATAGATCCAGAAAGGTAGGATATCCTAATTAAAATAAGGTATTGTTTTTCTCAACTAAGTGTCGAGATGAGGTTAATTCTCTCTTTAAACATTTTTGGAATACCAACGCATGTTGACCCATAATTTGAATGAATTAACGCGCGCGCGCACACACACACGTATAATATTTTACAACAACCCTCATTGTGAACTCACCACAAAAGCTGGAGATTTGGCACCAAGATATTTACAGCAGTTAGGTGCTCCACACAGGCAGCGAATATTAGCACCGCCATACCATTCGAAATTGTAGTTGTACAGCAGTTCAGTTCCAGCACAAATATTTTTTATGGCAAATATACCAACCCTTGTTTCCCCCAAAACTGACCACTTCTTGGTTTCACAATTCGGTTGGCTGCAGAAATAAAGATAAGGCATCAGTGCCAGCTGCAAGTGACCATAGTGACAGCAATGATCATTGATAATCTTATATTTCTAGGTCAGATAGGTCAATTTACCATGAATGGTTTATAAATCTGGAAAGGTTTCCTTTTCTGGTTGCATCTATAATATAATTAGCTGCAAGAGCAATCACGTATGCACCCTTAATACCTGCACCACATCACAGAAAGGAAAAGAAATCATTTTCAGCGAGCTGTACAAGCATGTGAAATAAGTCTGTATACCTTGAATTCCTACATACCTTGAGCTTCATAATCATGGATTCTCTGGTTTGCTTCATTGGTTGATATAACTTCTCCACAATATTCAATTATGAACGTCCCAGCCTGACAAATTTTCAGAAAGATCAGCACTATTAACAGGTTGTGCATAAGTAGGTTCTCATAGAAATGTGCAAGTGACTTAGTGATAAAAGTTCCGAAAAATTGTAGAAGTAAAAAAAAATTGCCCTTTTTGAGTGAATTAGTTATGTTAAACAGTGTGTTAGTGCAGTATACCACCCGGTATTGTCTGAAGTTTATAGAGAAACTTCCACTTCAAACATGTTATATCATCCTTTTATAATTTTCCACCTAGGAGTACCTGTTAGTGGTATGTGCGGAAAAATAAACAAACCGTGGCTTTGAATTTTCAAATTCATTTAATCGATTTTATTGCATTTAACACTCCAAACCGAAATTGCAATTAGCAATGGCAGAAAGTTTACATAAGAACCAATTGGTATTCTCGTAACCTAAACATCGAGAGAAGATAAAAGAACTACTAACAAAAATATTAAGCCAAAAAATCCTAAATTCCAACAAAAATTCTATTGAAGCAAACATGATGGAGAACCGCCACTCCGAAAGCAACTGAATGTGTTCAGTTCAGGCTTCTTACAACAAATCAGAAATGCATATCTAGTCCAAAGACTGCTAGTTGCGAACCCTCCAAATTAACTACATCTCTAGTTCTCTACTATACAGAAAGTTGAAGTGTTCCTAGCCTAAAAGTGTTCCTAATATTTTGGTATTGAGAAAAATACCCTCAAACAAAAGAGAGTAAAACCAGGAACTTCATAACTTCATGTCTTAACCTATGAAACATACAAGCTGCAGTTTGAAAGAACAGCGGATCAACGATACAATGCTGCCGTTTGAGAGAAGGATGTAACGATTTGAATCGTTTGATTGCGCCAATCCGGGTTCTCTGTTCATGTCCTGGATCGATCCATCTTCTTCAATGTCTTCTTCAGTTTCTTCCTCTTGCGCTTCCTCATCTTGTCAGGCTCTAATATGTAACAAACCCAATTCAAATAAACCCAATTGAAGTTCCTAGTCGTTTCCTCCCTGAAATTCACTCTCTCTCTCTCTACAGATAAACTCTTTCCAGCATGACGAAGGATGGGGCTGATGGAGACTCTTCCAAGAAGAAATCCAAGGAACCGAAATGCATGTTCTCTGATGTTCTGCCTTTTCCTCTGCTTTCTACGAGATTTTTGATCTTTTTTCAGATGGGTCTGTCTGAACTTGGGGTTTGCTAGCGTAATATTTGGGTGGGTCTGAGACAGTTAGGGCATTATGTTATTTGTTTGATATAGTGGATGTTGTGAAAAATGGTGAGTGTGGGCTTTGCCGTCGATGGTGGTGGTAGGTATTTATAATCATTTCACGGCTTGATTTAGTTCTGCCTTTGTAGCCGGAGGAGTAGGGATAGTAGAGAATAGAGATCGATGACGATATTATAATGACCCGGATAAGAATTTCATGTGGTATTAAGATAAGTATTGAATTGATGGATTTTCAATTCCTAAAATAGAGCCTATGATTATTGTAATTTTGTTAGTGTGAAAACTTATAGATTAATAATAGGAGATTGTGTTAGTTACATGGTACCTTCCCATTACATATGTGCAAGTTTATATTTTATTTTGAAGTTTTGCGCTGGAGGCAAGCTATGAAGCACCGGAACGCCATCTAGGCCCTCGTCCCCGTTTCGTACCCGTCTGGAACGCCGGAACGGCGCCGGAACGCCCGGAAACGTCCCCGGAACGACAGGTGCCGTCCCCGGAAAAATTGAGATTCGGAACGTAACTGGAACGTTGCCGGGACGCGTTCCAGCTTTCTGGAACTCCCAGGGAACGTTCCTAGCCGACTATCAAGAGATCGACTGACCTATAGGCGGCCTTCAAGACGTCAAGCGATTACGACCTCCACCAGATCGACGATGTCTGGTGACTTCGGTCTCCACCAGATGCTCAGAGACGACCGGCGACGCCTCTGTTGGCTCACCGACGACGGGATTTTGCGGCATCAGAAGGTCCATCACAAAAACAAAGGAGACGATGGCGGCCATGGCTGTAATAGGCACAGCAGCTTCTAAAGGCGCTGTTGGAGGAGAAAACCCACTTTTCTTGCTTGTTTTTACTGTATTACCCATGTGCTTTCTTGATTTTACAAACATGCCATTCCTCATAAAAACCCTAATGGACTTCTCTTGGACTTCTCTGGACTTGTTTGATTTGGGCTTTCCTATTAAGTAAACAACCCAAAAGAGTTGGGCTTTCTAATTAGATATATTTATTTTTGTGTCATATACATAATAAAAAATTGTAAATAAATAAGAAATTTATGTTTATTTAATATATATATATATATAAAAAACCGCCGTTCCCCCGGCGTTTCGTCTCCTAAATTTTTGAAAACTGCCGTTCCGGCGTTTCCGTCCCCGTTTCGTCTCGTCCCCGTCCCCGTCTCGGTGCTACATAGGAGGCAAGTATTTAAATATCGGAGCAACTCGTAACGTATCGCCCGGTTCGTCACGGAATCGGAGGCCACCGAAACCGATTCACCCGATACGTTGCAGGTGAATCGGTGTCACACCCGAAACGGCCGATACAATCCGATATCGTCAAAAAAGGGGCGATACGCTCCGTTAAAAGAAATTAAAAACGGAATTTAAGAGAACCCAGGAAGATGGAATCGCATAACAAATTAACCTCTAATGTGTATATGCAGTTAATGATTCGAACACCTTTGTGTTTCATCAGTGAGGTGAAGAACAGCCCCAATTCGGGAAAGCCCTAATTTTGAAAAATCGACCTTAGTAGCAGTGTAGGGAGACTATGATAGGTAGGAGTAGGAGTAGAGCAGGAGACTAGGAGTAGGTCATGTCTTGAAGAGTAGTGTGTATGATAATAAATATATTTTTTTTCCTACTCAACTTAGACAATTGACAACTGTGTTACAAAATATACTATATGTTAAATGTCTACTTGTATAGTAATTAGTTCTCTTTTTTAAGCATGTATAAAAATTAGTTAGACATGTCTAAACAAGTAGTAAAAACACTATAATTATGTTTGATGTATAAAAACAATGTTTCAAAGTTTTTTTTTTTTTTTTTTTTTTTTTTTTTTGCATCTTTTAACAATTTATAACATTCACACATTTGGTCCCCGGTTTCCGTTACGTTTTCTCCATTACGAGCCGAAACCATTTTCCACGACTGTTATCGGTACGCCGGCCGATACTGTTATTTGAATCCTTGGCTACAGGTGAAGAGACTTTGGTGTGGAGATGATTTGGGCGGTGTTATTGAGAGTATTGGGCGGCTTTCGGAAGTCCATTCTTCCAAACAAACAAAAAGGGAGATAATCTTTTACATAATTTGGAACCGGGACATGAGCTAAGATCTCTTTCAAGCTATGTGTTCTAACTTGCTCTCCTTTTGGTTGATTGACGAGATCTTGTTATTGACGATAGATTGATAATTTGCGGACTATAGAAGGTATGGGTAATGGTGTATGTGCTCTTCACAAGGCTTTAACGACTTACACTCGAGTTGTTTTAGTTGTGATTAAATTTTCATATTTGGTCTGAAGGGTTAGTACATTGCAGATATTAGCTGAATGGTTTCTGTCAAAGACAAGAAAAAGTAAAGTCTTTGCTTGCTCTGAAGATGAATGCATATGCTCTTTTGTGCAGATAATCAGAAAGACGATATTAAGTCTCCAACGTCGAGGACCAGAGATGAAATGTTTATTAGGGTTATAGCCTATCCCATTGCATATTGTTATATAAGCGTCTTCAGCATTAGTGTTATGTTGAAAGGAAAAAAAATTAAGGTAATTTACTCAAAGATTAAAGTTATGCCACGCTAAAAGCCTATGTTGCACAAGTGCGGGTGCAGCAAATTTCCAAATTCAAGGGTGCGGGTGCCTCGGCAACCTTTCTTTAATATATTTTATTTATATCATTTGTGATACTTTATACTAATATAAAAAAGCAATATTAGTAATCCAAATAATAATCATGCAAAAATCATACATTGATTCAAGGGAATATAGTTACTATATCAACAATATAATCTCTTCTTGTCGTTGTCGTTGTTCTTAGCTTTGAATAGACAAGTAATTTAATTGTTAGAAGTGTTTACACAGATGCACGCTTTTTTGGTTAAACTGTAGCTGTATTTTAGTGGACCTCTCAAGTCTCAACTTAAACTTTCAAAATGATCCTACAATATCCACGAAGCACCCACAAAGCACCCATGAAGCACCCAAGCACCCGCAAAGCACCCAGAAGCACCCGGTGCGGGTGCGTGACCTTTTAGAAGAACTTGTGCAACATAGCTAAAAGCTATTTTGAATGAAGACTGTGAAATTGGAATAAGCTTGTGTTTTGTACATCAAGTTAGCTAAACATTTCTCCGAGTATAGACCAATGTTAGAAATTTACTTTTTTTTTTGGTTTTCTTCTAAAAGTGAAGGACTCATGTGCAAAGCTTGGGCACCTTACTAGTAACTACCAGAGGAGTGAATCACCAAAATTTCCGCCTCTCTATCCAGCTGTGCACCACCCAAGCAATGAAGAGCTCAGAAACTGTAGCTGGAGCAACCCAACAAATGCCGCAAGTCTATAGGACCAGACCCCAGATGGACACAGGACAATAAACCAAACATCCAATTAACTCAAACAAACCAGTAAAAGACAAGTGCCATTTCATAGTGTCTAAGCTCTCTTGCGAAATTCAGCACCTCATAAGATAGCAAAAAGCTCAATAAATGATGAACATCTCAATCATTTAAGCCTCGCAAAAACCAAACATCCCAGACCATTTTCAATCCCTAAACTCTGACACTTACACGGACACAAACACTGGCTCACTAGAGATTTAGAATCTTGAGGTAGACAATGAAGTGAGGGAAACTGACTCAACAAAAGCTCCTCCCAGAAACAAACACAATTCGTTAAACCAATCATGAACCTGACATGCTCACACCCAAGAGATCCTACTCCTACAACCAAGTTAGATTACCAACCATCCCTACTGTGTCAAACCAAGCACTAATTATTCTCTTCCAAAGACTCTCTCTGTATCTCAAACCCCCACGACCACTTTCTGAGTATGGCATAATTGAAAAAAACAAAACACCGAATATCAACACGTCACTCTCGAATGGACAACACAAAGCAATACCTCCAGTTGGGGGCTTGAAAAAAAGGAGAGAACGTAGACTTTATCTCCCTAGACAAGAAAGAGAAGCAAAAACTAATGTGGAAGAGCTTGGTTGAGCAGCACTTGTAGTCTTGTACAATAATGACAAGCTGCCAAACTAGCAAGGAAAGCAAGGCAAGGTTGAATAATGAGACATAACATAGAACAAAAAGAGGCAACATGGATTT
Source organism: Linanthus parryae (assembly GCA_023055425.1). Taxonomy (NCBI): domain Eukaryota; kingdom Viridiplantae; phylum Streptophyta; class Magnoliopsida; order Ericales; family Polemoniaceae; genus Linanthus; species Linanthus parryae. Next base: position 78,331,157 of record JALGPY010000005.1, read on the forward strand.
CACCTTAGCTACAAGTTGGGAAAATAAAAATAGAGGCCCACAGAATGAAGAATACTCAATATTTGCAAATACACACAAACACGGAAATTATTAGACTCCGACTTCAAATAACACCAGGTGTACCCATACATGATTATTACTTATAATACCTGAATATCCTCATCAGCTAGAAGGCCCCATCCACGTTCCCCTGTGTTAACCAGCTTCGTTTGAGCATATTCTTTTCTTTGAAATTTCTGTAAAAAAATAAGAATAAAACGTTAGGATGTCAGAGACTCAGAGAAATAGCTTCGTGTAACATCCTGAAAAAGACAATCTTAACATTATTGTCTATATTAGAATTATGACAAAAAAAATAATTAGAATTTAGAAACCAAAACCATTTAAGCAAAATCAATAGACAATTAATATAAGTCAGAAGGTAAATGAATTAGAATCCACAATGTTCTATGGTTAGCCCCCTAACCAGCAAAACACAAGGTAACTAGAGCATCTAATATAATATACTACATTATACAAGTTTACTGAAAAATTCCCAACAATATCAGCCTCACAAGAGATGAAGGCAAGAGGAGGTCATGGTGAGTTGGTGACCATTCTCAGAATCCTTGAAACTACTCCACAAAATTTAGTAGTCAAGGGCAGAAGAAAGAAATACATATCCCAAAGTAGACAATAGTCACATCAGCAGGCAGAAAACAATATTTTATTCTTATTAATTCCCAGAGGAGCTTCTTCCTTAACAGAGAAGGAAAGTATTAACATTCATCAATACCAATCAAATGAAGTACATATCCGTGACTACAAAATAGGAATGTGATATAATCCCCGTAGAAAACTAAAACAATAAGCATTCTCTTTTTAGAATAGAACACATTCAAGGACTAGATCAAGTGAGAGAACGCATGCCGAGGTACCCCTCCCAAGGTTAAACTCCTAACTAATTTCCTGTCTCCTCTTCTTACTTTCTTCCCTTTATATCTTAAGACCTACTAAATCTAATATTTATTCTGTGTGAAATTGCTGAGTTCCACATTGGACTTCGTTAAGAGTACACTTTTAAGTCCATGAGCTGCAACAGAATGAGATCGTACCCTTTGCAGAGTTCGAACATGTGGTACTTGAACCAAAAAGAAGGTTTTGCAAGGAGAAAACAAAACCTGTCCGAAGAGTAGCAAATATTGGTGTTTTACTTCAGAGATAAGGCATTAGAAACCTCACTAATTTTGTAGGATTTAAATCCATCGCTAAGTAAAAATGAATACTTGAAACCACAAAGAAAGCAAACCTATAATTCTCTGGAGCGAATTGGTAAACACGTTCCAAAACAATCTCCAAAGAAAATTAATATCCTCCTGTTATAAATTCATTCCCTTCTTCTTTCTATTCTTGTTCTCTCAATTTATTGTGTCAAGAAATTCTCAATTATCGGGATTGTCTAGAAAGTGAGACAGTGCTGTTCTGAATGAGTACAACATGGTCCCATTCTTGCGGGTCTATTCGAGAAGAAAATTGAGAACATGTAATGACCTTCACATGGTAGAAAACGAATTGTAGCTGCCTTGCAGAAGAGGAGTTCCAAATCATTTCCTGATTTTCAGTAGAGTACCCAGCATTCCAGTCAAGCCATGTGCTACAAGATTTGTTTAACCTAGCACACCTGTACTAGATTGAAAACCGTCGTCTGAGCAAGGCTCATAAGTTCGACTGTTCTTCATGAACCGTTCCATGCTTGGAAAAATTCACCGATATCAACCCGCGTCATACGCGTTTAGATATTTTAGGACATAAATGATTAGCTTCCATTCCTTCCGTCCCATCTTAAGTGCTTCCCTTCCTAAATAGGTGTCCGATACAAGAAAACGAACTCTTTTTTACTTCCCTCCTCACCCTTTTTCAACTTCGTACTTTTTCACTTCCTAAGAAAAAACACCATTGAGGCAATGAAGGATAATCTAGACATTGCACCAATAGAAGACAAAATGAGAGAGAATCCTTTGAGGTGGTTGTGTGTCCAAGGACGTGAGACGCACCCGTTAGGAGAAGCGAAATAGTCCATATCGAAGGTGGCAGGCAAGGGAGAGGAAGACCAAAACAAACCTGGGTAGAGAAAATAAGTCAAAGACAAGACCAAGTCAGATCAAACCTAAGTTAGCAAATGGCTATAGACAGACACAAATGGACGGATTGATCCGTGGAAGACCTAATCAGAGTAAACCTAACACAGAGAAGGTAATTCTTTCAATCAAGGATTGATTCGCTGCCCTCACAATTTCGCTGAGCTTAGCCTACATTACTACCAAATGAAGTTAAGCTAACAAATATATTGCTTTCTAGAACCGTTTGTGAATAAAACTACTTCCTAAGATCTATCAATCAAAACAAAGAGCCCTAAAAAATGAAAAGCAAATTTTATTCAATTCTCACATCTGAAGCAGCACCCATTGGCACTATTCTGCGAAAACTCAAAAGACCACAAACATAATGACATTATTTTCAATACTTCTTTTAAAGTACGGCATTCTTCCAGCATTCAGTTTTCATCCTTCAGCCCCTCATCCACAGTTCCATTACAAACTAGAACAGCATCAAAAGATCAGCAATCCTCGTAAGAATCGAGAAATAATTTGGTGCTCCAACAGAGCAACACGTAGTGCTATAATACCAATAGGTGCTTGCCAGTCACTCACAAAGTGTAGGTGTCGATGGCCGAAATTTACTGTTCAAAACCGCATCTACGCGGCAGCTAAGTTCTGAACCAGGTTCAGTCTTTTCACCCGCACCGTTCTGAAGTTAGTGAGCAGATTGAACGAATACACATACATATTTCTCCCAATAAAAGGATTACAACTCTTAATTTTCGTTCAACTCACAGCACCCAACAATGGCTGGATTTTCTGACCTATATTTATTATAGCCACAGCGTTACAAAGATAGTTACTTCCATTCATGGACAGACCCCATGATCAGGAGTTTCCCCACCATCTCCATAACTGCCCACAGAAATAACTGCAACTTTGCACCAAGCCAGAGCACGTAACCGACGAGCCAGATAGCCAAACAGCTAACCATGGACAAGTCTGATACACCAAGCCAGCGAGACAGCAACCAGCAGTAGCTCTTGTGCACTGCAGCAGGCAGCAACGTGCACGAACTCAGACAGCTCCAGCACCCATTTCAGCACGTACCAGCTCTAAGCCACGAGCAAGCAGCAACGAAAATCACAAGAATGGCCAAGCACCAAGTCTGGCCACCAGCAAGCAAGCCAAAGCAACAGAAAATGAACAACAACGGCACCAAGCGGCTGCACCAACATCGAATTAGCAACACCAAGCAGCTAACGGACAGCGTTGCCGAACCATCCAGCGATTACACCGAGACAACATTGTAATACCCCCGAAGCACGTTGTGTTTTACATGATTATTAGGATTTCTTACATGTCTGTTAGAATATGACTAGTATTGTTATACCCAGTCTTATTGTTTAAAAACTAGGATAGTTAAGCTCGTCATGAGAAGGCCAAAAGTATTATTATCCTTCAAAATTGCTGGATTGAAGATAAAATACATTTAGACTAATTAGTATTAAAAATGCATGTTTTAAGCGCTGATTACCCTAATCAACCATGTTATGACCTATTGAATGTGTCAAAGTAAGGTGTTAGCTTGTGTTTCAGATTTATTACAAGGTGCCTTCTGTGCAATTTAATTTGGACACGAATTGGGCTCCTACAGACTAGTAAAGTTCGAAGTGTCATGTTATGCTTATGGACTTGTTAGACAAGTGTCCTAATGTGAAATGAGGACTTGTTAGGACTTGTCATGACCTAATTAAATGGATTCCTTTTTTTTCCCACCATACTTGTATTACTTCACTCCATGCCCATGAAATATTGTAATTATTCAGCTTAAGGCCATAAATTAGGCATCAAATGGAACAAGAGGCTTATAAAAATGAGTAGCTTAGAGTGCCTAACTTCTAATCATTCTAGAACTAGTGAATTTCAATGCCTATAGAATGTTAGGATTCATTCATTTCTAGTGAAATGATTACAGACTTTTAGATGAAGAAGCTATTTTTCATTCTAAATCGACAAGTAAGAGAGAGGATCATGCATTTTCTGCATCTCAAGTACGTTCAGGTTGTAATGAGCATGTGTTATGTAATTGTAGGGCTTAATTGAGGTCTAACTCTTACTAGAGAGTGGAGACTGAGCTGAGTAATTTTATACCTAGAAGATGATATGATTACTCCTATTTAAGGAAATGAAATGACTTGCAAACGTTTTTTTTACAGGAATGAGTTGCTGATTTGTGACATGTTTATAATTGAATGAGAAATGTTCACCAATCAACTACCAGCCACATGGCCTTACCATCGGGATATAATAGACAGTGAGCCCTAAAACGACGTTATTATAAGACATGTATTCACAGCAAGATAAGGTCGGTGTGGACACCAAGATAAAGTCAGTGTCACGAGTCCTAGTCAAAAAGGACTTGTTCTGTTATGGCTAAGGTAGAATTCAGTAAACGTATGAAAAGAATGGCTTTTGGTTACTAGCACAGTACTATGTTAATGATACATGTATTATCATTGATAAGCTTTACCAATTCAGCCTTGCTGTGTTCTTTCATCCCACTACCATGAAAGGAATTCGAATTATGAGGTGGCCCAAGCACAGCGTGCCCCTCAGCAGATTTTCTGAAATGCAAATCACCGTTATGCCCCTGCATGTTCATGTTAATTACTGTTGCTTGGGGAGGATGAAGCGTCTCGCTCACTACAACAGTCTCTTGAGGCGGTTATTTTGTACGATTTGGTCGACTAGGTAAGCAGAGAGAGGAGAAGTAGGACATCATCGACATAAGATGGGCAGAGTCTTCGATTGACACCTCTGTAAGGCTGCTGTAGAGTGGAGAACATAGGCACGAACCAGATACTTACTCTTTTCCTGGTTTGAATTACCTGAGGCTTCCCCAGGTAAGGAGATCGATCCGTCATCAAGGAACCCGTAAAGTAAATAGCACTGAAACCCAAGATACACGTTCATTCTTCAACACCTATGTTATGTTCACTTATAGTATCTGAGTAAGTTTAGGTTTCTAGAGCCAATGAAAGTTCCCTCTCGACCAATTCATCTTGCTTACCATCTAGGGTTTTACAATGATTTTCAATTTTAGGGATTTTGTTTGCCTGACTGGCAGATTGTCAATTTTAGGGTTCAATTTTCCTCATGTAAAACGGTGAAGCCCTGGATATAGCTATAGGCTTTGGAATTTGGATTTACCATGGTGGACAACCTGACTGCTAGAATTCCTAAGAGGAACTTGAATTGTGGGTTTCACCTTTTGTAACTCTTCAATCCTCTCATTTATACAAGTTGCAAGTTAAAACTTACAATGATGCCTAGTATGGTAATTGTTTTGTGTTTACTTACCATATGGTTGCCGTATGTTTTTTTATTAACTTCGGCTATAGATAAAAGTGGTATTCTAATGATCACCACTTTCTTGCATTCCTACTTTATGAATTATACTATGAACCTAGAAATTTACTATCTAGTCATGTAAGTATGTAGGCAATCTGAATAAGAGATATTGTTAACTTTGCAGAAGCACTAGAGATACACATAAATTCCCCATGGCCCTTGATCATGATTAATGTAAAATTCCAATTGCTACACTCTCATTGTACTTATCCTCGAGTTATTCCGGTTAATATTATACTTTGGATCAACTTTTTGGGTAAAATGACTAGAGTGAAATCAAGTACTCCATAAGAAATAATGCTCTATAGTTTTTTACATGTATGATAATATGCTTGTGCATAGACAAGTGGGATATTGCTGATGGACAACATTCATGAGCAGGCTAATGATTTTCCTTTGTCCTTGTCCAGGAACAAGACATTGCTAACTATAGTAGGGTCTCAATGCTATCTAGGGATATAAGTTAGGAGATTTCAATGAAATAGTGTACTCACAATGTTTGAATGAAAATCGTCGACAAGCTTTTCGAGATTTCTCTCGAGGCAAACAACAAGAGTTCCTTCAAAATGTCGCATATATATCATGATTTTCTTTTGTTTCTTCAAGTCTGGTTCGCTTTCTTTTTCAGGTTAATGAATATATGAATTTTACCTGGTCATGTTTTCGGTCTAGGATAATATCCAAGATTAAATGATAGTTTGATAGGTGTAATGGCTACATACCTGTACATGTTTCCTTAGTTGTTATGACCTGGAGTTGATGAGCAAGCACGATGAACAAACAATCAACAACACACAAAGAACTAATGCGGTTCCCTTGCTAGCTAAGGCCTGAAAACCCGATTTTTTTACTGAGAGAGAACCCGATTACAACCCACACTCGCATAAAAGTTCAGTCACGACCCTAGACTCTTATATAGACCTAGAGGACGAAACTTGCTTCCAAGGCAACCCGGAACCTTCCTAAATGAACAAGGAAATTACCAAACATATCGAGCCCCCACCTGGTTGTACAACCAGCAGAAACTTTCTGATGCTGTTGCTGCTTCATTTCCTTGTCTTCCCTGCTTTATTGCTTGCCCGACTTGCTAGAGTTTCGAGTTACTTCAAAATATCTCCACCTTAACTCGAAATCTCCAAGCATCCAGAACCATAATCAATGCTTCTCTCCAGAACCTGATACGGATGCGTCTCCCAGAACCAGAAACGAGTACGCCTCCCAGATGTGCCGGATGTTGTTCCAACTCCAACGAATTCCTGCAACGAATGCGCCAGATCCGTGGATACACGTCCAGAATCAGAAACAAGTGCTCCACCTTAAACCTGAATCGAATACATTCACTGAGAAATGACCGAATGTATTCCTGATGCACTCCAAATAGCGCCAGAACCAGTGCACCACGACAAGTGCCAGGAGTGATGGCACACCAGATGCGCCCCGAATTGTTTCAGATGCTTCTATATGTGATGATGATGTGTGTGAGAACACCGGTGCAACATGTGAAGAACACGAAGTATGATACTTACAGGGCTTAGTCTACTTTGCTAATACAGGGCTTAGTCTACTTTGCTAATAAAAAAGAAAAATAATATTACATAACTCAGACTACTATGCTCACAACCGAAAATACTTCCTAAATACAAAACGAATCTGTTGATTTGCATTTGACTACAAAGTGATCCTGAAAACATTTATAGATAAGAAGAAGAATTGGAACTTCTTTGATATTGCTATTAGAAACAGTGCTGGTGGGTGCGGCTATGTTTCAGGACAGTTCATTCCCTGCCTCCATGGTTTGAGCAACTCTGACCTTGCCAATGGATCTGCCTCCATGGTCAGATTGCTGGGTTGATGAACCTGTGCTTGGTTTGGGTAACTTTTTGCCCAATTTTTTGGTTTATACTCTGGCCAATTGTTTGGTTTACACTTTTTGCGCCAAATTCTGACCGCTTTCCCCCAACAAATATAACCTGACTTGTGTAATTTAAAACAGCTTATGACCTGACTTGAATTTACTCTTCCATTGCTTTATCATACAGCTAACTGCATAAAAAACTTCTTCTGTATTTTAGTAGAAATCTTATATGTTGTTTATGGTTGTCTTCAGGACAACTGTGGATGCGTCGACTGCATGCTCATCTTCCAACAATAGCATATTGAGTACACCGAGCCCCAGTAAACGTGCATATCCATTGAGGCGGCTGCATGTTTAAACTCCTTAAAAAAGGCAAAGAGCCGAAGTCCTCGAACAACAGCCACAGAGCTTTGTCTACACAATGTACTGAACTTCTAGGCCAGTGCCAGACGCTGCCATTACCTGCTTCAACACACATTCACGACCGAGCTTCAATCACAGGTACCCCAGGCGCGTAGTAAAACCTAATGCGCGTGGGCAAAACAATCTCTGTTGTGCCCGTACCGTCATTTTGCGGGGTACGGTCCCAGGACAACACTATTTCATCTATTGATCTAAATTTTTAAAACCCAGCCCTCACTCTCTATGAAATCTAAAATATGTATAAATACACAAGTATAGAAACATCCAGAGTCATTTAGATGAAAACTAAGGATCCGCCTAGAAGGTGTGGGAATGGTGTCGATCAACAATTTCACACCAGTTCATTCGTTTTATCTTAAGGATACCAATACACGACGAGGAATAATAGAACTATAGAAGAAACAATGAAGGCAACACCATGTGTATATAATATATGAAACCCAACCTAGGAGAAACATAAAGAATCGCCAAAAAAGTGTATTATTCTACCACTTCTTGCGAAGCTTTTCAGCGAAGGTCGGCAACATATAGAATCTCTTTCATCAAAGGGCATTTGAAACTTTCACAGAAATTTTCAAAATTGTGGATACATTCGTATCCGCCTTATAACAACACAGAATTTATTCTGCTCACCTGATTCCTGCACCTATCACCGCAGGGGCAACTGCAAGCCGTACATTCGATGCTAGTTTTCACATTCAGACACTCATTTCCACATGCACTCTCAGGATCACGAGCATCATATCTGCACTCACAAGTGGCATTATCATCTTTCTTCAGCCTGTTGGACCTGGAAAGAGCACAAACAAATCAGATATGCAATTTACCGCAGTAAGTAATTAATGTTGATGCAGACAGAGAATCAAAAAGAAATTTTATAGGTTGTGGCAAAGATGAAATTTATGCCTAGTGTTATCACCTCAACGGCTCAACCCAATAGAAAAACTCATAATAAAGCATGAGCTTTTTTCTGCATATTTATAAAACACCATATGCATAGAAAAAGCAATGTGTATTTTCCATTCAATCATTAAAACCTGCTTCACATCAGAGGTGGACGAACAGTTCTCCAGCCATTTATTCATTATCTGTAGTCCAGAGAATCCCATATGAAGTTGAGGAAAACCATAGTGAGTACACAGTAGTAAATTAAATCAACTCTATTCAAGAAGGGCCAAAACTACTCGACACCATGTAGTGATGAATAGTTTCCTAGCATAGGGGGGAGACATAAGCTCAGAAAACAAATCCCAACTACAAACACCAAAATCTAACAAGGAATACAGTTCATGGTTATAGTGTCAAAAGAATTGGGGGAGATAACACTGTTGTTCAGCTACCGAAGATAACTGCTACATATCTTCAGAATGGATCCTATTTAGCTCGATTGGTAACCATTCTACATTCCCAAACGTTCATATTTTCTCTCCCCTCCCCCCCCCCCCCCCCAAAATGAAGCCGCATGGCTTCATTACGAGCCACTTGTCTGCATTGTCTGATATTCAAGGTGAACCAACGGTGACTACAATGAACAGCATGAAAGTAAAATGTCAAGCATACCCTCACAATTTTCCGCAATTTGGTAACAAAGGTAGAGATAGGCTGAGAAGATGAGCAAGACAGTACAAGCAAAGAAACAGAGAGAAATACATATTCCATAGAGATCATCCCACTGACAAACAGCCGACATTGTTCGTCCAATTTCACAATCCATACTCAAATTTACGAAATTGTAATAGAATTTATATAAAAACAAGGAGTGGAAGAAGAACAAAACTGAAACAGGAGAAGAATGACATTTTAAGAAAAGCATACGACAGAAAGACCAATAGGTCAAAATTTATCTATTCCCCAATCAAATAACTCTTTTGAAACGATCTTGGAAAAAAAAATCACCGGTCCTTCACAAAGAAAAGGTCTATTTCTATCTTTTTCAAGTGAGGAAACAACAGAAGGACTGCGTAAAACAGTTTTTAAGCACAGTAGCCATGTTTCAAAAGTGCTCTCTTATTTCCTTTCCCCACTCACAAATTCCTAAAATACTTCAAAAGAATGGGTTCCCTCTGTGCAACCCATAGCCATGACTGCCCGTGACTTCTCTAAATATATTCCTAAACTAATTCATAAAACAATCCCCTGTCTTTCGCAAACAGATGGTCCATCACTATCTGTCATCAAGTCAGGAAGAAACGGAAGCCCTGCGGAAAGTAGTTTTTCTTATTTCCTGTTCACACACTCAAACTCCCAAAGAACTTCGAATTCTAAAACCTCGTTATGCAACCCGTAACCACAACTACCAGCGACTTCCTTAAATCCTCACTCACCCCCATGCTTAGATAATCTCCGTGACCAATTACAATAATATTATTGTTGACAAGTCCCAGTTCACAATTACATATAATCAACTAATAAGATCCAGGAATACTCCTCTCATAGGTTTTCAGGTGGGACCCTATGGATTATTGAAGTTATCAGAGCTCAACTTGTTTTTTATAGTTTTGGAAAAACGACCCGTGTCATCTTTGCCTCACCATTACCCATGAATCAAACATTCATGTCTTCGGCTTTAATTACAACACGCAGAAGGGGCATTGTTGAGAAGTTCCAATAGGGAGTTTACAGCTTATAGAGTTATAAGACCCTTGATTACTCCCGACATTGCTAATTGGTTTTGAGGTAAGAGCCAGTGAGTTTTCAGACTTGTTTCAGGCACCCAAAAAGTTTAAGTTCCCTTTAACACCTCCTAACCATAATTACCCGAAACTTCCTCTTGATATCAATCATCGTTTTCATCGTGCTGTGTTACAAATACAATAAATCTTCTCCGACGCTGCTCTCCTATTCCTATCCTAACTATCTATGATCACTTATATACAATATTTTCCCTGAAAATCTTACGTCACTCACTAGAAATTGTAGTTTAACAAGCCAGATTGATAATTGAACTATTTACTCAAATCTAACAAATAAAAGATTTTCACTCGCAGCTTCCATGTAGTAGACAGAACAGTTGGCTGAAGGAGACTGCTTTCCGTAAAAGGGATGCATGTGCTTCATAAAGGTGACAGTGTGGCACCATCCAGATATATTCGACGCTGATCTTGGTTTGTTGAGATTGGATGCGAAGAAAATACAAAGAAAAATGAAACAGTAGAGAAAGATACCAATATATGAATAAGGAAACGAGAAGCAATAAGAAATATATAGTTCAAATGAAAGAGGATGGAACGGGTTCGTCTGACACTAATGTAATGGCATTCAATAGTTGGAAGGTTTAGGGAAAAATTAGTAAAATGCTTATTCCCAAACCATAAGGGTGTGATCATTAGTGAGGTTGCGTTCCAAAAGCCCGTAACTGGAAAAATAGAGGTGTTGGATGAGTAAATAAGGGGTGTGAACATATGTGCCACTGTCCACGGGACGAAATTATACCCAAAGTGGGCTGGCATTGAGAAGCCTAAACCTATACTTATAGTGAAAAGTGAAAGATATCACTCCTCTTACCTAAAACATAGAAGGTTTTTCTCTCTCCATGATATCGTCTCTGTAGAGATTGAGCCCTGCTACAGCAGGAAATGTGATCATGTACCATCTTCTACACGATCTTGTTGGTGAACCCTAGTCCAAGTGTTTGTTTTACCCAGAAATAGTAATGTCTTGACTCCAAGTAATTGCTCCAGTTACAGTTTAACCGACTTGAATTCGTGTAGATAAATGGCACATATGTCCAAGAGAGCAAGACATTTAAACCAACGTACAAACAAAATCAGCCCTTTCACCCACTAAGTCCAACATCTAGGAGAAATATGGAGCCTGTTATGCACCTAAATTGGTAGCTTATAACAACAGATCGTCACTCTTCACTATAGGAACAGATCACTCTCATGAATTCACAAATATCGATATTATCACATGTATGTCAGATTTTTCAAGTTGTGGCAAGATGCAGGGATGGGCCATGAAGCTGATAGTGAAAAGAGAAATTGGGGCAGTTGGGATCAGGGTATTTTTGCGTATTATGAAAAATGAGACATTTGGGATTTAGAAATCGTAGGCTTCTTTTATTTAGTAAGTAGAATTAGTAATCTTGATTCAAATTCGTTAAGTTCGATTTTTAAGATACGATTGTCACATTTTCACTCACACACATCGTTTGTTATTTCATTATTTGTAATGGTTTGACGAAAATAACATCATCCTTGCAAGGACAACGTTATCTGCTTCTTTTATTGTCTTCTTATCCAGCACTATTCACGCTTACTGTCTCAATTATTGTTCATCTTTGCCAAAAACCTGTCCCTAGGAGCTTCCAATCATCAAGATACTCCAAAATTGAGGACTTGGTGACCTTACACCAAATGTTGTTCTCATCAGTTTGGTGAAATATTTGGCATTAGAAAGACACTTCCAGCCCGCATTTGGAATGTTCTAGCTACACTGATCGTGACGAATTCCAGATTGGACGGATTTTCCTAGGTCATAAGGCTGCTAAGCCAAATTCGGAACAGATCAAAACCCATGATACCTGCAACAGAGTTGTTTCGGGTGAAGGAAAAAGAATGAGAATTTGAAGAGATATCCTATGGAAATCGATATGATAGGTGTAGGGTTTGTCCACCGTAGACATGTATTTACTTCTGAAACATAAACCAGAAGACCTATTTTCTTCCCTTTTTCTAGTCTAAACTCTAGTGATGCCCGCGTATCATAGCATACCTGACTTCAGTTTTTAATTCTTCTGGAGCATTGAAGGTAATTACCGTGAATCGTATTCAAAAAGACGAACTTCATATTGCAAAAAGGATGGTGTACCATGTTTCAGGACAATTGATCCAATTTGAAATTTGCCAAGGTATGACTGAATTGGGAGACGTACGCCAATGTAAGAGATGAAAACCTCAATGCAGGGATTAGAAGATGCTGAATTGGCCAAAATACCGTGAAGCTACTAACCTACAGCATCACATGTCTACACCCCTGATCAATAAATGTCCTCTACAAGTATGAAGCATTAGAACTCCTGACAGAAGATTGTAGATTGAGTGAAAACAAAGTCGGAACTTTCATGACGCCAATAACACAAAGTTCATTGTTTACCTGGTACATAGACTAGAAAGCTTCTTTAGATTGCATACTTGACCGAACAAACGTTACTCTTTCGTGGAGATAAGTTGAAAGAGACAGCAGGAGTAGGGAAAGGGAAATACCAAGAAACACTGTAACCATTTCATGATAGGAAGATATTAAATCTGTGATGACTAGATACAAGAAGAAACTAGAGTACTTATAGTTTACGCAACTAGTCGAACCCAGTATGTGACTTAAGTAGTACATTTAAACTTGCCCAGCCTAGTTGGTACATTACATCAGAGTCCCCGTGAAAATCTGTCATCATTTCCAAGTACCAATAAGCGCTGAGCTTCTGAGATTCTCATGGTTAAGCAGGCACGTCAACTTTGAGCCATGGTGGAGGCAATCCAAATTGTATACCAAACAGAAGAAAAGTTTAGAAGTTAACTGTCACTAAGAGATCAAATGAAGATATCTTGCAAGTGAGAGAACCTTAATTAATGAAAACTTCGGTAAGCATACTCTAAAGATAGAAGACAACGAAGGAGATATTATACAGGGAAACATTTTTGACAAAGATCAGTTCAGGAAGAGGAATATTTTATCTAGTAATACTGGGATTGGTTCTAACGTGGTCTATTAAAACACTGTGACTCGTACTAATGTGAATATGTGATCGATACCTCCCCAATTTCTTTATAAAATGGTTAGACTCTGGGCATGAAGATCGAGCCGCACGCAGAGCCATGTAACGTGGCATGCATAAGAAATTTGGAAGTCGAAAATCAATTACTGGTAGCTTTCACCATTAGAAGCATAAATGAGGCTGCCACGGGTGATGTGTTGCCCCTCCAAGTTTGTCATAGGTTCCTAGATAGAACATGTTCTGGAATTTTGATGTGAACAATTCATAGACATGAAAATACTTACTCCTTCTTCCAAGAAGAGATGGGCATCAGAGCAAAAGATGACCGAATTGTGAAGTTTAAAGAATAGTTCTCTTCTAATTCAACAAGCCACTCCACGGGAAAGAATCCTTCGCCCAAATTGGCAGGGTCATAATTTTTCTTACGACGGGGAGAACCGGAGTGATGAAATAGCATCGAAGTGGTACTTTCGATCAATGGGTAATGTCCTTGGTAGTTCCGATTTGATATATGGGGACCTAGCTTATAGTTTGAGTAATCAAGGGTGTTTTCGCAATTCCATAAGGGTTAGCTGTCTGGGAATGGATAGGTCTAGCTTTGATTCGCTGTATATATTGGCAACATATTCATACAGAGATGTTGACTCCTATCAGTAATAGTTTTACAACCCAACCCCTTTCTAGAGCAAAGCAATCTGCTTCCCTATTGCTTCTTCTTGCTCAACTGTCAAGCCAAATTTCCACAGCCTTAATTCTTGAAGGACATGACACGAAACTCATCCCACATGGTTTTCAAGATCAGGAAATAATCAAGATACTATGATGAAGCAGGTGGTAGTGGTAATAGGACCTGTTGGAGTGAATCTGTTCACAGATTTGAAAGCTAAAACCTGAGGCTAGTCACACCCAATCTTCATCTAAAACCAGAATGGCCTCATCACTCGCCACTGATTCCCAAACACACCAATATAAACCCAGAAAGAAAAAGAAGGCTGGCGCGATTACAAGAAACCACTTCAAGCACCTGATAGACCGTAATACTCCAACATATTTATTGTTAGATTATATCGTAGAGGGACAATAAATTCAAGCTTGGAACATTAATTTAATCCAAATATTGTTCTTGAAAGACATAGATGTAGGTTGTTGAAAAGAAATAACATCAATTAAAGATGCAAGAAAAAAAAAGTAATATGTATCACTTACTTTGGGTCTAAGAATTCATTTCGAGAAATATGAATATATGGTGGCACTCCATCTGGTAGCTGAAACATGAAAGGGAAAAAACATGTTACTTCATTCAGTACTATAAGAGTAAATGAAGCCAGTTCTTTCTGATGCATCGTATTCTGAACCATGCCATCTTATACAAGGCAATCAAGTACAATAATCAAGAAGACATTAATTATTTCATACCTCTCTTACTTTAGATAGAGAAATTTGTTCTTTCCCAATTTAAATCGATGAGTTTCAAACCACAGAAATCTTTTTGAATATCATAACATCAGAATCTCAGGCACCACACTTGCCGCAGTCCTAACTGACATTGAAATATTGGACAATTTTGAGGCTAATATTGGCAGTCCTCATCTTAAAAGCTTCCATTACAAGTAGAAGCATACTAAAGAAGAGAAGTCTGAAGGAACTAACAAGTGAATAACTAAAAAAAAGGTGATAGTTCACAAAATATTGCTAGCATACTCATTCCAAAAGAAATAGCCATCATATGCAGTAAATTATCAGCTTTCACAATTCAACTGGGAAATGATTCTCAGTTTATTTTGAGAATTCTACACCTTGATGAGTTCTAATGGAAATGGGAGCTTCTTTTGGCATCAAATTCTAGTCAGCACCTGGATCTCATTCTTACAAATCCAAGACAATGTATGATTTATGGAGCTACAACTATTATCTTTTAGCACTCACTAGACAAGACAGTTATATTTCAAAAAATTTACTAGTTTACCAAATATCAAAGACTAGTAATATTTCAAACAAACATCACTCGGATTGATAATAAAATTTATCAAAAGTAGGAAAGAAGTTAGTAATTAATGTAACTCCTTAGTCCTTAATCCATTTTCAGAAATCTGTTATTCTTTGTCAAAATTTACAATCAATGTTCCATGTTTCAATATCTCAAATGAGTAGAAGACCACTAATAAGTGAATCACCTCCTGCGAAATTTCTTTTAAGATAATAGTTATTATGCGGACCTATGTTGTTTTGCTTAGTTTTATCTAATATCCCCTCTTGATGTTAACACAAATTTTACATTAGTTACGATAGCGTCCAACATCCAAAATATCAACTCAACAAAACATAGTATGTTATCATACTATCAAATCATAACCTAACATGCTCAATCACATCAATCTACGCGATAAAAGGGAAAAGATATTGAGTGTGTGACATCACTAGTTTTCCTCTAATGATGCAGAATAGAGTTCGGTTCACTGACCACAAAATAAATATAAAATAATTAGGGTGACGAATAACATAGTAAAGACCATGGAGCTTTTCTTCTATGTTGATCATCAATGTAAGATCAATACGAAATGTAGACTTCTCTCAAAGGAATTTTGATGGCTACAATCATAAGCACGGTTTAACAATCACTAACTAAACGCTAGTTAAAACTCATATCAAGAACAATCAAATGTTCATTACTTTTTTACAGAAAGTACAAAAACATTCAAGCCTATCCGCACATACCTGAGTCTGTCTCTCACAGACTTTCTTGCGACGCGGCTGATTTCCTTCCTGTCTTTTGCGAATAGCCGATCTCATTGTCTCGCAAACAATCAGAACAGCCTTTTCCAAGATTTTATTCTACCGTACACATTTCGGTATGTCGCGGCGCGGAAACTAGTTGTATTGCTCCCCCTTTCTCAATTACACTAACCCTAATCGAAATCTTGTTATCCACGATAGAGCCTAGTCTTTAGAAAATTAATAAATAGTACCCAGTCGGCGTGTTTGGGTTGGCCAATCTAGATTGCAAGTCTAAAAATAAAGCCCACTTGAAATCATGTGCTTAACGACAGGGTTCTGATTGGGCCGTAGATAACTCGGTGGGTTACTTTGGACTGCCAAATCTAAATTGTGAGTTCAATAAAGGCACCTTAAAATGGCCATTTATAACCATGTTCTCATTGTATACATTAAATATAGGTAACTAAGTGGGTAAGTTTGGTTGGCTCAATCTAGGTTGTGAAATGAAAAGGGATGCGCTACAAATGACATGCTTACGCTATGTTCTCTTTCAACTTTTAGTCCACACACACACACATACTGTTTGAATACGTCAGAGACTGATTACAGAATGAAATATGATACTTTAAAGGAAAGTCTTCATTTTGGTTCATGACATCACTCTTACAACAAAATCACCAAAGACTTCCTTTAAAATACAACTAAAGATCATCCTATTCCAGCACTTAAAGATGCACTAGATAGACTTTGAAACCAAGAATGATCCCTAATAAGAATGTTTCGTTGGAATGGGATTAACATAGCTAAGTCTAACATTTCCTTTTCAAATATATAAACTACTCTAACAAAATACATACAAACACAACAAAAGGGAAAGGTGTTGAGAAGTTTTCTCAAAATTTAATTCTTGTAATAGAGATTTTCTATTTAAAAAGCAGAATACTAGACTATGGAAAATCTGGTTTAATATGAGAAAGAGGTAAGCTTTCGGAAGTTAAATTATATGGTAACACATTAAAGCTCATCTACTTTCATAAGCTTCTTATGTAGCAATGATATCACCTTAATTGTTAATAAAAATATTGGAGGAAAATGTTAGGTAATCTTAATTTAATTATGTTACTCATAAACAATGCTTTCGTAGAATAAATATTTTCTAGTTATGTGTTCTTGATTAGAAATAAACATAGAATCAGTGAATTACCTCTAGACTTTATTTTGTTTCAGATGTCAGAACATAATACATTAGGCAGTATTTTACTATGACTCTAAAATGGTGTTTTCCCACAGCACGTATTCAATTTTATCTAAACAACTTGTGTAAGATACTAGGTTTAATAATTTTCCTTGTCTTAGAAAAAAACTTGTTGAACCCATATCAATAAGTAATTATAGATATTTCCCTGACATTAACAGATTGAATGTTAAAAAATATGAACCAAAGCATAACAGTTGTTGGTTTTTTCCTGTAACACATCGAATATTGATAAGTTACAACATAGAATTTTAGCAATCTTCACAACACCTTTAGAGAGGCAAACGATTGAAACGTTCTTAACTTCTCTTTAGTTATTCTTTATGTATTCACTTTTTCCTTAACGGAGCTTGTTTGTCAATATGACGATGGCTTTTGTGTTTGAACATTTGGATGATTATCTTAACCATTAAATGTGTACTTTGCCCAATCAAGGTTTTTAATTATGGAGTTATGGTCACTGTGAATTTACAGAAGAACAGGATACCATATAATAAAACAGGAGGGTAGAATGATTATTTGTAAAGGGACCTAAGCTGCAATAGGTCATAATCTCCTAAACTGTTAATTACTAGTCAATTACCCATACCTCAAGGTGCTAATATTTGTGTAAAGTTTGAATGGTAATATAGATTAAATTTGTGCAACAAAACTAAAAATAATATAAAGATGAGAAAGTAGTACTATTAATATTTCAAATTATTAGAGAGGGATCCGAAATTTTTTGGTCCCAAATTTAACTTTTTGTATGTGATTGGGGTAATCTTTGTGGTCCCAATATTCCAATTGAGGTATCACAAAGTCTCTCCCCCCCCCCCATATTGAGATCTAAATTATCTAAAGGGGTAAAAGATGTTTCACAGTCAACTCCAATGCTAATCTAATCTGTAATATAGACTGAAAAAGAACATAGCTTACGTAGGCCTTTCCAGGAGGCCTTCCTTCTTCATTTAACAATTTAGATCAAGCCACCCAAACCTATCCACTTTGCTTGCTATATTTCATGTCCAATGAGAATACAGTTATTAAAATAGGCCATTTTAAGGGACCTTAACTTCTAAAGTCACAATCTAGATAGGGTTGTTCAAACAAACCCTCACAGCTATATGCTTCACACAGTTAAAGCATAATTATCTAACTTGTGGTCTCAGGTGGGCTTTATTAAGGACTTCTAGTTTAGACTAGAGTAATACAGGTGCCCTGAGTAACTAATGGAAATAACGTCAATTTGTTCTAACATAATAGTATCGGTTTCCCAACCTTTTAAATGTCTTAGATTCAGTAGTAGCACACTCTAACAACTACTTGAGTAATTGAGTTCAGGTGGTAAGATAACAATTTAAATAAAACTCAGGGCAACATAACAGTGCCATAGTTAATAGGTAAAATTGTAATTATTTGATTCATATGTGGTAAAATTATATGGGCCCACCACAGAAGAATGAAGTCGGTAAAAAGAGAGTGATGTATGAATGTGTATCTTGACCAATCATTTTATAATCATCCGAGGGAGGAGGAGAATGTGACAACAATGCATTGTGAATAGAAGGAATAGCTTCCATAGTCTATAGATTGTTCAATCCAACCCGCCAACTCGGTAACTTTTATTAATGTTCTGAAGACTAGGTTGTATCATGCATCACTCAAATTCTTTTAGGGTCAGAATAAATGAGAAAGTGGGAGATATACAACCAGATTCCACACGACCTACCAGAAATCAAAGAAGGTACTGTAGAACGAAAAATCGGAGAAGGAAGTGCTGGTCGTCCACAAAACAATGAGATCAGCTATTCACAAAAGACAAAGAAATCAGCATCATCGCAAGGAAGCATGTCAAAGACAAATTCAAGTCAGTGTGGCTAGGCTCTGTACGAATCTGTAGTCTCTGTAAAAGATTATGATCATCTTGTTTATGGGAAGTGGGAACTGATTTCTCTTGACATGAGTTCTAAAACGGATCATAGCAAGTGATTGTTAAATCCTGCTTATGATTATGATGATCAGCACAGCAGAGAATGTTCAATGGTCTTTATATGTGTCATTAGTTTCCCTTTTGGTTTATTGTGTTTTGTTTAAAGTCCATTGACAAAACTTTCTTTGGATCATTGCAGGAAAACAATTACTGTTACTGTGATTATTATATAACTTTCTGTGGTGTGGATTGATGTGACTGAACATGCTAGGGTATAATATACTAGTAAGATCTCGATTGATATACTTTATTTCGTTGAGTTTATGGTTTCGATCTTAGATGTTGTTGCTACTAACTCAAACGCTATATCATAATCTAAGAGTGATGTTTTAAATAAGAAAACAAATTTCACCATCAAAACAACTATAATCTTACATGAAATGTTGCAAAGTTGCAGGAAATGATTCACTTATTTGTTTCCTTCTCATGTAGAACTGTTGAAGGTAGAACCTTGATTGTAAATAAAAACAGGGGATATTTCAATTCTGAAACTGAATAAGGAGATGTGATAATAACTAACAGGCCAACTAGACAAGTCTCCTAGCCGATTCATTTTAATTCAAAAGTTTTACTACTTCATTTGAAATAAAGGAAACTAGTTACTTCAATTAAAAATTTAAAATTAACCTAATAGTTTACAAGAAAATCACATGTTTCCTAGCTACACCTTAAAAACTTGCTGAAAATTATAGATTAACCCAAAAGGACATCAAAACGATTCCCAAACTCCCATATTTTCGATAATTCTATTAACTAGATAAAAGTCCAGTATTTTTAAGCATGTAATACGACCAGATTCTGAGCTACAGCAACCCTTTTCTGCCCCTATCGCGGTCCGACAGATTGTATATGAACCCAAGCATGCAAACTAACGAGTTTCCAGCTCCGATTTTGATTCCAATTCAAAACATCGGTGATTAACATCGCATTTAGAAGCCCTCTAACCTAAAACGTGGTAGTTTCTAATTACCTATTGTACCAAGTAAATTTTAATTAGCCTAACAAACTAGGGTTTTTTGGAAAAAGAAGCTATGCTGATCTGAAATTGAAGCTACGAAGTCTTGAAAAAATTGCCTAGCAAACCTGAAATAGGAATATAAATCGGCACTTACGAGAATTGGAGATGAATCGAACGAAAGAGGGAAGAAACATAGTGGAGAGGGTGGTGCCCGGTGGCGCTGGTGGACTGCCCGGTCTGGTCCGAGCTAGGAGCACGTCGAACGAACCGAGAGAGAAGGCCCCGGCTGGAGAACGCAGCACTGCCGCCGCTGCTGCTGATGCCGCCTGTCCGATCGAGGGAGATGGAGAGTGACGAGGGTGGCGGAGGCGGTGTCGGGGCGGTGTGGGGGTGATCGGCAGTTTCACAGTGAGAGAGACGATTGAAATGGTGGTGGGAGTGTTGACAAAAGAATTGGCGTGCTACCCGTCTGGCGAATTGGTCTTTGAAAAACACCCTCCTCTCTCACTTATGTTTAGTTGTTGATTTTTTTTTTTTGAAATAATGTTTAGTTGTTTTTTTTATAACAAAATAATGTTTAGTTGTTGATCTCATTTTAGATTAACAAGTGTAACTAACTCAATTTTCTCTTAATTAACATTTTTTAAAATAAAACGACACAGTTTACACTTCACTCTCTCTTCTCTCTTCCAACTTGAAAAAAATTGAACGAAGAAGAACCGTCAACAATTAAAAATGATCGAAATTGGAAAAAAAATAAGTTCATTGACATTAAAACTGGAAAAAATGAAGTTCTTAGACATTAAAACTTGAAAAAAATTACATTTCATCGGAACTCCATTCCTCTTCTTCCTCCTCACTACTGTCAGGTCTCTTTCTTTTCTTCATCGGAGGAGGCGTCTTATCCGGTGAGCCAGAGTAAGCCGCTGTGTCGGAGTTATCTTCATCATCATCTGAGTACTGAGTCGTTTCCGAACCTCTTTTAGCAATAAAAGAAGGTAAAACCTCATCCTCGTGTTCAGATTCTTCATTTTCTTCAAATTCTTCAGATTTTTCCTCCTCGGTTTCGTCCTCTTCCTCACTTACGTCTCTTTCCCAGTCCTTTGATGGGCTGCTCTTTGCCATTTCTGATAGGATGAGTTTGGAGAATAGATCAGTGGCTTTTATAGATGTAATAGTGGGTAGATGAAGAAACAAACCGGATGCACTTTACATGTTCTTGTGCACGGTATTTAAGTTTTGCATGTTTCTAAATGTAATAATTTGGATATATTTTCTAGATACATTGAAAATGTATCCAAATTAATACATGTTTTAAAGATGGACAGTCAGAATAGTTAAAGAAAGATCGAAAATGGAAATAAAATAAGTTCATTACATAGAAACTTAAAAAAAAAAAAAAAAAAAAAAAAAAAAAAGTTCATTACAATATTTTTGGATTTTCATGATAATTCATCGGAGCTCCAATCTTCATCACTACTTCCACATTTTCTTCTTTTCTTCAGCGGAGGAGATGGCGTCCTCTCTGGTGAACCAAGATAAGCCGTCATGTCTTCCTCATCTTCATCATCTGAGTATTCAGTTGTTTCCGAATCCCTTTTAAAGACATATGAACCTGCATCGTCAGCTTCTTCTTCATATTTTTCTTTCACGTCACTCTCCTAGGATTTTTCGGTTTCCTCCTCGTCACCTTCCTCTGATTTTTCGATTTCCTCCTCGTAGCTTTCCCACTCCTTTGGCGGGTTTTGTTTTGCCATTTCATATGTGATGACTTTGGGGGATAGATCATTGACTTTTATAGAGGCAATTCGTGGGTAGATGGAGACGGGGGAATTTTAGGTTCATGTGTCGTGGATACATTTTCTAGAAAACATGCATGTTTTCTAGAAAATGTAATAATTTTGATACATTTTCAAGAATGTAACAATTTGCATGTTTTGTAGGAAATGTATCCAAAATTAAAACGTGTAGTAAATGAAAATGTAATAATTTGGATACATTTAAAAAATATAGTAATTTGCATATTTATATATTTATATTAAAAAACAAAAATTGGTAGAAACAAAAGATAAATTATTTACGCAATCATCAGAAGAGGTTGCAAACTTGAGATTACAAAGAACGAAGAACAAATGATTCTATCACAACGTTAATGTTTCATTTGAGGGCAAATCTTGTTGGTATGCCCTTTTACATGGCAATGGCTACATCCGTACGTTCTCGTTCCTCGCTTCTTTTCACGAAAGGTTTCGACCATTGGCTTGTTTCTTTCCTCCTTGTCCCTCCCAACTGTGACCACTTTCTTCGGTGGAAGTTGGCGGCAGTTTCTTATGTGTGCAGATACTTCGCTTGTGTCCCACGTTGCTGGATTGGGAGGAGTCTGAATTGTACCAGCATAGGCCTTTGTGTATGAGGCGAGTGAATAGAACACGCTTGTGTGGACGTACATGACCTCCATATCGTACTTGACATTGTAACGGCCAAGTTTCATGAGTTCTATTGCACAAGCACAGGCATGTACACACGGGAACCACATCTGT
Source organism: Linanthus parryae (assembly GCA_023055425.1). Taxonomy (NCBI): domain Eukaryota; kingdom Viridiplantae; phylum Streptophyta; class Magnoliopsida; order Ericales; family Polemoniaceae; genus Linanthus; species Linanthus parryae. Next base: position 78,354,083 of record JALGPY010000005.1, read on the forward strand.
TGGTATTTGTCGCACGTGCAGGTTCCGAGGCAATGTCCTGGTTGGAATTCCACTTCATAAGTTTTCAGGTCATTACAGCGGACTTCGTACAAAGACTCTGTAATTGCTCGCACGCGAAAACCTATACACTTTTGAGCACGGGTCAACATTCTTTTCTCCCTTTCTGCAGTTAAGTAGGTATTTCCCATGTCAATAGCCTTGTTTCATTTCTTGAGGTGCCACTCGTTTTGTTGGTCGCATATTTGGGAGAACATTGTAAGAGCTTTGTTAGACCGCGGCGCCAGTCGGTACGAGTTAATAGACTCTACATGGTTGGATGTCAGCTGGTCAAACTGTGCTATTTTACAATGCGACCTTGTTCATTTCTCTAGATCGGCATCCCGTAGGTAACGTTCGACGGTTTTGTTGTTAACGCTGTTTATACGGTCGCACTCAATACCCATGTCCGTCAGATGTGACTCACAGGCCAACTTATCAAATGATTATGCCGCTTTGTGGAAATGAGGCACCCACTTCTGTGTATTGTAATGCGACAGAGCATTCATTTTCAAATGGTAATAGCAGTGGATGTGGTTGGATAAGGGGTAGACCACCTTGACTGAATTGATGATAGCCTGGTGCCTATCTAAAAAGAATGTCAACTCATCGTGATCGCGGACAATTGAGCTCAGTTTGGTTAAGAACCAAGTCCATGCGGGGGTGTTCTCCTTGTCCACTAGGTCCCATGCAATCGAATAGCACTGTTTCTCGCTATCAACCATTGTGCATACGACCAATTGCAGTGGTTCTTTCTTCATGTGCGACGTATCGATGAAAAATAAGGGTCGCATATACGGTATCCCCTGAATTTGTGTGCCAGAAGCAACGAAAGAGTACATGAAAACACCATCTTTGTCCACTCCCATTGATAAATCTGTATTAGAGTTATATTTCTTCTACGTTTGTGTACCGTTTTGTGTGAATTTCGGGTAGATTATATTAGAAATACACTACGAACTTGAGGAAATTGAATAAATTTAGCTTTGAGCAATTAATTTGTAATACGGGCATTTCTCGCGTTATTTTATGCTATTTTGTCACGTTTGATCGCACGGGTGTGTTTCGTGTTGTTTTGACAGGAAACGTAACTCAGAGACTGAACGAAGAGGAGAAACGAACTCCGGAAATTGAGACAAAGCTCGGGATTGGTGAAGAAAGGACAAGAGAGTAAGTAGGCACAGCAGAAAGAAGAAATAAAAGGAGAGAAGAAAAACAAGTTCAGCAGATCACACGACTTGCAAAACTGAGGTCGTGCGATCTGGAGCAAGACTTAGAAAAAATTCGGAGAAGAAAATTGAGCAAACTCACTGTTATCACGATCTTAGTGTATGATTGTGCGATCAGTTAGTCAGGTCGCACGAATTGATATTGCAGATCGTGCGACCAGACTTGAAATATTTCGTGCGATCTGAGGCAAAGGAGAAGCAGATCGCACGATCAGCTTTTAGGAGATTGTGCGATCTGCTGAAGTAAAAACTACACGGAAGAAGAAGCACGGGTTGTCTCCTACTTGATCTAAACTACGTAGTTTTGGGGTTGATTATTTCCTAAACCTAATTGGAAATAATTAATACCCTACAACTACCATTAATCAAGGAAGGGAGATTCATTGGGGAAGAACGCTACCAACGTGAGAGGAAGGAGAGGCACGACGAGGTAGACGGGGTAAACACCGAAGCCTCCATTGAAGACTCAAGTTTGATTTCTTCTTCTTCTCTCTCAATCTTTGTATGGAGAAACTTGTAAGTCTTGTTTGGTTGATTATTATTAGCTAGACGTTTTGCTAGGCGTCTCTATGAGAGCCTAGGGTTTATGTAGACGAATGATTTTCCGGATTCAAGTCTTTGTTTCATGCGTTTGTCTTTGATCCAATTAACAATTGTTAGTTTCATGATTAAATTGATGAATCTAGTCTATTGACACGGCTAGTGTAGGATTTGATAGTCATTGAAGCTAGGGTTTGTTTTTTTGAAGCATTGTATTGCTTAATGTTAATTTTTTTTTCTCGTTATATGTTCATACGCTGTGCTTAATCCTTAGCAAGAATGGAGTCGCGACCCGGACTTGTTAATTAACTAGAAAGTGCACGACAGTGACTTAACCTAGTTGTGAAGAGTGTATGAACACAATCCCGAATCACCGAGACTTAAAAGGAGAAGTGTTAGGATTGGCCTAGATTCAGTAGGATAATTTGGCTGTTCCGTGAAACGGTGGGCCGAAAGGACTCGTTATCGTACCAGTAGATGACCTGCTAGAACGGACTGGTAGACAACATGAGACTGAGAGGAGATTGTAGTCAACCGAGATGTAAAATGACATGAGACCGATAGGAGATTGTTAGTGCAATTACCCGGCTTGATTAGGATAGAATTAACGTGTTACTCAGATAATCCGGAAATCGTCTAAAGCCCTAGGTGATCTGGAGATTGCCTAGTTTCTCAATCTTTTCTCCTTAAATATAAAAATACAAAAATATTAGCCTAGATGTTATTTCAACTCTTAAATCAATCAAATCTTTCCTCCCGTACCGTACTCTAAATTAAGTAACTAATTAAATAATCACAAGCTTGTCCTCGTGGGATCGATAACTCGGGGTTGAAATACCACCCCTATATTACTTGACCGTGCACTTGCGCATACGCGTTAAGAAATCGCGTCACCCATATCCCATAAAGTACCAGGGTTCAAGATTTGAAAAAAATGCATGAACACGGGAAGATCGGCGTAATTTTGAGCACGCGTACCCTGGATCATTTGTTTGGCCCTTTAACGTGCATACCACGCCCCCCCCCCCCAGTACGATAATTTACTTCCAAGATCTAAGGCGACCTCCTGTACTTGACTGATTGGGGTGTCTTCCTTGTTTGACCCATCAGTCCTAGCAATTCCTGCGCGACAACCTCGCAACTAATGTTACGGTGCTTCTCATCTACGCTGCTTGAAGTACATGTGTGAATGGGGTTATGTTTCCTCACCCGGTAGTGCATGGAATCTTTATGCTTGTACGCCCCAACCTTCCACTTCCATTCCTTATTCTCGCAGCGCAATATATATCGAGTCTGGTCTCTCTTATGAACGTAAAAAGTCCATTTCTTTGCACAGAAACCTTTCTGATATGGTGGGACGACGCCTTGCCGGTATACAAACCTTTCATCTCTATTTTCAGATCGTCAAACCTTCCCTCACCAATTTGTCCACGACTCCCTGGACAGTCTACCGCAACAGTTTCCAATGCAAAATTGGTTTGCTCCATTAATTCAAGAGTGCCAACCATATCTTGGTCAGGTAATGCTACCATGTCGTTACGGTGAACCGTATACGATAGAGTAAGATCAATTGCATTATATGCTACCCTGTCGTTACGGTGAACCGAAGACGATGGAGTGAGATCAATTGCATTATATGCTACCCTGTATTCGTCATGATCCTCGGCAAGTATCTCAACATCATGAAAGTAATCCTCGCGGTATGTAAGGGGGGACTCAAAGGAACCAACTGGTTTTGGGTTTCAGCTTGATCCACCAAATCCTAGTCAGCAACGTCAACATCTATGTCTGGTTGATCCACCAAATCCTTTAAAGTGACGTACATTGTTACAATAGATCCCCTTTCTGTAGTCTCAAATATATCTTTGATTTCTATATCTTTACTGAGGATATTAGGCTCGATCAAATCTGCATATGGGAATTGGAAATGATATCTTGGGACTACCTTTTTGGAAGGTGATAACTACATATTTGGAGTTATATTCGTATGTGATTACTTATCGTTTTGCGTAGTTTACGATGTATTTAGGTGTGTTTTAGGCCAAAATTTGATAATTGGAGCATGATTGAGCATTTGATCATAAATGTTGAGTCTGGGCACTTTATCACGTATTTTATGCTATATTTGTATCGTTTGATCTTCCGGTATGTTTTAGTGTTGTGGATTTCAGGAACCGGGAGCTCGGAGCGATGCTCTTGGATTGGAAGTGAACTTCGGATAGTTTTAATTGCTCAAGAGATGCTCGGGATTGAAGATGAAGAAGCAAAAAGCAAGAAAAAGAGCCAAAGAAGAAGATTTCCAGACTTGTTCGTGCGAACAGAAAAGTGTTCATAGGAACACTTCTACTTTGAGAAATTTTGGAGCTCAAAATCAGAAGTGTTAATACGAACAACCCGACTGTTCGTACGAACAGAAGTATAAATTCGGCTATTTTGGGGCTGTTTTGTAATTTTTTAAAAGTTACAAGCTTTGGGGCTGTTTTAGACCTAGGAATCCGTCCCTAGGAGTATTGGAACGATAATGGAGCTTTGGAACGACTCTTGGGAGCTTTTGGAGTGTGCTTGGATTCGTTGGATTCTTCGTTTGATTTCTAAACTCTTTCACTTCCTTAGTTTTGGATTCATGATCAATAAACGTGTTATTTTGATCATGTACTGTAGTAGCTAAACCCTCTTTATCGGGAATTCTCGTTTGGTAGCTAGGGTTTTGGTATGAACATGTCGTTTTGAGATTATTATTCACGTTTAGACTTAATTATCATGTTCTTCTATTATTATGAACAGTTTATGTGAAATCTCTATCTCTCTTGCACTTAGCTAATGTAGGATTGATCTTAATTAGGGTTCACGCGGTAACTTCGTGAGTTCTAGTCGGAAAATTGAACTATTCACTTGATTGTATCACTACTTGGTAACTCGGTAGTGTTGATTAGGATCGTAAGGTAGAATTACGAACATAATGCATGCCTAACGTTAAATTAGACTTGGTAATTCGGTTTAATTTGATATTATACATAGACAACTCACTTGGTAACTCGGTGAGTTGAATGTTGCTTGATTAATAATAGAAGACATGTTAGTGTTCCATGAATCAAAGCATAAATTCATATCATGCCTAGTGATCCTCGAGAGAATTCCCGATATTTGCCTCTTATTCTTAACTTTACAAATCGATCTTTGTTAATCGTGAATCAATTCACTCGGTTAATTGAGAATATTTTCCTTTTTATTTTAGTAGAATTAGTAACAAAAAACCAATTGCTAGCCCATACTAGGTTAAGAATCAATAACTAGCTTACATAGAAGTCCCTTGGGTTCGACAACCCGGATTTTCGGATATTACTACACACGATGGCCATACACTTGTGGTTGAATCGTGTCAAGTTTCTGGCGCCGTTGCCGGGGACTTCGGCTAAATTAGTTATAATTCCTAGCCTTAGGGATTTTAGTTTTCATGTTTATATCTATTACTCACCTCTTTTTTTGTGTGTGATATGTGCTTTCAGGTTGGATATTTCGGTGCATGTCCCGTTCTAGAGACAAGCCTTTTCACCCAACACTTGAAGACCTCGAATCCCTGTTACGCATACAACGTAGAGACAAGAGGAAGAAACGCTCAGATACGATGGATGACCAAACTAGAGCTGAGTTTGAAAGGATCCGTAAAGGTATGCATGATGCGGAAGCAGCTAGAGCTGCAGCTGTGGCTGATGCAGCAAACCGAGCAAGAGAAATTGAGCAGCTCAGATGGCTGAGATGCAAGCAGCCGTGGCATGCCTGAACCCACCACCACAACCCGGTGTAGGCGTTCCACCTGGAAACGATGGAGATAATAACGGTGGAAATAATGGCGGCAACAATGGGGGGAATAATGCGCAGAATGTTGCGGCGCAGGTAAATAATGCTGAAGCTGACGAACGTCCTTTGGTGGACTACTTCAGAACTACACCGGAAGGTTACCAACCCACTATTGTCAGGCCACAAATCAACGCAGCCCATTTTGAAATACGCCAGCCATTGATAAACATGGTTTGAGATGATCCACACGCCCACTTGCTCAACTTCGAGCAAATTACCTCCACTATATATGATCAGAGAGTTCCACTCGAGACGATAAAACTCATGCTTTTTCCTTTCTCCTTATCGGGAAAAGCAAAGACATGGCTCATGGAACTTCCAGCAGGGTGTATCTCTACATGGGCAGAGTGTTGCCAGGAGTTTCTCAGGAAATTTCTCCCGCCGTCCAAGGTTGCTCAACGGATGGCTGATATCACAAAGTTCACTCAACAAGACGATGATTCTTTGTGAGACACATGGAGAAAATTCAACCAACTCCTTTGCAGATGCCCTACTCACGGAGAGCCATTGTACAAACTCTTGCACTACTTTTATAATGCTCTAGACATGGAGACTGCGAATGAACTAAATAGGATGGCTCAGAGAAATTTTATGGGCCTAGGGGTGCAGAGATGCCAAGACCTGATGAACAGTGTGGCAAAGCGTGAGTCTACGAGGACTGAGACTCATCGAAATTCAAAATCTGATGGTGCATTGGTGAACAAGATTGAGACGATGGTGGAGCAGAAATTTGAGCAGCAGATGGCAGTCATGACCTCGACTTTTAGCACATGAATCCATCGGCACAAGTGAAATCAGTGGGAGAGATGATGGCAGACGCGAATCAGGGTATGGAGATGGTTTTTAAGATGTGAACTACGTGGGTCCACCACGACAGCAGTGGCCCAACACTTATCATCCCAACAATCGCAATCACCCCAACTTCAGTTATGCCAATCCAAACAGTGGATTATATGCACCCGGCCAAAAGCCGAATGTTCCTTACCAAGCTCAAAGACAGGCTGCACAACAACCGGCTCAGCAAGAGGAACTAGAGACAAATGCTTTATTGAGAAAAATTCTTGCTAACCAAGACAGAATGGAGAGAATAATTGTCTCCATGGAAGCTACAATGAAGAGTCATGAGACGCAGATTGGGAAAATTGCCAATCAGAATGCTAAATTTCCACCAAGTATGCTTCCTTCTAACACCATTCTTCCTACTGAGTAGATCAAAGCTATTACTACTCGCAGTGGCACTACTACTCAGGATCCTCCATATCCTAGCCATGCGAGAGCTGAAGCTACAAAGGCCACTGAGAAGAGTTGGGTGAAGAAGTGCCCAAGGCCGTGATTCCCCAATAAAAGGAAACGGTTGAAAGTGTGTAATGTAGACTAAATACAGGACCTAAATACTATAGAAGGGGGGGGGTTTGAATAGAGTATGGAAGCTTTTTTCAAAACTTAAAGTTTAACTGGATAGCTTTGTGTGAAACTTGAAATCTCAAGGCCTTGAGATTTTGTAAACTGTCTGAAACTCAATAAGGCAAAATTGTGAGCTTCAAGGCCTTGAGCTGTGAACAATACTAAACAGCTTTTAAACCCTAGTTTGATTTGAGTTGTGTGCAGCAGATAATAATCAAATAGAAAGGTAAAGAACACAAAGCAATTTACAGAGTTCAGTCCCAATGGACCTAATCTCTTCCTGAGGGATCTAATCCCACCAGGATTGGGCAAACACTTCTTATTACTCACACAAAAACAGCCCTAGATCTTCAAGCCTAAGTGATTTCCCTTACAGCTATAAAGCTTGTGGTTCCAAACCTATCTAGTTCCAGCTACTAACTGTTGAGCTAACAAGAACCTCTTGTTGTTCACTTGAACAACCAACCACTAGGTTAAGTGAGGTTTAAGATAAGATAGAGATACACAGATGAAGTACAAATGAAGAACACAGTATAAAGATAAAACTGTTGAAAGTCTGGAAGTGTTCTTCAGGAATGACTGGATTGATTTGATCTTCAGAAGTCTGGAATGAAGCTTGATGATTGTGTGTTTGAATGGATGATCTCCCACGAATTTGTCACACTTCTCAGAGTATTCTGAAAGCCTCTCTCCTCTTCAAAAATTCAAACCAGTCTCTTTTATCCACAGCTGCAACTGACTGAGAGATTTTAGGATCTCAGTTCCTAAAAATCCTCCTTCTGTTTTCAACTTAAATGAAACAGCTTCAGGTGGATATCCGTTGGAGTTTGTTGAGATTTCTCTTGCACGTTTAATAAACCTGCAACAGCAAAGAATCACTGCAACAACAAAATCCAAACAACTAACAGTACTGAGACTGTTTGGTTATACAGTTTCTGGTAAAACTGTTTAATAAACTCAGAACATCAATCTGCATATACTCTAAAACAATTAAGTCATGGAAAAAAAGTTTAAGAAACTTAGAAGTGAGTAAATAATCACAATACTAAGAGTCATAACCTGCAAGAAAGAATCAATCAAGTTCTGTAAAAACTGTCAGTAGCTCAAGGCATATCTCAAGGCCTTGGAGCTCTAACCTATTTTACAGTATTTCAAAATTAAGCCCAGATAGCTTTGATTTTTCCTGTTCTGATCATCTGCAATTGTGTTAGATGTATAAATAGTACAATCCACAAATATATACCATAAACCTCTGATTTGAATAATCAGATATCCAATTGTGCAACACAAAGATGTTAGAACACATAGCAGAATAAGTAATCTCAAGGCTTTGAAAGTTACTGTCAATCTCAAGGCCTTGAGATGACTAACAAGCCTTTGCTGCTAATATCTTAGCCTTTTGTCTTTCATCACTCATAAACAATTACCAATCAAAGCACATTCAGGGATCTTGACTCAACAATCTCCCCCTTGATGAAAGACAAAACTCACAGTCTTGTATAGATCTTCCTGCCACTCATAAGAAAAAATTAAATAACCACAATCTGCAGATAAAATGTATACTGAACCCAAAAAGATAACCAAATACCACAGAATTATCACAGAAGAAACAAAAATTAACCAAAATAACTAAAGGCCAACTTTTATTATTCACTGAATACTGCAAACAAAACATATAATACATTCTCCCCCTTTTTGACTTTCATCAAATAAGGTTGAAGAAATGTAGGATCATTACTCAGAGTTTAAAAATAAACTTAAAACTAAAACTAGCTAAAAAGTCAAGGCCTTGAGACAGAAAAGATAGAAGAGAATGAGAAAGATGGTCAAGGCTTTGGCAGTCTCTGATCTTCACTTCTTCTTCGATGTCTGGCCTTTCGCTGAGCCATCCCTAATTTCTTCCTCACTTGCAGATTCTTCTGCAGACTGGTTACCTTCTTCAGCTTCAACTTCAGTGACCACTTCTTGGATTATGTCATCTACTTTCTTCTTAGCCTGTGTTGAATCTACCTCTGTAGCTGCATCAACACCTGTGTCTTCATCACCATCTTCCTCATCAGTTTGCTTAAACAAGTCTTTTGAAGCTAGCACCACTGGAATTGGCTTCTTCTTCTTCTTCTTCTTCTTCAGAAGTTCTCCTAGCTTCTCATCTGAATCCACACTGGTGTCATGACTAGTAGAAGAAGGTATCTTCTCCAGATTCAAGCCCTTAATGACAACATCTAGCTTCCCATTCATAGTATTCATCAAACCCTTGAACTGATGAAATTCAGTTGACAGGTCAAACAACCTTTGCCTGAGATCCTCAATCTCAACTTGCTGATCTTCTAATTTCTCTACCAGCAGAGAGTAATCCTCATTGACTTGTCCTTTCCCAGATGCAGTCCACTTAGTCTTCACAAACTCTTTCTCAGCAAGTTCCTCCTTTGAAAAATCATAATAGAATTTCCAATGCCCTTTCCCAGTCTGAACTACCCCAATCCTCTGAAGTGCAGTCTCATCTATCAACCCAAAACCTCCAGTAATCTTTTCTTCTCCTTTCACAGGAACATCAAAATACTCAAAGAAAAGAGGTAACAGGTTGGCATATAGAAGAGGATGGTTTCTAGTCCTGGTTGCACAATAAATCATATGCTCCATCACAACTGTAGGCAGGTCTATCTCAAACCCTTGAGATATCAGATACATCAAAATCAGAACTTTATCAGTTACTAGCTCTCTTGAGTTCTCCCTGGGAACTACACTCCTCATCAAAATAGTAAATAAAATCTTGGCTTCACAGTTGAGCACAGAGTGTGTCAACTGTTTTGGACCAGAGGGAACACCATCAACAAAGAACATCTCCTTTGCCTTATCTAAACACTCCTTCCTATCAGGATAATCCCCAACATTGTATTTCCTATTGAATGCCCAAGACTTTGGAAAAAGTCCTATGATCTAACCTCAAATCCACACCAGCCACTTTAGATGTTAAAACCATTTTCTCATCACCTTCAGACACCAAGTTCAGAAAAAATAACCTAGTTAACCTAGGATAAGCCTTTGACCTAGGATTTAAAACTTTCCAAACAGCAGTTTCCCTCAATTTTCTCATGCATTCTATGTCCAGTTTATCCAACAACTCATCAGAAATCATACTACAGAAAGCCACTTTAGATGATGCATACCCTTGCATCCATACTGTTCTAACTTCAGAACTAATAAACCACTCAGTTGGAAGTACATTCTTACCTTGATATCCTTTCTTAGTTGCAGCAGCAACTGTCTTAACCCTAGTCTTCTTCTCAGAGGGTTTGGCCTTCTCTTGTACTCCTTCAGTTGATTTCTTCTGGATCTCTTGAGTTAACTTCCCTTTTTCCTCTTCAGTAGCATTTTTATTTTCTCCCCCTTTCTTCTTCTCTGACCTAGGTTGATCACCACCCTGAGTCTCCTGTTGTGGATCAACACTTGAACCTTCATCTCCCTTCTCTGTCCTTGACTTCTTTGCAGGAGGAGTATCCTCATGCAAACTTTGAGTGTTTTCTGAATCTGAATCAGAAATCACTATCTTCTCCTTCTTGTTTGCTCTCTTCTTGGATCTGCCAGAGGGCTTCCCCTGTTGCTGAATTCTGGCTGATTTGCGCTCCATTTTAGGGTTTAGGGTTTTGAGAAGAGAATGTGATTGAGAGGATTTGAGAGAGAGTGAGAGTAGTCGCAGAAAATTGGAAGAGAATGTGAAGAAAAAGCCCTGACTTTCAGCTTAAGTAGGTTGAGAGGATGAGTCATAAAAGGACTCTGCAATATCTACATGCAAAAATAGAATCTTGAAAAATCTTTTTGGGATATTTTAGAAAATTCTCTGAGTAATTCAAATATTATACAGTTATCTAAAAAGATAAGATATAATATTTGATGATCCATTTTTTTTTAAAAAAATATTTCAGATATTATCAAGACATGGAGAACAATCTCAAGGCCTTGAGATTTTCTGCAGATTGAGAAACTTCAAAGCTTTGAGCTATACTTTCAAGGCTTCAGAAAGTATAATCTCAAGGCTTTGAGATTCCAACACATATACACATATAGGTACTAATACTCCCCCTAAACCAATGCATCCTTGTTTAACATCCCCAATTCAAGCCTTAGAGATGAAAACCTATCATCTGGCAATGGTTTAGTGAAAATATCAGCAATTTGCATTGAAGTAGAGATAAAATTTAAAACAACATCACCTTGTTCTGCATGATCTCTAAGAAAGTGATGTCTCACATCTAGGTGCTTTGTCCTTGAGTGCTGAACTGGATTCTTAGAGATTGAAATAGCACTTGTATTATCACAATGAATTGGCACATTTCTGAAGTTGTAGCCAAGATCTCTAAGTTGCTGAGCAATCCATAGCACTTGTGAGCAACAAGCACCAGCTGCAATGTATTCAGCTTCTGCAGTTGATAATGCTACAATATTTTGCTTTTTGGAATGCCAACTGATCACTGAAGATCCAAGAAATTGACAGCACCCAGAAGTACTTTTCCTGTCTACTTTATAACCTGCAAAATCTGCATCTCAATAGCCACTCAACATAAAATTGTATCTAATTGGATACCAAAGCCCTAAGTCTCTGGTTCCATTCAAATATCTAAAAATTCTTTTAACTGTAGTTATATGACTTTCCTTAGGATCTGCTTGAAATCTAGCACACATACATACACTAAACATAATGTCAGGTCTTCTAGCAGTTAAATACAATAGTGATCCAATCATACCTCTGTATTCCTTCAGATTCACACTCTTACCAGTTGAATCTTTGTCTAAAGAGTGTGATGAACTCATAGGGGTCTTAAGCACCTTGGAATGTGACATGTTGTACTTATTCAATAATTCCTTGGTATATTTTCCTTGATGCACAAAAATTCCTTTCTTCATTTGTAATATATGAAGTCCAAGAAAGAAATTTAGTTCACCCATTAGGCTCATCTCAAACTCCCTGCACATTAGACTAGAAAACACTTTTGAAAGAGCATCATTAGTAGCACCAAATAATATATCATCTACATAAATCTGAACTACTAACGAACCACTTTGTTGATGTTTAATGAAAAGGGTTTTGTCTACTAATCCTCTTCTGAAATTGTTTTCAAGTAGAAATTTTGAAAGTCTGTCATACCAAGCCCTTGGAGCATGTTTCAAACCATAAAGAGCTTTATCCAGTTTATAAACATGATCAGGAAACTTTTCATCTTCAAAATCAGGAGGTTGTGCTACAAAAACATCTTCTTGTAAATATCCATTTAGAAAAGCACATTTGACATCCATTTGATAAAGCTTTATGTGATTGTGAGAAGCAAAAGCAAGAAGTATTCTAATAGCTTCTAACCTGGCCACAGGAGCAAAGGTCTCCTCATAATCTATACCTTCTTCTTGATTATATCCTTGAGCTACCAGTCTGGGTTTATTTCTTACCACTTTGCCATTCTCATCAAGCTTGTTTCTGAATACCCATCTGGTTCCAATAACTTACTTCTCTTTAGGTCTGGGAACTAAATTCCAAACCTTGTTCCTTTCAAACTCATTCAGCTCACTCTGCATTGAAATAATCCATTCTTAATCTTCCAGAGCTTCCTTGGTATTCTTTGGCTCAATCAAAGATACAAATGCACTGAAAGCACACAAGTTCTTTAACTGTCCTCTTGTCTGTGTTCCAGTTGATGGATCTGATATTATATTGTCAGCTGGATGGTCTGCAAGGTACTTAAACTTCTTTCTTGGTACCTAGGAGTATTCTCCTTCAAGGCTTTGATTCCTTGAAACAGTAGAGGGAGCATCATAGAAAGTTTCAGCTTCTGTCTCAAGGCTTTGAGATTTTGGTTCAGCAGGAGGTTCAAGGCCTTGAGATTCTACTGGTTGATTCTGTACAGCAGTTTTGCTTTTGTCTTCTTTCACAGCATCATCATCTGATTCATGCTTATTCAAATCTATCTCTGCAAAACTTTCACTCAGAGAGTCTTTAGTACTTTCATCAAAAATTACATGAATGCTCTCTTCCACAATCTTGGTTTTTCTATTATAAAATCTATAAGCTTTGCTAGTTTGAGAATATCCAAAAAATACACCTTCATCACTTCTAGCATCAAACTTACCAAGATTGTCTCTACCATTATTATGCACAAAACAGATACAACCAAATGACTTAAAATAAGAAACAGTAGGCTTTCTCCCTTTAAACAGTTCATAGGGAGTATTTTTCAAAATAGGTCTAATCAAGCATCTATTCAGCACATAATTGGCAGTATTAACAGCTTCTGCCCATAAAAACTTTGGCAAGTTACTTTCAATCAGCATGGTTCTGGACATATCCTCAAGTGTCCTATTTTTCCTTTCAACTACTCCATTTTGCTGTGGAGTCCAAGGTGCAGAAAAGTTGTGTGAAATGCCATGCTTTGCACAAAACAATCAAAGTGAAGTTGATCAAATTCTCTACCATGATCACTTCTAATGGATGCAACAGGTAAGTTTTTCAAAGTTTGAAGTTCTTTGCACAATTTAGAAAACTCAGATAAAGCTTCAGTTTTGTCTCTGATAAACATCAATCTAGAATAATCATCAATTATAACAAGCATATACCTCTTACCATTTGGGGTCTGAACTCTCATAGGACCACACAAGTCCATATGCAGCAATTCTAAGGGTCTAGAAGTACTTACAAAGTTCTTTGGCTTGAAAGAGCTTCTGGTCTGTTTACCTTGTACACATGCCTTACAAACCTCATCATCTGAAAATTTCTGTGATGGTAAACCTCTTACCAAGTCCTTTGAGATGAGCTTATTGAAAGTATGTATACTAATATGCCCAAGCTTTCTGTGCCAAAGCTTTGAATCTTCCTTCAAGGCCTTGAGGCATTTTAGCTTATCACCTGCAACACTGTTAGTATTCATAGCATATAGATTATATGACCTAGGAGGAGTGAGTATGCAATCACAGAATTTCTCATCTTGCACCACACATTTCTCCTTGTCAAATACAGCTTTATAACCTTTATCACATAACTGAGAGATACTAAGCAAATTATACTTAAGTCCATCTACCAGATAAAAATCAGATATGCAATTCGTAGAACCATTACCAATACTACCTATACCAATGATATTGCACTATGCTTTGTCACCAAGTGTAATTGTTCCTCCAGATTTCTCTGTAAGTTCAGTAAAAAGAGACCTCTTTCCACTCATATGTCTAGAACAACCACTGTCTAATATCCATTTCTGATCTATCAAGGCCTTGGTGACATCCTGAAAAAACAAATCATTGCCTCAACAGGCTATTAGACCAAGTGCAGAACTTTGAGTCATACTCAGAATCAACCATATTAGGTGGCCTAATTCCTTTTGGAACCCAAATCTGCCTAACCTGTCCCTTAAGCTGATAAGGATAAGTATTCCTCATAATATGAGGTTCTGATCTTCTGAAGGGACAAGTTAATCTGACATGACCAATTTTTTTCCACAGTAATGACATTTTGGAGAATGTCTGCTACCAGATTTGACAAAAGTAGTTTGGCCTTTCTTTGGAAAATTTGGATTATAGCCAATCCCACTTTTATGCATTGATTTCAGACTTCCTCAAAGAATGATATTTAGATTATGTTCTGAGCCTGTAAACTTAGCTAGGACCTTCTTGGATTCTTGAAGTTTCTCAGTCAAAGTACAGATCTGTTGTTCTAAATTCTCAGAATGAGCTTTTAGATCAGCATATCTTTCAGTTAAAAGAGTGTTTTGATCAACAACCTCTTTTATATGTGCCTTCAAGACTTTGAACCTGCTGTCCAAGGCCTTGAAGTCTTTTTCAACCTTTGTCTTAGAAACTTCAACAGTTTTGTTTGAAAATACTAGGTCCAGGTTTTCTTTTACCTGCTCATGAACTTAATCTTTAAAGAAAAAATCTCATTTCTATAACTCTCTTCATTCAAAAACATACTTTTGAGAATTTCAGGAAGTACATCAGGTGGACTAGCAAGTAAATTTTTTACCATGTCTTCAATGTGTCTGTCTGATGAACTTTCCTCGTTATGCTTTGCCATGAAGCATAAGTTTGATTGCTCTTCTTCTGTGTCTGAATCACTTGATGAATCAGAATCACTCCAGTAAGCCATCATGGCCTTCTTCCTTCTGTTGTCACCATCCTTTTTCTAAAAGTTTCTGTTCTTCTTCATTACTTTAGTTTTATGTGACTCTGATGAAGATTTACCTTTGTAATCCTTGCTGCCTGAGGGTCTTGATCTCTCCCTGTTGTACTCCCTGTTACCAGAGTTTCTTTTCTTTCTGAGAATCCTGGCCAAGGCCTTGGAGATCAATGCTAAAGCCTCTTCATCATCAGGTTCTTCCTCAGTCTCAAGGCTTTGAGATTTCTCACTGTCTTTTGCCTTAAGAGCTAGGTTCCTGATATTTTCACTCAGATCACCTTCCACATCCTTCATAGACATTTCATGAGTGAGCAGCTTTCCTTGTAGATCATCTAGCTGAAGAAGACTCAAGTCCTGAGCTTCCTCAATAGCTGTTGTCTTTGGCTCCCACATTGCTTTTGGCAAGCTTCTCAGAATCTTTCTGAGCTTCTCTTCATTTGAGAACCTCTTTCCCAAAGACTCCAGGTTGTTCACCACATCAGTGAATCTTTTGAACATTTCCTTGATGGTTTCATCTGAATTCATCTTGAACAACTCATATTGCCTCAGGAGTATGTTGATTTTTGTCTGCTTAACCTGGCTGGTTCCCTCATATGTCACCACCAGTTTATCCCACACTTCTTTGGCACTTTTGCAGTTTGATACTCTGTTGAACTCATTTGCATTCAAAGCACATTATAGCAAATTCATAGATTTGTAATTTTTGGATACCTTTTCCAATTCAGTGACTGAGAGATTTTTCTCAGACTTGACAGTTCTGACTCCATCAATTGTAGTATAATACTTATGAGGACCATTCTGAACTATTTACCATAGTTCCGTGTCTTGATCTATGATGAACATCTTCATCAACGCCTTCGAATGCATGAAACTGTCACCACAAAACAATGGAGGTCTGTTAGCAGCCCTTCCTTGTGAGAATCCACCATCTCCTACATTACTCATAGTCACCAGATTGTAAGATCTAAAAACAGTGACACATGCTGATACCAATTGAAAGTGTGTAATGTAGACTAAATACAGGACGCAAATACTCTAGAAGGGGGGGGGGTTGAATAGAGTATGGAAGCTTTTTGCAAAACTTAAAGTTTAACTGGATAGCTTTGTGTGAAACTTGAAATCTCAAGGCCTTGAGATTTTGTAAACTGTCTGAAACTCAATAAGGCAAAATTGTGAGCTCCAAGGCCTTGAGCTGTGAACAATACTAAACTGCTTTTAAACCCTAGTTTGATTTGAGTTGTGTGCAGCAGATAATAATCAAACAGAAAGGTAAAGAACACAAAGCAATTTACAGAGTTCAGTCCCAATGTACCTAATCTCTGCCTGAGGGATCTAATCACACCAGGATTGGGCAAACACTTCTTATTACTCACACAGAAACAACCCTAGATCTTCAAGCCTAAGTGATTTCCCTTACACCTATACAGCTTGTGGTTCCAAACCTATTTAGTTCCAGCTACTAACTATTGAGCTAACAAGAACCTCTTGTTGTTCACTTGAACAACAAACCACTAGGTTAAGTGAGGTTTAAGATAAGATAGAGATACACAGATGAAGTACGAATGAAGAACACAGTATAAAGATAAAACTGTTGAAAGTCTGGAAGTGTTCTTCAGGAATGACTAGATTGATTTGATCTTAATAAGTCTAGAATGAAGCTTGAATGATTGTGTGTTTGAATGGATGATCTCCCACGAATTTGTCACACTTCTCAGAGTATTCTGCAAGCCTCTCTCCTCTTCAAAAATTCAAACCAGTCTCTTTTATCCACAGCTGCAACTGACTGAGAGATTTTAGGATCTCAGTTCCTAAAAATCCTCCTTCTGTTTTCAACTTAAATTCAAATAGCTTCAGGTGGATATCCGTTGGAGTTTGTTGAGATTTCTCCTGCACATTTAACAAACCTGCAACAGCAAAGAATCACTGCAACAACAAAATCCAAACAACTAACAGTACTGAGACTGTTTGGTTATACAGTTTCTGGTAAAACTGTTTAATAAACTCAGAACATCAATCTGCATATACTCTAAAACAATTATGTCATGGAAAACAAGTTTAAGACACTTAGAAGTGAGTAAATAATCACAATACTAAGAGTCATAACCTGCAAGAAAGAATCAATCAAGTTCTGTAAAAACTGTCAGTAGCTCAAGCTATATCTCAAGGCCTTGGAGCTCTGAACCTGTTTCACAGTATTTCAAAATTAAGCCCAGATAGCTTTGATTTTTCCTGTTCTGATCATCTGCAATTGTGTTAGATGTATAAATAGTACAATCCACAAATATATACCATAAACCTCTGATTTGAATAATCAGATATCCAATTGTGCAACACAAAGATGTTAGAACACATAGCAGAATAAGTAATCTCAAGGCTTTGAAAGTTACTGTCAATCTCAAGGCCTTGAGATGACTAATGTGCACAAGAGATTCCGGCAGGGAGACCTCCGTGTGCACCGTGTGTAGTGGATCAAGGATCGCACAAGAAGAATAGGGGTGTGTGTAGGGAGAGAGTAAGTCAGTAGCAATGTCTGAGAGAGAGACAGAGGTTTGGCAGAGCTTCCGCGTATGGCAGTGTGTTCTCCTTTGTATGGAAAGGTTGACGATCTATATATACTGGAGAACGTGACCGTTGTAGTGTGGTTAATGCGCCCATTAATGGCGGCTTAATTAGCTTAACCATAACGGCACGTTCGCCCGAGTATATAGGAACCGTTAGAGCACGTGGTGCGCGAATACCGGAACCGTTACGAGGTTGACCGGGTTTGACCGGATTGACCGGGTTTATGGAGCTCGTGCCATAAATCTCTCAAAACAGTTACTAAAGGTCGCGCGCGGGCTTGGCTCGCACGCGACAGGGCTTACCCTAGCCTCCAAACCACAAAGTCCCTACAAGTCCCGTGCGGTGGTATGCGAGGGCTCTGTCTCGCAGCCCCCACATGGATCAGCTCGGATGGTGATCCTGTGTGTGTGGAGCACAATATGGTGTGCTGGATGGCTGCCACGTGGCCAAGATCTGTCATGTCAGAAAGCAGTATCTACATTAGCCCCCTTTCTGCGCGTGAAGATTCATAGCCGTATAGTCTTCCATGCGCGGAAACCAACATACGCGTCGCCGCCACGCACCAATTCAAATACGGGTAAGTTCAGCCCCCGTGCGTGTCATTATGACCTAAAACCCCTAGAGTCGTGCCGTCTGACCTTTAGGGTTTTAGGCGTGACGTCAGCTTGTCCTGTGATTGCGCGATTCGACGGTGACGGTTGTGATTCGACTATCGAAAGGACGCAACCCTTCATTGTTTTGGATAAATACCTTGTATCCCCCATTATTGCAAAGCATTACTTTTTCCTCTTAAAGTGAATGGTACCCGGAGAACTTCGAGAGCAGATCCAGATAATCAATCACCAGTTCAGAACTGCAATCCGTGTCCTTCAATTGTGCATATCCAAGCAAGCTTCAAGAAAACAAGGTTGGCCTCGTTTACTTTTGATTTAGGATACCAGTGTTTGCCTTGAACTGCGTTGAATCTGTAAACCCGTGGGATTTGTGAAGAGGTTTTGATCTTTGAACCCGCTTTGTTTTGATCTTTCAACAATATTGGATCTTGCAATTCCCAATTTCTGAAATCGATACCGGAACTGTTCGTTTTCCTTCGCATAGATCTTGAATTCCCAAAATTCAAACTGAAGTGTGGTATTTCTCCCCCCTTTTTCTTGCTCTTTCGCAGGAA
Source organism: Linanthus parryae (assembly GCA_023055425.1). NCBI lineage: Eukaryota > Viridiplantae > Streptophyta > Magnoliopsida > Ericales > Polemoniaceae > Linanthus > Linanthus parryae. Next base: position 78,373,035 of record JALGPY010000005.1, read on the forward strand.
TGGCCAAGACAAGAGTAACCAGACCCGTCAAGGAAGATGAAGAGATACCCGACCTTCCACAGGCCTTGTGGCGAAAAGCCCCCTTTTTAGGCGGCAAAGATTTCTACCATGCGAGGATAAAGGCGAAGAGGATGCCTGATCCTGTTCCCGCTGAGCGATTGCTGACGTTGACTCGCCCAGTTAACTCAGCCCTGCTCGAGTGGGTTGGTTCCGAGGATGTAGTTCGATTGGGGATCGAGAACGGGCACTTCCCGTATACTGCGATTTCTACTCAGGCATTTGTCTAGAAATTGGACTATATGGATGAGTGGATTGACCACGTGTTGGATCATCACGCCGAGACTCTTAACGAAGCCGGCGTGTAATTTGCTATCCGTGCTATGAAGGGTGCTGCCGTGAAACTGGATCAATCCATGCTTCTAGACCTTCTGTCCCGCTACTCGCCTGCGACTCACACGTTCCATTTTGCTGAGTTCGAGGCTGCCCCCACGCTCGAGGACGTGCAAATGCTGTACGAGCTTTCCCCCATGGGTGAAGTGGACCCTCTGAGTCCCTTGAGGACATCTGCGGAGATTGCCTTGTATACGCAGATGGAGGAATGCCTAGCAGAGGTGAAGAAAATCTCCACTCGGTGGACCACTACAAAGCCCCTTCCGAACTGGCAGCTGGTTGATACGTCTGCGAAGAATACCTGGAACAAATGGTTGCAGTACTTCTTCCGAGACTATGCGAACAGCGGTATTACCAAGAAACTTCTGAGTGAGGACCCAGAGGCCGACAATTACGTAGAGGGCAAGGGCTATCATTTGACCCTTTGTGCTTTTCTCTGTGCCTGGCTGTCGAGGTACCTGATTGATGGTCACCCCCATGACGGAGTCTTTTACCATGTGCTGCCACTTGCTGTGAGACTCGCCCTTGGCCAGAGAGTCGCACTCGGACCCTTGGTTTTGGGCACGCTGTATTATAGGCTCGATCAGCTGGTTCTGGCTATGAGGGAGTCGCGTGGCCGCCTCGATGTCCTGACCTTTGTCAATATTTCCTTTTTGACAATGTGGGTTTTCGAGCGTTGGCCGTCTTATGCTCCAACCGCTCTTCAACTTGATAAGTGGTGTCCCCCAGGCGCGACAGAAGCACGCAACAGCGGGAGAGCTGCGAGATGGTTTGGAGCAAGCAACACCAAGTGCGCTTGGAGTTTGGTATGCGACAAACGGAAGGAGTTTACTGCCAGGCCCTATGCCACGCGTATCGAGAATGTACGATGGTTTCCAAAGCTATACCCCTCCAAAGGTATGGTCTTTTCAGAAGAGCTTCTCTTTGAAAGGGGACCTCATTTCCATGAGCGCTACCGCGAGTTCTTTTGCTGGTGTATGCGAGGTTCCCTTCCTGCCCTTGCAGAGCATATTCGTGAGCTCGCGCCAAGGTATGAAAAGCTTACAGTGGATTTTGACCCTACTCGAGTCTCTCCTCAGTTTGGTTTTGACGCTGTGGCCCCATCAATCTGGCCCCAGTCCATTGTCAGAGGATGCTACAAGCGCTTGCTCACAAAGGAGTGCAAGACGGTTTTTATGAACAACCTTCCTTTCGAGCAGCCTGCGGGTACCCGCGAGGGTGGTTGTTCCCAGAACTGGCTCGCATACTGGGTTGCCCAGCAAACGAGGATTGAGACGGAGTCGGCGGCGCAGCCAGGTAGGGCCCCCTTGCTCAAAAGGAACTCTTTTCCGTTTCGCCCCAATTGCAGTTTGAGCGAGTCTGAGTATGGTTGCTACTCACTGTGGGACCGTGAGAACCATTTGTGCCCTGATTTCATTCTGAAGGAGCAGGTTGCCGCAATCAAGAAGGGCGACACGCAAGTCGTCAGATACAGCAAGGCTTTTGCTGAGGTAAGCACTTTTCTTCGCATGTGTTAAGTTTTCTCGATTTCCTTGTGCTGACACTTTTATTCTGTACTGTTGTAGTGCCATGTGCGGAGATTCGCAGCTGGTGATCGCTCCAAGTCACTGGTCAACACCATTGTTGCCACCAGAAGACAACAGCAGCCGTTCCGGCTTTCATGGAGAATGGACGCTGAGGTTGAAACAAAGGTTCGCGCAGTCATGAATGTTTTTGCTGACTCGCTGATAGACAATCCTCCGGCTCCGTCTCCTCCCGGAGATGACCCGTCTCCTCCAGCGACCGCGACGCCAAGAGTGAAGAGACCTAGGCAAAAGGGAATTACCATTTCTTCCCCTAGAAGCGCTCCAGCTTCTCCTCCAGTGAGGTCCCTTTCTATCAAGGACAAAGGCAAAGGTCGCATGCCCTGCAAAGTGCGGAAAGAGCTCGCAGTCGAGTCTTTCGTTCCCTTCGATCAAGAGGGAGAGGAAGAGAGGCAGGAGCCCCAAGCAAGTGATGAAGAAGAAGAAGCAACAGTTGTGATGCATGAGGAAGAATCAGGAGGTACCTCCGTCGCATTTCCTTTCCCGTCATCGTAACTTCTTTGCACTTCTTTTCTTTAAACCATTCGTGTATTCGCAGATGATGATGATGAGGCCGCTGGTGGCCTCGCGGCCAAGAGGCAAAAGAGAGATGCCCGTTCTGGCATCCCAGAGGATCCCATAAGCGAGGACATTCTGGCTGAGTCCCGGAAGACAGCCGCGGAGGCTGCTGAGAGAAGAAGACGTCGGGAAGAAGAGGAGCTTGAGCGTGTGAAGCAGCGGAGCCTCGAAGAGCGGCATGTAGACGACATAGCGCGTCCAACTGTCGAGGAGGACGAGCTTCCCGAAGAAGTGGCTCCTCATGCGGAGGAGGAAGATGAGGTTCTCGGAGAGGATGCAGCAGCCTTGGAGCAAGTCCAAGCGGATTTTGAGGAAATCGCAGGCGGCGATAAAGGTGAGATCTTCAATCTCGCAGTAACTTATAGAGATGTTATTGTGGGTGCGTTAAAGCATGGCGTGTCAAAGGGTGACATTCGCCGTTGGTTAGTAGACAAATGCGGAGAACCTTCAGGTAATCGTTTGAGTGATACGCATGTACTAGGCTTTAGCAACTTGAGGCAAAATCATGACTGGTTTATTCGCATCCCAGGTCACGCTCCTCTTACAGACTTGCTTAGTGAGGATACACTGATAGGGCATGGTTCCACGTCCTTAGTGTATGACGAAGATACCTCAATCCCACCTTCGCGTGGAGGTGCTTATTCTTAGCTTTAGTAAAGATAGCAGAATAACTTATAGCGCAAGTTACCTCATATCATCGCATCTAATGTCGCAGGTCATGCTGAGGAACCTGAGCTGGAGCAGAGAAGTCAGCCTTCTGCGCCCTATGTTCCAATTCCGAGCTCCCATACCTAGAAGCCCGTCGCAGCTGCTGACCACGCGGGTGTGCCTCGTGAGGACATCATCGAGCTTTCCGACGATGCTGGAGCTGACACTGTGTTGATGGATGAAGATGTCCATGCTAGTGCTGACGAGGTAAGGACAACTACTGCTAATGCTTCCGCATCCGAGAGTGTCCTTCGACAAGCGACTACGGCTGTCCCTTCACCTCCGGCAATGACTGAGTCAGAGGCACCCATTCCTGCGTGGAGCTTTTGGGGCTCGCAGGTTGGGAATGTAGTCGCAGCTGGCGCGACCTACATTCTTCCTCCCGACTACGAGAGATTAGAGCTCGCAGCTGATAAGAGAGCTATGGAGCGAGGACAGTCTTCAACCGCCCCTGCAGCGCGCATTCCTTCTCTTCATGAGATTCTGGAAGGAACTGGTAAGTAGAGCTTTACTGTTCGCGCGTCACATTATTCGCTTGCGAGTTTTGACATCATAACTTATCTTTGACATCTCCTCAGGTTTGAAGCAAACCGACGTAGACTGGGTGGTTCGAATGCGTCTCAGGTACCCTCGCTCGTTTGTGAGATCTCTGGAGATCGGGCCCTTTGACAGGAGGCTGTTCCTTACTGAAGCCATTTGGATACTGGAGCAGCTGTCTGCGGCTACGCCTGCGACCATTTCGGTCCAGAGTGCTGAACTGCTATGTGGCATGTGCCAAAACCTCGTGACCAATGTACAAGGCAGAATGGGCTTTAAGTTTCTTAAGGACAGAGTCACGCTGATTCGCGCAGCCGTAACTTTGAAACTTGGTCACCAGAATCTCGCAGTCGAGATGCAGAAGGTGGAGCAGCAGAAGCAAAAGGTTGATGAAGCTCTGAAGCTGTATCATGAGATGAATGCTAGATGCGAGCTACTGAAGCAAGAAGTGGAACAGGTGGAGAAGCTGAGTGAGCAGTTCGCGCCCCAAGACTCCTTAATCAAGAATTTGCTTTGATTTTTCGAATCTTGCAAAAATAGTTCGAAAAATAGCTGAAACATTAATGTAATATCTTGAACATTAATGTAATGTTGCTAGGGTTTCTCCCCCCCTTTTTTTAACAAGAACAATGAACTTCCCGTTTTGCCCTTTTCCGGGATTTGATTGGACATTTCTGTGCATATCCAATTATGAAATCAGCAATTGATTCTCTGCTTGATTTTCGCGCTAATTTCTCGGCAGATAAGCACGCTTCCGTTGGGAAGTCCATCCGAATCATGACTATCCGTCATTTATTAGGATACGCCACTGAATCGTCATAGCCTTTAGTAGGGTAATTGATTGTTACCGCTTTTCAAGGCGTAAGTGATTGAACTTACCCTCTTTTTGAATTTTGCTGACTCATCTTAGGCAACCGAAGAGTCTGTACAGGGTCTATATAAACCCTGTCTTTGCTATTTGGGTTCTTCATCCCAAACATGTGCTTTGCCGTGAGTCCTTACGACTGCTGGCTTCAACGCTTGTTTTTCGTTGATTCATGGCAACTTCAAGTTTTGAATCCTGAGTTTGCGCTTTGTGCTATAGAAATAGTTTCCAAGATCCACTTTATGAGGCTTATTGCTCTTTATAACCATCATAAAGAAGATGCAGATAATATCTCATGCGTATTCCAAGAAATTTCTTCGTGTATTATGTGTGCAGGTCATGTTTCCGGCCGCCTCGTGGTGAGGTGCAGCGCCGTAGTGACCGTGCTACCGTCTCGTAATGAACGGCGGAATTCTCCTCCAGCATCCCTGGAGGAGGATTTCTTGCCTCTTCGTTCTTGAACTCAGGGTTCTCGTCAATGCCCTTGTCCAACATGACAAGGAATCCATCACCAGAGGAATGACTGCTTCGCCTGTTTTGCAGAGTAGTATATGCTGAAACAGGAAGCTCCTCCGGCGCCTATCTTGATCAGACAGAGGCTTTTGTCATTCCTTGGGGTCTTGGGCGTATCGCATCCCCGACCTTGCTGCTAGGGATGTAGCAAATGACAAGTTGATCTCTTCGCGGCAGCATCCCTTTTGCTATAGATCTTTGGCCGCAGATCTGCGTGTTGAACTGCCGGTGTTAGGACCGGTGGGTTCCTCCTTTCCTTAGTCGGGAGTTCCCTAGTGTGTCTCTGCTGGCTTACCAGCCACTTTTCGAATGTATTGTAAGCCATGTTGGCTGCGTAGTTAGATTCGAGCTTTTCGCTTGTAAGCTGCTATCTAGACAGATAAATTGTAAGTCATTTGACTCGTAATGATAAATAGTTTTCTGTATTATCTGCTTTCTCTTTACAACAAATACAATTTCGCATGCGTTTCGGCATATTTCGCCTTGCATAATGCTATGTAATTGTTTCGCATCTGCGATATATTGATTCGCGGGTGTTTCGCTAGATCGTTCGAGATCGTATCTTCGCAGCTGTGCCATCTCGGCGGATGGGCTTGCAGTTGGCCGTTGCAAATCATTTAAGATCATGTTCACAACATTGCTATCGTAACAGATAGTCTTTTAGAAGATCAATTAAGATCATTAAGTGGTGCGAACTGCTATCACAAAAGATAGGCTTTATTAGCGAACTGCTTGAGGTCGTTTCTCGCATAAATTGCTATCGCAACAGATAGACTTTTAGAAGATCCAGTAATATCATCTTGCGCATGCGTTGCCATCGTAATAGAGGCTTGGGTGATCAACTAAAATCACTTTTCATATAAGTTGCTATCGTAACAGATAGGCTTGAGAAGATCAGATAAAATTGTTTTGTGTATAAGTCACTATCGTAATAGATAGGCTTGAGATTGCACTTGTATAGACCGCTATCTTGAGAGATAGGCTTAGATGATCAATTGAGATCGCATTTGCGTTTGGCTGCTATCGTAAGAGATAGGCTTTACAAGATCAATTAAGATCGCATTTGCGCTTGGCTGCTATCGTAAGAGATAGGCTTTACATGATCAATTAAGATCGCATTTGAGTTGGCTGCTATCGTGAGAGATAGGCTTTAGATGATCAATTAAGATCGCATTTGTGTTGGCTGCTATCGTGAGAGATAGGCTTAGATGATCACTTAAGATCGCATTTGCGTTGGCTGCTATCGTGAGAGATAGGCTTAGATGATCAATTAAGATCGCATTCGTGTTGGCTGCTATCGTGAGAGATAGGCTTAGATGATCACTTAAGATCGCATTTGCATTAGCTACTATCGTTAGAGATAGGCTTAGATGATCGCTTAAGATCGCATTGCATTGGCTGCTATCGTAAGAGATAGGCTTAGATGATCACTTAAGATCGCGTTTGCATTAGCTGCTATCGTAGAGATAGGCTTAGATGATCACTTAAGATCGCGTTTTCATTAGCTGCTATCGTAGAGATAGGCTTAGATGATCACTTAAGATCGCATTGCATTTGCTGCTATCGTGAGAGATAGGCTTATATGATCAATTAAGATCGCAGTTCGTATGGATTGCTATTGCAGCGAATAAACCATTGTTAACAGTAATAACAAATTAAATAGAGCAACATAAACAGCTAGAAATATGAACTTCTCATTTGGGAGAATTCTTTTATTATAACGCTCTCATATGGGAGAGATGGGATTACAATCCTCTCATATGGGAGAGGAGATTGCGTAAATCATAGCCACATGAGACATTAAGCATGTTATCATAAAACGTATGAAATGAGAGAAGTCAGGGATAGTACTTCTTGATCCAACGCATGTTGATTGAACTGGGAGTTGAGGTTGTACCGTGCAACCTTCGTATGCTGCAGTAGCCGCTATCGAAGACTTCTGTGACTTCGAAGGGTCCTTCCCAATTAGCTGCGAACTTTGGGTGAGTTGCTTCTCGCATGCAGTGGTCAGATGCGCGCAAGACCAGGTCTCCGACTGCGAAATCCCTTCGCTGGACTGTCTTGTTGTATGCGCGAGCGATTCTTTCTTGATACCGCTTGTTGGTCCTTTTGGCTTGTTCTCGTTTTTCTTCCAGCAAGATTAAGTCATGATCGCGTTGATTTTCGTAGAGTGCATGGAAGGCCAGCCTTGCCGAGTTGACTCTAACCTCCGCAGGTACCACAGCTTCGGCCCCATAACACAGTAGAAATGGCGAGGCCCCTGTGGGTGTCCTTGGAGAAGTTCTGTAGGCCCACAGAGCTATGCTTAGAGAGTCGGCCCACTTCTTGTGGTCGTCTGCGACCATTTTGCTCAATATTCTCAACAGCGTCTTGTTAGTCGCTTCGGCTTGTACGTTTCCCTTTGGGTAGTAAGGGGTAGAACATATCTGCCTGATGTTGTACTCCGCTAATTTCGCAGCTACCTGGCGATTAACAAAAGGAGTACCGTTATCTGAAAGAATGGTGTTTGGGATGCCGAACCTGCATACGATGCTTTCCTGGATGAAATTGACCACAGCCAGCGCATTTTCCGTCTTTAGTGGTATTGCCTCCACCCACTTGGTGAACAGCTCGGTTGCGGTGAGAATGAAATGGTTCCCATGCGACGTCGGTCGGATGGGACCGATGAAGTCCAGAGCCCATGTGTGAAATGGCCATGGCGTCCCTAATGCATGTAAGTCCACGGCGGGGGCGTGCACTAGGTTCCCTTTGAATTGGCATTCTTGGCAGCGTCGCACTTTGGTGCGGCAATCGACTTCCATTGTGGGCCAGAAGTATCCGATTGAGAGGAGCTGTCTGCATAATTTCGCACCTCCTTGATGCTCCACCTGATGAGAAAGGTCCATGACTTCTTGTGCTTCTCTGCCGTCTAGACATCGCAGCAAGTTGCCCTCGTGACCTCTTCGCCAAAGCAGGTTTTCCTGTACCACGTATCGATACGCTTTCCTTTTCAATTTTTCGGCCTCTTTTCTCGATTCGGGCATGGTGCCGTGGGTGAGGAAATCAAACAGTGGCTTCCTCCAGTCCGTGTCGTCATCGGTTAGGGCGACGAGTAGAGAGTCTTTGATTAGCGCGCAACTTTCGCACTTCCCTTGTATCAGGGTTGCAGCTGTTGACATGCCTGGCCAATGAATGCCATATCTCTGAGCCTTTCTGTAGATTGACACCTCGCTTTCTCCGCAAGCGTGTTGGTGAATATTTTCTAACAGCTGTTGTCCCTCTTGCTCGGAGACACACCGCATGAGTATTCCTCCAGGACCCTTGTAGTAAAGGGTGTTGTCGTGGATGCAGTATCCTTTTGTGAGTGCCCAGCTTTCGCTGCTGGTGCCCTTTGCAATAGCTTGTAGGATTGCTTTCCGCCAGTCTGTGTCATCCATGTGTTCGTCGTCGCTCGCATCCTCTGTTAATGCCGACGAGGTTCGCACTTCAATGGAAATCCTTGCGGGGCATTTGTCTATGCTGACCTTAGATCCCAGAGTTTCTAAGGCGTCTGCGTGCCTGTTGTCTGCTCGAGGCTTGTGCTCGTACTTCACATCGCAGAATTGTTGCATCAGTTTCTGTACTAGGGTACGATAAGACAGGAGGTTGATCTCCTTCAAACCATATTCGCCCGAGGCTTGCTTAACAATCAGCTTGGAATCTCCCATGACTGTTAAGTTGCTCATTTCCAAGGCTTTCGCCGCACGGAGCCCCACGATGAGAGCCTCGTATTCCGCTTCGTTGTTTGTGACTGCGAAGTTGAGCTTTGCGGACATCTGTATGACTTCCCCATCTGGTTTTGTCAAGACTATCCCAATGCCTCCGCCTTTCCTGGTTGACGAACCGTCGAAGTGGAGGGTCCAATAGGGCACGTCGATTGCGTAGATTTCAGGGCCTTCGAGCTCTTCTTCGATCACGGGTTCGTGGCTGTTGTCGGGAAACTGTGCCAACAGATCCGCCACCGCCTGCGACTTGATCGCTCTTGGTTTCACGCATGTGATATCGTATTGAGAGATGGTCATGTACCATTTTGCCAATCTCCCGCCCGGAGTAGTGTGAGTTAGCAAATATCTTATGGGGTCGCTCTTGGTGACCACCACTACTTTGTGTGACGCAAAATAGTGTCTCAACTTTTCTATCACAAAGAATAAAGCAAGGCAATGACGTTCGATGTCTGTGTACCTTGATTCAGCAGGCTGCACAATGCGAGAGATATAGTAGATGGGCCTCTCTTGGCCTTCATACTCCTGAGCCATGAGTGCTCCTATAGATCTCCTTGTTGATGTAAGATATAACAGAAGTGGTGATCCCAGCTGAGGCGCGATCATGATCTTTGAGGACGTGAGCAGCTCTTTCAGTTTTTTGAATGCGGCTTCGTGGTCCGGAGTCCAGTTGTACGCGGCGTCCTTCTTGAGAAGAGTGCTGAAACAGCATGTGATTTCTGCAATTGCTGGGATGAATCTCCGCAGGTACGACAGTTTTCCCAAGAATGTTTTCAAGGTACTTTGGTTATGGGGTGGCGTCATGCTGGTGATGGCTGACACTTTCGCAGGGTCAGGCTCGATCCCTTGGCGATGGACCACGCATCCCAAGAACTTCCCCGAGGTCACGCCGAACGCGCATTTCATGGGGTTCATCTTCAGTTGAAAGCTCCTGCATCTGTTGAACACCTTTCGCAGGTCCGCAAGGTGATCCGCTTCGTGCTTGGATTTAACCACCAGGTCATCCACGTAGAATTCCACCTCTTGGTGCATCATGTCGTGGAATGGAGCCATCATGGCCCGCTGATAGGTTGCGCCCGCGTTCTTAAGACCGAACGGCATTACCGTGTAGTTGAATACCCCCACAGGAGTGATGAATGCGGTTTTCCGCGCATCTTCAGGATCCATCTTGATTTGATTGTACCCGCTGAAACCGTCCATGAAACTGAACATACGATGGCCTGCTGTTGAATCGATGAGCAGATCGATGTTGGGCAGTGGGAAATCGTCCTTAGGGCAGAAGCGATTGAGATCTCGGAAGTCCACGCAGATGCGGAGCTGTCCGTTCTTCTTCACCACCGGCACGATGTTGGCCAGCCATGTGGGATGATGATTTGGCTCTATGAACTTGGCATCCAGGAGTTTGACAATCTCCTGCTTGATCTTCACGTTGAGTTCTGGCCTGAAGCTTCTGGTGCTTTGCTTGACCGGTTTAGACCCTGGGATGATGTCTAAACGGTGCATGGTGATGCTTGTATCCAGACCTGGCATCTCATCGTACTCCCATGCGAACACGTCCTTGTACTCAGTTAGGAGCTGCAGCAGTCCTTGTTCCTCTTCGCTTGTGAGGTCCGCACTCAAGAAGACTGGCCTTTTCTTTTCCTCGCTCGGGCTAAGGAACACTTCCTTTAGTTCTTGCTTTTGTGGTCTTGGCCTGTCTTCCATGCATTCAGGCGCTTCTTTGAGTTTCTCGTCTGGAGTGCCTTGTGTTGGCGCTTCCGCCAGCGCAACTTGCTCGATTTGATTGATTTGCCCAGGGACATCCCCATGCCCGTGTGAGGACATCCCCGCGCACCTTCATATGCGATAGCATTTCTTCCCATTGGCGTAGAAGCTCTCTATCTCCTTGCCCTCGGGGTCATGCTTTGCGATCCTCTTCAAGGTGTACACATTCTTTCGATGATATGCGATACGTGTCGCCTCGTCGCGTGTAGGCGGCTTTTCCTTGGTATCTTCCCTTGTCACCATTACGCCTGCAGGTGACTGGTCCTTGATGTCCTCCCAGAGAGGCAAAGGAGTAGGGTTGAAAGGCCCGGGTGTTTGCTCGTCCGCCATCTCGGTGAACCACACCGCCTCGCTGAGATGTGCTTCGTCCAAGTTGAACGTGTTAGTCGAAGCCGGTATCTCGACTATTCTGTCGTTCCAGATAGCTTTCATAACCTGGTGAGCCGTCGAAGGGACTGCGTCGAAGCGATGAATCCAGGCTCGACCTATGATCATGTGGTATGTGGTGTTCGCGTCTATGACATAGAACTTCGCCGAGCACTTGATCTTGCCAATCTGGACGCCCAGGCGGATCCATCCGATCGTCATTCTAGAGTCGCTTCCGAATCCCACCAGTGGAGACGGACGTTTGACCACCTTGTGCTCGGGGATCCCTGCTAACTTCAGTGTGTAGAGTGGAACAACGTTGACCGCCGCTCCTCCATCGACGAATGCTCGCTTGAATTCGACGCCATTGATGATGGCGGTCACGTACAGAGGCCTCTGGTGACTCGCATCCGTCTTCTTGTCGCTGGCAGAAAAGGTCATGATCTTTTCTGTGGAACGAGACGCCCTGATGACTTTCCCGTTGGAGACCACGAGGTCCTCCTCGTAGTCCTCCGCTATCCTTAAGATTTCTTTTGTCATATTAGTCCGGCACCTCTCGGAGAAATTCATCTCGTCGAAGAACTTGTTGAAGCCGTGCGACCCTTTCATGCGGTCGGCACGTTCGTCCTCCGTGTCCATGCTATAATCTTCGTCTTGATGGACCTCAGCAATGATGGGTAGACCATCCTCTGCGACTTCCTCCAAGTCTACGATCGAGATCATGGCGACCTCTTTGCCTTTCGAGCCTGACTCTGTATGGGCAGGAAGTGGGTTGTTGCGCACGTCCTTCCTGTTGTCGCTGACGATTAACTCGCCGTTCTTCATCTTCTGATCGAACGCGAACCTGAGTTTCTTGCACTCGGCGGTGGGATGCATGATCTTGCCGTGGTACTCGCACCACTTAGGGTCCCTCACCATCTCCTTGGAAGGTGTTTTCTCGAGCGGTGGCAGGACGCCGTCCTTGCGCCACTGTTTGCAGAGGTCACTTGCTTCCTCTCACTTCGCTTGTTTCTGGGGCGAAACTGTATTGACCTCAGCTTCGCGTCCCCGCTTGTAGCTGAACCTTCCGATCTTGTAAGTGGTGCCGCTCGCAGGTCGCTCTGGAGCGTTCTTCTTTTTCTGTCTCTCGACTATGGGCTCGATGTTCTTCGTGCATTCGATTAGTTTTGAAAACGTAGGTGTTTGCAAATTGATGAGCATACCTTTGTATTCATCTCGCATGCACTGTAGGCATATCTCCACAAGCCGGCTTTCGGGCATTGGATCTTTGCACTCCAAGGATTTCGCCCGGAATTTCTTGATGAAGGTGATCCCATCCTCCTCGCGCTTCTGGTACATCCGCGAGAGATGGATCATTGTCACCTTTTCCTCCATTTGAAAGAACTTGGTATAGAACTTTTGGACCATGTCGTCCCAAGTCTTCACGGATCCGGCCTCCAATGTCCGGTACCATTTGTATGCTACGTTCCCAAGAGATTTTGAGAACTCTCGCATCAGTAGTTTGGGATCAGCTCCGAACGGACCCATGACATCGATGAAACGCATGACATGCTCATGAGCGTTTCCATTGACGTCTTCGAACTTATCCCATTTGGGAGCCTTGTACCCCGTCGGGTTAGGCATGAGATAGATCTCTCGTGGAATAGGTGGATCATTGTCTAACTTCGGGATAATGGTATCCGCGAATGACTGATGAGCCAGGATGGTGTCCACGCGCTTTTGCAAAGACGTCATGCATTCTGGAATGCTTCCCTCGGTAGTCGCCGGAGGGGTTGCCGTAGGCGGTGGCGAAACATATGCCGCCGGAGGATTGAGAGCATACTGAGTACCCGCGTTTCCCCAGATCATCGTTGGGGGAGGCAAAGGGTACTGCAGAGTTGGGTTGGACGCCAAAGCCGAGGGCTGAGGAGCGTGAGCAGCAGGAGGCAGCATTTGTGCCGTTGATCCTTGAACCGAAGGCAGTTGCGCAGCCGACGGTGGAGTCTGCAGATGAGGGTTGGGAGGTGTGGCTGGCACTCCCAATCCTGGAGCAGTAGGGGTTCCTCCTCCCTGAGGGATAGCGGTGGCTGGCGGAGGATTTGGCGCGAGGGTGCCCAGAACAGCCAAGATTTGTTCTAATTGCGCGGATTGAGCCTTGAGAGCTTTCGCCTGGCTTTGGACGGTGGCGTCCAAAGACTCTAACGTCGGTGCTTCGCCGAGATTCGTCGGAGTACGGCGGGTCTCGTCTCCCGAGGGCGTTTCGGTGGAAGGCGATCGGTTGCTGACATCATCCTCCTGAGACATGGTTGCTTTTGCCGGTAAGTTTCACGTCGGGTTCACCAAAATGTGCACAAGAGATTCCGGCAGGGAGACCTCCGTGTGCACCGTGTGTAGTGGATCAAGGATCGCACAAGAAGAATAGGGGTGTGTGTAGGGAGAGAGTAAGTCAGTAGCAATGTCTGAGAGAGAGACAGAGGTTTGGCAGAGCTTCCGCGTATGGCAGTGTGTTCTCCTTTGTATGGAAAGGTTGACGATCTATATATACTGGAGAACGTGACCGTTGTAGTGTGGTTAATGCGCCCATTAATGGCGGCTTAATTAGCTTAACCATAACGGCACGTTCGCCCGAGTATATAGGAACCGTTAGAGCACGTGGTGCGCGAATACCGGAACCGTTACGAGGTTGACCGGGTTTGACCGGATTGACCGGGTTTATGGAGCTCGTGCCATAAATCTCTCAAAACAGTTACTAAAGGTCGCGCGCGGGCTTCGCTCGCACGCGACAGGGCTTACCCTAGCCTCCAAACCACAAAGTCCCTACAAGTCCCGTGCGGTGGTATGCGAGGGCTCTGTCTCGCAGCCCCCACATGGATCAGCTCGGATGGTGATCCTGTGTGTGTGGAGCACAATATGGTGTGCTGGATGGCTGCCACGTGGCCAAGATCTGTCATGTCAGAAAGCAGTATCTACAACTAACAAGCCTTTGCTGCTAATATCTTAGCCTTTTGTCTTTCATCACTCATAAACAATCACCAATCAAAGCACATTCAGGGATCTTGACTTAACAACGGTTGAGAAGAAAGAAGAGCCCAAGAACACTCTAAATCCGGCTAAGTATGTGCCAGATGTGCCATATCCAGCGGCATTGAAAAGGAACGATGAAGAACACTTTGAAAGATTTATGGACATCTTCAAGCAGCTGCATATCAGCATCCTCTTTGTGGAAGGGCTTGCTCAGATGCCCTAGTACAAGAAATTTTTGAAAGAGATTTTATGGGGCAAGATAGACCCTTATGCCACGGTGAAGCTGACAGAGACGTGTAGTTCTGTTATACAGAGGGACATTCCCAAGATGAGAGATCCAGGCAGTGTCATCTTAGGCTGCACTCTTGGGGGTGGGTATCACACACATGGACTCCGCGACCTGGGCGCGAGTATCAATCTCATGCCACTGTCCCTATTTCAGAGATTGGGCATTGGCGCGCCAACCCCTGTGAAGATGGGTCTGCAACTAGCAGACAATTCAGTTGTGACAACAAATGGGGTGATCGAGAACTTGCTTGTAAAAGTGGGTGCATTTGTCTTTCCAGTTGATTTTGTGATAGTGGACATCAAAGAGGATCGAGATGTGTCACTCATCTTTGGAAGACCGCTTTTGAAGACAATGCGCGCAAATGTGGATCTGGAGATAGAGGAATTGACTATCAAGGCTCTAGATTCATCACTTGTGTTCAAGGAATTTGTTCCGGGCAGAGGGAAGAATAAATTGGCCATGATCAAGTTTAGATAACATCGTGTGGATCCTACTCTTGGGTTGCCTACAGTTCTGCAGCCCGATCCACCCGAATCAGAGGAGAAGCCAAATGTGGTGAGCGTACATGATGTGGTGCAGAAGATCAAGAGAAAGAAATTGAAGGAGGAGGCACGTCGTGCTAGACCTCCTTAACATCTTTTGAGGTAACTGGTCGGGTCGCAGACCTTAAATTACACGACTCTTGTTGGGAGGCAACCCAACGTACTTTTATGCTTTAGTGTAGAGAGTGTGTTTAAATACTGTTGCATGCAGATCTCACGTTTGAATTGAGAATGTGCAGGATTATAGGTGGAGACGCGATTCAGACTCCCCTTCTTGATGCACGCGTATACAAGAAAATGCACGAAAATTGAGGAAGCTACTTCAGTTATAAGAAAAAGGATCAAAAAGTGAAAAATCACTCAAGGTCGAGGAGTGATACATATGCGAGCATAATGGTGGTGTCAAGAGCTTTTCCGGTGATAGATGGAGTGCACATCGGAGTCCGAACGCAAGAAAAAAAACAGACGATACACGGAAATGCGCAGCGGAATTTGAGATAGAACACTTTTTCCCCCAGGGATGTTCGCACAAGAACAAAAAGTGTTCGTGGAGAGGGTCTACTGAGTTTTACGAACAAAATTTTCAAAGTGTTCGTATGAACACATTCTTGTTCGTACGAAAAAAAGCTCGTTTGTTCGCACGAGCACTCGTGTGTTCATACGAACACAAGCTCACCCATGTGTCCTTCGGCCAAATCAGGTATAAGTGGGGGTTTTGGCTACTAAAGAGGGTTATTTGTGTCATTTTGGGGCCCCTAAAAGAGCAAAAACATCAGCAAAAACATCTCACACTCAAGCGAACGAATCAAAGCTCACTTTCTCTTCATCTTCTCTCAAACTCTTAAGAGCACAAGAACACTCCAAGATCAAAACTTCACCAAATCTTTCAAAAATTGGTGAGTTTTGATCCTTGTATAGACGCCTAGAACATTAAAACTTGGAGAAAATCAAATCCCCATTTCTTTTTGTCCGTAGGAGAGAGGACGAGGAAAGTTAGGGTTTTTCCAAAATTGACCCGATCACTTTTTTGGGTGAGAATTGGAGGAAGAGCAAGAAGGGAAGTGTGACGGGGACTACGTAAGGAGGCTAGGAGTACCATTCAAGTGGGGCAATTCGAAGAAAAATTTTCCGGCGACTGAATCAATCCTTCTTGCCGGACGAATCTGACTTTTTGTGCCCGTAAGACCAGCTCCGAGCACGTAGGTACGTTGCAATCCTTCTCTTTACGAGTACGAGGCATACATTTTCCTTAGTTGGAAAATTCTTGCTCTTAATTTTTATCGATACGCAAAGGCCTGGAGGAACATGCGCGGAATTGCGCCGTGTCTTGCCTCATACTTGTTTACGTGCTTAATGGTTATTTCCGTTCACACAATCCTGTCACTGTGCACATAGTGTTGGTTGTTCGTTTGAATCAGAGTTGATTCACCGTCCCCCGCATTAGAAGTGCTGAGTCCTTTACTTGATAACTATTTTTCGTTGAGGACAACGAAGCGTTCTGGTGTGGGGGGAATATTTAGCCTTGACTAGCCAAGTCTGTGTCTGCATTACCTTGTTACATGCAGTACGTGTGTGTCGTATGATGAGTCGTTAGTCATGTTTCTGTCGTTTCTATATATATTGTTCCTATTATGTTCGTGATTGGTTGATGTTTGCATTTTTTTTTCGTTTAATTTATTGAGTCCACCTACCCAACTGAGTGAGTTTCGAGTCTTCTTTCGAGTCATCCCTTGCATATAGAGTAGAACTTATAAAATAAATAAATAAAAATTAAATAAAAAAAATTAAAAAAAAATAAAATAAAAAATTTGAGAAAGGGCAATCAAAATAAGCAAAAAATTAGGTAAAATCGAGGAGTGTGAGAACTTTAGGCATAGGGAATGACTTGCGACCGAGAGAGACGATGTGAGTTCCCCCCTAGTATGTATAGAGAGACTTACTTTACGGGAATACCTGCCTATTTTCATACACTGACTTGATTTTCAAATTTAAAGTGTGTGCCTTGTTTTCTTACAAGAGTTGAGCTAGGTGTGAGCTAAACAAGTCAAACGTTCATGTGTACGTATTAGGTAGTCGTCAACCCGCTTCGTAGTGGCACACATAACAGCTGTGCGAGGATGCATATTAGAGCACTCACTGATTGTTTGATTTCACCTTGTAGGACCACTAGAAAGTCCAATTTGGACCTTGGTTTTATTTGCTAGCCTCTTGACCTAGGGAGAGGATTCTTGGCCTTCATCACAAATAGTTAAGAATTACCTCTTTAGTGCGTCATGAGGGAGTCGTAGTTGAGGGGGTTCGATGAGGGAGGGCTTCACTATACATTCTTGTGAGTTCTACGTATCGCATGTACTTCTTTTGATATTTATGAGGGGATGTGAGGGTGAGTGAGTAGGCTTGCGCACTTCGGTGTGTCGGTGTTCCATGTCATTACACCATGGACACATTTTTGGAGAGTCGTGAGTGCGTGACGTCTAATCCGCACAAAATGGGATTTGTTGAGTTTAATTGGTGGATCGTGCTAGGTATTGGACTTCTTTCATCTTGGTGTACGAGGTTGGATTAGGAACGTGACATACCTTGTTTGATTACTTGAGAGGGGGACATGACTACATTCTAGTGTGGGGATGTTGACTTTGACTACAGACATAGAGATCGAGCGTTTGACGACTCCATCCCCATACATGTACTTGGACTTGTTTGCGGCTTTGTTTGGTGCATCATGATTAGGGGGAGATGGATCTTACTTGTGATACATATTCATCGTTTTGTTTATTTCCTCCCCCTTTGTATATATTTTCTAAAAGACCACTCGTACAATTTGACGTATTGTGGATATTTGAGATAAAAAAAAAAAAAAAAAAAAAAATAATAAAAAAAAAGAGAAAAAAAAGAAGAGGATGAATAAAGTAGTAATTGAGCTTAACGAAGAAACGAGTGGTGGAAGCTTTTGGTTCATTGCCGACAACTTACATTTCGTGCACGATTGGCGACGGTGGCCAGGGAGATCATTATTGTACCGGGGTTTGAGGGGATCGAGGATCGGAGACGGTGAGTTTCGGGTTGCGGTTTCTATCATCGTGGTGAGGGTGTGTGAGATGTGGGTTTGAATGTGAGAATGTGACGCTTTAGGACGTGTTACTTCATGATTATCCTTTTTGTCCGTAAGCCTCAACATTCTAAACTGTTAGTGGAATAGGAGCTTGGACCTTGAATGTGGTTTAGCCTAGCGTAGCCTCTTATATGTCGGCACACGCGAAGAGGTAGGTTATTCTTGCACATAGTAAAGCTAAACTTTCTACACTAACTAGGGGAAATTCGCGTTGTTGAATTTACTTGTAATTCATGCCTTATCCCTAGATTCTTTATCACTCCTTGAGAACCGTTTTGAGTTAATTGAGATTGCCCGATATCGTCCAAAAAGATATAGAACTTTTGTGTTATGTATATATGTGTTTGTGTAGGATCAAGTCTAAATTGCATCGCATCATATTGTTTCATTGTTGAGTCGTGTATTGATTTGGTGTTTATGTTGATTCGGCTAGTCTTGGTTTGTATGAAAATGGTGTTTCGAAAAAGCATGCAATTAGCTAGACTCGTATCATGGTTTGATGGGGAAGAAAGTTTGGAGATATGGCCAGTTTTTATAGATTGCTCGGGACACGCAAATGGTAAGTGTGGGGATATTAGATAACTCCATATTTGGAGTTATATTCGTATGTGATTACTTGTCGTTTTGCGTAGTTTCCGATGGATTTACATGTGTTTTAGACCAAAATTTGATAATTGGAGCATGATTGAGCATCTGATCATGAATGTTGATTCCGGGAACTTTTTCCGTATTTTATGCTATATTTGTATCGTTTGATCTTCCGATATGTTTTAGTGTTGTGGATTTCAGGGACCGGGAGCTCGGAGCGATAATCTTGGATTGCAAGTGAACTTCCGAAATTTGGAATTGCTAAAGAGATGCTCGGGATTGAAGACGAATAAGGAAGAAGCAAGAAAAAGAGCCAAAGAAGAAGATTTCCAGACTTGTTCGTGCAAACACAAAAGTGTTCATACGAACACTTATACTTAGAGAAGTTTTGGAGCTCAAAATCAGAAGTTTTCATACGAACAACCCGACTGTCCGTACGAACATGAGTATAAATTCGGCTATTTCGGGGCTGTTTTGTAATTTTTAAAAAGTTACGAGCTTTGGGGTTGTTTTAGAACTAGGAATCCGTCCCTAGGAGTATTGGAACGATAGTGGAGCTTTGGAACGACTCTTGGGAGCTTTTGGAGTGTGCTTGGATTCGTTGGATTCTTCGTTTGATTTCTAAACTCTTTCTCTTCTTTAGTTTTGGATTCATGATCAATAAACTGGTTATTTTGATCATGTAGTGTAGTAGCTAAACCCTCTTTATCGGGAATTCTCGTTTGGTAGCTAGGGTATTGGTATGAACATGTCGTTTTGAGATTATGATTCACGTTTAGACTTAGTTATCATGTTCTTCTATTATTATGAATAGTTTATGTGAAATATCTATCCCTCTTGCACGTAGCTAATGTAGGATTGATCATAATTAGGGTTCACGCGGTGACTCCGTGAATTCTAGTCCGAAAATTGAACTATTCACTTGATTATATCACTACTTAATAACTCGGTAGTGTTGATTAGGATCGTTAAGTAGAATAACGAACATACTGCATGCCTAACGTTAAATTAGACTTGGTAACTCGGTTTAATTTGATATTAGACATAGACAACTCACTTGGTAACTCGGTGAGTTGAATGTTGCTTGATTAATAATAGAAGACATGTTAGTGTTCCATGAATCAAAAGCATAAGTTCATATCATCCCTAGTGATCATCGAGAGAATTTCCGGTATTTGCCTCTTATTCGTAACTTTACAAATCGTTTTTTGTTAATCGTAAGTCAATTCACTCGGTTAATTGAGAATATTGTCATTTTCATTTTAGTAGAAGTAGTAACAAAAAACCAATTGCTAGCCCATACTAGGTTAAGAATCAATAACTAGCTTACATAGAAGTCATTTGGGTTCGAACAACCCGAATTTTCGGATATTACTACACACGACAACCATATACTTGTGGTTGAATCGTGTCAGAAGGAGAACAATATGTATCAATTCTAACCGAAACTTCAAGCTCCAAATGATCTACGATAATGCCTTGGATTATCTTGAAAACCGCATTCTTCATTGCCTGACCTACGCATATGTATCTACCTTCGGCAATTGTCCATTCACCATTCCAAACAGCAAGGAACTTCAATTTTCTCACCATTCTACATGTCAATAAAGCACATTTTGGTCAGGAGCGAATGATTTTAGTTTGGATGATTTTAGGGTTTCGATGATTTTAGGGTTTGGTCAGGAGAGAATGATTTTAGTTTGGATGATTTAAGGGTTTGGATGATTTTAGGGTTTGGTCAGGAGAGAATGATTTTAGTTTGGATGATTTTAGGGTTTGGATGATTTTAGGGTTCGGTCAGGGTGTTGGGTTTTGACGTAGGTAACGCAGCGGAATAACAAAAATTTAATTCTACGCAAAGCCCACCAAGGAAGGATCACAGGAAGAGACATCATAACATGATAAGGGGCATAGTAATTGTGTACCTTTTGGTTTGGGAGATCACACGAAGAATAATGTCCTCGTCTCTACGGTTGATCCACGTCTAGAGGTGAGATCTAGATTCTTCCTTCTCAAGTGCTAGCTTGGACCGGAGGAAGAGGGAAGAAGGAATCAAACAACCAAAGGAAGAAGAGAGGGTTTCGGCCCTCTCTTGTGCCGACGGGAAGGGGGAGGACAGCTAGGGGCTTCGACCTCAGCTTGTTCTTACTCTCTCTCTCTCTTGCTCTCTCCCACTCTCTTGTGTTATGTCTAATAAAATTAAGTGGGAAGGAAGCTATAGCCTCCTTTATATAGTCCAACAACTCCTTCTTAACTACATAAAGGTCCTTCCTAGTTCTACATGAACTTGGATTAGTCCCTTCGTTGCATATTAGTCCTTCTAAGTTCGCAAGGTGTTGCACAATGATCCTTCTTATAATTAATCATATTAATTAATCCCAAATCTATTTCTACTCTATTTGACGTGTGACCCCATAGGTTTCCACTTAGTTGGTAGTAACTTATTACTAACATTGAGCGGTGTCTAGCAACACATCCATGCCACCCAACTAATAGAAATAGTCAGTGATCCCGACAAACCTCTTGTGCCCAATATCTCATATTGCACCATCCCTTTGTCTCCATATCCGGATTGGACACGAGACATAAATAGTCACACTCGTATATTCAATCCATAGTTCCTCGATCCTGGGAATATGCTTATACAAGCAGATAACATCAATATCTCCATATTGATTTATCTGAGTCTGGCCAGTTATTCAATAAGCCTCATCCCTCGAGTGGCCGTGGATATTTGCTCCCATTATGTGAGAGGGAAAAATCCTCTCTACATCACTACAATCTCTAAGCTTGCTTCCTATCATGCCCTATAACTACCTTTATGATTACCCAGTTACGGTGTAACGTTTGATAACATCAAAGCACGATATTTCACAACTAGATTATGTAGTGACTTCAAGTCTAAGGATTGAAATTATATTAGCACTACGAGAAGCGATTGTGACTTAACATAATCTAATGTATCCTTCTCGTTGTTGGTCAATCCAGTATGTCATTACCCCTAATGTACCCATGTGTTAGACTTGATATCTCCATATCAATCTACACACATACTAGTCTATATTTGATCGTCCTATTAATCAATATAGTGGACTAGGGATATTTAAGATAAACAACACAATGTATCTAAGGACTTCATTATATTAAATATCACAATATATAATAAATGAATATTCTAGCCAATAACAATATTCATACTAAATATCAGATTGCCTCTAGGGCATCTATTCCAACAGTCTTGGACTTGCACTAGAGCCAATCTGGCGCATCTCTTATGCCTATAGATCTTGCGTGCCCTTCATGCTTTCACTGCGCAAGAGGTTTGTGAGCGGATTTGAAATATTGTCATCCGTTGGAATCTTGCACATCTTCACATATCCTCGATCGATCATATCACGAATAAGATGGAATCTCCTAAGTACATGATTTGATTTCTGGTGTGATCTTAGTTCCTTGGCTTGTGCGATCGCCCCGGAGTTGTCACAGTACAACTCTATGGGATCCACGATGCTAGGGACCACACCGAGCTCAGTGATAAAATTCTTTTTCCAAACTGCCTCTTTTGCTGCTTCCGCAGCAGCAATTTACTCAGCTTCTGTTGTAGAATCAGCAACTGTCCCTTGCTTGGAACTCTTCCAGCTCACAGCTCCTCCATTTAGGCAAAACACGTATCCAGACTGCGATCTATAGTCATCTTTGTTGGTTTGGAAGCTCGCATCAGTGTAACCGATTACACTTAGCTCTTCCTTACCTCCAAATATCAAGAACGCATCCTTAGTTCTTCTTAAGTACTTTAGGATGTTCTTGACAGCAATCCAGGGACTCTCACCCGGATTGGACTGATATCTGCTCACCATACTCAACGCGTATGATATGTCTGGTCTAGTACACAACATGGCGTACATGATGGATCCTATGGCCGAAGCATAGGGTATCCTACTCATGCGGTCCTTCTCAATCTCATTGGAGGGACAGTCATTCTTGGAAAGAGTGACTCCATGCGACACGGGCAAGAATCCCTTCTTGGAACCTTGCATGTTGAACCTCTTCAACACATTGTCTATATATGTACTTTGACTTAGGCCGAGCAGCTTTCTAGATCTATCCCTATAGATCTTTATACCAAGTATGTATGTTGCGTCTCCTAAGTCCTTCATTGCAAAACACTTTCCTAGCCAATCTTTAACAAATTGCAAAGTAGGAATGTCGTTTCCAATGATTAGTATGTCATCCACATACAAGACCAAAATACTACAGAGCTCCCACTAACCTTCTTGTAAACACAAGGCTCATCTTCTTTCTTGATGAAGCCAAATTCTTTGACTGCGTCATCAAAACGTCGATTCCAACTCCTAGAAGCTTGCTTTAATCCATAAATGGATATTTGCAGCTTAAAGACTTTATTGGCATTCTCTGGATCCTCAAAATCCTCCGGTTGTGTCATGTACACATTCTCGAGGAGATTCCCATAAAGGAACGCTGTTTTGACATCCATCTGCCAAATCTCATAGTCGTAGTATGCTGCAATAGCAAGTAGGAATCGAATGGATTAAGTCATGGCGACTGGTGAAAAGGTATCATCATAGTCAATACCATGAATATGTCTATACCCTTTTGCTACCAATCGCCCCTTATAGGCAACTACCTTGCCATCCATGTCGGTCTTGTTCTTGAAGACCAACTGCCACCCTATGGGTCGAGCCCCTTCGGGTGGTTCCATCAAAGTCCATATTTTGTTGGTGTACATGGAATCCATTTCGGATCTCATGTCTTCTAGCCACTTCTTAGATTCTGGGCCTTTCATGGCCTCTCCCTAGTTTGCAGGCTCATCATCCATGAGTGGTATGTCATCGGGCTCAGTCACAAAAAGTCCGTACTTCTCTGGCTCATGACACACTCTACCTGACCTACGTAGTTACTGTGTTACCTGAACAGGTTCCTCCACAACTGTTTGCGACTCCTGTTCATGCTCCATCATCGGTTCAGTGATTTTTGGTTCTTGAACTTCTTCAAGTTCTACAGCCCTCCCACTTGCTTCTTTAGAGACAAACTCTCTTTCCAGAAACACGCCGGTCCGAGCATCAAACACTTTGTTCTCGGTGGGATTGTAGAAATAATATCCTTTAGTTTCTTTAGGATATCCCACAAATTTACACTTATCCTCCTTGGGCCCGAGCTTGTCTGTTTGTAAACGTTTTACATAAACGTCGCAGCCCCAAATCTTCATAAACGACACTATGGGACACTTCCCGGTCCATATCTCATATGGTGTCTTCATGACTGATTTGCATGGAACACGGTTAATGGTAAGAGCTGCCGTCATTAGAGCATGTCCCCAGAATGATATCGGAAGATCTGTTTGAGACATTATAGATCGCACCATATCTAATAGTGTGCGATTCCTCCTCTCGGACACGCCATTCCATTGTGGCGTTTCGGGTCGAGTGAGGTGGGATACTATCCCACACTCTCTAAGATACACATCAAAATCTTGGCTTAAGTATTCTCCCCCACGATCCGATCGTAGAGCCTTAATACTCTTAACAAGTTGCTTATCTACTTCATTCTTGAATTCCTTGAACAATTCAAAGGATTCGGATTTGGCCTTCATAAGGTATACAAATCCATATCTACTGAAGTCACCAGTAAACGTAGTGAAGTAGGTGTAACCACCTCTGGCAGGCGTGAGGAACGGCCCGCATACATCGGTATGTATGAGTGCCAATAACTCACTAGTCCTCTCACATTTCTTATTGAAAGGGGACTTTGTCATTTTTCCTAATAAACAAGATTCACATGTCTCATATGATTCTAAATCAAATGAATCTAGAACTCCATCCTTATGGAGTCTAGATATGCGTTTCTCATTTATATGGCCTAAACGACAATGCCATAGATATGTAGGATTTAAATCATTAGTTTTAATCCTTTTAGTATTATGTTATAGATTGGATAATTTAGATCAATGATATACAATCCATTAGACAAATGCACACTACAATAGTGCATACTTACAAAATAAATGGAGCAACACTTGTCCTTTATTTGAAATAGAAAAACCCTTCTCGTCCAAACAAGAAACGGAAATAATGTTTCTGCTCATAGCATGCACATAAAAGCAATTGTCTAAGTCCAGAAGGCAAAGATAGCTCATAAACGCCTACAGCTAATGCAACAACTTTTGCTCCATTCCCTATGCGTAGATCTATCTCCACTTTAGCCAATCTTCTACTTCTTTTCAAATCCTGCACATTTCAAAAAATGTGAGAACCACATCCAGTATCCAATACCCAAGATGAAAGAATAGAAAGATTGACGTCTATAACATAAATACCTGGTGGTGGTGGAATCACTATTCCTATATTCTTATCCTCCAGATATTTAGGGCAATTCCTCCTCCAGTGACCCGGCTGGCTGCAGTAGTGACATTCACCTTTAGCCACGCCTCCACTAGGCTTTAGGGTTTCCTTGGATTTCGCAACTTTCTTGCGTTTTCCTTTGGAAGTAGAGGCAGCTCCTTTGACCTTATTCCTATCCACATCATTATGGCCTTGCCCTTGCCTTTGTTGACGCTCTGTTCCGCTGTCTTTAGCATGTTCAACAAGTCTGGCAGAGTCTTACTGATCTCGTTCATATTATAGTTCATGATGAACTGATTATAACTTTTAGGCAACGATTATAAGACATGATCAGTTGCCAAATCTTGGCCTAGTGGGAATCCCAATCTCTCAAGATTCTCAATGTACCCGATCATTCGGGGCACATGAGGCCCTACTGGTTTCCCCTCTGCAAGACTACTCTTGAACAATGCTTTAGACACCTCATAGCGCTCATGCCTTGCCTGTTCCTGAAAAAATTGTTTCAAGTGTATGATCATATCATAGGCTTCCATATTCTCGTGCTGCGTCTGAAGCTCAGGAGTCATGGTGCAAAGCATGAGGCAAGTCACGTCATTAGAATCACCAATATGTTTCTGACATGCCCTTACATCCGCTAGAACAGAATCATCTTGTGGCGGGGCTGGAATTGGAGTGTCCAAGACGTAAAACTTCTTTTCTTGCTTAAGGACAATCCTTAAGTTTCTGTACCAGTCAAGGAAATTCGTTCAGACAGTTTATCCTTCTCAAGGACAGATCGTAGGGATGAAGTCGATGCGTTGTTGTTTGCCATTTGGAATTCTTCAAAACGAGAAATGTGCAATTTTAGTATTTTGAAAAATTTAACTATATTAAACAATGTCTAGATCATCAAATATAGCTCATACTATTTTTCTCGGATTAATAGCCCTCACCATTAATGCGGAAAATTTCATACATATTTTCTAGTGAGTCCAAGATCCATATTTCACTTATTCTTGAGGTAGCTTTGGCAAGTCACCCAAGAATAGGTTATTTAGGTAGGAACCATTCCAATTGCATCCTTATGCTACTCTTGGTCCAATTAGGTGAATAACTCTTTATTCTTTATCCCATGGATAACGCCTGATTGTCATGCCTCTAGGTTCATCAATCCAATTGAGTCTTACCCAGTTGCGTCCAACCTCTTGCTTCAACATACACACATAAACTAGCTTGTGTCGTCCTCACCACATCATGGTAAATTAAAATCGCATTGCTTTGGCAATCCCGAATTTTAATAAACCTTGATCGCGAAGGGTGTCTTGGCAAGAGAAGGCAAAACACAAAATTTAATTCAGGGATTTAATTTTCTTAATTTGTTTGGTTGATCTAATCAACATGGTCTACTTATTTGGATTGGGCTATCCACAATAAAAGACCATCCTTGTTTATTATTATCTTGTTAACGTTTTGCTAGTATTGCCATACACACACAAACAAATAACAAGATATGAATAATAAACATCCACAAAATAAAAAATAAAAAGCGTGGCATGGATATGGCCCCTAGACTAAGATATTATCAAGCCAATGATAATATCCAATTGCCCTAAAGTGACAAGCACATCTCCATGTGCTCCACCATATCCGCGCGCCTAGGGGTGTCTTCTTTGTCTTTTTGCTTCTTTGGTTCTCCGGTCTTCTTCTCCATGTTCTTGGCTATTATCTAAATATTTCTAATTCTAGCCTAATATATAGAATAAATAAATAATAAAAGCCTCACATGTCGAGGAGAAAAGACGACTCGCAAGCCGTAAAATCTAATTAATTATTACATTAATTTGATCAGCTCGCAGGCCGTAAACCAAACCACAAAGCTATAAACATCCACAACCTAGGCCATAATACAGTTAAAACCAATTTTTAACGTGCTAGTTCAATTTTAGTTGAATTGGGTAATTAGGGTTACAACGGTCCAAGGGGTCCAACCTAAGCCTAGGCCGAACCCCAAGGACCGCCGGCAGCCACTTGGACCCGCGACTTTGCTTGGCGCGCAAGGGAGGGGGGAGGACGGCTAGGGTTTCGGCCCTAGCTTCCTTCCCTTCTTCCTTGTTTCCCAATTTTGGTTGTTTCCTTTATGGATGTTTCCATAAAATCGTTTCCATAATTGAAAACTCCTTTTCAACTATGTGCCCATGAACCCTAATTTTTCAAGAACCTAATAATTCACATCCTATGTAATTATACTCACCAATTCTAACATCAATGTTAAATTAGATCTTGTTTATGTTGAATCAAATTCAATTTGCATCTACTATGCCAATTATTTCTAGTTTTCGGGTAATAATAACAATACGGTGTATAAACTGAAATCGTAACACATAAAATCATGTTATGCACAACGACATGTGGCTCTGATACCATTGTTGGGTTTTGACGTAGGTAACGCAGCGGAATAACAAAAATTTAATTCCTACACAAAGCCCACCAAGGATCACAGGAAGAGAAATCATAACATGATAAGGGACATAGTAATTGTGTACCTTTTGGTTTGGAAGATCACACGAAGAATAATGTCCTCGTCTCTACGGTTGATCCACGTCTAGAGGTGAGATCTAGATTCTTCCTTCTCAAGTGCTAGCTTGGACCGGAGGAAGAGGGAAGAAGGAATCAAACAACCAAAGGAAGAAGAGAGGGTTTCGACCCTCTCTTGTGCCGACGGGAAGGGGGCGGACGGCCAGGGACTTCGGCCTCTAGCATGTTCTTGCTCTCTCTCTCTCTCTTGCTCTCTCCCACTCTCTTGTGTTATGTCTAATAACATTAAGTGGGAAGGAAGCTAGAGCCTCCTTTTTATAGTCCAACAACTCCTTGTTAACTAAATAAAATGTCCTTCCTAGTTCTACATGAACTTGGATTAGTCCCTTCCTTGCAAATTAGTCCTACTAAGTTTGCAAGGTGTTGCACAATGATCCTTCTTATAAATTAATCATATTAATTAATCCCAAATCTAGTTCTACTCTATTTGACGTGTGACCCCATAGGTTTCTACTTAGTTGGTAGTAACTTATTACTAACATGGAGCGGTGTCTAGCAACACATCCATGCCACCCAACTAATACAAATAGTTAGTGATCCCGACAAACCTCTAGTGACCAATATCTCATATTTCACTATCCCTTTGTCTCCATATCCGGATTGGACACGAGACATAAATAGTCACACTCGTATATCCAATCCATAGTTCTTCGATCCTGGGAATATGATTATGCAAGCAGATAACATCAATATCTCCATATTGATTTATCTGAGTCTGGCTAGTTATTCAATAAGCCTCATCCCTCGAGTGGCCGTGGATATATGCTCCCATTATGTGGGAGGGAAAAATCCTCTCTACATCACTACGATCTCTAAGCTTGCTTCCTATCATGCCCGATAACTACCTTTATGATTACCCAGTTACGGTGTAACGTTTGATAACATCAAAGCACGATATTTCACAACTAGGGTATCTAGTGACTTCAACTCTAAGGATTGCAATTATATTAGCACTACGAGAAGCGATTGTGACTTAACATAATCTAATGTATCCTTCTCGTTGTGGGTCAATCCAGTATGCCATTTCCACTAATGCATACCCATGTGTTAGACTTGATATCTCCATATCAATCTACACACATACTAGTCTATATTTGATCGTCCTATTAATCAATATAGTGGACTAGGGATATTTAAGATAAACAACACATTGTATCTAAGGACTTCATTATATTAAATATCACAATATATAATT